>JAVQMF010000042.1:3757500-5007500 GCA_032878935.1 Erythrophleum fordii
TGACCAACGTTGCAAATTTTTTAAAATTTACTCCGAAATTCAAAGCTCTTCCTTTGATGAAGAAAAATGCTCACGTAAGGAGAAGAGATAAAGGAACTCCGCACTTTTATGCATCAATAACCCAATTTAACTCGGCATATATGAAAATTTTCATTTTCCAAAGGTCCTGTGTGAGTGAGGAATGTAAATAGTTAATTAGGTTCAAATTTTTTTTGGCCAACCAAAAAAAAAATTAAGTTCAAATCTTTTATCTCTCGTATAAAAAAAAAAAAGAAAAAGGATTTTCACATTTTATAACACACACACACACACTCTCTCTCTCTCTCTCTCTCTCTCTCTCTCTCTCTCTCTATATATATATATATATAAATTTATATATAGTTATTTATATCTTTATTATTAAATTTTTTAATTAAAATATAATAAGTATATTGAAAAAATATATGTTTGTTATATTTTAATTAAAAAACTTAATAGTAAAAATATAAAAAATTGTACTTAAATCTAATTCATATATATATATATATATATATATTTCAAAGCATGATAAGAACTTTTTATCATTTTAGTTTGAATCCTTTGCAATACTGCAAAAATGCAATAAAAGAAAGAGATTGATAAGGTGGAGCCTAGTATGACTCATTTTTCTTTTATTGTATTTCTATTGTATTGGAATATATCCAAACTAATATTCCATTTTGTTTGTCTTCTACCATGTGTTTAGTTTTCTTTTATTATATTTAGATGCAATTTTTATATTTTTATTATTACATTTTCTAATAAAAATATAATATATGTAAAAAATTCTTTAATTATTCTAATACTGAACTAGGAAAAATATATATTTATTAATAAAATTTATATACTTTTTATATTATTTTTAAAGAAACTAATAATAATACCATGTAAAAATTGTATTTACATTTTTTTTGTTGATTGAGCCTTTTTTTGTCCTTTGCTGTTAAACTATATCTAATAATTTGAATTAACAATTGTTGTTCCTTCTTTGCACGGCAGTTAATGCCAATATTCCAAATATGATACCACACTCGTTGTTAATCCTTATTAGATTAAGTGAATAAAAATTGTTATATGAATGCACTACAAATAAACTTTATTAGTAAATTGACATTTAATTAACATGATTATCTTTACTAGTTTATTGTTTTTCTATGGAATAATATAAAGAATTTTTAATATTTGATATTTATTTTTGAAACGGTAATTTGCTTCTTCACAATGTTGTAATGCTTGAATTAACAACATATATTTATTCTATTTTATTTTAACAAACTCCAAGCGGTGACAAGAAAGTTATATCCTTTAGGAATTATTGTTTCCTACAAATTTAGAAGTGGTACTTGTGGATTTTCACTTATTTTTAATTTTTTTAAATGAAAATTCATAAAAATATATAAATTAATAAAATAATGTATAATTAATAAAATTATTTAATAAATGATTTTATTAATATTATTAATTTGACGAGTCCTTAAAAAGATTTAACATTATATATATGTCTATATATGAATAATTTTTATAATTGACATGTAATTATATTTAAATCTAAGTAAGATGACTTTAAAAGTTTTAATTTAAATAAATAATGATTAATAAATGTCAGTGATGAATTTTCACTAATTTTAATCATTATAAAGATTAAATTTAGACATAATTATTTATTTTTTATTAATAAATTCTCTAATTACAATATAATAAGTATATATTTTAACTAGGAAATTGTACATTTATCTATAAAAAATCATATATTTATCATATTATTGAAAAATTATATACTTATCATATTTTGATTGAAAAATATAATAATAAAAATATAAAGAATTGTGTATAAATTTTGTTTTTTATCATAATTTATCCACCTCTTAATTTTAAATAATAACAAAAAATATTAATAAAAGCTAAAAGCAAAAACACAAAATAATCATAATTAAGTAACACTAAATAAAAAATAAGGCAAAAATTTAATAAAATATCTTAAATTTGTTATCAAAAATTTCAAAAAGGAAATCAGTATTAAAATTTGTTGACAACTCCATGTTACTCTATTAATTACTTTAAAAAAATTCATCCATGGATAAATCTATTAAAAAAAAATGAAAGGCAGGGAGAAAATCAAGAGAAAGGGGTGGCGTTTTTCCCCATTTGGATGGGGAGAAAATGAGTGTGGGTCCCGCGTGATTTTTTTCTCTCCAGATATGGGGAGATTATGGGAAAAAAATGCTTCATTAACGTAATTTATTTTTTATTTTCCTGAATTACCCCTTATACCAAGCTACGTCCATAACAAAAAAGATATATATATATATATATATATATATATATATATATATATATATATTATTTTTTAATATATAATATTTATATATTTATATTCATAATAATATAATAATTAATTTTTTTAATTAAAAAAAACCACCGCCTGCATTGTAGTTGGTGGCGTTATGACCAAATTTTGGTTGGATATATATCCGACCAAAATTTAGTCGGATATATACACACACATTGCCTCATATATAATTATAATATATAATAATAATTTATATTATATATAAATATAATTAAAAATATTTATTTATATTAAAATAATATAATAAATAAATATTTTTAAAATAATAATTTATATTTATATTATTATGAATAATAGTAATATATATAATAAATAAATATTTATAAAAAAAAACCACTGACTGCAATTACGACCAAATTTTGGTCAGATGTATATCCGACCAAAATTTGGTCGGATATATATATCATCTTACTATAATGCAAGAACATAGTATTTTAGGAGCATTAAATGGAAATTTAATATATCAAATATTTCTTTATTGATTTGAATATTGAAAATTACAAGAGGGAGCTTCAGAGAGTAAAGAGAGTAAGAGAGTGTTTAGAGAGAAGAGAGGTTAGATTGCCAATCGATTTTTTTATATCTACAAGTGCTGTTTACATAACTTTATATAGGCGTCGAGACATTCCTCCGCCTTACTATTTGAGATAAACTAAAAGTACAATAATTAAGATTCCTTTCAGATAGTGAATGGCTACTTTAGTCATGTCTTCGTAGTTTGCTTCAGCTTTACTTTTGTCATTTCGGTCTTCTTTTTATCTTGTTTTCCTTTTTGTCACTTCGTGGTTGTGGTCAGCAGTGTTAGTTAGCATCAGCTGTTACTTTTGACTTTGAATGATGAATAATTGAGGGTCCTATTCCAAGATGTTGATGGAAGTCAGTGGCTCGTTATAATCTTTACTTTTTTCTTTGTCTTTGCAATAATTGTAAATGTGAGTCGGATATTTGAGAATTGCTGACAGATTCTTTTTCTTATTTCTTCTGGATTCTCTATTTTATTGGTTTTTATTTTATCATAGAAGGAGGTAAATAGACGGATATTTCTACTAGTTTTTCCTACTGAGTATATACAGGTTGTTAGGCCGGTGAAGTAGGTCAATTGGGTCTCATCATTGGTTAGAGTTATATTCATTTCCAAAAATATTGTTTCAAATTCTTGGGCTCTTATTCTGGATATCAGGACTTGGAATTCATCTTGGTCAATAGATGATTTTTCTATGGACTCAAAACTAAAAGGCTGTTTGGTGGTTCCGAATTTAATCAAATTTATAGGAGGATAAAATTTATCTATCGTTATTTCGGCTATGGTAGAATAACATCTAATATATATGGTATACTGGGTAATAATTTGAAAGTACTGTTTGGCAGCTTCTTAGATGGCTTTAGGGAGCTAGCTAAGTTCTTGAAGATTTTTTTATGGATATATACAGTGAGCAAGGCCATAACTAAATAGAGTATGAACTAATTGAAGATTAGTGCCGAGATATATGACGACTTTATTTATGGAATAATGGAAAATATATTTGATAGTAGGAGTGGCAATTTGGAAGTGGTTAAATTTCTCAATAATTAATTAGAAATATTCAAATTGTTCGCAGAGTTTCTCTTGGGTTGATATAGGAGGAGGAGGAGGAGGAGGAGTAGATGAGGTTGAGGATGTGGCTACTTATTTTTATTTTCTTTGAGCTTCTTCTTGGGCCTTTTTGGTTTCCTGTTCTAATATGGCTACGAATGATGGTGGTTTTGATGGGCTTGGTGGTTGGCTCTGAGGTGTTATAAGTGGTGTCATTATATATGTGGGTGAAGAAGGAGTGGGTGAATGACCTGTTACTTATCTTTCTATTTGTATTATTCGTGATTCTAAGTCATCAAGATGGGAATTGAGGTTTCCCACGCTTTGACTTAGCAAATTAATTGTGGCTAAGAAACTATTTGTTTGATTATATAGCTGAGATTTAAGTATACTAAGATTAAACTCAAGTGCACTTAATCTCAAATTAATTTGATCACTACTGGTCTATTCTTCGGGAGGATTACTGGTAACTTTACTTATTTGGAAGGACTGCTCCATCCTTGTTAAGGAAATCAGCAATAAGATTATTTTGACCTTTCACATATTCAATTGAATAATCATAATAAGATAAATCAGCTTGCCATTTATATAACATTTTATTTGATAATTTATTGGTCCGAATTCCTTGTGATAACCAATGTTTTACTTGGGTATTATCAGTGCGAATAATAAAATGAGTATTAACAATAAATAATTCAAATTTTTCTACTACTTTTACTATAGCTAAAAATTCTTTCCAAGTTGAATGATATTTATTTTGACTTTCATTAAATTTTCCACTCGTATATCTAGTAATTATTTCTAGACCATTTTGATTTTCATGATATAGAGCAGCGCTCCAATAATTATCAGAGGCATCAGTATATATAATCCATTTAATATTTTCCTAAGTTGCAATAGTTAATTTGGGTAATTGACTACACATATCTTTGATTTTCTGTAGAATATTTTCCTTATTTTCATCCCATTGCCACTTTGTTTTTTCTCCAGCTAATTTAGATATTTGAGCAATGTATTTAGATAAGTTAGGAATAAAGTTTTTAGCTTGATTTACTAATCCTAAAAATGATTGTAATTCCTTTTTGGTGGTAATTTTCTTAAAATCTTTTACTTTCTGACTAAAATGTTCTTATAATTCGATTCCATTAGATGTAATATAATGACCTAAAAGGGCTATTCTTTCTTTTCTAAGTTCGGCTTTTTTAGGAGAAATGTTAATTCCTTTTTCTTCAACTAGAGTCATAAATTGATCTAAATGGTTTTCATGTTGTTCTGCGTTTTCTGAGAATATTAAAATATCATCAATATATATTACAGCAAAGTCTCTAATTGGTAGAAGTAATTTAATTACATGTTCTTGAAATATATTAGGACTATTATGAAATCCCATTGATAATACATTCCATTCATATAATCTTTCAGAGGTTAAAAAAGCTATATATTTTTTACTTTCTTCTTTTAATTTGATTTGGAAGAATCCTGATTTACAATCAAATTTACTAAATATTTGTTTTCCTTTGATAAGATTAAATAATAATTCTATTTTGGGAATTGGGTATCTATTTCTAATAGCTAAATCATTCAATTTCTTATAATTAATAACCATTTGAGATTTATTTCTTCAGATTTCAGCATGTCCCATTATTATCATTATTGGTGAACAATAATTTGATCTACTTTCTCTAATTAAATCATATTGTTTCATTTCATTTAAATGCATAATAAATTCTTGTTTATCTTTTTCAGTCCAAGGATATGGTTTACTGACTATTTGTTTTTTTTTTTATTCCATTAACTCGCAGAGATCCTAGGAATTAAGGGTGAACAAAACTGAACCAAACCGCAAAAAACCGAATAAAACCGATTAAAAATTGGTTTGGTTTGGTTTTTGTGATTGTAAAATCGATTAAATCGGTTCGGTTGTTGGTTTTCTCCATATTTAGTTTGGTTAATCGAACCAAACCGAACTATTAAAATTGTAATTAATTAAAATTTAATATTTTGTTTCTTTTTAGATTAATGAGATCTTTTGTCAATTAAACTTGTATCAAAACTACATTTTTTATGTAGTTCAAGAAATATACAAATTATTTATACTATTTTATTATAAGATATTACTCTTTTTTTTGTTCACTTTTTAAAGCTTATTTGTGAATGTATGAAATTTGTTTAGGTAATATATATATATATATATAAATAGTAAATTGTTTCAAAGTTATTATTGGTCAAAATTTTAAGATATGTAAGATATTAGAAGTTAAATTCTACATATTATAAGGAACAATTTTTTTTAAAAAAAATTACTTTTGGACAAAAAAAAAATATAAACCAAACCGGACCAAACCGAACAAAAATTGAACCGAACCAACCGATTAAAATTTAAAACCGACAAGGTCCAACAAAATGCTAAACTGATTAAGTTGGTTCGGTTTGATTTTTGCTCAAAACCGAACCAAACCAAGCGTTTGAACACCGCTACTAGGAATGGACTTATTAGAACAATATATGCCTTTACATTTCACCCAAAATGCTTTAATATTAACCACACTCTGTAAACACCAAGCATGGCCAATTAGGATTCATAATCCGTATAATCGAACAGATATAATCTTTAGGAAGAAGAAATTTGATAATAAAATTCAATTTATACTTAATAAAAAATCGATTGATATAGAAACTAAAAGATCAATATCCCATATATAAGGAAATCAAACCATTAAACAAAGACTAATAGATAATTATAGTGATAACACTTTAATATATATATATATATATATTAATATATATAATTATAATATATAATAATATATTATATATAAATATAAATATAATTAAAAATATTTATTATATTAAAATAATAATATAATATAATATAATAATATATAAATAAAAATATTTTTAAAATAATAATATATATTTATTATAATTTTAAATATATAATATTTATGTATTTATATTCATAATAATATAATAATAATTATTTTTTAAAAATAATTTTTATTTAATTCAAAAAATAAATTTTACTTAATTTATCTCACTTAGTCTGACAATAAAAGATAAAATTATCTAATAAAAATTAATAAATCTCTCTCCCTCCCTATTCTTTCTCACCTCATCCAAACACAAAAGAAGATATATTTTTCTCCTCCCTTCTTGTCTCCCTCCATTTTTTTCTCACTTTTCTCCCCCCTCCACTTTTCCCCTCCCCCGTCCAAACACAGCGGTAGGAATTTCCACCGCGGAAGGTCAATCGCCCCACTAATATATCTCTACTTGTGCGTGTATCACCGCTTGGTTTCTAGGTGCGTCAGCAAATCACAACCCTGGGCCCTTTTCAGTAATTTCACTTTCTCTTCATTATTTTCGTTTCTTTCCAAATATCAATTTCTCTGTGAACCCTAATCTAGCCGCTCAATTCTCCACAATCGACGGATGTAAAAGTGACAACAATAACTTCTTAATTTCCAGAATTTTCCTTAAATAACACATTATTAAAAAAAAAAGAAAAACTATGTCCCCTGTCTCACGAAGTACTCAAGCATTCCGCCACACTTTCTCTCCCGTTGATCGCTTCTTTCTACAGTGTTCGATTTTTTTTTTCAAACCCTAAGTCAGGTTCCACGATCAACTGCTCAAAGATTCGCGGAGTTCTGGATATTCGGGAAGATAGCTTTGTAATTTGGGTTATTAATCGTGTTGGTTGCTTTGATCGTGTTTTCCTTCCTATTCTGTTGCAATTTTCGGCCAAAATCGTGAAGGTCTGATATGAACTTTTGTCTGAAGTTGTTCCTTTGATTTCTGTCGGATTTGCGCTTTTTGGGCTCGGTGGGTTGTGATCGGAAGGTGAACAGTGTTTGTGCGGCGCGAAATTTCTAGTTTTTGTCATTCTTCTGGGTATTCCTGAGAGGAGGATGAGATTTGGAGGATGAACGATGCCGGTACTGCGTAGTGGAGTGCGCAGGGGCCGGGCAGCAGCAAAGAAACAGCAGCAGCAGCAGCAGCAACAGCAACCAAATCCATTGATCGAAGAAGGGGAAGCAATTGCAACGAGGACGAGGAGGAGGCGGGCAGCGGCGGCGGCAGCAGCAGTGCCGAAGACTATCAAACAACAGAAGCAGGTGGTGGTCGATGAGAACGTAGCTGTGCCGGCAAAGGAGGAAGAGAATAAAGGTTTGGACGAAGCTGTTCGTGTTGGTGAAGCTGCTGCTGGTGGAGCGGAGAGGGAAGAGGTAGGGGAGAAGCAGATGGATGACTACGATAGTGGAGCTCGGAGCAATGATAAGGGCAATGCCGGTGAAGATGAGGGAAGCACCGCTCCGATTCCTGAGAAGGTCTGGGTTTTTAATTCTGATGATTAATAAATTCCTACGCTTATTAACTTTCCCTGAACTTTGTTGGCATTTGTGTTGCGTACATGTGATAGTTGCTCAGTGTAACTTAAGTCTCTCGATGAGATGGTAGACATCGTCCATTCCTTCATTGGATACTGCAATTTAAAGCTTAATAATTTCTCCTTTAGGTTTAGGTGCATGACTGCAGTCGATTAGTCTTCGAACTGGTAGGATATCCTGGCTGTTTTGGTTAGTCAGGAAAAACTGGAAATCAGTCTTTTAAAAATTACTCATTTTGGTTTGGCATTTTACATTTTGGATTTATTTTCCACTTAATATATTTTGCTGGTGATTGATACACCTCCGGTTGGTAAAACTCTGAATGAACGGTGTGAGAGTTGCGTTTAGGCTAGGATATTTTCATAAAAAAATGATAGTCTCTTTATATGACATTCTTCAACTTTCAATATGTATGATGTCCTAAAGGTTGAAAAATTGTTCTTACAAAATTTTATTATTAATGTATTTTTCCTAAGAGATATATATATATATATCATTCATAGAAATCTGAATAGCTTTAACGATGCAGCATGAGTAGGTTTTATAAATTTTTTGATATAATTGTCTGGGAGTGGTGATATTATAATAATAATAACTATAGGCTGATGGTGCATTAATATTGAAAGCATGGTTGATACGTTTGTTTCTGTACATTTAGCAAGTTAGCAGTGCTCTTTCATTTATAATTTTTGTTTTCCTTTTCATAAGTGTGTAAAGAATGGGAACTATCTTCTCCTGTTATTGATTTCTTAAATCTGGGTTTTAGATACTTTGATGTGGGCGTTCCATATTTATTTTCCTTAACACATGAAGTGCAAACGTAACTTTTTTATAAACCCTTTTGTTAATAAACAATCCTACTACAAACAGCTCACATCAATGATATGTAAATGCATCTCTTCCTCTTCCCTCAATTGTCCAAATTCTTTAACAAGCGACAAATTTTTAGAAAGGAACCAATATGGACAACCTATTTGCATGATAACTTTTCAATTTCAATTTTGCGTATTCTGAATAATGCCAGCATCTACGTACTAAAGCTCATTATTTTCAGATAGGTTAGTAGACAATTCAACATTAAGTCATATACTGAAGCTCATTTTTATTATTATTGTTGTTGTTGTTTTACTGATATTGTATTATAATCTATTGTTCTTTTCTGGGTACAGGTTCAAGTTGGTGGATCCCCTGTGTATAAAATAGATAGAAAGCTGGGCAAGGGTGGATTTGGGCAAGTATATGTTGGTCGACGTGTTTCTGGTGTAAATATGAATGAGAGGACTGGACCTGGAGCTGTGGAGGTATAGGCTTCTTTTCAGTATTGGGTGATAAGTGATATTTCTTATTTCATAAATTCCTTAATCTTCTTGTTAACTTAGGAATTTCACAGTTTGTTATTTTTTCTATCAGGTTGCATTAAAATTCGAGCATAGAAGTAGTAAAGGATGTAACTATGGACCACCATATGAGTGGCAAGTGTACAAGTGGGTGTTGTTATTGCTCCTTTTGATCTTTTCCCTTAATGTTTCGTTTCTGTTTTTTTGTTGCTGGTGGGCTGGGTGTGTGTTCTTGATTCCATATCAAGTATTTTTCTATTTGTACAGCACTCTTGGTGGAAGTCATGGTGTGCCACGTGTACACTACAAGGGCAGGCAGGGTGACTATTACGTTATGGTATGTTGCTTGGTTATATTCTTTATTGGTTGGTTGTAAATTTTTTAACAACTACTCCGATGTTCCTTCTATCTGATTTTGCCTTGTGAGGAGTGGCTGTTTGACTCAAGACCTTAATGCATGCAGGTTATGGATATGTTGGGACCTAGCTTGTGGGATGTTTGGAATAATAACTCTCACACGTGAGTTTCCTAAAACTCAGTCATCAGATATTTACTAAAACATGTGCCCAGTACCAATTTTGACCTTTACTTACAAAGCTGACGTTCTTTTGTGAATTCCAGAATGTCCACCGAAATGGTTGCTTGTATTGCCATTGAAGCAATCTCTATATTGGAAAAGATGCACTCTCGAGGGTAATTTCCTTTGTCCCCAACCAATTCCTGGAATGTTCTCGACAATGTGTTTATTTGTTGAGCCAATTCTACTTTCTCTTAATAAATTGTTAGCACTGTGATTGTTTCCTGCTTAGGGATGGGTTAAATTTCCACTTTTCCCTTTGAAACTTTTCTATGTAAGTTCGATGAGGTATTGAATTATAGAGTTTTCTCAGTAACTGTGAGAATAAGTTTAGTTTAGTACTTCTACAGTAAATTACAAAGACCTCCTGGGGTTTGAATCAGTTACATGGACCTCCCTTCATGTTATGATATAAAGGAACGTTTTTGGTTATAATTTAAGGGAAGATCTGTCTAATTGTGGAAACAGTAGGGTCATATATATGTTATGCCAAAACATAGAACAAGGATTAAAGAAGTTTATGTAATTTTGAAAGTAAAAATGGGGACTTTATTTAGCTCACTCTTGTTTCATAACTGCTTATTGCCTTACAATTATTTGTTTGCATTCTTTTATTGTATGAAAGTGTGATTAACTCTTTCTATAGAGGCATCCTCTTCAGTTTCTGCTTGTTGCCATTATCAATGTATTAATGAAGGTGTTTCAAGTTGAGGAAAATATCATTCTGAAACCAGATAACCATAACTTGTGGCAGGTATGTGCATGGGGATGTGAAGCCTGAAAATTTTCTGCTTGGTCCCCCTGGGACACCTGATGAAAAGAAGTTGTTCCTTGTTGATCTTGGATTAGGTATGATTGAGTATTATCTACTAAGTAGCAGGCTGTTATGTTCCCTTTCTATGGCGGCATTCAGTTACTCCTTTTTTTTTTTAAACTCACTTTGCTTTTTTGAGTCAACAGCTACTAGATGGAGGGATAATACAACAGGTTTGCATGTGGAATATGACCAACGCCCAGATGTTTTCAGGTATTGAATTTGGATCAGTGGAGAATCTTTATGTAGCTTACTTCATTCAATTCTCTGTAAACTTATGGCTTCTTGGCTTATAATATTTTGTTTTTATTAGGGGCACAGTTCGGTATGCTAGTGTGCATGCACACTTGGGAAGAACTGGCAGCAGGAGGGATGATCTGGAGTCACTTGCTTATACATTGATTTTCCTTCTTCGAGGTCGTCTCCCTTGGCAGGGGTATCAGGTTGGACATATTTAAGTAATGTTTCCTTTTGTTATGTCTATATTCAGAATATCAGTTGTTAACATGATTTTCTCAGGGAGAAAACAAAGGGTTTCTTGTTTGCAAGAAGAAGATGGCAACATCTCCTGAGAGCCTATGTTGCTTCTGCCCCCTGCCTTTTAGACAGTTCATTGAACATGTGGTGAACTTGAAGTTTGATGAAGATCCTAACTATGCAAAATATATTTCTCTATTTGATGGCATTGTTGGTCCAAATCCAGATATTAGGCCAATTAATACAGAAGGCGCACAAAAGGTATTGATGTTGCTGTGCCCTTCCTCTCATGTGCTTTGCATTCGAAGTTTGAGGTCAATTCTGAATGTATTAAATCTTATTTTTTTATTCTGTGTGTAGCTCATTGGTCATAAGAGAGGTCGGTTGGTTATGGAAGAAGAAGATGATGAACAGCCAAAAAAGAAGACCCGTATGGGTATGCCAGCAACACAGTGGATAAGTGTTTACAATGCTCGCAGACCAATGAAACAAAGGTAATATATGCTGTCAAGTCATAAAGTATGCTATGTTATCTATGTAGTTCTATTTTTAGTTACTTTAAAGTTCATGCAATGGGACACTGAGCATTTCCCCTCCTTAACATTTATGGTGGAGAGGGAGATTCTTATACCTGTACCATCTGTGTGAATCTATCCACCCTCTTCTGTGTTTACTTGTTATATGTTTGTTAACTTCCATCAGATTTCATCTGTTTAACACACGAAATGGATGCTGAGAATTTTCCATTCACCTACTGTTTCTGATATTAAGGAACTATTATGCATGAGGAACATTTCTTTTTGCTTTGTAGATATCACTACAATGTGGCAGATACAAGGCTATCCCAGCACATTGAGAAAGGAAATGAGGATGGCTTATATATTAGCAGTGTGGCTTCATGTCAGAACCTGTGGGCCTTAATCATGGATGCAGGCACTGGTTTCACTGCCCAAGTTTATGAACTCTCCCCTTATTTTCTCCATAAGGTAATCTCAATCTGTTTATGATTTATCACTATTTTACATGCCTGTAGAAACATTAATTTTTGTAGCTCTCAGTCTTGTTTATTTGCAAGTAATTTAATGTTATTGTGTGCTTGAAGGAGTGGATAATGGATCAGTGGGAAAAAAATTACTATATCAGTGCTATAGCCGGAGCTACAAATGGGAGTTCCTTAGTAGTGATGTCTAAGGGTAAGTTTCTCTAGTATACTTGCTAGTGTGCTTAGGCAAATTTCAACCTGATTTCTGACTTAGTTTGCGGAATCCAGGCACACAGTTTGTGCAGCAATCCTACAAAGTTAGTGATTCATTTCCATTTAAGTGGATTAACAAAAAATGGAGGGAGGGCTTTTATGTTACAGCAATGGCCACTGCTGGTAGCAGATGGGGAGTAGTTATGTCTCGTGGTGCAGGATTTTCTGACCAGGTTATCTTTGGATAAGAGTTTCATCTATCAAGTGCTTTTTTTTTTTTTTCAAAATAAGAAACCAAAAATGCATCTTGGTAGCATAAGTAACCAACTATTCATGTACTTTCAGGTAGTTGAACTAGATTTTCTTTATCCTAGTGAAGGGATTCACAAGCGGTGGGATTATGGATACCGTATCACAGCAACTGCTGCAACTTGGGATCAAGCAGCATTTGTCCTCAGTGTGCCAAGGAGGAAACCTCTGGATGAAACACAGGAAACACTCAGAACTTCATCTTTTCCTAGTGTTCACGTCAAGGTGGGTCAATATTCTAAGGTTGTCTTTTTTGTGGTCTGCTTTGCTTCTGGTTATAAAGGTATTTGGAGTCTTTGGTCTGAACATATTATGCTGGCTTTTCCAGGAGAAGTGGGCAAAGAACCTCTATATTGCATCTATTTGCTATGGAAGAACAGTTTCATGACCAGCCATCCTTGGGTATATTATTATTTTGCTGACAATGGCCGCCCTGCTGAGAAGCCTCATTCATTGAATTTGTGATATGGCATGGTCCAGAGCCCAAGAAATTTTGATGACTAGCTCTAATTATTTGTATGTAGAAATCTGACCGTAAAACCTTATGTTGCCAATCGCTTGGAGATTCTGTTCCTATGCCATTGATCACTTGAGGCTTTGCAGACAAGGGATTTCTTTTCTTTGATAAAAATCCTAGTTTGATCTTAAAGAGATGATGTCATAATCAATTTGACGTGCCACTGGGTATCAATTTAATACTAGTAAGGTTACGGTTCAATTTCGCTATTTTGCGGTATTAAAATTGTAGCAAAACCATCTTTCGGGGATAAAAATGTGATGGCTACACCGTTTTTGGGGGAACTACTGGTAGTTGTCAAATTGATAGTTACCCTGTTTAAAGGTAGATCAATCTAGGTGGAGCCTGTTGTATGAAAATTCGTGCAGAAAAAAAAAAAATAGTAGTATGCAGCTTCAAGTAAGCTAACGCTGTTAATGGATTTGGAATGGTGTCAGACTTCTTTCAATCTTTATATATACCCACACACACATTAAATAGAATTTCTTATTTTGCTGTTATCCTCTTGGGATAAGTATCAAAATACGCAAGAAATTCATTCTCAATGCGGTACATGTAGTAGAGGATAAAACCGGTCCGTTAGAGGCGGGGGAATGAATTACAAATCTAGAAAAGCAAGATAGAATGGCTACTATAACCCTTCCAAGGAGCAAAATTATATGATTTTTGAATGCAGGTTTCAATATTTGGTCTAATGATCATAAAAAACAATCTAAATTCTTTTCTTAATGAAAATTTTCACTCTAGGTGTATGGAAAGTTCATAACTCAACGTTGGAGGGTCTACTTTTATCACTCACCAAGAGGTGTTAAAACTGATGGTATTAATAATAAAACCAAGCGGATAAAACTAACCAAAATCGAAGCAAATTGGTTGAAAACCAAACAACACGGAAACACACGGACTAAATTGGTTTTCCTCATGCCAAAACTGACAAGGTTAGTTCCATTTGTGTAGTTTTAACCAAACTAAACTAACAAAATAGCTTCCAGAGGCATCTTAAGTTCATATACTTGGGTGCTTGCAATTTGGCACCTTCTATAACAAATTCTAGAAGTTGTGTAGCTTAATCTTTTTTCAATTAGAAAAGGATATGTTGGAGAGAGAGATATACATGGGAGTGGAGCCCACGTGAGTAAGTTCCATTATGCTTCACTTCTATGTTTTCTTCTCTATCTTTTTTTGAATTGGAGAAGATATTGATTCGTTTCTCAAGGCTAATATGTTATGCTGCCTGGATTTTTATTCTATATTTTTTTATTTTCTGATTCCTTCATCAAAATCCTGAGTGAAGCAAAGAATATTGCAAGAGATATGCAGGGAAGTGAATGAGGGAATAAGAGGTGGTGATAAATAGCGTTTGTTCTCCTTCCTCCTGCCAATTGATATAAGTGTCTATTAAACTTTTCAGACTAGCGTTTTTGCATTGGAAATACTTTGGCAAGCTTTGTTGTTTACCAAACCTATTCTTTCTCCTCTTAAAAAGACACGCCACTATAGTTTTGACCAGTATAAAATTTAGTTTTGAACTTTTTCAAATTCTTATGTATGATTTTGGGCCTTATTTATGCATTGAAACACGTAAATTTTGTAAATATAGGCCCCATATGAACAAGTCTAATTTTGACCAAAGAAAAAAAAATGTCCAAATTAACATAATCCAAAACGATCTCGAGAACCGAACCAATCCATTCAGAAACTAAGTTGAAAAAATCTCCTTCCCCTGCTGATTGATTTATTTTTAGTTTGATTTTGGTTCAAAATCAAAACAAAACCAAAGCCTACCCCTACTTAATGCAAGCAAACTTTAGTAGGTTAAATTATTCTTCTGATCTTTATAATTTCAAGTGCTTTTTAATTTAATACTTATTATTTTGAACATTTCTAATTAAATTCTAATAGTTTTAAAATTTTTAATTTAATAATTACCATTAAGCTTTCATTAGTGGACTATTAAAATCTATTAATACGATTAACCATATGTTTTGAATATACATCATTCAAATCAATTCACTTAAATTACTTAAGTTACATCACACAGAATATGTGAATAAATTTCACTTTGCTATCTACTTTTGTCTTCTAAAATTTTTGACATCATAAGACTAGATTACAATTTTTTAAAGCATAAGAATCAAATTTAAAATTAAGTAAAACTACAACAACAAAAATATTAGTTTAACCTAATTAGTAGTAGTACACTTGTTTTTGGCCAAAGTAAAACAATAAACAAATAATACATTTGCTCTGAAAGCAAATAGCTCAGAACGCTTTTCTTAGCATCGACCATCTTAAAATCTTACATTACAACCAAATAAGGGGTAATAAGAAAGAAGAGTGGGTTCTTCCTCATCCCCACAAGTCTGCTATGGGATTTAGGGAGACCACAGGTTGCTCTTGTGTAGGTCTACGGCATAACCTATTCCACTGAACTACCTCCTGGCACAGGCATGTGATTCAAGATTTTAGGCAGAGGCAATAGAGAGATTCTAACAGGCACTCAGCTTCCAAAAAATAAATTAAGTCAATCATGAATAACCACATAAGCAAGTTCTATTAAAGTGTGTCTGACATGCATATATGCTTTTCAATTATTGGCTTGGTCCTTGGTGTACAGGAAGCAAAATTTGATGACATGAATGAACATAGTATCACATCAGTTTGAGGACGGGAAATATATTCATCAAATATCACCTCAGTATCATCGTGGTTGTATCGGACGACAAAGATACACCTACATTCTGTCAAATCATGTAGCCTCCTTTGGACTTTAACAACATAAGCATCACAATAGACAGCATAATCTTCCCTTTCCTGTTAATGACCAGAAAGGCTTTAGAGAATTCTAATATCTAAAATAGATAAATCCATCTTAGTTATGATGGGGCACTCTACCCATGTTATCTACCCAACTATTCCGATCATGTGGCCATAGGAAAAAGACACTATGTATGTTCAAAAGTTAGAGATAGTATTTGACTATTGCTATAAACATAAGGATAAATTGCAAACCAACCCCCACAAAAAAAGGATAGGGGAAATCGTTACCTGGAAGCATAGCATAAGATCTCCAACCTTCACCTTATGACACTCCGAGGGTTCTAATGGGATAGATCTCTCCCGCACTGACTCTTTTACATTCACCCACTCGTCCTGATTCTTATCGAATCCAGCAAATCGTACACGTACTTCCTTAATTGCATGACAAGGTCCAGGAACTTCAATTAGTTTCCCACTGACTCTTTCACTCTGTGACACATTCACTTATGATTCCTATCTTCTGTTAATGAAATTGTGGAAGAATCATATAAGGTTCATGAAGGACCAAATATGTGGGTATGTGAGGTTTAGCTGATGCTTAACATCAGTTGAGCTCGACTTGTGGTAGAGTTGAACAGATGGCAGACAAATAAAGTTGCAAAGAGAAGAGAGAAAAGTGAAAGAGGATAGCCTCTTATATTTGGGATCTGAAGCTTTAAGATATTAAGAAATGAAGGAGTTACAGTAGGGAAATCAGTTTAAAGATGAAAAATATCATTTTTAGGAAATTTTTATCATCTATCTTTGAGCAATTTCAAAGTACAGCAATTTCCAGCATCTCTCTGAGTCTTAGAAACACAGCATCTGGCGTTTAGCAAATTACCCCGTGGTTTCTGTTTTGCAATCAACACTTTAAACTTTTAACAGGTGGCATTTAGCTTCTCGCATCCCTAAGTAGTAAAACAAGGTGAGGAAAGAGGAACAATTGATCTGGTGGAATTCAATTAAACAAGTATGTTTCTGGGTAGATTAACTCATCTGAATTTGATGATTATGGACAATTATACCATTAGTTAAAGAGTTTATATAATTGTCACATTTTGGATGGAAGAGGTTATTTGCCAAATGGCCAAAGTCGAAGTGGGTAATTTGCAATTTGGCCTTAGTTCTGGTATTTTAACCATTTTTTCCTTCTTGTTCAGAGAAGCAAAATAGTTTATCATGTACTATTACACTGTAACATGGACCTCTAAGTGCAAGAAAAGTCAAGCTTCATATCAACCAATTTGTGCCAAGCTCAAACCAAATCATATTTAAATTAAGGTCCATTTTGAAGTAGTTATAACACCAACGTCCTTCCACCAAGTAATACTCAGGCAGCCATTTCAAGTAGATATAGGTAACAAGACAACCATATCAGGTGTGAAAGAAACTGTGCCCTCTCCTGTTGGTTTGCAAATTCTAAATAACAAAAGATTTATTTCGTTGATGGTCTAATGGAAATCAAGGTAGTATGAGATGCTAAAGTCTCACATTGAGTAATATGAAATGCTGATATTAAATAGGAGAGTTCTTCCACTTCAATAGCAAGCTTTTGGGAGAGGTTTCCCACCTTACTTGAATACCCATCAACTGGTATCAAAGTTAGTAGTCAGTAACTCCAAAAAGAACTATCAGCGGAGGGTTCTGACCAGTAGTTGGCCAAATGAAATGTCACAAAGTATAACTATTAGAACATCGACTTTCTAAGGGTGGTCAATTGATGGAAATCAAAGTAGTATAGGATGCCAAAGTTACATATTAAGTAGTATGAAATACTCATTTAAGTATTTAAGTAAAGTGGTTCTCCTACCTCAATATCTAACTTTTGGAGGAGGGCTCTCCACCTCACGTGGATACCCATCATGGTCTAAAATTAAGTGAATTAAAATATGGGGGAATCTTACAAGTTCACCACTGCTGACAACTCTGTAGCTAAGAAATGACTCAACATCATACCTGTAAATGGAAATTTGAAGAAACATGAGATGCAGTTGCTTGTTCACTCATGGGTACATTTGTATGGAGGACAATGGAGGGAATGGGATGGGAATGGAAGGATTCATTGAAACATTTCCCTTGTTTATGAGTTATTAATAAGGAGGGAATGATAATGAAGGATTTTCAACTAACCTTCTAAAATCCTCCGAAATCCTTCCTTCTTTATATTTTTAAGTTCTCATAATTTGGGAGAATTTGGAGGAGAAAATTTCTCCAAACAAAGGGAAGGGAAATTATTATTTAATGATCCCTTCCTTTCCCTTCCCTTCCCAATGCCCATACATCCCCTAAGAGAGAGGTGCATGCACAGGATGTAACTACAGACAGTTTTTTTTTTTTAAGGAGAAGAAAATGGTCTCATGTTTGAGCTTGTACAGTTGGAATGCCACAAAGAAAGATCAAATTTTCCCATATAATTCTCATTTAAGCCAAAATGAAGTCAAAACAGCTCAATTATAAATATGCAGTAATGCAGGGCTTTTCAACATCTAAAATCCTCAAACAGAAGAAAATTCCTCACCATGCTAGGTCCTTTGACGATCTAGCTTCAAATGCCAACTCTGAAAGATCAGGAACTCTTTCATCTGATATTAAGATCAGAAAATAATAATTACCTTCAGAAATTTACATTTCTTGTCATTGCATCCTATCCCTTGCTGAATTATGTCAGACACAAATTCAGTTTATTTAACATTTACAGAAATCATCAAATCACAAGGTACCTGATAACTATAATTGTCCAGAAAATATATTTGTTATTGCTGTAAGTTGGTATATCAGAAAGAGAAATCAATTCAATATGATATAAATGGAAACCAAATGCTCCTATAAATATGAAAAGGAAATGAAGATTCTCACAACACGATATAAATGTCTGTAGATATTATTTACACTGAGAGGGTGCAATCTAAAATGTTGCATCAGCATGCCTCATGAGAAAAACAGGCTCTTAATATCAAAATATGAAGCTTCCATACAAGAAAATATAAGTGGCTTAGAGCTTGTGGGCACTATTTGGAATTTCAACCCCCATTTGAATTTGTCCTTTATTCCCTAAGGAAGTGCCACCATGATATGGCATGGGGCACAGGCTTCAACATTCCGGCTTTAAGGGTATATTTGGATTGAAGAAAATGATGGAGAAAAGAATATTTTATTTAGACATTCCCCTGGAGTTAGGTTTAAATCAATCCTTTCCTTCTCCTCCATCCTCCTCAATCCAAACAGACTCTTAAGAGTCAGGTGAATTTAAATGAGAACCACATATTCCAATGATTTAAATGAGAACCACATATTCCAATGATAAAATTCTATGTAATTTCAAACCACAATAAAAAAAAATAACAATTTCCATCCATAGATTTTTTTTTTCTTTTTAATTATCTGCATTACAGCCGTGATAATATGTAAGAAAGGTAAAAAGAATAACCTTTTAGATTAGGAGAAGCCTTAAGTCCATCAGAAAAACCAACAAGTTTCAGCGAATTGGCTGACGAAGGTACTTTAGCTTGTGACTCTTTCTGTTTATTTCGGAACCAATCTTGCACCTAAAACTCGGGGAGAAAAAAACTATAACATGTTATGAACAAAACCCAGAAGGTCAGAACAACGAAGAAACAATGACAACCTGTTAACAATGACAACCTGTTCCCATGATATGGAATCTTTTCCAATACGGCTCGATGAGGAACTGCAAAATTGTAAACCAAATTATAAAATAGGATGATAGACACTAAACAATATCACCTTTGTCGAAGGTTTAAGTTAAGATATGTCTTCGTTCACCTAAAACTGTTTGAAAGCCCTTGGCAGAACTCCTGAGACAGTGATTTTTCTCCCATGTCCTTGTATATATTTTCCAATTGCACCATCTATGAATTGAAGGGCATCGACAGAGGAGGCGGAAGAGTAAATGGGTTAGCCAATATATACAAATGCGATGAAGAGCAAGCAGAAGTGCAGAGCCAATAATCCCAAAACATCCAAGGAAACAAGCCATTCTAGCATACGTACAGAAATTTTACGAGGGATAGAAGCTTTTAATTTACAAAATAAATAAACTATCTCATCCTAGCTAAGTAAGAATAACGAGAAAGAAATTGCAAGGCAAAACCCAGAACAATCAGATTATATCCTGAAGAGGTGAAATAACTGTATATAGAACATGTATCTTCTCCTTTGTTTGGATCTTTTGAAGAACCCCATTCACTGATTCATTCACTGTGAACAGAAACTACCTCAGCCAAAAAGAATTCAGTGTATGAAGATTCTCTCGAACCAAGGTCCTCCATCGTCAGTCGCAAACCGACCAAAATGTATTATTAGTTAAAGCTAACAAGTGTGGGAGCGAGAGACGGAGTTTACTTTTGCCTGCTGGCTCCCTCGAGACCTTGAAAGTTGTTTTTTCAAGTACTTCCGAAAGAAAGTTTTATTCTTTATTCGTAATTATGAGAATCTTATTGATTGATTGAATCTTTAAAAATTAATCGAATGAGAAAGCGTGAATTAAGATCTGCTTCTCAGAATCGAACCGGGCTAGTCAGTTCGATCGATTTAGTTGAATTAAAAAATTAGATAAATAAAAAATTAATTAAGAATCAGTTAAACCAGTTAAATATCGATAAAAATCGATAAAAAAATTAGATTAAAATATCAATCAAACCAGTTTGAAGTCTTTTTTTTTTTAATTTTTTTTATATAATAAAATAATTCATTTTAAATGATTTTGACAAATTAAAAATAGAAAGTAATAAAAAATATGAGGGAGTTGAAATATGATTTTTTTTTTAAAAAAAGAGAATATAAGAGAAATAAAATGTGTATAATTAATTATTTTTTATACTTACTTTTTATCATGTTCAATTTCTTAATAATATTTCTCTCAAATATCAAGATACTTAGCTAAAATTATTATTTATTATTTTATTTTTTAATAATGAGTAGAATCTTAATATAATTTAAAAATTTTAAAAATTTAATATTAAATATTCTTAATTTTTAATCATAGATAATTTTTATTTTAAACTAAACATTAATTTTTGTAATATCTTAAAAAATATTAAATTAATAATTAAATATTTAAAATTTACTAATATTTATTTGTTATATTAAAATTTTAATACATAAATTTTTTTTAAATAATATATTTAATTATCACCGATTCGACTACGGTTCGACCAATGAACTGTGAACCAGTACCTCCACCGATTCAATGACTGGTCCGATTTTAAAAATATTGATTAAGATAGTTTTCTAATTTTCAAACCCAAGTGAATGGTTTAGAATAATTTGTATCTTTTTATAATTTTATTTTTTTAACTCTTTTTACTTATTAATTTTTTAAAAAAGAGTTATTACCACAATGATATTGTTAGAAATGTCACCTTTCAAATCTAGCCCACTCCATTAATAATATTTTCTAATTCAATCAGTGGGACGCAAAATACCATCTAATTCTTATACTTTCAATCATATAGTAACTTGTCTCTCATGTTTCACTCTACACCATTACATTCCACCTTTTTAAATAATTACTCTACTTTACTCGGATCAAAACTTCCGATCAAACCCTCTAGTTCACAATGAAAGGCAAAAGCAGTTTGAATGCTATCAAAATTTTCAATTAATACGCTGGCAAGTGTACTATTTTTTTTAATAATAATATAATAAATATATATATTTTATAAATAAATATATGATTTTTATAATTTAGTATCATATGATTAGGCATTTTTGAAAAATAAATTACATATAATTTTGTTAAATAATCTAATAATAAAAATATAAAAAAATTAGACCTATTAATCTTTCTTGTATTTCAGTGTCTATCTGCTGTGGAAGATATCAATCATGGACGCATTAGGCTTAATTGCAATTTCGTTTGTGAGGCTTAAACTGAACTTTCTTTGTGGGCCTTGAGCCCTACACGATACTTGGACCTGAATTCTGAAACGCCGAAGGACTAACCAAACATGAACAGATTTTGTTTTCCTTTGAAATTCCGTGTAATTACTTTATCTCCCTCATTTGTTATCAAAATTACATAGACTTTTTCACCCAAAAAAATTTTACGTAGACTCAAACTTTTTTATTCTAGTTTATGAGGGAGACGAAAGGCCTGAGTAGAAAGTGAAGAAAGAAGTCAAAATAATAATTGAATATTTAACTTCAAAATTAGCTCAATCGTAAAAATTGAGGTGGGTGCCAAGTGGCTAACTTGTAGATTTCACTTAAATTTTAACATATAAAGCCTTCATTTCAAGTTTATTATAAGTAAGTTATTCACACTTTGATAAAAGTTTCCTTAAGGTTGTTTTTGGGAGTTTAGGAAAGAATGGAATGAAATGAAATGGTAAGAAGTGGAATGAAAAATTGTGTTATTATTTGAGAGTTTATTAAAGATAGGGAAGCAATTTTTTTATTATTGTTTGGAAGTTACAATTAAAAAAAATGAAATCGCATGACATGTAAAAATGTTCTTCTAATATTACCCTTATAAGCCAAACTCATTCATATGAAGTAGAATGGGTATACTTGTAAGGGAAAAAAAATTATATGAAGTTTTTTATATATTTGTTATCAGTTTTCAATTAAAACATGAGAAATGTATTTTTTTTAATAATAATACAATATATATATATATAGTTTTTCAATTAAATTATACATTGGTTATATTTCAATTAAAATTTTATACATCTGTTACATTTTAATTAGAAAATTGAAGTAGTAAATATATAAGGAATTATATATAAATCTTATCCATAATTATAATTTTTTTTGAAATATGATAGTATAATTGTAATTTGGTTAGGAAGACTATTCCATTCCATCCCAAATCCTCCAAATTAAAAAAATAAGAAAGAGAAAAATTGGATTTTGAATAGCACAGAAAGGCAAAAATCTCTCCTTTACTATTTCATTCAAATAAAAATTTATTTTAAATTAACTATTTTACTTCTTGTAATGCTATTTCCAACTATCCATCCAAATATATTATTAGTCACAAGTCAACCACCCAAAAATAAAAAAGGTTCCAAAAGTCAAAATAAAAACTCATTTCTAAATATTCCTTCCAATCCAAAATGTAAGTCCTTTAAAAAAAAAAAATCTAGTTCAAAATGTAAATTACTTGAAAATAATAATAATTATTTTTTTCATAATATTTTTCATTTAATGCAACAACTGTGTTAAAAATTCTTCATTTAATGACAATAATTATATTGACTATAGAGGTAAAATTAAAAAAAATATGATAATATTTAAAAAGTTTAAGAACATAACTAATATTTTTTAAAAAGTGTGAATTTGTTAAAAGTGATTTATATTTTAGATCGGAGGAAGGATAATGATATTGGTAATTGAGAAGGGTATATTAGTGTTTACACCAAAAATATCATTAGGGGGAAGGAAGTTGAACATCGGAGAAAGTAGAGCGTTTTTGCTCTTGGAACCATATCTGCATGAGCATGAAATTCAAGCGTGTCCGTAAGAAAGTACCAAAGTTTTGTCTCATTACTTAATATTCAGTGTTCATTAAAGATTCAAACTATAATTCATGTATTACCTTTTTATAAATTAAGTTAAAAAATTTGTCAACAAAGTCAGCCTCTAAAAATAAATCTCCATCAAATTAATTATGAATATTCCTGAAAAGATCTCTAATTTTCACTACCTTCTCAAAGCGTTTCACTTCTTTATATATGAGTCAGAGTTAGGTAAAAATTTTCTTATATTTATTATCAAATTATTTAATAAAAATAGAATATAAATTTTTTTTTTAAATAGCTCAATCACATAGAATTGACCTAATAAAAATATTTAAAGAATTGTACTTAAATTTAATCTATATAAGAATTCACTTGTCATATGTTAATTAAAAATTTGTATAATAAATATTTAAAAATTATACTGTGTTTAATATTTAGCACCCTCCAAAAGCGCACAAAAACCATTGGATTTAATTTGGAGACTCATTGCTGATTATGAGGAAGACTTTGAAGTCTGAAGCATTAATATCATAAGTAACTGATAAAGAAAGACTTAAAGAGTTCCTCCGTTGAAGAAAGACTCACGTTGATACAGTCAAAGCCAATTTACTCCTGAGAAATAACCAGCCCGAATCTTCTGCTTTTTTGGCACAACAAGAAATGCTATGTAAGTAAACAAGGAGGTGGGAGATTTTTATTTATTTATTTATTTTACTTTCATTTTTTTTAGCATTTTAAATCTTTTGCATAATACAACCACCGAATAGTAGGAAATCATATGACAAATAACGCCGAATTGGAATTTGGAATGCAAGTACTGGGGATGCAACCAAGATCCATGGTTCTATCATTGAAGAAAAACATAATAATAATAATAATAATAATGTTGTGTTTGAATGAAGTTGGAAATAGGAAAATCGATTCGCGGGTACAGTTGCATCCTTAATTTCCTCTATTTTATTGCCCTCACCCACTACCAACTCTTCCTTGAGCTGTTCAAAAGTTTTATTTTTCTTCTCTTTCTTCTAATAAGATGGTGTTACCATTAGAACAGTTCGTTTCAAAAAACTAGCATTTCATTGTGAGAGAATCTTAAAACTCAAATGCGATCATAAAATCTTATAATGATATTTGAATTCTTTCATGTGATATGATAATTACGTGACAAGTAGTAGTAGACACAAGATGTTATTCTTTTGTGTTTAATTATTTATTTTTCTTCTCACACGATTTTTATTTCACATAATAATTTAAATTCTATCTTAATAACCCTCCTTGTTAGCCTTTTATTCTAAACTCCTTGGGTGCTAAGTGAATTGGTTTTTTTAGGTAGATACTATCTACAAAATCATTTATGAACTACATTTATAAGTAAGTGGGAAGTGACAATAAAATATATAATTTAAATGCAATAAATCCCCCTTGAGTCAGTCATGGGTAATAAATTTATTTGTAGGTATGATTTGTAAGCGATATCATGGTCATTGCTTACCCAAAAATATCTCAATATATTTGAGCCCTTTTTCATATTGTTTTGATCCATTTGATTTCAATTAAAATAAAAGTATTAGCTCTTGTGATTCGAGCACCAAATAGTTTAATAATTCAAGAGATTTGACAATTTAGCAAATAGTTTCTCTGCAATATTATATATTATGTAATTGAAAAACAAAAAAAGATTGTAAGCTTATAATATTAAAATTCATTTTTAACATTAGAAATTATTTTTTTAAATGTTAACCCCATACTCCCGATCTGTCTTTAATTATATTATATAAATTTACTCTTAAATTATAGAAGAGCTGGATTTAATAATTTACGGAAAAATATTTCAAAATTTGATAATTAAGTTTCAATGATTACAACAGTGTATGACATAGCATATGGCATGGCATATTCCAAACACGTCGTAAACGAATGTGTCTGTCCTATTCAAGACACCTTGTAAGGAAAAAGAACAAACATTCTCTTCAATATACCATAAATATTTTGTGGCATTCCATGTAAGTTTCAACCTTGTTCATTATACATCTGCAATACACTGAGGCCTCTAAAGACTATAATTCACAAAAAAAATGGTGATTGTCGATTAAAACAAATAAAAAGCACTTTGTAAACAATTTGTTAATAAGTTTTTTTTTTCAATTCTTCGTTGAAATTCCCAGAATTTTTATTGGATGAAATTTCAAACTATGGTCGGCCACAAATTTATACATTGTGAGCTAAAAGATGGAAATCTTTGTACACAAGCACAGTATCCTATGCACGTTACATAAAAAAGGGTGTAAAAGCAATACACAATACCCATTAATTGAAAGGAAAATCACGAAGGAGGAGGAGGGGTCATTCTGCGGAATATAAAAGCTTAAATTAATCTAATTTTGATTTTAAAAAAACTGACATATAGATTCCAAACCGGCTTTGTAGTTGCCAAGGTCAATGGGTCATGAAATAAGTCTAAAAGACTGGTTTAGATTGTCTGCAGTCCACCCTCTCTCCAGTCATCCAGTTTCGAAGGATTAGTTTTTTTTTTTTTTGCTCTTTGAAAAATCAAAAACAGAACAGAAAGAAGAAGCAAATACACAGACTGGACGGACTGGAAGGAGAGAGAGGACTGGAAAGAAGCCGCTCGGCTAAAAGACAAACAACGACATCTTTTTTCTTTTAATAAGTCAAAAGATAATATCTTTTTAACCCCCTATACCTTTTTACTTTCTCAATTCAAATTCCCTCAATTGAGGGATCTTACTTCTCCCCATTAATAAAATCTAAATTATTCATATTTGGATTATTTAAATTAATTTTTTTTATTTATTTTGATGATTTTTGTTAGAGAAGTAAAATGTAAAATAAAAATAATTTTTTAATTATAAACTTTATAAAAATAATGATTGAGATTAAAAAAAATTCAATTTACTCCTTTCACATCATATTTAGATAATTCAGATTTTAGCAATTGAGTGGAGTGAGGAATTCTGATTTTCTCTTTCTTCCCTTGGATTAAGCAGTCTTTGATAATTTCATTATCTGTTCTTTTATGGACAAAATTTTAAAGGTTTTAATCATTATTATTATTATTATTATTATACAAATAGGACACAAATTGAGAATTGAGAGTAGAGAAAAGAGCAAGATAGTTATATCCAAGATACATTAGATTCCGTTAAAACTTTTATTTAAAAAAAGTGTCATATCAAAAATCTTGAGCTGTGTATTTATTATTAAGTTATTGTATTATATATTTTTGTAAAATTTAATAATAAATACTTACAAAATATCTATGTATATAAGTTTGAATTTTATTATATTCTCTCTCTTCCTATTAAACTAAGATGAAGTTCATCATCACCGTCTGAATGCAAAATATATAAACAATATCTTGTTGAAATGCCAGTGTTAATTCATGTTTTCATATATTCGTCTTCGGCATAGTTTCTTAAAAGTGGCCCCAATTAAAAGGGAAGGCATGATGAATTTATTGCTTTACATACTTGTGAAATTGGGACGTAATGATTTAAAAACAAAACCAAAAAAAACGAAGGTGGCATGCTCCAAATAAATAGATAGATAGATAGATATCTCTCCCTCTCTTATTATATTATAGATAATATCGTGACTATATAATATTAAATTATCTATACTATAACAATCTCATACACATAAATAGAATGGAATTTTCATAGAACACATTAATTATAATATTTCGTTATATGATGCTTCTGTCGCTGCACATGCCCAAATATCTGAGATTTTTTTTTCTCTTGATTTCCACGAAATTAATTTTGTAGAATGATTTGATAACTTGCTTACTCAGTAAGACTTTCTAATTTGCAGCAATTTCCTGTTTTTCCAGATAGAAAAATTTCTTGCTTTTTTCTAATTATAGAAGTTCTAGATGGATTCCATCTTGTTTCCTAACCATGAATGTTGAGCAGCTAGCAATGAAATATATGATATTTTAACTATTTATTTTTTGAATTGTCAAAACTATGAGGAGGACGCTAGATATTAGAAAGTTCAATATACATTTTTAGATTCTTTGTTATAATATTTTAGCATCCCTTTGAATATAAAAATTTTAGTCAACAATTTTTTTATGATAGCATAAAGTCATAATTAATTTTCACATTTGAAAATATCAAATCATTTTTGAAAATGAGTCAATTAATTTTAAAAACAATTTGTTCTATGAATCTTGAAGTATGAGTGTATACTAACTCAACTAGACTAACAAACTTGGTCCAATTCAACCAAATTGAGCTAGGTACAACTAAGCATCAAATCATATAGATTGGCCAGTTTTATTGATTTAGCTTGATTATTTTTTTTAAAAAATATTTTATAAGGATTCATATAAAAATTTTATTTATTTGTAGACAAAAAATAATTTTTTGAAGTTTTATATATATATATATATATATATATGTAAAAGTTATTTTTTAATTTTTACCCAAAAAAAAACACCTAACCAATCTAGCTCATATTGTCCTAGCTTGGTGACATATTGAATACCAGGCTTAAAAAATTTGGTTCAATATTAAACTAAATTGATCTTGACAAAAATTCACCTCATATAAACCCCTAATTTAAAGTAAATTATTCGTCCTCGGTATAGTTTGTGCATCAATTTTGGTCTTTTGAGTATTTTTAACATTATTTTAATTAATAAATAAATAGTCTTTTGTAGTTACATCGATCAAATCAGTCATTTTATGACTATTGAATTCGATTTAACTTCTTGTTATATATGTTTATAGTTATGAATTTTGTTTGTTTATATATATATATATATATATAAACATATACAATAAAACATCAAATATAGTTGACAGAGTGCTTAATATTATTTAATTTATATTTTATTATGTAAATTTTTAATTAAAAGCACATAATCTAAGTTTAAGTTATGATTAAATTAGATTTAAATTGTAGACAAGAATCACTTACTTATTTTTATAAATAAAAAGAATATTAAAATTTTTAATACTATAAAAATATATATAGTAAATATTACCAAGTGAGGAAATGACTAATTTAATGTAAAATTGATAATTTGTAGATCCAAATAATATAAAAAAAATTAAAAGATCAAATTGATGTAGAAAAAAGAGATAATTAATTCACTCATTTTCTTGTATATTAATTGCATGAAGTGTTTGTGACTTTGAAAAGAAAGCAAACCGGTGATCCGCAGCATCGTCATTTCCTGTAACTTTGAATATTGAGTAAACTAGATGATCACTAAAACTGGTATTTTGAAAGCAACTTGCTGAAAAGGAACTGTAGGCCATGCACTCTTCAAGTCAAACTCATTTATGTTTTCATGAGTTCCGATAATGGCTTCTCCTTTTGTTACTGACAACACTAAACTGTGAACTCCAAAATTTAAATTTCCCATAAAAAAGTCTCCTCAAATTAAGAATGTATTTCCATAGATGGAGACTTTTTTAAAATCAGATATCTATATTCATAGATCACACATGTGCATCGATTTCTTTTTCTTTTCATATATATATATATATATATATATATATATATGCGCGCCCGCGCGTGTGAAATTGATATATTAATCATGTATGTAACTTAATTGTTTAATTAATATATAATTTAAAATCTATATAGAAGATTTTTTTGTTTTAGTAGAACAATTAATTAGGATAAATTATTTTACTCTTATATAATTTGTTTTAAAATTAGTTTGTCTCATTTGGTGATTTAAACAACCACGCGATATTTTAAAAATTAATTTTAATTAAAATAATTACACAAATGTTAAAATGATATACGAATGAGTTTTTAAAAGTCTTCAAATTTTAATGTTGATTAATTAAATATTAAAATTATTTATCAATTTAACATTTATATAATTTATTTTATATTTTTAAACTCAGAACCTAACATGAGTAATACAACAGATTATATGGAATTGAATGTAACACTTTAAATTAAAAAAATTAATTAATTAAGCCCAATAATCTACAAGGGGAATTAATGATATAGATTTTGTAGGGTGTGTGAGAGAGAGAGAGAGAGATTGATAAGAGATCTTATATCCTTACTTACTAAATGAACATATTTATAATTTTTTTATAACCTTAAGTAGATTAAATGATCTCATGATTTAATTTTTATCAGTTTAAATAAAGAATTTAATTAACTGACACATAAATTGTTAAACACAAAATATCTGATTCTTAAGGAAAAAATAATAATTAAAAAGCCCTCCTGGAAGTTGAAAGATATCATTTCCCAGATAAACTAATTAGTCAACATGCATGGTCAAACTCACTAATGGACAACAAACAACAATTTCCAATTCAAGTAAAATATCATTTGTTTTTTTATCAAAAAATATATATATCATTTGTTTAGAGCGCAAGCTTTTGAGACTTTGGGTGCTTGTACATGGACGTCTATTTAGAGTTCAGATAGGTTTTATTTATTTATTTATTTTAATTACACAATACACAGTGAAGAAAGGACTTATAGAAGGATGAGTGACATATTTCACTTCATGATAAATTATTTTCAAAGCTGTAAAAGAAAAAAACAACGCGACGATGAGGACAACATAGAAATACAAGGTTTAAATTACAAATAAAAGAACTATAAAATAAATACATATATTAAAATATGAGATATTTCTTTGTTTTAGCTAAAGAAAGAACAATTAAATTAATGCTTTTTTTTTATTATTGGCTAATACAAAAATGCAAAGTTTAAATTAATTAAAAATCATTCTTGTAAATTCTTACAAAAGCCTTGCCACATAGTAGGTGGGGAGCTTATATATTGAATAGGAGTGATCTTATACTTGAAGATCAAAACTATTAATAATATTGCACTTTGTATGGTGTCTTTTTTTTTTTTTTTTTTGGAGTTCCACAACCCACATAAGGTAATTAGTATATGACTCTCTTTAGGTGATAGGTTTTCATTTTATTTTCTTTTGCCTTGTCTATTAGAAAAAAACAGTACAAGTCTTTTAGCAAATAATAGTAATAACAAATAAATAACTACAAAAAAAGCCCCATGTGCACATGTTCCTTTTTTATGTAGGGGGGGGGGGGGGGGAGATAATTGCCAGTTATTTTGCATCAACATGTTTCGAAAGTTTTTGTTTTGGTTTTTGTTTTTTTGGCATATATTTAGTTTATGTTAATTAGTAGACTAAATTGAAAAGAAATTGTCATATACAAAAGTTATCTAATATGTAAACATGACTATTTCTTATTATCTTATTTTTAATAAATTAAATTCATAAAGAAAAATTTTCATTTAAAAAAGGAAAGAATCCCTTACCGTTTGGATTGACATTGGATCAAAAAGACGATTGTATTCTCTTCCCAAACTATTTTATTACAGGCGATCTTTTGTCTTGGGACGTAAGACCGTGATAACTAGCTAAGTCAAACTCAAATAATGAAAAAATTGCCAATAAAATATTTGATAAATTTAGTATGTAATGTACATATATAGATGTCAATTGCTCCATTTGTGTGGCCTTTGTCAATAGTGAAATAGATACTCTAACTTTAGAGGAAGTTCTCTGTGTGAGAGAGACAGAGAGGGTTTGGATTATTTGAAGTTTTTTATTATAAAATTATTATAAATTTTAAAAAAATAATAAACAAAAGAAAACATAAATAAAAAGACAGAAAATAAATCATATACACAATTCCACTCTATGCAGCACTAACACATGTCAATACTACTTATCTTATATAATTAATTAAGCTTATTAACATTTTCTTTTACAAACTTATTAACATTTATGTAAAATAACAATTTCACTTAATAATTATATATTATTGTCTATTTTTGTCCTAAATTATTTCTTCAAAAATATTATTTATTCCCATTTTTTTAGTATCTCCACTTAATTTATATGATCTGTGCTGAATCAAGATTCAACGAATACAAACCAATATTTATTTTAGAAAAGAGTAATGATATTGTGTATCCCAAAATATCTTTTTTTTTAGTTGTAGCACAATAATTATTAAATATAAATAACATTTTATCAAAGAATTACTTAAAACTAGAAGAGCATCAGGAAAAAAAAAAACTAAATACACACACGTAATTCAAGACAAATTGCACTGTTTATGACTTCAAAATAATGCAACTTCTTTCCCTCTTTATAAATATAAAGATATTAACTTATTTAACAACAAATAATTTTTAAAAGAATTAATTTAAATTAAAAATATTATTTTATATTTAATAATTTTTTTCGCCCACTGTAATATTTAATAATTATTATGTTATATCTATCAAACATAATGTTTTAAGATTCTACCTTTTATAGTATCATCATACTTAAATTTTTTTTTTTTTGAGGAAAACAAGATAGCTTTCTTAATTTACTCTTTTATTATTTCTTTATTAATTATAGTATTATAATATCTACTATAATTTTGGTCTCACTTTCCCCTTTTCTGGCTACTTTTCTCTCGATCTCTCACTCCCACTCGTATGTATAAAAACGCTCTTTTCTTCGAAGAAGGGACTTGTTTCAGTTCTCTGACCCATTATTATCGAATCTCTCTCTCACGTGAGAAGAATAGGAAAACGAAAGAAAAGAGAGGAGAGGGGATGAACTTTGAAACTCCACAAACCCAGCTTCATCTTCTTCTTCTACTACTCCCAATCTTTTAATTAGTTCTTCTGGTTTTGTTCTTTTAGCCAACAAAGTAGCTATAACCCCAAACATCAAGTAAGTATTTTGCAGCTTCCTGCTTCTCTGTCCGGTTGACTTTTATTCTTTTACAAACTCCTTTCTCTGTTGTAATGCAGAAATAGCTTTTTTCTTTTTTCTTTTTTGGGCTTTCTTCTCTTCGGTTTTCCTGAAAACCAAAACAGGTACAGCATTTAGTTTGTTTTCAAGTCTGCTTCCTGATAATTTGGCTATCTTTTTCCAGGAAAAGGCAATAAAAAATGGATGGGAATGCGAGGAGAAGCTTAAGCAGGTCGAGTTGGAGAAAGGAAGAAGTGTTTAGCAGTGGCCAGTGCTCTCGCCGGACTTCTAACTCCGATGACGACGAAGAGGCTTTGAAATGGGCTGCCATAGAGAAGTTACCAACCTATGATAGGCTAAGAACAAGCATTTTACAAAATTTTGTAGAACAAGGTCAGCCTCGTGGCTCCAAGGAAGTTGATGTTCGAAAGCTAAACATGAACGACAGGCAACAAATTATTGACAGGATTTTCAAGGTTGCAGAGGAAGATAATGAAAAGTTCTTAAGAAAGTTCAGAGACAGAATTGATAAGTGAGTTTCTTTTTTGACATACGGTTTTCTAAGAAAGTTCAGATATATAGCTGAAAAAGCGTCTCTATAATTAACATGACTGGCATGAATTATTATGATTTAGGATTTAGGACTGAAATAATGGATTCTATCGGTAATCCATATGTAAAGATAATTTTTTTGCATAATTTTTATATAATTTTTATTATATTTTTATAATTATTATTTAACAATACTTTATTTTTTATTATTTTTTAAAATAAAAGTACAAAGATTGTTTATATCCTTAAAATTAATTTTTTTAATTTCCTCTACAATTTTTTTTTAACATTCTACATAGCAAATGAGTCATTGATAATATTGTAAATTTGAGAATATTATATGACTTAATTATGACATAGTAAGTATTAAATATAAAATAATATTTTATCTATTTAATAGATTTATTACTATAATTATATTTATTAATTATATAAAAATTAAATTAATTTTTTAAGAGCTACTAATTATTAAATAAGTTAATATTTAAAGTAATTATCCGAAAAAATACTATTTTATATTTAATAATTATTACATTATAATTAACATACATAGTGTTCTCAGATTTATATTATCACTATTCTTATAACATAGATTGCTTTTGCTTTTCTTTTAATAGATGAAGAGAACCTAATGTCGGTTTGTCTATGATAATAATTTTATTTTATTTTACTTTCTATCTTTCCTGGAAAGCCAGATCATATTTAACATTTATTTAATATTTATGGACGGTACCCATTTGATTATTGACATAATTATTTGATACCATTTACTAAACCAAAACAAGATTGAATCAAAAAAGATAAACAAATTCAATATTAAAGATTAAATTTTGAAACTCAATAGTTTGCTGAATATGTGATGGCCCTCTCTTTCACGCTGGTGAAGCAGCCCACGCCTCTTACGAGGAGACCGAGACCCACTTCTCATTCTTTGCAGCAGCTTATTTGAATACGGGTGTAAAGGCTGCTCCCGAAATGGGATTTGGTCACAAGTTAAAATCTTACTATGTCAATTTTTTGGTTTCTAATTTTTCAAATGTGTGTTTCTTTTTTTCGTTGAAGAGATACTCAAGTTAAGGAAAGAATGTTGATGCTGCTGCCATACATAAAGAGCTAACAAGGGGCTTTTCTTGTTTCATTTGCTACCTTTCAATATTTCAATTGATTTTCTTCTAAAATTAAATTGCAGGGTTGGGATCACACTTCCAACAGTGGAAGTGAGGTTTCAGAATTTGACAGTTGAGGCAAATTGCTACGTAGGCAGAAGAGCTCTGCCAACACTACCAAATGTTGCTATGAATATTATGGAATCAGGTCTTGGCTTATGTGGGATTAGTACGGCCAAGAGAAGAAAGCTCACCATTCTTAAAGATGTCTCTGGCATTATTAAACCATCGAGGTACGTACGTACATGCATATGCATGTTTTTGTTTCTTTTGTTTAACAAAATAATATCCAAGTGTGCTTGCTGCTTCTAGTTGACATTTTTGTATGGCACTTTCTTTGGAACCCTTCTTTATTATTTTGTACAGGATGACCCTCTTGTTAGGTCCCCCCTCTTCAGGGAAAACGACCCTTTTGTTGGCATTGGCTGGAAAATTAGATCATGAACTAAATGTAGGTTTCTGTTCTTCCTTGTCATTTTCTCAAGACAGTTATCATTTACCCAAAAAATCATTATAATTTTTATTATCTCTGTAACACAAGGTAAAAGGAGAGATCACTTATAATGGGTACAAGCTTAATGAGTTTGTTCCTAGAAAGACATCAGCGTACATAAGTCAAAACGATGAACATATTGGAGAAATGACTGTTAAAGAAACACTGGATTTCTCATCAAGATGCCAAGGGGTTGGGTCAAGATATGGTAATTTAATCAACAATTTTTTTAAAGAAAAAAAAACTTAAATACACTTTAATTCTCATATTAAATAAATTTAATTAACTATTCCCTTGTTGATAATGTCATAGATCTATTAGCTGAGCTTGCTAGAAGAGAAAAGGAAGCAGGCATACATCCAGAGGCAGAAGTTGACCTCTTCATGAAGGTTTATTTAACCACTTTCCTAATTACTTATATATTTCAAAAGACTAAACTCCATAATTCTCTTAATTTTTTCATTATTTTAATGCATTTTTAGGCTGCTGCTGTGCCAGAAACAGAAAGCAGTCTCTTTACTGACTACACTCTCAAAGTAAGAGATTTCTTCTCAGCTCTTTGGTTTAGGTTAAAAAAAAATGTTGAAGAGTACAAGAAAGATTATTGCTAGGGCTCTCATTTTCTAAAAAATAATATTAAAAATTTTATAACTTAGTGGTTTAAAGTTTGACTTTTATTACCTTCTATTTTTTGAACTAAAATTAAGTTTTAATATAGGTATGATACTTTTTAAGTTGTAGTGATTAATAAAACATAAGAAAATAAATAAGAAGGAAAATAGATAGTTAAAGGAGTTAGATTTGTGGCTTTCTGACAGATCAGATTCCAATAATATGCAAAACTCTGATCCCTGCTAGTCAAAAAAGTATTTTTAACTACACAGTTTCTATTACGTTATTTATGGATCACATTTGTAAATAAATTTGTCACAAAAAATTTAAAAAGTTTCATCACACTAAAATTATATATTTTATTATTAATTCCCTTTCATTTGTAAATATGATTCATAAATACTGTGACAAGCACTAATTAAAAAAAATTTGTGGAAAAAAAAATCCACTATACCTACTGTGATGGATGATTTTCACTAATGGTGACTAAATGGGGCTCTAGTTGGAGAAAGCCACTTGATTTACTCTACTGCTCATATTGTCCTCCTGATTTGCTAATATTTGTACGTAATTAACATATAATCACTATACCAGCTTGAGGGTGTGATTGCTTGTTGGCGTGTATGAAACAGATATTAGGGTTGGATATATGCAAAGATACCATTGTGGGTGATGCAATGCGCAGAGGTGTATCTGGGGGCCAAAGGAAGCGTGTAACTACAGGTTACAACTCTAAAATTTGATTTTGATCAAACCATAATTAATCTGAAAACTGATTGGGTTTGAATGATTACAGGGGAAATGATAGTTGGGCCAACAAAGACACTTTTCATGGATGAGATATCAACGGGTTTGGATAGCTCCACCACATATCAAATAGTGAAATGTTTGCAGCAGATTGTTCACCTTACAGAAGCAACCATCTTTATGTCCCTACTCCAACCAGCTCCTGAAACCTTCGATCTCTTTGATGACATTGTCCTTGTGTCGGAGGGCCAGATCGTGTACCAAGGCCCACGTGATAACATCCTCCAATTCTTTCAATCTTGTGGCTTCTCTTGCCCTGAAAGAAAGGGAACCGCTGATTTCTTACAAGAGGTATCATCCTCCTAGCTTTCCCTTTTGTCTATATTGCAAGAGTTAACTAAGTACTTATTCCAATAGCAAATTTTTATAGGTTACTTCAAGAAAAGATCAGGAACAATACTGGGCAGACAGAAGCATCCCATACAGATACATAACAGTTTCAGAGTTTGCAAATCGATTCAAGAAATTTCATGTTGGGATTCAGCTCAAGAACGATCTCTCTGTCCCATTCGATAAGTCAAAAGGGCACAGAGCAGCTCTGATTTTCCAGAAGTATTCAGTGTCCAAAATGCAACTTCTTAAAGCATGTTGGGACAAGGAATGGCTACTTATTAAAAGAAACTCCTTTGTCTACATATTCAAGACAATTCAGATCATCATCATTGCTGTTATAGCAGCTACAATTTTCTTGAGGACATTAATGCGCCAGAGTAATGAAAGTGATGGGGCGGTCTATATTGGTGCCATTTTGTTCTCCATGCTCATGAACATGTTCAATGGTTTCGCGGAGCTTTCGCTTATAATCCAAAGGCTTCCTGTGTTTTACAAGCAACGAGACATTCTTTTCCATCCTGCTTGGACTTACACGCTCCCCAATTTTCTGCTTGGAGTCCCGATTTCGGTGTTGGAGTCCAGTGTTTGGGTGGCTATTACCTACTACTCTATAGGGTTTGCACCTGAACCTAGCAGGTAACCTCATTCGATTTATTCATAGCTTGCTTTTGTCATCTTGTGTCTTCTTAAATGTGCAGATACTTGAAGTCATATTTCTGTCTGACACGGGTTGATACTCAGTCCAATATTAATGTCAGTGTCAAGCTTTTTAGTATATCACACATTTGCCAACCTAATAGGTTTTATATTGACATAAAATATTACATACATGATGATAATTGCTATATTTATGGTGGTGTAACTGAGCATATTGGCCTTTAATCCATTTTCAGGTTCTTTAAGCAACTGTTGATGGTATTTCTTATTCAACAAATGGCAGCTGGGTTGTTCAGGTTCATTTCGGGAGTCTGCAGGTCGATGATTATTGCTAACACAGGGGGATCCCTCATGCTTATTCTCATTTTCCTACTAGCAGGTTTTATTATTCCTAAACGTGCGTGAGAAATGCAAACATCGCGCAAATGAACTTGTATTTAAAGAGATACTTATGACCTGTTTAATAAATGTTATCTTAGACACACATTATTGCTGGTATATAATAGGTGACATTCCAAATTGGTGGGCATGGTGTTACTGGGTTTCACCATTGTCATATGCCTTCAATGGCCTTGCTGTGAATGAAATGTTTGCACCAAGGTGGATGGAAAAAAAGGTAAATAGCATAAGCTTCTATTAGCGAATGAAAAATTTAAACGCTTGGCTTCAAGCTTTGAGTTGAACTCCATATAATGCAGTCTTCAGATGGTTCCACCGCATTGGGTCTAGCTATATTACATGACCATGATGTTTTCCCTGAAATGAGATGGTACTGGATAGCTGCAGCAGCTCTTGTGGCATTTGCAATTCTCTACAATGTTCTCTTCACCCTTGCACTCATGTACCTAAATCGTAAGCATCTCAGATTTTGATCAATCTTTTGAGTTACTTCTTTAATTCCTCATTGAGTCTAAACAATGATTTTCTCTTATCTTGTTTGATGCACTAGCTATTGGAAAGAAACAAGCTATTATATCTCAAGAGGAAGCAAGTGAAGTGGAGACTAATATAAACAATAGAGAAGTACAAATGCAACAAATGAGTTGCAGAACTAATCCTAATCAATTAGGAAATACTAATTCGGCGCTAGAGTCAACCACTGGAATTGCCCCCAAGAAAGGAATGGTTCTACCCTTTTCGCCACTTGCAATATCCTTTGATAGGGTCAATTACTATGTGGACATGCCAGCTGTAAGAATCCATTCCTTGATGGATTAAGTCGTACCAATAAAATTTATTATACTTTAAAAAATATAGACACGAACACAAACGCATCGCCCTTTTAAGAAGTGGCCATGCTTTATAAATTATACCTGTAAAGGAAATTTAACAAAGTTTACTTTGATAGGAAATGAAGGAGCAAGGAGTGACAGATGATAGGCTGCAACTACTTAAGGAAGTAACTGGAGCCTTTAGGCCTGGTGTTCTAACTGCTTTAATGGGAGTTAGTGGAGCAGGAAAGACAACCTTAATGGATGTTTTAGCAGGAAGGAAGACAGGTGGCTACATTGAAGGTGATATTAGAATCTCTGGGTTCCCTAAGAAGCAAGAAACCTTTGCAAGAATTTCTGGTTACTGTGAACAAACTGATATCCACTCACCCCAAGTTACTGTTCAAGAATCTTTGATTTTTTCTGCTTTCCTTCGTTTACCTAAAGAAATCAGTAGTGAACAAAAGATGGTAAGCATCAAGCATGTGATATCTTTTGATTGCTTCCTTAATAAAGGTACATTTTAATAGGGTAAAATTAATTTTACTTTTGTGTTAACTTCTCAGAAATTTGTGGCTGAAGTAATGGATTTGGTAGAGCTGGATAATCTCAAGGATGCTATAGTGGGGCTTCCAGGAGTTACAGGGTTGTCAACAGAGCAGAGAAAGAGACTAACAATTGCAGTTGAACTTGTTGCTAATCCTTCAATCATTTTTATGGATGAGCCCACTTCAGGTCTAGATGCAAGAGCAGCAGCTATTGTAATGAGGACTGTGAGAAACACTGTTGACACTGGAAGAACGGTTGTTTGCACAATTCACCAACCTAGTATTGATATCTTTGAAGCCTTTGATGAGGTACTAATAAACTTGTAATTTGTGTCTCCATTTGTTTTTGTCTCCCTATATCTTTTTATACCTAGTAATAGAATGTTTCCTTTTGCACCAGCTCTTTTTGATGAAGAGAGGAGGGCAAGTGATCTACTCAGGACCACTAGGTCAGAATTCTCACAAGATCGTAGAATTCTTTGAGGTAGTTTGTCAAATTTATATATATTTTTTAATGAAACAAAGATTCAACATTTGATTCCATGTTCCTTCCTCTGTCACAGGCAATTGAAAGGGTCCCAAAAATCAAGGATAAGTACAATCCAGCGACATGGATGCTAGAAGTAAGCTCCATTGCAGCTGAAGTTCGTCTTGGAATTGATTTTGCTGAACACTACAAGTCATCATCTTTGTATCAGTAAGTCTAAAAACAACTAGAATGCCAATATATAGCAGCTGGGTTGGAGCTAACATATATATATATATATATGTGCTAATGAGTAGGCGAAACAAGGCTCTCGTGAACGAGTTAAGCAGACCTCCACCTGGGGCAAACGATCTCTACTTTCCCACTCATTTTGCGCAGTCTACGTGGGGACAATTCAAATCTTGTCTATGGAAGCAATGGTGGACATACTGGAGGAGTCCAGATTATAATCTTGTCAGATTCTTTTTCACTTTGGTTGCCGCCCTCTTGATGGGGACAATATTTTGGCGAGTTGGCACTAGAAGGTCTTAGTATTTTTGATAGATGAGATGTAGCCATTTTAATTTGGAGGATTTCATCTAATTGCTTTCTTATTATCTTCGTATAGGGAGACCTCCAAAGACCTGACCATGGTTATAGGAGCAATGTATACTTCTGTCCTATTTATTGGATTAAACAACTGCGCAACTGTTCAACCAGTAGTAGCCATTGAGAGAACAGTATTTTATCGGGAAAAGGCTGCTGGAATGTATGCAGCGTTGCCTTATGCCATTGCACAGGTTAGAGGACTGTTTCATTTTAGAAAACTTTAGTCTTTTACGATCTTAATTACTAGTATTCAATGCTTATAATTCCTCTGCTGTTTAACTTGCAGGTTGTCTCCGAAATACCTTACGTGCTTGTTCAAACTACATATTACTCGCTTGTAGTGTATGCTATGGTGAGATTTGAATGGGCCGCAACAAAGTTCTTTTGGTTCTTCTTTATCTGCTTCTTCTCCTTCTTGTACTTCACATATTATGGGATGATGGCTGTTTCTATCACACCGAACCACCAAGTTGCAGCAATTTTTGCATCAGCATTCTATGGACTCTTCAATGTCTTCTCTGGTTTTTTTATCCCAAGACCAGTGAGTACGGTTCGAATTTGGTTTTCTAAATCTCTTACCATTCACTATCTCTAGTAACATTGCTCTTAACAATGATATACATTTCAGAGAATTCCTAAATGGTGGGTTTGGTATTACTGGATTTGCCCAGTAGCATGGACAGTCTATGGATTAATTGTGTCACAATATGGTGATGTAGACGACAGGATTAAAGTGCCTGGGATGGATAATGGTCCAATGATCAAGGAGTTTATTGAAAGCTATTTTGGATACAATCCAAACTTCATGGGCCCTGTTGCTGCAATTTTGGTCGCCTTCACTGTCTTCTTTGCCTTTATGTATGCTTTTAGCATTAAGGTACTAAACTTCCAGACGAGATAGAAGAACATTGGAGGAAGAGGAGGTTCTGTTATTGCAAATTCTACCCGTCTAAGTGACTTTTCGTGTGTGTATATATATATATAACACCTAGGTTTCTTGCAGCAAATTTTATTTGCTAAGTAGGTAACAACGATAATCTTATCAGCATTTGTAGAACGATCCCTTGCAATGCAGCAGTAGGGGAAGGCATAAATAGAAAAGGAAAAAAAAAAACACCAAAAAATAGGATGGTGTTCTGTTTGCGGGTGCAGCATGCGGCGCTGCACCGTGGGGAAACCAAACTCATTAGCAACTTAATGCTAAAAGATATTTATGCTTTTAAAATGTGGAAAAAATTAGTGACTTTCATGGTTTATTTTTATGACAAAATTACTGTTTTCTTTTTACTTTTTCTTTTTAATGTTTATTGTTGTGTTTTTATGTTCAATTAATTCGACTTCATATTTCAATATTGTGACAATAGGAAATTAACTTGAGAATTTTGTAGGGATGTAAGAAGACATGAAAAGTTTCTTTTGATCTTGCAGCCGTGGCGTTGGTATGTGCAAATAAAAGATGGGTTGAATATTTCTATTGGGACAAATCTAACCTTAAGATCAAGGCTAGATTGAAACTTGCCCAGTGAATTAATAGTTGACATTGGTAAGATTAGTTAATGTTGGACCAAGTTTGACTGAATAATTTGAAAATCTACAAGTAAACATACTTAATAAAAATCTACAATTATATGAAAAACTTAATTTTCAGATTAAAATAATAATCTAATCATTTAAATTTATTTATCATTTTAAATTAGTATTCTAAATTTGAAACATTTCAAATTGGTTCTATAAATTTTAATTTCATCTTGTAAAAAACATTCTAATTGAATGAAATTAAATAATTACATTTGATATGATATATAAAAAATAAAAATATTATTATATTTATATATTTGATTAAATAAAAATAATACATCAATAGATAAGAATAATGAATAAAATGACAATAAGAGCTTTATTTAAAAAAGAAATTTTTTAGTTTTTTTAATGATAACAAGGGCAGATATGACTTCCAAAATTTTAGTCATATTTACTGTTATCCTATGCTTTTTTGAAGGAAAACAACTATTGATAATGATAACAATGGTTGTTTTCTTTTCTATTGTTAGGCTGATTGCCAAATATGATTTTATGATGAATTCCAAAACTATTTCACTTTATTTTACTGCAACCAAACAAGCAGCAAGGTACTAAACTCCCAAATGAGACAGAAGCACATTGAAAGAAAAGCAAGTTCTATTCCCGTAAACTCAACCTATCCAATTGAATTAGGGGAGAATAATGTTTTTAAAATTGAATTGGTTATTAAATTGGTAAAAATACTAGTTCATAATTCATTGGTAGAATTGTAGTTAAACCGTAATCGAATCGATAATAATTAAATATATTTTTAAAAAATTTTATATATTAAAATTTTAATATAATAAATAAATATTAATAAATTTTAAATATTTAAATACTAATTCAATATTTTTTAAGATATTACAAAAATTATATTATAATTTTTAAATTATATTAAGATTTTACTTATCTTTAAAAAATAAATAATAAATAATAATTTTGATTAAATACCTTGATATTAAAAAGAAATGTTACTAAGAAATGGAATATAAATATAATAGAGAACAAATAAAAAAATAATCAAGTATATACATTTTTTTATATTCTTTCTTTTTAAAAAAAATTCTTTATATTTTAACTTTTTCTTTTTTTTTTACTTTCTATTTTTAATTTATCAAATTTATTTGAGATAAATTATTTTATTATATAAAAAAATATAAAAAAATTTGGTAAGGATCGGATCAAATCAGTTATGAGCAATTCTTCACCGATTCTTTAATTAGCCAATTTTTTAAAGTAATTGAACTAGACGAAGAATTAGTTCCCAATCGAATCGACCAATCTGATCCAGTCAAACTTTCTAAACCGTGGTGAAACCATATATCGGCTATAGACAGTAATTGAGTTTCATGCGGGGTTCAAATTCACGTATTTTGGAAAATTCCCCCCCCCCCCCCCCGGGGACCGTACAAAAAGAAAATAGTGCAATACATCCCACCTTCCATGCTTTTTTTTTTTTTTTTGGTTTTATTCTTGATTCATGCAATAAATTTTAATTTTTAAGTAGATAAAAACGGTTATTTCATTAACAAGTTTTGAAGGGCCCTTGAGTAAGTAAAATTCGTGGTTTTACAACCTGGAAGAAATTGGTGACTTACATAGTCTACTCTTGTAGCAAAATTACTGTTATAAATTTTGAACTATTGAGGAATTTCGCATGTTTCAAAGTTTTCAATTTAATTTTTTGTTATGATTTTATGACTCCATTAAAACCTCAATTTCCTCACATATATATCAACTGAACTAATAATTTTGAATCAAAAGAAAGATGTGCCGCCTAATTTGTGATTAATTATAGTGATGTGTAGCTGAATATCTTAACTCTAGCAAACCCTAACCATGATTAAAATATTCTGGATTCTCTTGAATCTTGGTAACCGGTCAATTAAAAAATTCTATCATAACGTGCATATATGATGAAAATAACAACTAATTTATTTAAATACTCAAATTAAAAATGTTTAATAAAATTGTTATACTTAAATAAAATAGATAAAACCTGAGTTCATTTAGTTTGTTTTTAAAAATCTGAAATTTTTATTCACATATAATTATAACCTTTTATGAGTTCAATAGGAAAATTTTAAATACAGAAAAAATAATTTAAATATGAATAAAATTGTATATATACATCTAAACATAATTAAAAGGTTATAACTATAAACAATAAAAGAGTAATGGTTAATGGTTTTTGTATTTAGATCATATCCCAAAAGATACAATTTTTCTTTTTATAATATATTTTCCAAACTAGACATAGGATGGAGATATCAAGAGTTTGAACTTTTGGTGACTTAAAATTTTTAATCGATGGATTATTTTAAAATTCTGATATATAATAATTTATATAAATTTTAAAAATATTTAAGGATGAGAGAACACCAATTCCATGGAAAATTATTTTTAAAAATATAAATAAATTGCACAATTTTTATTTTTAAAATGTATACAAATATTTTTTTAAAACAAAAAAATTTTATGACACATTAGTTTAATATTAAATTTTTTTACTAAAATATTTTTTATTAACTTAAATTTAAATTAGTTAGTGGAGATCATTTTAGTAAAAATTTTTAAAATTAAATTAAAGTATATATTTTACAAATAAAAAAATTTATATAATTTTAATAAAATTCGAAAAACGTCTTATAATTTATTCTAAAAATAATTGACATGTTGTTGACTTGACTTTCTAGCCAAACGCATGATGCTGTCTGTGGTCCCTGTCTGCTCTCCGGAAGCAAATGAAGGTAAGCCTCTGAATTTCAGCCCCCCCCCCCCCCACAAAAAAAAAAATATATATATATATATATATATTATTTATTTTAAATATTAATAACATTATTACAAAGTATCATAAAAAAGTATATAAATACTAAATTATGTTTTTTGCTATAATAATATAAAATGGTATTGATTTAATATTAAAGTATACTTGATGAAATAAAGTTGCATTATTTAGTTCTCTCTTGTTGCCCATATCCTTCCCCATATTCCTTGACTAACAATAGCAGGTGTATTATTTATTGGGAGAAAGATGGATTTTACTCTATTTTTTCAGTAAAATTATGCTCAAATTATACTGTTGGGCACTATCAAATAGAACCATGATGTGCAAATATTATTTATCATGTTTCATGGCTACTTTTGATGTACGTGAGCTTTTATTTTTTAATTACATAAGAAGGTATAACTTATAAAATCTTTAAATCTTTAAAACAAGCACTTATTTATTCACATTATTTATTTATTTCACATTAGGTGGGTCCCGTGCCAATAGCATGGAACCCAAGAAAGCAAGAAAATTAAAAAAAAAAAAACATAAAGATGATGATTTGTTAAATAAAATAAAAAATGTCACACTATAAATAGATTATAAATAATATAAAAAAATTAGTTTTAATACACAGAATAGATAGATTACATTGATTTCACTAACAACAATTGTTGAATTCATTAATTAACTAGTACAGATTGTCGTTGAGGTTTTCAATTAATACTTTATCCTGAGGGACTAAAATATAGTTTTCTCCTTCAAAACGTGTATATATATATTATCCATGGCATCAAATTTCTAAATTTGAGTTGTAATAATAATTTTCTTAGACCATGGTTATCCCCCACCTACCCAATGCCCTTTGTTCTACTTTTAGATTTCCTCTGTTTCTCAGTCATTGAAGTTTTGGTTGGATAATGCTAATTGGATATGATTAGTAGTGAATGTACCGACTTGCTTTTTCTTTACTTGTCATGGACCAACAACAAATTATATTAGGATATATTTTGTAGAGTAGAAAGATTTTTAAGGTAATAAAAATATAGAAATAAAAATATAATAAAATCTTATAATCTAAAAATTATGTTTGATATGATATGAAAAGAAAGAATGAAAATACTTTTTTATTTTCATATTTGATTTAATGAAAATAATATAAAAATAAAAGTGAGAGATGAGTAAATGAACAAAACATCCCTAAAGGTAAAAAATAAAATTAAATTAAAAAGTCATTTTTTCTTAATTAATATAAAATAAAAAATTACAGTTAAAAATCTCAAATTAAAAATATTTATATTTTGTTGTATTAAAGGATCTTAAATTTTAAAATCACTTTGAAAGATAAAAAATTTTACCTGTATAAAAAATTACCATTTAGGACTTTAAATAAATTTTTTTTATCTTTTAAGTTTTTAAAAATAATTTCAAATTTTAAAATTGTTTAATATAAAATATTATTGTTGTTATTATTATTATTTAGAGTAAATTTTTTTTTAATCTTTAACAATAACTTTTCTTGGTCATTTTGAAGGGAATGAAAGGGACAAAACCATCAATTTTTATATTCCACTATACCAAACAACAATTTTCATTTTTTCTATCTTCTACTTTTCTTCATCTTTCTCTTCCATTACACCAACATACTCTCATTATATGCACAATTTTTAAATGCACAACAACTTGTGTAACTATTGGAATGGATTTGTTGGGAGAAGAAACTACAACAGATTATGATTAAGGCAACTAGCATTATTCTTCTTGTTTCCTACAACAACCTTCGCGCAAAAGAAAAAAAATCATTATGATATATGGCATAATCCAATAACCATAATTATGATGATATTATTTCCAAAAAATTGGAAGATGAGAATTTAAAATTTATTGATCCTGAGTAATAATATTAATCCATCACTTATATGGAAGAGAGAGAAGATTTAAAAAAAATTGAAGAAAGTAGCTGAGTAAATTGTTTTATTAAAGACAATATATGGTCAAGGTTGAGCACTTAATTAATAGGTTTTATTTATGAGTGTTATACTCAATATGTCCTTTTTTTTTTTACCTAAAATTAACACTATAACAATCTTTTAGAAAAAAATATAGATATGTTTACCAAAAGAAAAAAAATTTAGATACGCTTTTTCCAAAAATGATTTTACACATTTTTAAAGAGCTTTGCAATAATAAATTAACTCATGTACCCTTCACAAAAAAAAGTAATAACTAACAATTCGAATCTTCTTAATTAAGAATTATTGTCAATTGTTCAATTGAGAAATTTAGATCGTTCAAAATTTAAGGTGTTTTTAAAATTTAAGTAATTATTTTAAATTCATAATTTAAATATTATTTTTGTTCTGCATTCTATTTTTTAAAATAAAAAATATTAAAATAAAAAACAAATTTTAAATATAAATTGTTTAAATTAATCTGAATAATCCTGATCAATTGATAAAATTGCTCAATTGAAGAGATTCATTTTAAATAATTGTTTGCCAAAAAAGAAACTGCTTATTATATTTAAGAAGAAATTGTCCAACCTTTCTCTAAAGTTTGGTTTAATAACATTTGATTTTTTTTTGTTTAAAAAGTTATACATGATTCTTTGATATTTTGATATATATTGCAAAAATATTTTTTTTAATTTATTTTGCCTAAAAGTTAACTTTTTAAACAACATAAAATTATAATCTTATTCTTAATATAATAATAAAAATAACTAAATTGATGTCAATATTTAACATAAAATTATTATTTTATCATAGCAAAGATGTTTAAGTAATTTTTTTTTTGAAAAAATACATATTAAGTAAAAAAATTAATTTTATTGACCAAAAAAATTCAATGTAATTTTTAAAATAAATAAAATATAATTTAACCAAATTTAAAAGAAAAGGGTTATTGTAACGAAATTTTCTGTTTTTGTTGATTAATATAATGGGGTCGACATTATATGATAGTTTATTGATAGACGACAACGTTCAGATTCGAAGAGAGAAACTGCCAGGGATCTGGGCATCGGGCTGTCGTCTATATCTAACCTCCTTAGGATTTTATTACGAGAAATTTAAGTATTTTATTATTAATTTATTTTACGATATTATTTTATATAAATTTCAAAAAATTCTAATTACAAAAAGTTCAATTTTTAGGAAACAGTAAGTTTAAGTTATCCATTGCATTGTCCAAGTTGTCACCAGACATTGCGTAGGTTACCTCCTAATGACAAATTTTTATAGTTTTATGTATGTTTGTATTTAGCAATATTTTAAAAATAGTAAGGGATTTAAGATGCAATGGTACAATCGTCTTCAGATAACTATTTATTATTATAAATACAATTTATTAAAAATATAACACTTAAATATGTTTTTGATTTTTCAGTTTTATATAAGTTTTAACTTAGGTTCTTTGATTAAATAATGTTATTCTCTTTTTTAAAAATAATTCAATTTTATTCCTTTACCACATTTTAACAGACATTTAAGTTTAAAGATATATTTTAGATAACTTATGTAATAAAATATATATATATATATACATACTTATATGTATGCGCACACGCACGCTCTCCATTGCGGATTGGGATCCCCATTCATTGCGTTTGTAGTATCTCCTTAACAACCCTTTTCTACTTGTGAAAAAAAAACACGTTGTTCCTCTTCCTACTCACAAAACTTACTGAGATATTACAGAGCAATCCTCAATGGAGAGGATCCATTTCCCTCCTTTGCTAACCAACAAAAAAAAAATCTGAAAGTTATGTACTATAATGATCAAAATTCAGAGCCAATGAAATTTGTAAAATGCCTTAACTTCACCTGCACAAAATACATAATGCCATTGATAGTATTACCCTTTTACTGCTTAGAGAATTTTGGGACCAAGTCGTATAATTTCCCATTTCTGATCTCTTTCTCTCTCCTCTTTTCTATCTTCTGTGACGAAGTCAGGTAAAGAGGGAGAGAGGGAGAGACAGAGGAGAGTCAGGGAGAAGAGAACTGAGGAGAAAATCAAGGGCACCTTCCCTGAAGACTCTCTCTCTCTCTCTACCTGAGACACAAGTATACAACAACCGCAAGACTCTCTCTTGCTCACATTTCTTTCGGCATCATGATCTCCTTCGATAGATGCAGCTTCCTGGTAAATGTAAATCCATAAATTTTTAACCATATTCCTTTTTCTACATCGAAAAAAACAAGTTCAAACTCAACCGCTACTTTAATAATTTTGGTCTTCCTTATTCTTCTGGTAAATCACAAAAATGGCATCGATTGGTTGTTTTTATTTATAATTTGATATAACAATAATGTAGAGTCGATAAATGGAATTTATGTTTATGGGTTCTATGTCTGGAGATTAAAAAAAAAAATCTAATATTGCTTTTAATTTTCCCGAGATTGCTTGATTTGCTTATCTGGGTATAGAGATTTTTTTAGTCTTTTTGTGAATTTGTATACAGAGCAAGACAGGAATAGCTAGGTGTTCCAGTTTCTCTGGTCCACAGAGGAGACGTTCAGTTCCCTTCAGAGTGGTGTGTTCGGGTTCTGGCAGGAGTTCCGGTGGTGACAGAAAGAGCAACCTTGTGATGGAGACTATAGCTGACGTGGACAATAATCCAACTGTGGCGGGCGGGGTTCGGGATGTTTACGGCGAGGATAAGGCCACAGAGGATCAGTTTGTTACCCCGTGGAATGTCTCTGTTGCTAGGTGAGAGTAATAATATTATATAGTTAAAGACTATTCAATTTCCGTCTTATCTTGGTGTGGCCTAAATGCCAAAAATATGGGAGTCACACATTGAGAGTTTGGGATTCAACCTTGAGCTCTCCAACTTTGCTTTTGGGATATGGCTCTCTTGAAAGATTATATCATATTTTAGGTATTGGAGTAATGGACAATTGATTGGAAAAGTTTGTCTTAAGGAGTATAAGATTGTTCTTGCTTTTGTGTGAATGAAGAAGATCTTTAATACATGTTCATTAGCAGATATTATAGGCGCACTTTGGTTTTCTTAATCTCTGTCGTCAAACATTGATTCATGTTTTCTGCTTTATATCCTTGATTGAAACTGAAGGGCTTCATTGTTGTAATATTGGTTAATTTGTCCGATATGCATCCTTCTGTATCGTGTTGCTGATTTTGCGCCTGTCTCTTCTGAACCTTTGAGGTTATTTCTATGGTTATGTTAATAGAATGTTACGCTCCCAGTCCAAATCTAAATGAAGACGATAATATATTCAACGGGATGCTTTCTGTTTTCTATAGCACGAGAATAGAATTTAGCGAAGATGCATATTCTTATGTTTTAGCTTCTTTGTTTTTTTAGTGGGTATACTTTGTTGCGGGATCCACGCTTCAACAAAGGGCTTGCCTTCACTGATAAAGAAAGGGATGCCCACTTCTTGCGCGGTCTTCTTCCACCAACAAATATTTCACAAGAAACTCAGGTCAGATTAACTCTCTGACTAGAAGATATTCTGAACATTTTTAATTTTTTGAAGACTTAATAAATTGTGAATGTGATTATACAACATTGAGTAAAAGTTATTGTCATTTTATTGTTCAGGTGAAGAAAATGCTCCAACATGTACGCCAGTATGAAGTTCCATTGCAGAAGTACATGGCAATGATGAATCTTCAGGTTGCCTTCTAAACAATTTTTTTTTTTAATGAAAGAAAAGGAAAAAAAAATGAAGTTTTTGGTCTCCTTCTATTTAGTCTTTATTTTACTTATAGCAGGAAACTGATTTTCATATAATTGTAGACTGCACTATGACACAATTGCTAATATGTACACTGGGGATGATGACTCAAACTTTCCCACAGAAATTACTCAGAGTGTGTTTGGATGGGGTAATTTAAGGGGGAAAGTAATTTTTTTCAAGTATTTGAATTACTTAATTAGAAAATTCTTTTGTTGGATTAGCGGGGAATGAATTTTTAGACTATTGAGAATTTCTGTTTCCTTTTGTGTGTTAATGTCTGTGTACGCAGTGAATTTTCGAACTGCTCCCAAGATTTTTGCCATTTTATATGTAACTTGTTTGCAGCAAAATCATCCCCTGAGGGCACGGTTTGATTTACAAATTTTGGAATTGAATCTAATGCTTTTGGACTAGCACATCATGGTTTGCAGGAGACAAATGAAAGGCTGTTTTACAAACTTCTTATTGAACATGTTGAGGAGTTACTCCCAGTTGTCTACACTCCTACCGTTGGAGAAGCATGCCAGAAATACGGGAGCATCTATATGCGTCCTCAGGGTCTTTATATAAGTTTGAAGGAGAAGTGAGCTTGACTCCAATTTCTTTTTTCTTTTCATTCATGATTTTCTCTATTATTTTTTGTCAAAATATCTATTATTTTATGTCAAAGTAATTTTTCCTTTTCTTTTGGGTGGGATTTAAAGGGGGAGGGTTCTTGAAGTACTAAAAAATTGGCCTGAGAAGGACATTCAAGTTATTGTTGTAACTGATGGAGAGCGGATCCTAGGTCTTGGGGATCTTGGCTGTCAGGTATTTCCATTATTGTTGTTAAGACATAAATTTTCTCATAGTTATATTGAAACACAAGATCTAATACTGTAATCTCTCCTTCTTTGTTAATTATGCTGTATTCTCAGGGGATGGGAATACCAGTGGGAAAACTTTCTTTATATACAGCACTTGGAGGAGTTCGTCCTTCTGCCGTAAGTGTTACCAATCCACATTGCTAAGCCATATATTATGTGCATATAAATTTGCAATGATCAGTTACTTTGTTTTAACTTTAGAGATGTTACTGAAATTTGAGTTTTCAATTAATTGAAGAAAAAAAAAACTGTTTTGGCTATTCATAATTTCATATGGTTTCATATACGCGCGAAATTGTCCTGTGGAGATCTAAAAAAACATTTGCAATGGTTTTAGAAGTTTTTTCTGATTGTGCATGCTGTCATTTCTAATTTCTATTTCATATTACAACTATAATGTTATCTTATATTTTGATTGTTTCAGTGCTTGCCAATAACCATTGATGTTGGTACAAACAATGAGAAATTGTTGAATGATGAATTATATATAGGGCTCAGGCAAAGACGAGCAACCGGGCAGGTTCATGATTTGTTTTCTTCTCTTGACCAGTGTTGAACTAACTAATCATTCTTAATCTCTGGCGTTGAAGTTATTGAATATTGCATAATATTGACATGGTTTCCAGGAATATGCTGAACTTGTACATGAATTTATGACTGCAGTCAAGCAAAATTACGGAGAAAAAATCCTTGTTCAGGTATTAAGCTGCATGCACTTGATTTGATGGACTGCAATCTGCAAAACTCACTAATTTTAGGTTTTCAGTTTTTCCTGAATCTGTTGTGCCATATTTGTAGTTTGAAGACTTCGCGAACCACAATGCTTTTGATCTACTCGAAAAATATAGATCGACACATCTTGTTTTCAATGATGATATTCAGGTAAAAAAATATTTTTGTCTTATTATGAATTCAGGTACTTTAGCAACTAACAACCTATCTCTGATATTCTTTTCTATTGGTTAATTTTGCTGAGATGCGATTTGAACTCAGATCATTCAGCCTTGGAGACGATTCCAATACTATTGAATCAAAGCTCATTCATCCATCCTTGATATTCTATCTACTTCATTACAGGGAACAGCGTCCGTGGTCCTTTCTGGACTAGTTGCGGGTCTGAAATTTGTTGGGGGAAATTTATCTGATCACAAATTCTTATTCCTTGGAGCTGGAGAGGCAAGTCCATACAATTCTGAGACTATGTCTTTCTTAACTGGTTCTTAGAGAAAGAAGGGAAAATAGAAACGTTTTTTCTGCACTAACTACGTAACAGAGAAAAGGTGGGAAAAAAGTAACATATATTATCAAATCACTTTGAATTGTTCACTTGCAGTCCCTTATCATAAACATACAAATTACCCCCACTGTTATGTCCTTCTGGCTAAATTATACCTGTGGTTGCAGGCTGGCACCGGAATAGCAGAACTCATAGCACTTGAAACTTCAAAACAGGTCGCCATCTACTTTAAGGGTCATTACTTTGATTTTTTCTTTTTTGCCACATCTTGCTTCCTTTGTAGTTGTTTCTTTTGTGGGGAATAAATTTATATTTATGAGAAACTGCAATTGTTGATGCAGACAAAGGCCCCAGTGGAAGAACTGCGCAAAAACATTTGGTTGGTGGACTCAAAGGTTGTACATAATCCAGTTTAGTTCCCCCCTGCGTAAAGTAGATTGTCGTTTACCCCCAGATTAATCTTTAAATCTTTTATTACTACTTTTGCAGGGATTGATTGTCAGTTCCCGTAAAGAATCACTCCAACATTTTAAGAAGCCTTGGGCTCACGAACATCAACCTATCAAGGAACTTGTGGATGCTATTAAAGTATGATCGCTCACGCAAACTTTCTCTTTCCTCTTATGACACCCAGACACACATACTTTCAGCCATGCACAAGAGAACCGAAGTTCGAATTTCTTACATTTTCAATCTTATTTTCCCAGCAAATTAAGCCGACAGTGTTGATTGGAACATCGGGTCAAGGGAAAACTTTTACCAAAGAGGTGATTGAGGCTATGGCCGAAATTAATGAGGTACTATGTTTGATCCATCTTCCTAATATGGAATTTCATTCCCACTTAAGCAAGCTAAACAATGTGTGATGTAATAATGCTTGTAGAAACCTATTATTCTCGCCCTTTCCAACCCAACATCTCAAGCAGAATGTACTGCTGAAGAAGCTTATACATGGAGCAAGGTAATAAAAACATGTAGCCATTATCTTTACATTATAATTTGAGCTTCTTTCCTGTCCATAGCTATTTTTAAATTTTATAGAAATATATTGCTGTAATTGTTTTTTCTCAACTTATATATGTGGCTGGAATATATCATTACTGACTATATCAATTTTCATCTGTTCCTTATCCGTATGCATTACTCTCAGGGACGTGCCATTTTTGCTAGTGGGAGCCCGTTTTCCCCAGTTGAATACGAGGGGAAAGTATTTGTGCCTGGCCAGGTCCCAGCTTCAGAGAATTTTTATGTGTTAAACACTGGCATATGAAATTAGGACTGATTTGGGTGTTTTCTTTCTTTGTCCATCAGGCCAATAACGCATACATCTTTCCTGGATTTGGTCTAGGTTTAATAATGTCCGGGACCATCCGAGTACACGATGAGCTGCTTCTGGCTGCCTGTAAGTGCATGAGACTTGAATATTAACTTTATGTTTAGGCCAAGTGGAAATGGGAGGAATAGGGCTATATAAGAGTGAGATATGAATAAAAGTTACATTGGTTTTTATGTATTGCCCTTTTTCATCATCATAATATCCTTCTCATTTCAATCTCTCCCAAATATATATTAAACTCTTCATCACTTGGTCAAAGAAGCTCTAATACCATGTCAAAAACAATTTCATCTTAAAAGCTTAAACTGTTAGGACAAAGTCATCTTTAACATATCATTTCCAATAAACTTTAACAGGCTTACTTTTTCTCTAGTTAAAACACATCTATGTGGTGCAGACATAATCTGTATATCATTTTAAACTTGTCTGTGTTGAGTGAAAAGAGAGGAATTTATTTTTCAACAATCATTCTTTATTGATGAATTTAATCCAATTTAGTCCAAAGTTGAAAGCTGAAAGTGCTCGCAAGGAAATTGAAAGTGAGCACTGCTTAAATCTTTGGAATGCAATTGTTTTTTTTTTTTTTTTTTGGGGTATACTATGGAATTGATTTTACAATACTTGTTTCTCGAAACAGCGGAGGCTTTGGCTTCACAGGTGACAGAGGAGCACTTTGACAAGGGGCTCATTTACCCACCATTCACCAACATCAGAAAGATTTCAGCTCACATTGCTGCCAATGTAGCTGCCAAGTCATATGAGCTTGGTGAGCCTTCTTTTTTATTTTTTTTAACCATTTACAATTTGGACAGAACTTGGGTACAATATATAGGCGTTTGTTATAAGATTCTTTAATAAAAACTTATAAATGGATATGTTTTAAAACATTTCCTTTGCATGTAATGTGTTTATGTGAGAATTTAAAAACAACTACAGAGGGAACTTTACCTAAATTTATTCTTTATAATTTTCATATGCTTTCTCAAGGATTTCTCCTTTTAAATACTGAGAAAATTGGCTTCTTAGTTGTTAGAATGATGCAACTGAATTTTGTGTCTTTTCGCTCAGGCTTGGCCACTCGCCTTCCTCAGCCAAAAGATTTGGTGATATTTGCCGAGAGCTGCATGTATACTCCAGCCTACAGATGCTACCGGTGAAGAAACAATGGCCCTTTTCTGATCATTATTTTCTTGAGTTTGATCGTGAAATTTATTTATTGTCAATTGTTTTATTTTATTTTGTTTTCCCTATTTATGTTCATCCGTTCTTCTAAGTTGTTGGGTGGATAAGAAAGCCTAGTTGGGTTGCTGCTGGTAGCGTTAGTTGGAGTAGAGAATAACTTGAAATCTTTTTCGTACTACCGTTAATCCTATGTAATGAAGCATTTTATAGAGTTCGCAAACTCAACTTAAAATGATATGACTTATGTGAGTTTGATAATCATTTTTGGCACTTCAGTATGGTGTTTCTTGGGATGAAGAAACTCTCAAACTCTTTTCTTTTTCTGTACTGGAATGAAACTCTTAAGCATGCGGGATCTTCTCATGAAATAAGGTTGTGTCAGCTTAATACCAGACCTTATGGTGTGAATCACACTGTAAAAGTCAAGATTGATAACAGAATACTCTGTTTTCCCCCGGTTAACCTCTGGGTCTGTGCATGCTCTCTTCTCCCCTAAACTTTCAGGTAATTAAATGTTGGAAAATTTATGGTTAACTAGTGTGGGTCTCATGCATAGTTGCCCACAGGGACTATGTCCGATCATCCAGGCTTTCAGTTTGAATTTGAAAATTCAAAAGCAAATAAAAAAAAAAAAAGGAAACAAATCTTGCTTGGAACTGAAGGACCTTGCACTGTTCCCGGCTTTGTACAATGTTGCTGGCTAGAAGGTTTATATATATATATATATATATATATATATAGACACACATACAAGTGATTATACTTTTGGTCCTTTATAGTTCAAAATTTTGTATTTAGATTTTTAGTTTAAAATTTTTTAAATTTAATTATTGTTATTATACTTTTGTCAATATTTTGTCAACATAGTTAGCAAAGATACCATCTTAAGATTTTGAATATATATGATACAAATCAATTTACTTATGTTTAATAAAACAAAATAAATATTTATGAAATAAAATATATAATTGAAGACTGAAATTTTAGAATTATAAACAATCAATTGCTATGGCCCCACATGTGTAGTGCAAGTAAATAGAGATGTAACCGATAAATTGAAGCTGGTAGTATCTGCCGTTTGGTTGTTCAATTGTTTCTTTTATGTAAGTTTTAGCTAAACTTTATGGTACGAGGTTTATGGTGATATGATTTTATATATGGTCCACCTCCAAAATAATTGAGAGACAATCATAATATTTCGCATTTCTTTGCCCTTGCTATTTTCAATGTGGATCAATTTTTTAGGCATAGGGACTCAATAATTCATGTTAATGTTGGAAAAGTGTTCAATAATAAATGATTGTTGACTTGGCAAATCAATCTTCCGTATTTGAAGAGCAAAAAATAAAAGGTTTTTTGATATTTTTAAAAAATTTTAATGTTAAAAGTTATTAAGTCTTATATTTCTTATAAATTATTTAGTATATAAAGTTGTTAAATATAAAAATACAAAAAATAAGAATGTAAATGTAATAGATATATAATATCTCTCATACTCTTAAATGAAAAAATAAAAACAAATATTAGTATATAATGATAATAAAAATATAATAATATTATAAAAAAAATTATCTCTATTTCTTTCTTTTCATTCTACAACTAAATGATCCCTTAATTAATTTTTTTTTCCCAAACATACATTATACATCTATCCTTTAAATATAAAAGATTTGAGTTGATAGACTTCAATGTCAATAATTTATCTCAATCTAGATAAAACAATTTAATTGAGGTTGGCATAAATTGACCTAAACGGTAAATTAATTAAGGAAATCAATATAAATTAAAGACTTTTAATGAAGTAGTATTTTTTCACTAAATTAAAGACACAGGAATGAGACTAAATGTCACGGGATTATAAACTGAATTTTGAGTATTTTTTACATAATTTAAATATAGAATTTTATATAACAGTAAGATTTGAAACTCGATCCGCCATTAGATCCTCGTGAAGGGAATCCAATTTCTCAACCTAAATAGCAACGTGAATAATGTGAAGAATGACTTGCTTGTGTATTTTGCAACATGCGACCCTACAATGTTCTACCTGATCTTATTATGTATTAAGTTTCCACAGTTAATATATTTTTGCAATTTTTATGAACAGATTTTATCTATTTATAAATTTCTACCATTTAAAAAAAATAAAAATAAATGCTCAAAAAAGAAAAAAAAGAAAAAAGGAAACCCAACAATTATAATGTGGGGTCATAATTATACCATTTGGAGCTGTTACGTAATTTTAAATCAAATATAAATTTTCTTTTTTTTTTTTGGCCAATTTTTTTTTCATTTTATTTTGGTAAGTTATTGATAAAATATTTCTTTCATTACTTTTTTTTCCCATTAGATCAATTCAATAAATAAGATAACACCATGCGTCATTGTCATACAACAAGTTGTATATTAAACTCCCTATGAAGTTCTTTTATAATTCAAATACCTTTACATCAATTAACACTAAAACTTTTTTTTGTTCATTGCATTATTAAAAGCATTATCTTATATCAAGCTTTATTCACCCTATATTAAAAGGATGAGATTTATGGTATTATTACAAATTTGCTTTAATTATAAATTTGTGCTAAGACTGTTCCATTTCATTTCTTTTAGCAACAAGAGATACTTTAATTTGATTAAACTTCTTCATTCGTAACTTAAATGTAAAGATAATTTTAAAAAGGAATAATTGAATGATTATGAGATATTAGTTCAACTATCATTTTACAATATAGTTTTATTTTTACACAGGTGGTTCTATTGGAATAGCACTACTTTAAGAGGAAATCTAAATTATTTAGATCTAATTTGAAGGTTCTAAATTTAATTTTTTTAATTTTTAATTTTTATTTAAAATAAAGTAACATGTAAAATAAAAATAATTTTTTAATAGTCAACTTTAAAAAAATAATTAAAATTAAAAAAATCTAAACTATCTAAATTAGATATAAATGATCCTTGACAAAACAAGTAGTCATTTATCCATTTCTTTAAAAATTAATTTTATATGCTAATAAAATTATGAAATATAATTCATAACTAAGTTACAAGGACCACTTTTTTAGTTTATTAACTCACAATATTTTTTTGAAAAAGATTCATAATCTTGTTAAAATATCATTTTCATTTGAATGATTTTTTTTTTTTTTAAATAAAGCAAATGCATATTAAACTAGTCTAATAGTCTTGATTCAAGTGACACATATCTTAGACTATATTAAAATAACACTAATTTTGCATAATAATTTTAATTTTATATATGTATATGTCAATATATTAATATTCATTTTACATATGTCATGTCATTTTTTATTTTTTATTCTAAAAATAATAAAGAGTTACATCTATTCCAAAAATTATTTGCTTATTATTATTATTATTATGAACATATGTTTAAACATAAAATAAGATAATTAATAGCTGTAAATTTTAAATAATTACCTAACGCTTATTATTTTTGTTTTTCAAGTTAAGATTATGTATTGAACCATACACCACAGGTTTTAAAGACATATGTACTAACGGAAAGGTATATATAAGATTAATATATTTATCAAAATTAAAAAACTAATAATGCATGTAATGAAATAAAAGTACATCTCAAATACATTTATTAGTATAAAAAATATCAAAAAGGAAAAGTCAACATGTTTAGTTAGAATCTAGAAAAATAGTCCATATTTCTCTACAGCTTTTGGTGCCGTTTGATTTGAATTGTTTTCATTAAATTCAGATGGTTTAATTTTTTAATTTTTTAAATTTTTAAAAAATAGAGAGTATAAAATAAAAATGTTTTTTCAATTCTGAACTTTTAAAAGAATAATGATTGCATTTAAAAATTTTTTTAAACTCTTTAAATTTAATATAAACTAATATTGGATCCATACAGCCATATAACACATGTGAAAGCTTATGAAATTAAAAAAATATAGAATTCAAAGAAAAAAATTACACATAATTAAAGATATAAAGGCATACTATTTATAATTTTAAAGTCATAAATAAATAATATTAGATTACACAAAACTGAAAAGCTTATGACGTGAAAAAAAAATGTTCAAAAGAAAAATGTAAACACACATCCCTAAATGTAAAACTATACTATTTATGGCTATACTTTAAAATTATACTATATTATATAATATATAAATAGTTCAAATCAGAAGCATCTCCAAGAAAGTGCCAAAACTACCAAATCAGCAGCACCTTATCCTCAAGGACGACAAACCCATAAATTTATTGCCTATTTTACCCCTGATTTTTTCCTTTAAGTCCATCTCTATCCATTTCCCTTAACACATGCAACCGATCTTCCTGGCTCTTCAATTCATCCGTCACCCATTTTCTTCTTTATCCTGTGATTGTTCTTTGTTCTTCGGACTCGGAACTCATCGGTGGAGGCTCGACCGGGTCGAACGGCGGACGGAGATTCAGCATGACTCGGCGCTGCTCTCACTGTAGTAACAACGGGCACAACTCGCGAACATGCCCTTCTCGTGGTGGTGGTGTGAGGCTTTTCGGGGTGAGACTCACCGATGGATCAATCATCAAGAAGAGCGTGAGCATGGGGAACCTCTCCGCTCATTTCCATTGTTCTTCGCCCAATGCCGCATCACCAAATCCCGGCTCGCCCAGTTTCGACCCGGCTCGTGTACGTGAGGGGTACTTGTCCGATGACCCTGCTCATGCCTCCAGTTCCGCAAACCGTCGCGGTGAAAGAAAGAAAGGTATTGCATTTGATGAAAATTGAAAATTTATCTTTCGCGTATTTATTTATTTTTAATGTGAATTTTAGGAAGTTAATTGCCTCGGAATTATTATATTATTTCCCTTTGTGTAAACATGTTTATTTGATTTCGCGTGGATGAGCTGGTTTTTGGGCCTTTCTTTTTCATTTTGACTTCTTGTTGTTCGTAGAAGAAATCAATTTTTTTTTTTTAAATTCGGCTAACTTTTGAACTGTGCTTTTTGTGGTTAATGGAAACGAAAATTCTCGTAGGTATCTGTAACTTGGTATGATGATCAATAAGACAATAAGTTAATTTCTGTCCATGCTTTTTGCTGTTGTTACTGTCTATTAGAAATAGGATACCTTCGTTTTCCTTAATTTTTGTCTTCCCTTCTGCTGGCATTTCGATTTTTCACATTTACGGCTTGCCTCTAGTCTAATTGGTCCATATCTACGAGTATTACCCTTGACCCTAACCAAGCAGGCGTTATTATTCTTGTGATAATTATTTGGATGGCTGTGAAGCATTTATTATATTGTTATATCATACGTACTATATTGCGGGAATATTGGTATGTACTTACATACCTTTGATATTATGCTTTCTTCCATGGACAAGGGGATGTCGGAGAACATTGTATACTTCATGGTATCCATTTAAACTTATTTCTGGATACTCATAAAGAGTCATCTATTAAGGTACAGATGATTGACTAAAAGCTGCATCTGCTGTTGGAAAATTGCTGCGTGGCATTTACCCTTTGGAAGATCATATAACTTCTTATACAGGACCACAAGGAAAGGCTTAAAAATTGCCTTGTTACCATTCTTCTCCTTTCTTAAATGCAAACGTACTTGGACAATAGCACTAGGCTTGTGGCATCTCTTTGTATCCAAAAGTTTACTGCTTGAGTGAATTCCTCTTTCAGTCTCCTCTCAGGTGGTTCAACTAGCTCAAGTATAGTTGTAGGTATAACTATTGGATATTCAAGTGCAAATTGAAGTCTCTGTAAGTATACCATTAGCTGGCCCATTCGAATAATGTTCAGGTGGATGCTTCAATTAGTTAGAAGAGTAGTGACTGTTTCATATGGCTTTAAGAGAAAGACCTATGACTTCTGACTTTCTTCTAAAAGCTGTCACATGCTTATCCTTACATTGTGACTGCTTTGTGTTTGCATGGTGTAGGTAGAATTATCTGTCATGTTTTTCTCTTCTTCCCATGTTTTTCCTCATTGGCCTTACATCATTCGGTGGCACTTTTATTGCGTCCTTTCTCCTTCTAAATCTTTTTATGAAGTCTATTTCAACACTGAGTGGCCTAGTTTGGGTTGTTGTCCATTTGTGTAATGTTTTGTTAATGTTTTTCTTTATGAACCTGGTTTCTATAATTGAACTGCAGTTTTTGTCTACATCCTAAACTTGAGAGGAAACTAGTGGGTAATTTGCTATATATGTGATATGTTTTTTTTTTCCAATTGCTAAATTTTGGCAAGCATTTGGTTAGATTGTCAGTGGAATTTTGTGGATAACACTAAAAACTAATTTTCAAGTATGTACCCAATATTTATTACTTAGGATTTTTCTATCAAATATGGAGCCAACAATTTGATTGGTTCTAAGTCATAAATGCAAAGGATGATGCTGTAGAGCAATTTTTTTCAAGCAAAGTCATATGAGTTCTGTTCTTTTACACTGTACAAGGCATAGAGAGTTATTTGATGCAATAAGATGGAAATTCTCAATTACAGGAATTTTTTTTACTCTTGAAACAATGATATCTATTTCAAACCCCAAAAAGTGTTACCTACTACCTTGCTACTTGATCTGTTTTTTGTGTGATAACAATATTTGGGGTGGTAAAACCTATCGTTTTGTTTTGCTTTTGATGAGCCTTCATAGATATTAGATGATATATTGGAGTATTATGTAGGAAACTGTACGGTCGTTTCATTGATCCGATTGTGTGCCTTTTCATCATTGGTGATTGGATACTTTTACTCAATATGTACCTTGTGCCTTTTAGGTGTTCCATGGACTGAAGAAGAACACCGGCTATTCCTAATTGGTCTCCAGAAACTTGGTAGAGGAGACTGGCGGGGTATAGCACGCAGTTTTGTCATGTCAAGGACTCCTGCTCAAGTAGCAAGTCATGCCCAAAAGTACTTTATCCGGCAGAGTAGTGCTACTCGGAGAAAGAGACGTTCCAGCCTCTTTGACATGGTTACAGATATGGTTGGTTTTCATCCATCATATTTATTTGAGCAGTCTGCATGCACACTAATGCATATTGTGACTCAATGTTAAAACTTTTCTTTTATATTTCTTTGCATTATCCCTGGTGAAGGATGTTGTTAGACTGTTAATGTTGTTTCTCTGGAGGAAAGAAACTTTTTTCATAATGATGCTAGACGGTGAAGCCAATGGTTTTCTCATTCTTCGTTTTCCAATGCGATCTCAGATACACTCATGTATGCATAATGTCTGACAAAAGAAATCTGGGTGTCATCCTATTTGGTAGGTTGAGACCATGTTATAAGGAATCTACAAGTAATCATTACTTCCATTCCATGTTCGTGTTTTATGTTACAAATTTTTGCTGAAACCCATATATATTTAGACACCATAACGAGTTTGGCTTGAATCCATCACATATTAATACATGATAATCATGTAAAAGATAATATGTTGATATATTCTTTCACAGTCAAAGGGACCGGATGACACCTTGTAATTCGTTGGATTGCATTACACTTTTAAACAATCTTGTGTACTGCGATGATGCATGTAAGTTAATGAAAGTAAATGGTGTCGTTCTAGTTGTAGCTGGACATTAATTATGTGTTTCTAACACCACGAGTTTTCCCCCAGATTTCTTACTGTTAACTGTTTTCTTATCATATGTCAGGCTTCAGATCCACCTTCAGTGCCAGGAGAACAAGTATTACCGCCATCTTTTGAGAACTCACGACCTGGTAGTGCAAAATCTCAACCTGATAGTACAAAATCACTACTACCATTAAATCTCTCTCTCATGTCAGAACTTGAACCCATCGATACTACTACTCAAGAAAATGTGAAAGAGTCCAATGAAACTATGATGAGATCAAGTGGATTGATGCCAGTGGCTCCTGTTTTCTTCCATGCTTTTATACCTGCCCCATTTTCCTTATGGCCATCAGGTTCATTTGAAGAAGTTAATAGAGCAGAGACATCTCATCTTCAGGTCCTCAAGCCAATTCCAATCATACCAAAGGAACCTGTCAATGTGGATGAACTTGTTGGCATGTCTCATTTAAGTCTTGGAGAAACACAGGTCCTTGATAGAGAGCCTTCCCCACTTTCCTTAAAGTTACTGGGAGAGCCCTCAAGGCAGTCAGCATTTCATGCAAATGCTCCAGTTGGTGGTCCAGATTTAAACAATGGCAAGAATAGTATAATTCAAGCAGTTTGAGATTTTAAGGTCTGGTGAAGACAGCAGCAATTAAGCCCTGCTTTTTTGGCCATCTTTCCATTTGTACTATCATATATAACTTTTCTTTTTTGTTTGTTCTGAGCCATGGTTCTTTTGTCTGTAGTATGGTAATAGTCTGTAGCTCAGGTTGGATCAATTATTATATTTATTCTTTCTAACTGTAAACAACCGGAAGCTTATATAAAGCTATAATAATCAAATTGATATGACTACAAGGTCGATTCAGTACCCTGTGTTACGCGCCTCTGATTAATCCGTTGGTCAGCTGTATTTTTTAATACATGACTTGACTTTAGAATTACCTTTTTCTTGACCTAGTTGAAGCGGAGGCCCGAGGTAAGACTGGAATAGTTGATCAATGTATCCATGTGTCCAAGCCAGTCTGAGCTTTCTGCCATCTTTATAAGTAAGTTTAGACTGTCATGTTTATTTTGGTACATAATTGTTCTCATACTCACTTTTTTTTTTTGGGTGGGTCAACCCTCTTTCAAGTTAAAGGGTTTCGTGACTTAATCCCCTCAATTTTAGGAGTTGATAAAAGATTCTCCTTAGATTTTTAGTTTTGAATAACTTAATTTTTCTGTTAACTTTTTAGTCTAAAATTTTAATATCACTTGTCTATGTAAATCTAGTCACAAAATACATCCAATCTATTACCATAAGTTGGTACATAAAGGGTTTTTTTTATTTCTTTTACCATTTTTTTCCAGCATGACATGGCAAAAATGCCCTTGTTTTGTTACTTGAGATGACAAGTTGATTTTTTGTTGAATTAACTTACATGACTAAATATTATGTTAGAGTTTTGGATGAAAAAATTAATGAATGAGTTATGTTATTATTTTTTGCCCCTTGCACTCATCTTATTTATGAAAGAATTATTCTTTATGTTGGCCCGTACAATTGAGTTGGCCTTTGGCATAGCAACGAGCATGAATTGATATGATCAGATGGTTGAATTGATAATCAATATGAGCTAGAACGGTTGGAATAGTGAACTTCATAGATTTTTTTTTTGGGGGTAAGTTTTATAATTTTTACTATTTGTTGCATAAATCAATTTTTACCTTTTTCATAGTTTAAACATCTATGTATTAAGATCTCAAAAACAAAGTAAATTATCTGAAAACTTTATATTTTATATATTGTATAAAAAATCAATAGAAAAACATTTCCAGTTGATTCTTATTATATTTATTCAATTTTCTTATGAAGTTAGTTAGTTGTATTATATTTTGAGTCTGTACATGAAAAAGTTAATTTTGTTATTTAATAATTTATTTATTATATTTAACTTATAATTATATCCCATCACTATCAAATTTGATGAACTCAGGTCCCACTGGAATAATAATATTCCACGGCATTTTCCATTCCAGTTTCAAAACAAATTATGTATGGAAACAAAATATCCCCAATCCACTAGAGCCTTTCCTATATTGTTGTGGTGAATATGTATTTGAAGCTACAAAATTCACCAATTACATTTGCCTCATCATAAAGAGCATATTTATTCTGTTTTTTTCTTGGGGCTATGTGCTGTCTCCAATGGCCCAGATTACCTAGCCAGCTGCACAGTAAGCAAAGCAATATTAGAACTCAATTTTCTTAACGTATTGCTAAAACAAAATGCATACAAATGAACAGAAGCCACCTGAAAATAAGCTTCAAGTTTCTTTCTCAGTGAAGCATGTTCTTTCTTCAGTTGTTGGAAACTCTTCATGCATCTGCATTATGTAGGATATTATAAGAAATTGAATGCATAAAATTCCATTGTTCCATATTCTATAAATTGATGGGAAAATCTTCAGTTCTGTACCTAATGGAAATGCTAGTTATTCATGAAAATGATAGAGCTTAGTACAGCAGTTTAGAGTTAGAAAAGATGATGCGGAACCGATAAATTTTTACATACACTACTTGCATAATCAACTAATGCAAAGAATTAAAGATAAATTCATTAAAATACGTGTGTTCATGACTTTAACACTCAAAATACCTACTTAGATGAGAATTTATCAACTTTTTGGACACGTTATATACATAAAATTTTTACCCTTCTGCATTCCCTGCTCTGCAATATTCCCTAAACAGAGTGCACTCTGCTTTCACCTTCTGGGCTCCAATGCTGCAACCCATTAGAAAAGAATGAGTTCAAATCATTAGGAGTCATTGTTATGATCATAAAACCAAGACTTTGATTTATGTTGTTGATACCTTTAAACTAATATTTACCTTGAGCTGCTTCCTTTGAACTGATGCATAATGCTATCCAGCTTGTTGAAATCCGGTGGGTTCCTCTCCCTACCACAGCCACAAGAGTGAAACTAACATTAAACACAACCACATGCAAAGAGAATAAAATGCAAATTCTGATAAAAAGTCGACTTACATTGCCTGCTCTAGGTTTGAAATCAGTCTGGATGAATCACGGTAGTAAAGAGTCACAATTTCTTCCACAAAGTTAGGGTTGGCATCATCCTGCAGTTCCTCCAGTTGGATAAATTGTTCATCCAGATAGCCCTTCAAGAAAACAAAAAAAAAAAAACAAAACCAATAATTTTATTTTTTGTTATTTTTGTTTTTCTCAAATTATTGTCTTCGTAACTAAAATTGCAGAGAACATAGTGTAACACTAGTGTATCAGCCATGCATGTTTACTGAATGTGAAAATGCTTCCACTACCAAGAAGTATAGACACTGACATAGAAATGACACAATACGGATATCACAACAAAAGAAAAGAAAGAAAGTTGTGAGGAGGAAGAACCTGATCAAAGAGGGATTGTTTCATGGCAGCAATCTGCCTGCGAGATTTGTTTCTGTCCATCAGAGAAAAGAAGCAGAAGGGGCAGAGGAATGAGAGGAGAGGGATGACAATTAGAGTTGAACTTGAAGTCCTGGGTGAGAGTGGAAGAGCTTAGCATGGAAGTGGGCAAACCAGGGTTTATATAGGGGAGAAAAAGTTGTAAGAATGAGAAGCATGGAATAGAGTCAGGCCAACGGTTACACTCACACTAATAATAGAGCCCTTCTACGAATGACTCAACTTTTTAAGAGGTCGAGTTTTTTCATCATCTGATAATTTTGAAATTTAAGTAATTATCTTAAAATTTATGATAAATAATTTTTTTATAATAATATACGCATCTCTTGAAAAGTTGAGTTTTTTATTTCCTTTCTTTTAAATTTGGTTTAATTTTTTGATGATTAAGGTTTTTAATAAAATTATAATTAGTGATGCTTAGCCGCATTTGATTGAGTTTTTGAAAAAGAAAATTCATATTTTGATTAAAGAATTGATGGCAAACTCTTAAACCCAAATCTTGTCCATATGCCACCACTCTCAACTTCGTTACCTTTAAGCAAGTGGGAGCAAAGGAAAATTACATTTTAAGGGATACATTAAAAAAAAAAATTTGAGAATCGCATGAGACAGAATTTATCCTCAAAAGAGAGCCGAAAAGCTAGCTTACGAAAAATTGAAAGTTATACCATTTTATCATCTAAAAATTAATAATCCTTCACTTTTGTTGCTATCACTTCTTGTATGATACTATCACTATGCAATTATGCATGCATCATTTTCGTGGTAAGAGGAAGGTATGTGCAGCAGCAGGAAAAGTTGTTGATTCTACGAAATGAAATTTGCTTATTATTAAACTCGGTTTTTCTTCAGTACACCTTCATTTTGGTCCTTCATATACAGTGTATTTATTAATTTAGTTTTTTATAAAATTAACTTTTCAATTTGATCCTTTATATATAACGTAGTTTTCAATTTGATTCTTATAGAATTACCTTCGCGTATTATTTCCTCCCAGATGGATATTTTTTAATTTAATTCATTATAAATAAAATCATTATCAATAATATTTTTACATCAAATTGAAAAATACTCATATAAAAGACCATTATTGATAATAGTTTTATTTATGAGAAATTAAATTAAGAAATATCCATATATGTGAAGAACTAAATGGAGAAGGCAATTTTATAAAAGATTAAATTGAAAAGATAATTTATAAAGGATTAAATTAAAAAAATATCTCATTTATAAAAGACCAAAATATAGTTTTATTATTTAAAAAAAATATTCTACTTCAATTCTAAAATACTCTATGAAAGTGAAAACCAAAAATTAGAACAGTTATTAAAATAGTAAAAGTATTGATTCATGGTCCATTATTCTTTTTATTTTTAGTTTTTCAAATATGTTTAAGATGAAATAAGAAAAAAATAAAAAAAAATTCAAAACTTATTGAACTTTAAACCAATCTAGTTTTAATTGATTTAATCAATTTTTTACTGAATTGATTAGTTATTAACTAGTTTTTTAATAAATTGGTTTTATAGGTTAATTAAATTAATTCAGTGACCAATTCATTAATTTTTTATTGATTTGATTGGTTTCGAATTAGTTTTGGTAATGCGGATGAAATTATTTTATTTCATATTTAAACATATAAATGTTTACGAAATTAAAAAAGAGAACCTAGCTAAATCTAGTGGATTGAGAGTTACATTAATGCGGATGGAAAGATGGAGAAGGTTATTGGGAGAGGAACCACTTGAGAAGATAAGAGTGGTCACAATGATTTGTCTCTTAGTAGACCAGTTCCCTCGCAGTAGGGCACAAACAAAGTCAGCACCTTTCAATTATACTAGTCTTAAAAATACAGATATTGACTTGGATAAAAGTAATTGAATAAAAGATTGGTTGAAACCGTAATTGAATCGGTAATAATTAAATATATTATTTAAAAAAATTTTATATTAAAATTTAAATAATAAATAAATATTAATAAATTTTAAATATTTGATTGCAATTTTTTAAAGATATTACAAAAATTAATATTTAGTTTAAAATAAAAATATTATGATTAAAATTAGAATATTTAATATTAAATTTTTAGAATTTCTAAATTATATTAAGATTCTACTTATTATTAAAAAATAAAATAATAAATAATAATTTTAGCTAAGTATATCTTGATATTTGAGAGAAATGTTATTAGAAAATTGAACATAATAAAAAGAAAGTATAAAAAATAATTAATTATGCATATTTTATTTCTCTTATATTATCTTTCTTTTTTTAAAAAAATCATATTTCAACTCCCTCATCTTTTTTATTACTTTCTATTTTTAATTTATCAAATTTATTTAAAATGAATTATTCTATTATATAAGAAAAAATTTTTAAAAAAAATTGCTTCAGACCAATTTTTTCAGCCCAATTTTCACTGATTTGACCAAAAGATTTTTAGCGAACTGATAAAAGACCGATTCCGATGAACCAGTCGAATGGCTTTTCCGATGATTTTGATATCAATGGATAAAAGATACAATACAATACGTAACAATACTATCATTGCAATATGATAAAATATGTAATACTTGTATGCAATTTAAAGTTTCATATTGTATTAGATATTAGTATATAAAATTTTGTTTTTAAAGCATTAGTATCTCATAGGCACTTGCTTTTAGTGTCACTCTTCTTTAGTAAAAAATGTGAAAGTTGGCATCATCATCTGCTTTTTGACTCTCATATTTAAAAAAAAAAATTAATAACTAATATGCTGCGTAATTAAAATTATATTTTCAAACACTTAAAATTTTATTTATTATTTTTTTTATTAATGGGTCGCAGTATCTCAAATACTGCAATCCATTTTTTTATTATTATTTTTAATTGAGTCGCGGCATCTAAGATGCTGCAACTCAATATATAATTTTTTTATTTATATTTGATTTTATTTTATATTTTTTAATTTATTTAAAAATAAAATAAATTTAATATATTTATTATTAAATTCAAAATTATCTACAAAAATATAAATTAAATTTTTTATTTTTTTAGTTTTAATTATAATTGAAATTATTTTAACTAATTTTAAAACATATAATTTATTATTATGATTATTTCTTTAACATTTTGAATTTTTTTATTTCAAATAAATTATTAGACTTATTATTTTCTAAAAAAATTGAATTGAATTATTTTTATTTTTATTTTTATTCATCATCTAATTTTTAAATTTAAATTTTTTATATCTATTTCATCCAATTTTTTTAATTTCTTCATTTAAATTAATTACAAAATTTAAAATTTTTTTACAAAATTTTGAATTTAAAATTTCAATTCTTTGTAATTATATATATATATATATATATATATATTAATTCATTAACTTTTTCAAAATCTTTAATTTCCAATCTTTGAATGTCTATAACATCACCAATATAAACATATTGTCCATTACTAGTTCCTATGATTTGAATACACTTTAATTCACTAGCCCCGTTGTTATTGGTTACATTCAAATGGGTTTAAAATTGAATTATATCATTTTTTTTCTTTTTTTTTTTTCAATGCAAAGGGTGAAATAAAAAAAAAAAAAGGAATATTGTGTATATAAAAAAAAAAGGAACATACAATTGTAATTGTAGGTTTTTTTTATCCTAAAAATATAAATATTCAAGGATTAGAAATTAAAGATTTTGAAAAAGTTCACGAATTAATATATATATATATATATATATATATATATATATAATAACTACAAAGAATTGAAATTTTAAATTCAAAATTTCGTAAAAAAATTTTAAATTCTATAATTGATTTAAATGAAATTAAAAAAATTGGATGAAATAAATATAAAAAATTTAAATTTAAAAATTAGATGATAAATAAAAATAAAAATAAAATTAATTCAATTCAATTTTTTTAAAAAAATAATAAGTCTAATAATTTATTTGAAATAAAAAAAATTCAAAATGTTAAAGAAATAATCATAATAATAAATTATATATTTTAAAATTAGTTAAAATAATTTCAATTATAATTAAAGCTAAAAAAATAAAAAATTTAATTTATATTTTTTTAGATAATTTTGAATTTAATAATAAATATATTAAATTTAAATTTATTTTTAAATAAATTAATAAAATATAAAATTAATAAAATATAAATAAAAAAATTATATATTGAGTCGCGACATCTCAAATGCCGCGACTTAATTAAAAATAATAAAAAAAAATAGGCTCGCGACCCATTAATATAAAAAATAAAAAATAAAATTTTAAGTGTTTGAAAAAATAATTTTGACGGCCTAGCATATTAGTTATTGATTTTTTTTCTTTAAGCATGAGAGTCAAAAAGCCAGCCCATGCATGTTGCCATTGTTGTCATTTATGTTGTCATTATTCTATATGCAAATACTTGATATTGGATCGAGACTGTGTGTTTAAACTCCAAAGGTGTTATTCAGGAGAAGTTATGTGTAGAAAAAAAGTTAATTGTATTTATCAAACACGAATTCTTTAAAGTTAGAAGGTCTGTGAAATATACGAAGTGTAATATTTTCCTATTTTTTTCATTTTACAATACGCCCCACGTTAAATATATTATATGAGGATTCTCATTTCAAGGATCTTTATTTATGTTTATCAATTCTTTTTATAGTTGAATTATCACCCTTAATATCTGCCTTAAAATAATCCAATAATTGACAATCATATCTTTTCTAGCCCAGCAGTAAATGCTTCATCTGGACAATACTAAAAAAATTTCTTGTTATCCATGTCAGTGTCGCTGTTATGAGATCATAAGAAAGAGCAGCTAAGCTTCCTAAGAAAAGCAAAGATCACAAGAAGCATTCTCTCTTCTTGCATGTTCAGCTTACTAATTATACAAGTAAAACCTAATAGAAAAACCTCAAAACAGAAGATCACAATACTGTTAAAGACATGATGCGGGTGCCCATGGAATCATCAAGTGACCAAAAGAGGAAAACACTAGGAGGGAAAAATCCCAAGGATTGTCAGCAATTCGTTTAAAAAGAGATTCTCTCTCTGTTCTTTCTTTATTCCTCTGCTACACTTGGAATGAAACGACAAGGGCTTTGATGTCCCACGGTTCAACACCTGCCCTCTGTGTGTGTAAGTGTGTACTGTCCCTCCAATTAAATGGTTTCTTTTGCAAATGTTCTACTTTGTAAAAAGACTTAAAAAAGCTGAATGTATTTGGGTGGAAGGGGATCAGAATCTGGTTTCTCTGTCTTTTTCCAACTCTGGCAGGTTATGGTTCTTTCTATCACCATCTGCCATGTTGATAAGAATCCCACCCCTGCACAATGATCAGCCCTATCATTTACAATTAGATTTGATTGAAATTTGCATCAGCAAACCAGCTAGTTAGTTTTGATATTATGTTCGTACATCTTTTAAAATTTTAAATTTATTGGACTCACACGTATATTGTTCCTGATACTTTTTGAGTCGATTTGGTTGGAGGAAAGGATGAGAAAAAGAATATAAAATGTGAGTAGGTAAGAGTAAGTAAGATAGTAAATGATTTTTTATTCCTACTTTTAAAAAAATGATTTGATAATTAAAATAATGATTTGATAGATATAATAAAAAATATAAGGATATATTAGATATTGCATAATTTATGTAAAGGAAATGCGATTATTAAAGTCTTGATTTTACCATTATAGAAAATTAAGTATAAAAATAGAAATAAAAATAAATAAATAGAAAATAATTCTCATATTTTTACTTTTAAAAAGAAACAAAAAGAAATAAATAATATTAAACAATAATCATAAAGATATAATAAATATTGCAAGCAAGAAAAGAAATTTTTTTCCTTTTGACGCCAAATGGGCTACATAATATTATTTATGAGATATTCCTTAATTTGGTATATAAATAAATCAATTTAATTATAAATAAATATCAAGATTTGTTCTAGTGAAAAATATACTTAACATGCTTATATATCTATTTATTATTATTATTATTATTATTATTATTATTATTATTATTATTATTATTTTGTATATCTTTTATAGACTAGGCTACATAATATTAGTTTACAAGATTTAGACTAATTATAAATAGATATATAAATAATTAAAATTTTGCTAAAATATACTTAATAGATTATTCTCAGTATATTTTATAACTAGATCTATCATAAAAAATTCCTTTCAATCAGCCAATTGGAGAAATAAAAGTATATTGAGATATGAAGTATGGATCATACTAAATTATAAATACTAACACAACATTAAAAATAAAAATAAAAATAAAAACGATAATTTTATAAATAAAAAAATAATTATCATATTCTTACTTTAAAATTTTTATAAAAATTAAATATTATTAAATAATAATTATAAAAATATAATAAATATATTTTTTTAAATTTTCTTCCTCCTTCCTTCTTTCACCTCCTACAAAAGAGGTATATACCACATTAGTATATAATGCCAACAGCCAGCTAGCTAGCTTTGATATTATGATTTTACAGCTCTTAGAATTTTAAATTTATTGGACTCACATATGTATTATTCTCATTAGTTTTAAGGTCTTCACTTGATCATTATAAAAAATTATATATAAAAATAAAAATAAAAAAATAGAATAAATAAAAAATAATCCTCATACTTTTATTTTAAAAATTAATAAAAAAATAAATATTATTAAACAATAATTATAAAAATATAATAAATATTGTAAGTAAATGAAAGGATTTTTTTTTATGCCAAACAGGCTATAAGTTATATAATATTACTTTACAAGATATTCTTTAACTTGGTAGATAAATAAATTAATTTAATTATAATAAATATCAATATGTGTTCTAATGAAAAATATATTTAACATCCTTATATATATATATATATATAACACTAATTTTTTATTAATTTTTTTTAATCTTTTATAGACTAGGTTATATAACATTAGTTTACAAAAGTTAGACTTAGCAAATAAATGATTTACACTAATTATAAATAGACATATAAATAATTCAAATTTTGTGAAAATATACTCAATAGATTATTCTTAGCATATTTTATAACTATATCTATTATAAGAAATTCCTTTCATCCAGCTAACTGGAGAAATACAAATTTATTAGTGTGTGAGGTATCGATCATATTAAATCATAAATATCAATACAACTTAATAAAAATAATTTGTTAGAAATAAAAATAAAAATATAAAAAATAATTTTATAAATAAAAAATAATTATCATATTCTTACTTTAAAAAATTTATAAAAAATTAAACATTATTAAATAATAATTATAAAAATATAATAAATATTTTTAAAATTTTACTTTTCCCTTCCTCTTTTTCACCCCCTACAAAACAGGTATAAACCTGATTAGCATGTAATGTCAACAGGAACTAATCAGACAAGATATATATTAGAGTTCAAAGGGAAAGAATCTAAAGGCAAGCATAAAAAATCGGAATCTTAAAATGTCGAACTGCTTTTTGTGATTATATCAGAAAACATTGAGTGAGATTCCAATGTCTCAGATGGGTTGCCACGTTGAAGCATAAGCAGGAAGCTGAAATATCCCTATTCTATGCTCAATATGAACGTGATGAGGTTGCTTTCTCAGTGACTTTAGGGAGGTATTCTTCTCTTTCTGGAAGCATCAATTCTGCTCAACTTCTTCAGAATCCATTGCCTGCAAGACATTGATTATCCTGAAAGCAGCATGCGTACCCACTAAAGTTAGCTTTTGTTGCGTCCGCCAAAATTATGTCCAGGGAAGATGAACAAGAAATGATCCTCTTAGCAATCCTGCAAAAGCAATGACCCATTATGTTGACAATTGGACCATCAAGCAAATCAAGAGAAAGTAACACTGTAAGAGAACCTTCCAGAGATGATACCAAATATAATGCTGCTTTCAAGAAAACAGACACTCGCAAGTTGTTTGCACACTGGGCTTGGTTTAATCGTGTTGGGCTAATCCAGTTACAAGTCTTAATTTCTCTTCAAATTTATCAAGTACACAATAGGTTTGATCGCACCAGAAAACTCTCTCGGGAAGAACCACGTATTTGGAGGACTTATGGCACTTTGTTCATATCCATGTGCCTCACTCTCAAATCGAATAATAGCCTTGACACTTAATTATAAATAGTTTGGATACTCTTTGTTACAGCCTATACTTTCATATTTTCTTTGTTATCTATTGGCTTGAGCAACAACTATTACATGGATTTACAACTAGGGGATTTGTTTGTGAACCTGTGATCAAGAGCATGTTTGGTTCTATTTTAGTTTTAATGTTTTTAATATAGACATTTTTTAAAACATATTTTGAAAACAAAAAAATAAAAAAAAAATTATTTGAATTATTATTATCAAAAATCATTATTTTCTATTTTTTTTCTAATTTTGTATAACAAAAGTTATAAAACATCTAAAAAATATTCTGATTTTTCTATTTCTGAAAATATAATTCTATTTTTTTGTTTTACAAAATATTTCATTAAAAATATATTATCAAATAAAATTTTTGATTCTTAAAAACAAAAAATTATTCTGAAAACAAGAAATCAAACAGGCCAAGACATCAATCACAAATTTTTGAACCTTAATGTGCGGTATATCATAAAATTGTTATGAGTCTTTACTTAATAATCTTTGACATAGTATAAAAGATTTTGTAATCAAGTACCGCTATCTATTCTGGTAGTGATGCAGTCAAGCAGGCATTAAAATGATATAATATGTTATAAAACATAGAAGTATAAGAAAGAATAAAATTGGGTCTAAAATATTACTATATTAATAACTAATTCACAAATAACATTATAAGATATTTATAAGAAATTATATAATTTTGGTCAACTCTAATAAATTAAAAAACTAACTTCTAATTAAAAAAGGAACTAAAATAACACCATAAAATAAGAAACTCTTTTTTAAAAAATGCTTAATAAAAAAAGGTATTTAAAATTAAGAAATTACTTAAAATAAAAAAGTTTTGGAGTTAAAAAAAATTTAAAAGTCAGTCTCTTAGAAGTCAAACCTTTTATTTGAGCTTTTTCTTTGATTTTTTATGATCTAATTAGTCCAAGTATTTAGAATGAGAATCTTCTGCAATAAGATCTTCAAAGCGTCTTTACAATTTCTCTAAAACTTTATTTTTTTAATCTTTTCCCAAGAAGTCCTAACCCCTACTCACAAAATGGCATTGTAAAGTATTGGATAAATGTACATTGTCCACGTTAATCATTTGAATTAAGTGGATCCTTAACATTGTCAATAAAACTTTTTCATGTGGAAATATAAGCCAAATTCAAGAAGTCATAAATCAAAAAAACAATCCTCATATTATGATTGAGCTTTGCAAACCAAGGTTTCAAAGACAGATTGTACAGAATCGTGTGAGTTCAAAACCACAACAACATCAACCCACTAGAACTTCAACAGAGATAGGAGAAAGATATAAATGTGCCCCCATAAACCCCCCACCTTTATTTTTATCCTTAGAACGCCACCCAACTATGACACAATGTGGAAGAGCTTTAGTGATGGAGAAGGGTCCATTGTTGCAATATACGTATATTGTTAGAAAAATATAATCCAAATCAGTTGAAACTAGATTAGTTTTGATAAGTATCAATTTAGTCTAGCCTAATAAGTGCAATAGTAGCATCCTAACGACTAGGTAGGTAGACTCTTCAAATACAGTTTACACTTCCTAAACTCTCCTATTTGTTTGAGACTATCCCTAAAACATCAAATACTTATACTGCACCTCGGCTTCCCTTAAAATCATATGAAAAAAACAAAAGCTCTTAGGCAAATGTAAAAGCTCCAACCCCACATGGAGGCTACTCTAAAAACGTATTACTAAGTTGTCTTTCATCAACTCTGAAACTATAAAAAGTTTTTAAGTTGAAAAGTTTCTCAATACATACAATTTATAACTGTGATAAAAATTAAAAAGTTATATTGTTCCCTCAACCCCAGAGAGAAGTCATGTCCAATGAAATTCACCTTACAGGCCTTTTAACAAATACTTAGTGGTAATTTTTCTCTGGAATCCTCAAAGGCTCAAACCTTACTTCCACCCTGTTGGAAAGCCTGTATATTGTTTCACTCCATTTGGTTTACTGTCATATTGGCATTAATAGCTTTAAAGCATAAATCATGAGTCATGATCACAAATATCAAGTTTTAGCAAGCAAGCATACTATATATACATATAGTAAACTATAAGTTCTTAACAAGTGTGACTTTTGAACAAATGTAACTTTTTGGTTGAGAATTATCTTCAAAATCAAGCCTTCTGCATCTCCTTTTTTGCTTTTTTTTCTTTTTCAAGAACGTTGCCAGCGGTAAAATGGTATTAGAAATCCATTTTTCTATGTTTATATTTACATTGAGTTCGGATTTCATTTGAATAAGAAAAATTACATAGATTTTCTTTTTATTTTCAAAATCAATATAAATCTTTCTTGAATTGTGTTAAAATTACATATATTTCCTTTAAATTTTGTTAAAATTATATAGATAGTTTCTCTATTTTCAAAAACTTTCTTAAAATAAAGTATAAATTATACAATTCTTTCTTGAATTTTACTAAAATTAAATAGACTGTCCTCTATTTTTAAGAGTAATTTTTATATGTTTTAAAAATATGTAATAGGTCCAAGTAATTTTAGTAAAATTGTAAAAAATTATGTAATTTACTCTTTTGATAATGAGATGAACTTTTGCTGGACTAAATAATGTGTCTACTATTACATTATCATCAAACTAATATACATAAAGTATATTCCTTGAAATGGTTATCATTACAATAAGGCACTGTTATTAATTTAGGACTTCTGTTTATTTATTTCAAGACAAGCTTCAATCTCACAAGTTTTAAGCATGAATTAAACAGCTTATTTTCTATATCCTATGCACTTCAAAACTTATTTATAAAAAATTAAAGCATAAGATAAATGAAAGAAAAATTAATTTTTTATTTATTTAAAATATATAAAACACATAAATTTTAAAATTATTTATCTGAATATCATGTAATATGCTTTCAAAGATTTAAAAAATTAAAATTCTTACATACCAATTAACTAAAAATTGGTTGCATTTAATTTTATTATTTGTTGTATGTACTGTATTTTGAATTTATATAGTATATATTATATTATATGTTCTATTTTTTGTAAAACAATTGTATCAAACATTCTTCAAATTCTAATTTAACAATAGGAACTCAAAGTCAAATTATTCGTAGAGGTTGTTCCATCCCAAACCAAGTTTCTTTTTTTAAAACCCGTACTAAAGATATATGTTAATACTGGAACAAAAGTCTAATTTGATCTTTTAAAGGTACACTAATTTTAAGGGTTTTTTTTATGCATACTAATTTTTAATTTGATTCCTGATGAATTGTTATTTTCTTTTTAATTTCTCTTGTTTCAAAATACATTAAAGTTAATTATTAAACTGTTAATTGTATTTACAAATAACATGATACGTTTACTTTAATGTGACATCATTAAATGTCACTAATTTCAGTAGTAGTTAACTAACATCGAGTTGAATAGAATTTAGGGTAAATTATATAGATTTCTTTCAATTTTTTTAAATTATATTTTTTTTTATTTTTAAAATATGTACAATTCTTTTTTAAAATAAAAAGTTATCTTACACTATAATTTTGATTTAAATTTTTTAACTAAAATATTTTTATTTAATTCTTTTTAATTTTTAAAAAATATGTATTTCGAGTAATTGAGATTATTTTAGTAAAAAATTTAAAATTAGACTGTGTATGGCAAGTTTTTATTTTAAAATAAATTTATATATTTTTTAATATAAAAAATTTATATAATTTCAAAAAAGCTAAAAAAAGTTAGTATAATTTATGTTAAATTTTATAACATGAAATACCAAATAAAGATACAACTATGTAAAAAGTATGAGAAGGAATTAGATTTAAGAATAATTTATTATACTTTTATTATTAAAATTTTTAATAACATTATGATATAAATATATATAATTAAAAATTTAATTCTGTAATATTAAATTATAAAAATTATATATTTAGCATATTTGTATTAAAAAATTTGATAAAATTTTTTTAAAAAAATGTTCCTAAAATTGTTTTTCTTGTTTATCTAGTGAAAATCTAGCGGGGTTTCAGTAACCAATAAGGTTTTTTTTTAGCAAATAATTTATTGGGCAAAATAAAAACAAAACAAAACCGAAACGAAGGACGCCAGCTTCTCAAAACAGAAACTCGGGATTTTCTTCGCGTGCTTCTTCTCTGAGATATCTGCAGTCCCTCTTCTACTATCCTCCGATTGCTCCTCTCCCTCTACTCTACTGTTTTCTGTCTTATACCACTCGAATTCTCTCCCTTTTTTCTTAATTTTTATGTAGATAGATATGCATACACCTTATTTGCTTCCGTCCAACTTGGGGTTCTGAATATGTATAATCAGCGACAAGTTTAGAATTAGGCTCTCTAGGTTATTGATGGCATTTTGATTATTTTTGCTTCCAGGATTTGCGTTGCGATTGAGGTGATTTTAAAGAGAATTAGAATCTGAATTCCCTTTGTTTTTTTTCTAGGAATATATTTTCTCGTTAGAGTTGTAGGAACTAAAAATTCGTTTCGCCCCTGCTAATTTTTATTTATTTCTTAAAGGTTTTTGCGAATTTGTGATTTGGACTCTATTTTATTATTATTTTTTTAATTTCCGTGCTTAGCCCTGTTCAGCCTGAATTTGAAGATTTGGGGACTGGAGGAGGGAAAGAAATGAAAAGTAGGAGATTACCCTAGAGCTTTTTAGCTTATCTGTTCGAAAGTTATTTTCTTGATAGAACTGGAGAAGGAAATTGAAGTTCTTTTGATCCATCGTTGTTAATCTTATTGACAGAATAAGAACCCTGAATCGGCCATGGCCTCTTACAGGCCTTTTCCTCCACAATCATCGTATGGTCCACCTCCGAGTCAAAACCCTATAGCACCAGGACATCCACCTCAACAGCGTGGAAATCAGTACAACCAAAGCTGGGGTTATGGCGGAGGGGATGGCAGTATACCTTCAGCTCCTTCTACTTCTTTTCCCCAAAACTACAACCAAATGCCCCCAAATTCTAATTATCATCATGGTGGGTATGGATCATCATCATCTTCACAGCATTATGGTGCTCCAAGAAGTCAACAGCCTCCTCCCCCTCCTCCTCCTTCCCATCAGCAGTATCCATATCAGCCACCGCCTCCCCCACCACCTGAAACTTCTTACCCACCTCCACCGCCTCCTCCCCCACCTGCACCTTCAATGCAGCAACAAAATACAGCTAGCTTGCAGCCTCCGCCACATCCTCCTATGTATTATCCTTCTGGTCAGTTCTCTCAGTATGACCAGCAGCCACCTCCTCCACCTCCCTTGTCTCCGCCACCCAGTTCTTCCATCCCACCTCCACCTCCCCCAAGTTCACCACCTCCATCTTCAGCTCCTCCACAAAGTCAAATTAAGGAAGAGAGGCGATTGCACGAGCGCAATAAAGGGCCTTTGACATCTAGTAGGCGTGAACATGAGCATTCACATCATGGGATGCCTCATAAACAGCAGAAGCCTGCTGTTCCTGCAATTCCACCGAAGAAATCAAATGGGCCTCCTGGAAGGATTGAGACAGAGGAAGAAAAGAGGTTGAGAAAAAAGAGAGAATTTGAGAAGCAAAGGCAAGAAGAAAAACATAGGCAGCAGCTGAAGGAATCCCAGAACAGTGTTCTACAAAAGACCCAGATTTTATCATCTGGGAAGGGGCATGGTTCAATTGTAGGTTCGCGCATGGGTGAAAGGAGAACTACTCCCCTATTGAGCGGTGAGAGGATTGAAAATAGGTTGAAAAAGCCCACGACATTTTTGTGCAAGCTGAAGTGAGTATGTTGATATGATTTCTGAGTTCAACATTTCTCTCAATTTTTTTGCTTTTGTCAGGTCATCAATGTAAACAACTGTTTCTTCTGTATATATTGCACTTAATTTTGCTCAGTTATGGGTATTTTTTTTTAGTGATGTTTAATTTTATTTTATTTACATTACATCAGTGTCAGTAATAATTCATAAGGCAGGAAAGTGAAATTATTGGAATGGATGACTTTGTGTACCATTTTTTGTAGTATTTATTTCCAGTACTGATACATTCTTGTATGTGTTCAACATTTAAGGTTCCGAAATGAACTTCCAGATCCAAGTGCACAACCCAAGCTTATGGCGTTCAAGAAAGATAAAGATCAGTATGTATTCTTATTCTCTTGTTCACATTACTATGCTCTTTGTATGTGGCATGTGTATGTTCAGTAGCACTTAGCACACACGTCTGTATCAAGCATGAAATCTCTCTCCAGTTGGTGGTTGTCATTGATTCTGTGGGGAGGAAAACTAATACTCAGGTGAGAGAACTGGTTAACATATGATGAGTAAATAGGACGTGTGAACAGAGAGTATAAATCTGGCATCCAAGGATATGTCTTGTAAGTCATAAGATGTATTTAGTATCAACCTGCAATAGCATAGATAGATGACATTACCATATGAAGAGAGAGTGAGTCCTGACCATTAGATATTTCATGAATGTTCAAGATTGAAAGACCATTTATTCATCATATGACCAGTTTAAAAAGTCACATAAGTCTTTTTATCTTGATCGATCAGGAAGGATGCAATAATGAGGATTTACTTTTCTTGCCTTTCATATCAAAGGCTCTTCTCACTTGATATGTCACCTTTATTTCCCAGCAGTTTGGTTGGAGGTGGGGGGTGTGGAGTTGTTAAGTCTTATCTGACGGAGGTTATGGAAACTGGAGAGAAGTTAAGAGATTATTGTCCAAAAGGACATGGTCATCTTGAAGTTTTTAGAAAGAAGAGTGTGAATTCACCGTAGAGAAAATACATGATTTAATTGGGAAATGGACATTTTAGAGAAACAGCTACGGAGACCCATGTATCACTCTTGGAATTGTACAAATGAGATCCCTACAAGATGTCAAGCTTATGGTGAGGACTGGGGATGGAATTGGTGTATGTGAATTTGGATATTTTAGGGCTGTGCTATGTACTCTTCACTGATTTTTCTTGGACAATGATATTTTATTGGCTTGATGCCTTCAAAATGGCTTGTATGGTATTTTGGTAATTCTATGATTGTTGTGCAGATATTCAAAGTATACAATCACATCTCTGGAGAAATTGTACAAACCCAAACTTTTTGTGGAGCCAGATCTTGGGATACCTCTGGACTTGCTTGATCTCAGCGTTTACAAGTATTATCCGCAACTTCTTTGATGTAATTGACAACTTCATTGATTTACACTGAATTAGAAGGTTTGATGATTTTTTTTTTTTTTAACTTGTCCGATAGTCCTCCTAGTGTCAGACCACTTCTTGCTCCAGAAGATGAAGAATTATTGCGAGATGATGAAGCAGTAACCCCTATTAAAAAAGCTGGCATAAAAAGAAAGGAAAGGCCTACTGATAAAGGTGTTGCTTGGCTTGTTAAAACACAATATATATCTCCTCTGAGCATGGAATCAACAAAACAGGTACTGAACATGTTTGTTGAAATAATGGTGCATTATTTTCCCTACCGGTAATAACTTGAGAACATACTGTTGCAGTCTTTAACTGAAAAACAAGCGAAAGAACTTCGAGAAATGAAGGGAGGCCGCAATATTTTGGAAAATCTTAACAATAGGTATGTTGTTACCCAGCTTGTCCATCAAACATCAATTTTAAATATGAAAATTACTATATAAGCTTAGTGATATTTTTTCAGTGTAACTTATAATCAGTTGATCTCTTATAGGGAAAGACAAATCAAGGAAATAGAAGCATCATTTGAAGCAGCTAAAGTACGCCCTGTTCATGCAACTAACAAAGATTTGTATCCTGTTGAGGTTCTACCGCTGCTGCCTGATTTTGATAGGTATGAGATCATATATAATTTTTGTCAGTGAAGGAAATTACTTACCCTGGTGTATTAGTCTATCGGTCAGCTGATTGTTCATCTTGTATATTAAGCCTAAACTTTTGATACCAGAAGATAAGTGCTGCTTCATGACATGCTTTTTGTGGTCATATTAATTAAGGTATCTATTATCTTGCTTTGCAGATATGATGACCAGTTTGTTGTTGCAGCATTTGATAATGCTCCTACGGCTGATTCAGAAATCTTCAGTAAGTTGGATAAATCTGTTCGTGATGCCCATGAATCAAGGGTAAGCTATGTCACAATGACAAACATACTTGTAGTAACATAAATTTTGGTCATAGATTTAGATATTTGCCTAACTCGCTATTATCTCAATAATGATGAACATATTTGTTGTAACTTAAATTTTGTTCACAAATTTAGATATTTGCCTAACTCACTATTATCTCAATTCTTGATTTTTTTTTTCCTTTTAAAATATTAAATAAGAAAAACAAAGATATTTGTAATGATACATTCAGCAATATCGAGCAAAACATCATTAGTGTTGGTGCAACTAGTTGCATATCTCACACGTCTCGTTGATTTTTCTTATGGTTTTGGCTTCGTCTGCACTGGATCTGTCTACTGATAGATTCAATTCGCATTTGATTTACTGGTATTATAGTGATACATACTCATAACTCATTGTGGTAAAAAAATTGGTTTTGGCCTTTGGGCCCTTTTGCACCTGTACACTAGGAAAGAATTTTTTATTTGCGGGTACATGGCAATCTTGGTGATCCTTATGTCCATGTATGTAAACTTCTTATTACTAAATTGCAGTGCTGCTATATGTCATTAATATCATAGTTGATTGATGGTATCACCGTTCCATGACAGTTAAGTTTTTGTCAAAGATGGGCAAGTTATTAATATTTTTCATTTGCTTGCATGTTACAGGATTTGTTGTTACATCATAATTATATTAGTTTGGGAGCTCAAAACTGAAGTGGGTGTTTCTTTGCCATAAATTTGTATCTTATGTTGACATCACCTTTTTCTTTGCTGTAATTTGTGGTACATTTATCTGCACTAAATTTTTCTGGTTATGATGACTACGTTAGCCAAATATGGCATTGGTTTTCTTCTAATCCTTCCTGTCTTTGCACGTGACTAACTGATTATGATAGAATATAATCAGTAATATTTTTTTCTTTTATTCTCTTTTGATGATTTGTGGTGCTGACTGCTAAATGTGTTGGACATTGACTCCTATCCATTTGTCGTCTACAGGCAATTATGAAAAGTTATGCTGCAACAGGCGCAGATCCTGCAAATCCCGAGAAATTTCTGGCATACTTAGCCCCAACACCTGGAGAGGTAGATAAGCCTCTGCATTATTAAACTTTATTCACATTACAGTTTTGTAACACTTTACACTAAACAATTCTGTGATTGACTATTGAATTTATCTTTTTTATGGCAGCTGTCAAAGGATATGTATGAAGAAAGTGAAGATGTCTTGTATTCTTGGGTTCGCGAGTATCATTGGGATGTATGTGGCATAATTTCTAAAATTCAGATTGGTAGCTTTTGATTTCATCATGCTAAAAGAATTTCCTTTTTAACACTGTTCTGACAATTTTGTTTTTACACCTCAATAGGTTCGGGGTGATGATGTAGATGATCCTGCAACATACTTGGTTTCGTTTGAAGAGTCAGAAGCACGATATTTGGTATTTTTTGGAAATATTATCCATGTGTTTTGCAATCTATGTTCTGGTACATTGTTGCTCAGCTTTTTGGAGTCAGTGTTAATTTTATTCCAATTTTAATCTGCAGCCTCTTCCAACAAAGCTTGTCTTGAGAAAAAAGAGGGCTAAAGAGGGAAGATCAGGCGATGAGGTTGAGCAATTTCCAGTACCTTCAAAAGTGACTGTAAGGCGAAGGTCAACTGTTGCTGCAATTGAACGGAAGGATTCTGTGGTACGAATATGACGCTGAATTAATCTTAAAACTTGTCATTGCCATTGCAATTATCAAAATAATTAACTGTAGTATTGTAATGCTTCAAAGGGTTATACAAATATAAAGGGCAGTTCTTCAAAGAGAGGGGCTTTAGACATGGATGATGATCTGGAACAGCAACATAGAGTTGCAATGCACCAGGACAATTATCAGTCTAGTGGAGCGGAAGATGAGATGTCTGAATGAGCCTTTGAAGCAAATGCTACTGTCCTCAAGGCAAAATTTGCCCGATGAAGTTGTGGCTGCAGAGTTGGTGGCAGGTAGTCGAATTGACCCAAGTATTTCAGTGAAAGGAGAAGCACGCGATGATAAATCCTGTATTTTCTGTGTCCATTAAACCCATACACATATATTTCCTGATTGTAGGCAGTTTCAAGTTAATCATCGAGCCCATTCTCCTGATAAAAGATATCATGTATGACATATGATAACGCTTGTGAAAACAAGAAGTATTTTAACATCCGAACTCCGAAGTCTTTCACATGTTAACAATGGAGTGAGAATTTTGACGAAACCTGGTGAAGTGATTCTCTCTATGGACTGCAGAACAATAAACTAAAATGCAGGCTTCTTTATTGGACGCATCTGATAATGGGTATTGTGAAGCATGATGGAGACGATCATCTGGATTAGGAGTTGCAGAGGAAGTTTTCTATGCTGAAAATCTTGCGTGCCCATATTGATATTTTGGTCCAGTGATTAGAAATGATAGGTGACGTTGAGTGATGCTCATGAAAAAATTCAGCAGAGTATTTAGGTAACCATGTGCCATTTTTGTAAGTTGTACGAGTCATTTTTATTTTTCATGACATGATAATAAGTTGTCAACTTGTCATCATTAAATTTCAACCATTTGATATATTAAGCCATTGGTCGCGGCATAGAATGATTCACCATGTTACAATTTTTCGATGTCAATGCTATTTGGTGCTATTGCTCAAAAAGCAGCTAATTTATGATTGCTTTTTTTTTTCCCCCCTATTTGTAAAAGATAAGTTAGGCTTAGATCCATTAAATCAGACAAACATAACCTGCAAATACATTAAGATAATGTATCTTGTGACTCGTTTTCCTCTTCTCCATTTTCATCTATAATTTTCCCTTATAATTCAACTGATCGTTTCAGAGTGTTGGCTAACTGTTTACATATACCTTACATGGCATTCGGAAAAAATTGATGCAATATTTTATATTGATAAGAAAGAATGATACAAGAGATGAGGACATATCCTCTTAAAGTGTTAAGACTGAAAGTAAACAGAGATTAGAATAGAAAATAGAATAATTAGCCAATGAAAAGGTGCAAACTTTGCGATTGGGGGCCAGCATCAAGTATGAACAAGATCCCTCTGCTCGAAAACAACGGTTAAAATGTTTTCAGTTGCCATAAAGGTTCAGAAATGAAGACTCCGTCATGCGGTCGACGCCCTGTCAGAGGGTCAACCAAGAAAAATAAATAAAAGAAAACATGATCAACCAAGGAATAAAGAAAAGGGAAGAAAACAAGTATATACAACCCTCCCCAAGAGATACCTAAATTATACCATTCTTCTTTCTATTGTAAAAATATATGCAAATTTCTTTTAAAATCAAAAGATTACCAAAATACTCACAAAACTAAAATTATTTTTTTATTAAAAATATAACATTAAAAAATATTTACTAAACATATATTTCAATGGTTAATTATTTTGTATAGAAAATCACACATTTAATTTATTCTAAATTTAAAAATTAAACATTTTATATTAATCCAATATATATTTAATACTTGTTATATTATATAAGCAATAAATATAAAGATATTTTGGTTAAAATAAACATAATTGAAGCTTATTTTTTGTTGCAAGAAAAATTAATGTAGCACATTTTTAATTTTAGGAGAGGGGGTGTAATTTTTTTTTTGAAACAAAAGAAAAGGCGGTATAATTTAGACGTTTCTCCAGGATGGGGGGAGACTAATTTACGCTATATTTAAAGTACCAACCATGCTTGTCGGCATTTGACAGCTTCATGACGAACCGCTCTCTTTTTATCATCAACAGCCCTTGATATTGCTCTTATTACCTAATATAATCGTTATCATGAGTATGGAGAATAACAAAAAGAAAGGTCAATAGCAAGCACAATCTTTATGAACAGGTAAGCACAAATAGGAAAGTGATAATCAAATACAAAATCTCTCTCCACAATTCATAATCTTCATCTCTGAAAGCCTGACAAGTTAGACCAAACAATCAACCTTTTATGCTAAACGCCAAACAAACCTGTTTTCTCATAGGATAGATCCGCGCATGGGGCAGCTCAGACATGGCCACAAGACATTGAATAGCTGTCTCTCTAACAAGCTGCACAAGGAGAGAAGGAGAAATCCATTAACACCATTACTGACTTCGAGCTGTTTTAGACAATAAGGTACCAAATGATGAGTACGAGGAACGGAGATACAAATGTTCTAAGGCTTTGGATGAATTGTTCAGCCAATCGTCCAAAGCAATGATACACGGCCGAGCAAGAATGTAAACTTCACTCATACAGCTCGTCTTTAACTGAGATTTTTGGAGTATAATAAAGTTGAAATACCTAAGCTTCATCCAGAAATTAACTGACTCTAGTGAGTTCACGTCTACCCTATTGCCCCAACATAATTCAGAGGTAGAAAAATGTCTAGACTACTCAACCTGGCATGTCCGGATACAACACAGCTAAAAAAATTGCTTTACAACACAACTCAGCACATTTCAGCAGCAAATAACTTATACAAGTAATTACGTTACCGTCTTATGAGGGTAGTCCACGAGCCTAATCAGGCAATTGATGATAATATGTACATTCTCGGCAACAGCTTCATGTCCTGCATGCACATAATTTAGACAAGGAAATCAATTCGATAGTCTCAATGTATAACCCACTGTTGAGTGAGCTAAGGAAATGAATGAGATAGCATTTACAGGTCTTTGATTCCATAATATTTTATAGGCCCAAAAGTCCAACTGCACGAGGAAGCAGTAATATATTTACTATTTAGATTAAAGTAGAAATGAAGGGATCTCAAGGTTTAATAGCTTCTCCGTTGATGTCACATCACTATGACAGTATTTCTCCAAAGGAACATTTTCAAATGAGTAAAAATCAATTATCAGTCATCTGCTTTTTTATCTGCAACATTTTTTATGAATTTGGCATGGATGAATCATGAATGCTTCCCCTTTTCTTTCACACAAGGAAAAGACAACAGTAAACAAAATGAACCAGAGTATGAGAAGTTCAGAACTAACAAAAAATAAGTGTCTTTCGTTTACAATGAGATAGATGCCTATATCTTTTACCCTATAAATTTTAATTAGGCAACAATAAATATATAGGCATAGTAATTACCATTTTTCTCGGTCAATATCCCAGATAAGACTAGCAGCAGACCATACAACATATCTTTATCTTGAATATCCTCTGTCAACATGGACAAGCAATCCAGGAGAACTGGTATGAGCTGCAAATTTGGCATGGGACTTACTATAATAAAGAAGGTGATCAAGAAAATCCAACAGACGTATATGTAATTAAGTTACTTAGTTTTAAATTTCTAAAACTAACCTTTATGGCTTCACTCAGTACTACAATTAGTGGAGTATCAGATATGATATGTGCAAAAGCTCGATATAACAAAGACCTGAGATTGTACAAGACAGCAGTTTAGGTAAGCATTTGTTATGGGGAGGAAGAAGCTACAAAAGAAAACACCAGGTAAAATAGCTCATTGGCAATACTATGCTGTTTGCATGCATATAGCAGTAAGCTGCACACAATTATAGTCTTGATATTTAACGGCTTTAACTATGATATTATCTTAAATATCTTCAAAAAGTCATTCCTCTTTTCATATGCCTGGTTCAGCAATTCTGCTAGAATCATTCTCAATGATACACAAACAACATATCAAATTTAAGGGGAAAAAGGGATATCAGCCAAACAGACGTTGATGCTTAATCAGAACATACAAAGACGATTCTCTAAAAACAACAATCTCCAGTAACAAAACTGCAGAAGCCAAAGCCATTTTTGAAAAAGAAAGAGGAACCACAAACAGGGAAAGAAACAGGAACTCATTTAAGGATGAGTCACAGCAATTTATCACCTAGAACTAGATCATAGCACAGAAGTATCAATAGGCTGATACTTGGAAAACTTGAATCTGACATAAATCTGCAATAACCATGCATTTACTGAAGTAGTAACTTTTTTAACCTTGAGAACATGAACACACAGCTTAATCGATTCACATACTTCCATAATGATAGTACTATTAATATTATTGTAATGTTATTTTGGTGCAAAAGGATTAGGAGCTAGGATAACAAAAGCTGACCTTAGATTATATCAAGATGGGGATGTTTAAAGGTGAGCATTCAACAATCTAAAATCAGCTATATACAGGTCAGGATATGGTTGCAAAGGATGCAGGCAGAAAAAATTTTGGTCCAGATAAAATTATGGTAATTCCCAATTAGAAAAAGCCAATGATTTCCTGTGGCAGCCCAAGTAGAATAGGCTACTGCATGTTGAGTAGAATAATCTGAATAAGGGATTCAAAAGGTGAAAAGAAATTAGTGGCAAATCAGAAATGTTAAGTCAGTGTTTCTAGACAGAATGGGAGGTCAAAACAAGATTCATTTGGCTCAACTAATAAGCCTTCTTCTAAGGACTTTGGGATAATTATTTAGATCAAATGGAATATGGTAGGTAAACAGGTATCATTACACCAAGAATGGACATTTATACATGAAAAGTGGAGCACAAGCAAAATACAAGAAGGCATCCAAAACAATGAAAATAGGGAGCAACCAATAGAAGTTACCTTTGTGTTGTTGTTTTCTTTTTTTTTTTTTGGGGGGGGGGGGGGGGGGGGGGGGTGGGAGAGATATTACATCAAGAATGGACGTTTATACATGAAAAGTGGAGCATAAGCAAAATACAAGAACGCATCCAAAACAATGAAAATAGGAAGTAACCAAAGAAGTTTTATTTCGTTTGTTGTTGTGTTCTTTTTTTTTGTTGTTGTTTTGTTTTTTTGGGGGGGGGGGGGGGGGGGGGGGTGGTGGGGGAGAATATTGCATGTACCTAGAGATTGAAGAACGAGATTTCTTGATCAACTTCTGAAATATAGGCATCATAGAAGAGAAAAACCGCTGCTTATAGAGTGGACGTATTCTGACATGAAACTTTCTGTTCAAACAATCTTCAGAATCAGTCATAAGAATATGAAATGCATCAGCAGCGCATTTCATTACTAAAGGATCCCAATTCTTCTCATCAGTTTTTTCTCGTGCATCTTGGATCAAAGGCAAGGCAATCTTTGTGCCTGATGATAAACACTCCAAAAGAATCATAGTGACATCTTTAATCTTTTCATGACCACGTAGTAGCAAACCTTTACCAATCCATGATAGTCCACAAATGGCATTGATTTGAAGCAATCTATCAGCTCCAATGCCAAGACATAAATCAGTCAGAACCACTTCACTTCCATTACTTGTTCGACTACATTTTTGTATGGTACCAGTACCAGATATTTTTGTGTTGAATATAATATCAAGAGCTTCTTCCAAGGTAAGATAACTGGAGATCTCAGTACCTTCAGATTTAGAAACCATTTTGTTAATCATAGATCCCAAGGCCTGTGCAACTGGAACAACACCCCTGAGGAGGGTTACTATAAATAGACGCAAAACTACTCTTTCATTTGGAATGCATGTTTGGGGGCGTACTGCAATAACTGCTGATGCAAATATTGAAAGTACCCATATATCTCGATGAGAAATATCATATTTTCCAGGAGTTAGAGGCAATCCTTCCAGTTCCTCAACCTGAAAACTAGTGTGTGATGAAATTATGCTGTAAGCTTTTTGAATTATAATATTTTGGCTTTCCACAGAGCAATAACCAACAGCAAGTTTCATCACTTTCATAATTGCACCAAGAAGTCCCTAAAGTAAAAGCAGAAAAATCAGCATCAATATTGTATTATGTTATTTAATTGCTATTCAACAATAAACAAGCACAACAAATAATTAAAATTTAGAATCACAACAAAACAAATTAAGGTCGGTTAACACATGATAGTCACAGCTATATATACCTTTTCCTCCAATGGGACATTAAAGTCCATGCAAATTCCTATTTGACTCCAAAGTTCCACAGCAAAATGCACCACAGATTCCTCAGAACCTCCGTTTTCATGGATCCTGGCAGTTTTAATTCAAAATTTCGGATTAAAAGGAAATCACATCAAGTGAAAATCTTCCAAGACCCTTACACGCAGAGAAAAACATAACAAAAGTATCTCCAGTTGATATAATCTGACACGTGTGTGTGTGTGCGTGTGAGAGAGAGAGAGAGTCCTACCAGTCCTTAGTCCATCGTCCATACTCTTATTTCATTATAAAATATATCAAAGGATAGAGTTTCAATTAGTTTGCCTTTTCCAAAGGGGGAGGGATATTCATATCTAAGTTGTTAGTGAAGAATATTCAAATGGTATACACCAACATATTTTGAAAATAGTAGGACAGCTCATAACTGATATGCCACATGCATATCACCCACGTTGCTAATAATAAGCTAATTAGTTTATTATAATAGCCTATGCCTAGTGCCCAATCCTGAATCCAACAGTTATCACAAATTCTCTGCATCTTTCTGATCAAGAGGAATTGTCTAAAGAAACCTATACTGTGCAAACTACCATTACAAAGAAGTTACATATTAACTACAGGTGACATTCATAATCTGCAGGTCACAAAAAGAGTGCAGAAAATTTAATAATTGTGTAAATAGTCAAAAGAAAGAGAAAATATTATATAAGCCCTCTGGTAGAACTGCATACCACGGAAGCAACTTGCTTGAGTAGCACTCTAAAAGCTGAACAACAGTTTTGGCAGACCTTGAATTCCCATAGACCTACACAAACAAATGCCACAAAGACCAAACACTGAGGATAATCCAAAATGTATTGATATAAAGGGATAGCAGATAGAATATCAGTCTTATATACATACAAAAACAACAGATAGATTAGCAAATACAGCCCGTTTGAACTCCTGAAGAACTTTCAGCATATGTATCATTCCGGTCATGCCTATATCAGATAATGCTTCCACTTTGAGTGAAAAAGGCATAGTATCATCCCGAGACAGAAGTTTGACAATTTTTTCTAAAACAAAACTCCTATAGCTCATGGCCTTTTCTGACTCATGAAACTTCAGAATAAATGAGCCAATATGAACTAATGCTTTCAATGCCATCTCCCATAATATTGTTTTGTTGAAATCCTCCGTGATAACTGACATAAATTTCCTCAAAATATTCTCAAATAGGAGTTTCGGGATAGGAAAAGCATCTCCTGGAAACATAGCCAATATCTGCAATCCCTTCACTGCATATCAGTACCAAAGAAAATATGGAAATCAGCACTGTGAAGATGTAAACGTTTTAATAAATGTACAAGATAGTGAATCAAAAAGATAAAGTTGCACTGCATCAGGAAATAGAATTTATGAAATGCCTGTAAATCTGTTGTGGTGATGCAGGTCACATATAACATACATCAAACTAATTAAAGAAATGCAACAATATATTTTAAGAACTTCTGTCTAAAAACCAGCAATCTGATTTTGTGCAACTAAGCTAAAAATTAAGTATTACAAAAATAAATAAATGAAAAGCCAATCATATACCAAGATACTTAAAGTTGAGTATCATGAAGTAACAAAGTCAAATTGACAACATTCAATCTGACTGGAGTGTATCAACAGTTTACATTACACCAATTATTGGATACAAAACAGTTATTATAGATAGGTCATCATAAAAAATAAAAATAATAAAAAAAATTCCAGGACACTTCAGAGGATGGGACTGCCAACTGCATTAGATGGAAACAGTATGGAAAAATGAACACTGAAAAAAATATTGCAACGGTACAAAAGAACAGATTATATATTTGAATATGTGCCATGAGAAGGGAGCATATGGACATCACAACTACACAAAATCAACCCCCAATATGTAATTAAACCACATAATAAATATACGGGGAGTCCATGACAGTTCTCAAGGTCGAGGAGTCACATAATAAAATCATGCTCAAATAGAAAAAGAGAACTCACCTCCAATGTAAATATCTGGATCAAGAAGGTGATCATCAGCACTTAATGACAAGGCAGAACAAAAGGCATTGAATAATGAACTTGAAAAATTATTAAGCATGGTGCAGAATGTCTCATGCTCAAAATCATAATGCAGCCCTGGTTCCTCAGACACAGCAATCAAATCCCTGCAACCTGCAAGTAGTTCAATGCAGAGATAAAGGAATCCAAACTTAACTCGCTGAGGGGGCAAAATATCATCATCTGGCCCACTATCAATTTCTTTGATAGAAAATCCCAAAGTCTCCATCATTCGAGAGAAAAGACTCTGAAACACAAGATTACACGAAGAAAAGGAAGTCTTGGCAGTAACATAGAGAATACAACCAATAACATGTAGTTTTTGCTTTCCTTGAACAGGAATAGCATTATATTTCTCATGACAGGCAATGGAGTTGAAAACCATGTTCACATCTTCATCATCAACGATCAAGCTCACTAACAAATCACCATTTTGCATGACAAGCAATTGAAGAAGGGATAGAGCCTCTGTCACAATTTCATTCTTCCGAAAGGCAATACCAGCTACAGGTGCTGAAGTAAAAGAAAAAACTGGCTCCTCCAAATAAGTAAATATTGCATCTTTTAATAAAGACCAGATAGCCCTAGCATGATTTGTCATTTTCTCTGCTCCATACTTGGAGGAGCAAGCCCTAAGATACTTCAACGAATCAACCTATAAGCATACAAAATCAAAACACAGAAAAATATTCATGTTTCTCTTAATCCAATGCCCAAATTAATGTAGAATGGAAAAAAGTATAAAGGTAACTAACAAATATCTAGAACAAAAGGTAGAACTATATATATTCCATTAATACCAACCTTTGCCGAAAGTAGGGAAGAAGACAGTTTCTCAAGAAGCAAAGGAATGACAAATGGCTCAAAAATGGGTGTAGAAGAGAATGCAGACTGCAGAGAAGCAGAACAATCAGTTCATGATAAATACCACAGCAGAAATAACATATGCTCCCCAGTTTCACATGCAAATATACAATAGTTTGACAATTTCAAGAGTATCTATGAAATATCAAACAACATTTTTTTTAGCTGGAAAAAAGAATATATTGCAGTAAAGATAAGAGAAATACAAGAGAGGACAAGAAGTCCTCCCAAAACAAAGAAAAAATTACAGACATTTTAGCTCAAAAGAGCTTTCCAATCTCCACATAAATCCACAAGGGAGAGCCCCCTAAAAAACCATTAGCTGAAACCATAGAGAGCCCAAAAAAAGGACTCTCCCAGATCAGATGTCTCAGAAGAAACATCTGTTCTAACCAAAGACACCACAGAACAGCCAGGATAGCACACTGCCAAAGAACTTTATGCTCCTTCTTCTGGCCAAAATCAGTGCATTTGATGGTTATAAAAACCTGCAGATTAGCTGGACACACCCAATCCTCCTGAAAGATCCCAAACAACCTATTCCAAATCTGCCAAGCCACTTCTCATTGCAAAAAACAGATGATTATTTGTTTCAGCTTCCCAAAAACACATCACAAGAACATCTGGAGAAGAAGCCGTCTTGGGTCTCTGGGTTTGAAAAAAATCATTTGTATTAATTCTATCAAATACAGCAACCCAAACAAAAGCCCTTACCTTAGAGGGGACGTTGGACTTCCAAAAAGATTTAGACAAAGAAACCAGTGCCCATTCAGACTTCTAATAAAAAGTTTGAAGAAGGAAGAACAAGAATAGGAACCTAAAGAATCCAAACTCCAAACCCTTCTAAGGGACAAAGTAGAAACACGAATCAAATGACATTTCTTCATTCAACAAGGACAATAAGGCCAAATTGCTTAAATTTAAGTCTCTATGCATACAAGCATATAGACATACATAAATACAAGCAAATTTGTAATTCCTTTTGTTTTTGGATAAAAGAAAACAGAAGAGGAGGACAAGTATCCTAAAAAGTCCCCCCCCCCCAAAAAAAGGAAAAAAAAAGTCATTTGACCAGGCACACCTACACCATATGTGTGTGTGTGACTGACTGCTCAATCTAAGAAATATATTAAAATTTAAAAACAATAATCTAATCAAAATGCCATATGAAATGCACATGCCAATCTAGTGTGACAAAATTAGTTCATCTGACCATCACTCCGGAGTCTGGACAAAGGTCACATATAGAGTAAACTTTAAGGTTTGAAGTAGTTAAAAGAACATGCACGGAGTAAGCAATGAACAGTGGATATAAGAAAAGAGGGGAGAAAAAGCTGTTAGATTACCATATCAAATATAAGTTGTTATATCCCCTAAAAGTAAAACGTCACCACAAAGTCTGAATGAAAGTTGCACATACCATCAGAGCCCTTGACAGTTCATCTCTTCGCACATCAATATCCCCACCGCTTGGCTGGTCAAGAAATAGAAACACACAAACAAGTAAACCCCTAATGGGAATGTGGAGCTTTAGAAAGTATATGAGTATCTTTTCACAAGCTTACAAGGGCAAATGGAAACTGTTCAATAGAGAAATATAAGACCAAAAATTAAGCTTACATGTGTAAAGTGAATGGGAAAGTAAGATTCCAAAATATCAAAAATATCTCTTGCAAAATTTGCAAGTACACCAGAAGGATCAGGATATATTCGTGCCAAAGTCTCGACATTATGAAAAGCAAGCATCAAACATTCTGGATCCTTTTCTGCATCCATAGCTTCACAAATTCCATAAACAAGGTGTTCTCCCTGCAAGAGACTCAAGAGGCAATATGTTCTGAGATTATTAAAAACTTAAAATATAATCCCACATATGTCACAGAGATAGATCTCAACAGATATATACTTATGAAAAGCAAGCATCAAACATTCAGGAATTTCTTTTTCACTTTTGCCTTTTTTTTTTTTTCTCTGGTTACAGTTTAGGTGATTAGGTGGTCAGAGAAAATAAGACTACCAGTGAAGAAACTGCATCAGAGTAAAGCTCCAGCAGGAGATTAAGAAGTTCAAAGCAAAGCTGCAATATTGAAACAACAAAAGTCAATGTAAGTGTGTAGATGACATCACCAAAATACAGCCCAAAAGAAAAAACTCTAATATCTTTTCCATCTCTGGATAGGTTTCTAGGGCAAAAACAATATCTTGGCACTCTGGCAGTAACAATAACTTACCTTCCTGTCATGTTGTCCTAAAGATTGAACTTGCAGATTCTGTAAAAAAGATTGAGCAACAGCTTTGGCATCATTACCAGTTACCATACCCACATTACTTTTTCTGCTTATCAGTGCCAAGCAACCAACAAGTGCACCTCGCAGTGCTCTCCAATCTGCCTGATGAAATACAATATTATATTGTTAGTGACTATAAGGGAAAACTCATGATAAAATTATTTACCAATTAAAAGAGATCACAGATGATCAGTAAAACATTTTGCAAAGAGAAAATGCAAAACAAACATGTCCAATCAGCAACTCTCAAAACTCAACAAACAGAAGAGAAAAAGAATTCCAGCAAATCTCAACTTAGGAGGCAATTAAAAAGATTGTCAGGCTTGATTTAACGCATACAGTTTCTTTATTTTTTTCACACTAATAAATGAAGCAAATACTCACAATTAGGTTTGGGTACTATAACATCCAGTGCTAATATGCTATCAGCATATGGAAGAGTTTAAGCAATTTTAAAAATCCCTAGCAAAAGTAAACAGAGAAAAGCTTTATGGCAATATGCTACCTCTGCTGTTCTTTAGTGTATTTGGCTGGAAAGAAATTATCTAATTTTTAAGGGTTCTTTCCTATCCTTAGATTTGTTTGGAATAGGATTGTATTGACGGCCTCCTTTTGGTGCTCTGCCCATGGTTTATTTGAGGGTGCTTCTCTTACAAATAAGAGATAAGTAGAGGGATATGAGAGCCATAATGTATTGCTGAGCTCATTTGGTCCTATTTGTTTTCTTGTTGTCATCTATGCCTCTATTTAAGGATATCCTGTCCTCCCCCTCTTTTTTAATATTTTCATCTCTCTAGTAAATTTTATATTAAAAAAAGGTACATAGACCCTGGTCAGGGGATTACATAGTCCCTGGTCAGGGGAGTTGTAATTGATCTTGGGTTTTATGTTCCTCTATTTCTCGTGGGGTATTAGTATGATGTCTAGGTCTTAGGCCTTAGAGATTAGTAAAACTATAGTAGTAGGAAGTCTTAATCCTCGTAGGATTAGAACTGGTCTAAATCATATAAGAAACTCAATTTATATTTGGCAATGATTAATTTAGAACTAATGAGGCTTGTTTTCTTTTCCTGATGTAAATCCATATTTCCATCCTACGGTATATCTCTCCTCTCTAAGTTGAGTTTCAGTTTAAAACTGACCCAGGTCTAATTCTTTCAACAGACATCAACAAAAGTTCCTTCTTTGATACCTGAATTTGTTCTTGCTTGAATTTAGTTAGAAACCAGTAAAAACCAATGATGCTCTTCCTGGAGAGAGTTAGCCCAAGCAAAGCAGTTTTTTGCTGAATTTTGGTTCTCTTCCTTCTGGTCTCAACTCAACCCTAACTAACATCCTAAGTTAGCCCCAAATAAATCTAATGTCCAGCAGTGATTCCTTGATATAACTCTAACCTTAGCCTGCTAATGTTCTAACACATTTCCATGGGAGTTTTTAACTACAGCATCAAATCTCTCCACCGTGAAACAAAATCAATCCAATTAAGACCATGAATGCAATCCCCATTATGTGCACTTAAAGAAGAATGAGGAGATGCTTCTGAGCCTTATCAAGTGCAAATTACAAATAGAAACATACTTCTATATTTGCTTCTACAAGATAACGTAACAGACATCTCGAGTGTGCTCATAACCCATTCCACAAAATTGATAAAGGAAATCTCCCCAACGTGCAAACTTCTGTATCACACATCTCAATCGTTTCCCCTTTCAGTGAAATACATAATATGTGAAATTATGAAGAGTAATAACAGTAATATAGATGGAGAAGAAATCACAAGAATAAATAGAAGGGAAAAGAAAGTCATAAACAGAAACAAACTAAAAAATTTGACAAATATTTTTTAGATGAAAAATGAATTACTGATGAGAAGAGAGAAAATTACAAAAGGTACAAAACAAAGGACAAGGAATCCTCCCCAAACAAAAGCTAATACAAAAGAAGAACCCAGGCTCTAACTCAGAAAAGCCTTCCAATCCCTTTGAAGATGCACAAGGGACACTCCCCCCCAAAAAATAGTCATTTGCAGAAGCCCACAAACAGGACATGAAAATAATCCTCTCCCAAAGAAAATGTGGCGGAAGGAATTGCTTATTGAACACTCCAGCATTCTGTTCTAACCAAAGACACTTTATGCTCCTTTTGCCTCCTAAAACCCATAACTTGACAGCTAGAAAATATATATATATATATATATATACATACACATTTATATATTTGACAAATTTTTCAAACAAACACCTCAAAAGAATAAGAGACTTTGCAGAAGGAATATTCATCCTGACCAGTCTGTCCTTAAAGAACCCAATCAAGCTATGAACAGTTGCACTGTCGAGAGATTTTGATTCAATGCGTGTAAGCACCTCTGCTAGAAGATGGATTCCTGAAAGTGTTTTTCCAAAAGATATTCAAGCATGCACTCCAATTAGAACAAAATCCACAGTCAGAGGTATAATACAATTAAAATTCACATACATTGACATTAACAGGTAAACACTGCTTTGAATGTAGCTGTATGCATGCATAAAGTGTACGTCCACGCAAGTAATTAAGAATGTTATACAATCTAAGCATATAGATTAAGCAAGAGAAAATTCCAATGAACGCCATATAAATTAGCGTATAAAAAGTTGTAAAAGTAGGTTTTACACTTTAACCCATCTTAAAATAAACAAGACGCACCTCTTGCACGAATGATGTCATCCGTTGTGGTCAAATACATCTCCAACTCTCTAACCTTAAAAGTGAAACAGAGGCAATAAGAGAAACAAATTAACTAGCATGGATGCCCGGAATTAAATATAATCATAAAAAAAGAAAAAGATTAAGTGAAAAACATACCAGTGCTTCTAGAGTTAAAGCATCATTCTTTACAAGACTCCCAATTGCGTCCACACACGCAGCCTGTAGTACAAAAGCATAGTTTGTTAATGGCAAAGACAAAGACCAAAGCATGCATGTAGAAGATTAGCTAAAGCACATCCTCCTCACAGGAGGGACTTATTTTCTTCTTCAGAAAATAATAAAAATCATAGCAAAAACAAAAAATCAAGTTGCTTCCATGTGGAAGTGAACTATGCTCGTACACGTATACATTTTTCAAGAAGGGAATTTGAAGAAGGGAGTAGACCTGCTGAGCTGGAGTAGCAGACGAGTCGACATAGGACTCAATGTGCCGAGTCAATTGATCAAGTTTCGCCATTGACTATGAACACAGATAACTTAGGGTTTCAGAATTTCCAGGAGGAGAATGATTTTGTCAGGGTTTAAGGGATTTACAGAGACGGTGAAGTGAGGAGAAAGTTTTTTATACTCGCTCGGAGCGGCGGGAAAGGGAACAAGGTACTAAGGTGGTAGAGACAGAATAATTAGCCGGTACACAACCAGTCAACCATAGAACTGCGGCTAAACGATCAGTTTGAAAACAAAAGTATTCTATTTGCCTTTCTTTTAGTTTTACGTTCCTTTTTTAACCTGAGCTCGAAGTTCGAACTACTTGTTTCCTTCACGAACATAAAAAATTTAAAAAAAAAAAAAAACTAATCTGTTCATTGTACATCCCCTTCGTTCGTTTTTAAAGTTTTTTTTATATTTTTATTATTAAATTTTTCAATCAAAATATAATATATATAATTTTTTAATAATAATATAATAAGTATATGATGTTTTAAATATATATAATTTTTTAATTAAATTATTTATTTATCATATTTTAATTAAAACATATATATTTATTATATTTTAATTAAAAAATTTAATAAAAAAATAAAAAAATTACATTTAAGTCTAATTCTTTTTAAATTTGTAATTTCTTCCCCCAAAAAAATCACTGTGATACTATTCCTTGCCAGACCATTAGAGTTAACTTAGGACGATTCAATATACTTATTTGTCAGTCTAATTTAAAACACACACACACACACACGTATATATAAACTCAAGACTTATTTTATAAAAATAAGAGGGAGTAATATAAAAACAAAAGTTCATTATAATCTAAAAATTTTGAATTTTATTATTATCCAAAAGTATTATAATTATCACTTATGTTTTTTTTTATTGAAATTATCACCCGTTTATTTTATAGTTGAATTGTATTTTTAAAGTATTATTAAAAAGAAGAATAAATTATATAAATTTATCTTAAATTTTATTAAAATTATACAAAAATTTTTAATTATTTTTATAAAATATATATATACAGATCTTATTGAAATAAAAAATTATTTTATAATTTAATTCAATTTTAAATTTTAAATATAATATTCTTCATCGATCTAAATATATTTGTTTAAAACTTAAAAATTGTAAATTGAAAGTATTTTATTCAAAAATTTAAAATTAAACTAAAACATAAAATAATTTTTGATTATGTGAAAATTTGTATATATTTTATAAATATAAAAGAAATTTATATAATTTTAACAAAACTCTACACTCCATGTAATTTACTCAAAAAAAAATCGAAGAACTGAAATAAGTGTTTTTCTTACTGCTCTAAATTCTGCCATTGCTTTGATTTCGACAATAAACAAACGCCCCTAACATAGTTCTACCCAGCTTGATCAATGCATCTCATATTCTCGTGAACACAAGTGCATAATCATACAGCATCAAATAAAACTTCCCATAATTTCATTCCTTTCTTCCTGACATCATTAAGGAGCAACAAGACAGCTTCAGCAAGTGTCCTGTATCCCTCGGCACAATTACCTTCTAGGTGGGGGGATTAAGACACAATGCACTAGGCCTCTTTGCTACAAATCTTACAACATAAACAAGCTTGTACATGCCAAAATTTTCAAATGAGAGAAAAATTTGTATGCTTGCTGAGATATTGATTTTTGTCATGCGCTTAATCATCACAAGCTTCTTCCAGAAGGTCTAGAAACCCTTTTTGAGTAGTCTTGCAAGCTGTAGGGGGTTTAAGTAGAAGCCCCTTGGTGGATGCTGCTTCAAACTTTGTCCATAATTCCTTCTTCAGAGTATTCTCACCAGGACATTTCCCAGTTTGAAACGAGCTTTCAGGCTCATGCCACATAGGAGTGCTCTCTATATGGGATAAGTTGCCACCAAAATGTTCTACATAGATGAAAAAAAATAAAAGAATAAGCCCCAGTCAAGCATGCAACCCTAGTCAACCCAACAAGTCAAAAGGCATATACAGTGGAAGATAAAGCGCTACCTTGGTTACAAGATTTTTTGGTTTCATTATGGTCTTCGAAAACATCATCTTTCAATCTGTTAGTTTGTTGATTAATAACAGCATGAGTCATTCGTAAACCGTTATCAGCCTTTTCCAAATCCAATGATTTCTCATCAGGTGGCTCAAGCAAAACACAAGTTTTAGGAGGTGACATAAACCAATCTGGGGATGCTTCTATCATTTTCTTACCCACTCCAGATTTAGAAATCTGACGTATCCCCAAGAGCTCTAGATACTGCAATGCCAAACCCTGTGAAGCATCACTACCAGAAGATTCAGGAGTTTCGGAATCGCTGTAATGAATCCCAACAGGAAACGGAGTGGATTTGCGAACCTTATCGTTGCCTGGATGAGAGATTTCAGATATGGGTTCAAGCAAAACACAAGATTTAGGAGGTGACATTTTCAAGCATGGAGTCATAACAAGCATGGAGTTGTCTCTTTTAGGAAAATGTGGCGAAGAAATAAATTCATGTTCTTGAGCATTTGCCTCTTCAATTGCAACAGAAGCAGAAGGTTTAATTGGAGTTGGCTTCATTACAACAGCATCCAACACGTAGTCAGGTATACCTCTAGATAGGGCAAAAAGAGTTGATGTCCCAATAGCATTAGTAGAGGAAGATAATCTATTGAACTCCGATTTAGATGGTTCCTGACGTTTGGATAATAATGCTTTTGGTATAGGAAGAGGTGTGAGCATAAACATTTGTCTACCTCTCTCAACGGTACAGTTGGCCCGCCAAGACACAAGAGGAGAAGGAGAGACCAGAGAGTCCAACTTGGTCTCCTCAGGACTGTCACTGACTTTACTTTCATCTCTACCCTCGTAAAATACTGGTTTTTCAACCAAAACCTGTTGGGGCTGACTTTCAGACTCTTCTGAGGCCGTAGATAGTGCCCTCTGAAATCTGGCCGCCCACGGCTGCATCCAGAGACATCACCTATCAATCAGTAGTCAAAACAGATCATTCAAGCAGGAAATGAAGTGCTAAAGCAGATAGAGCTTTGACCTTTAAGGATGATAGCATGTCAGACAAGACACGCGAGAAAGAGACAATCTCTTTTCTCCCCTCTTTGCTTGCAGTCTTGAGTCTAAATGCTTGTGCAACAAGTTCATCAATCTGCCATTCAATTCATTAATTCATGAATAATTTTCCTGCACTTAAGAAAATTCTTATTGAAATAAAATAAGAGGTAAAATCCTTAGCGCATATTTTAAAGCCTTGAAACTACAAATTCAACAAACACAGCTAGGAAACTCCATCTGCTTGGACCAACAGATAATTTTGAATAACAAACTAAGCTAGCTAGTCGATGTCAACATATACTCTATCGCAAATGGCTGTGTTGATAAAGCAGTGTAATAAACTTAAAAGTGGTTTGCTATGAAGAACCATCCGAGGAAAATATAAAATCAAACATCAAAAATATTTCGCTACGAACGAAAATTACAAATATGAACATGCCTATGTCCCCTTCGAAATCGAAAAAGTCCATATCCTTCAGCAATTCCTCTGAAACCAAACTCAGCCAACTAGGTAGTATCAATATTACATAGCCCTAGATTGCAGTATAAAAAGCCACCACAGATCCTAAGATTTCGTTGCTTCAAAAATGATGGAAATTGATTTCTGCTCGCTCAGTAATCCCGAGAACCAAACAAATTATTAGAATTCGATTAAATAGATACCTGATGAAGAATAGAGGAAATATCGGATTGAACAAGAAGAAGACGATCGAGCACGTCGTCATCTTCTTCTCCCTCCTTAGAAGCTCCTTCGTTATGCTTCTGATATACCATCTTCACGTTCGCAGATTTTAAGGATCTCCTACCATCATTGTTTGTAACATTCCTCAGCGGCTTCCTCTCCGACTTCACGTTCACTTCGTTCCTAGGCATTTCCCTCTCTCTCTCTCTCTCTCTCTCTCTCTCTCTGCGACTTTGCTCTGTTAAGGATTTTTGAATTTATCGTCGGGTTTGGAGAGGCGGGGCTCCCATACCTTGCAATTTCTAGAAACGAGACCATTTCCACTTCAGATCTTCGCCGTTTATTCGGTGACGAGATGTAAACGACATGCGTTTTGTTGATGGGATAAAGCGGGCCATGAGTTTGGGTAAAGAGCCACCTGGACAATTGCTGACCTTACTGGCCTCAGTCCAACAAGCCCAGGTGGGCTAGGCTAACCAAAATCCCACCCGCATGGCTTTATGTTCTATCAAAATAATGCATGTCTTCCGTGAAAATAATAGGGGTGCGAATCTAGTTGTTAATCATAGCCTTGATCTCCCTTGAATCTTCATGTGTGAGATGTCATTCTCTTTCTATGTTAAGGTATGTTTAGTTGGATTATATAAAAGAAAAAAATATAAAAAGTAAATAAATAAAATAAAAAATAACTATCTTACGTTTATTTTTTTAAAATAATTTAATAGTTAAAATAATAATTTAATATAAAATAATTATTATAAAAATATAATAAATATTATATAAATTATTTGAAAAAATACATTTACATTGCAACAAATAATTTGATATTCCTTGCTTATTTGAGAAGGATCTTATCCTCTTGATATATATTTGTTGTTTTATAGTTTGGACTTCTTGCCCCTCCTTTTAACCAGAACAAAAAAATAGAAGATGAGAATTTATAGAAAAGAAAATAGAAAGCTTTGGATTAGATGAAAACCATCACCTGGCACAGTTTTTTTTTTTTTAATTTTTAAATATTTCATATGATTATTAATTAATATATGGGCACATATATAGATCATAGTGTAGTTTTATATTAAAATAACAGTGCACCTTGCCCCTTTAATAACCATTTTCTTACTTCTTAAAATTGCTTACCAGCTGAGCTCATTTTCTGATATCAAAATAAATTTAATTTACAAAATGCAAAGAAACTAAATTAATCATACGTAAAGATGTCAACACATTTAATTGAAATTCACTTCTGAAATGTTTTACAAAAACTTCCTCTGAATGAAGCCCGACGGAAATATTATTGCAGAAAGAGTGCAAGGAATCAAAGAATTTAAAGAAGCATAGAGTATGAACTTCAGAATATATCAATACGAATTACAGGGCAGCAAAATCCTTCCCCAGCTCCATCATCACGTACTCTAACTTGGGTCCAAAATTTTCTCCACACTAAATAGCAGTTTTAACAGAATTTAGATATGGTACTTAAGACATTTCAGACAAACGGCAAAAGAAAGATATAGAGCCACCAGTTCTTTGACAAATCTATGTTCCTATGGATACAAAACTATCAACTTAAGGAATAAATCAGGATAATTGAAAAAGAATCCTGTTGAAGATAGTGAGTGAAAGAGATCTTGCTCTGACTATCTTCCCTGAACAAGCCCACTGAAAACCTGACTGTTCCCGGCTAAAGTTGCTTCCCACTCAATAGAAGACAAGAGAATCTGTGAGAGGGAAATCACAACTTGTTTCATATCAGGTCGTAAGATGGGATCGTCATCCACACATTGTTTTGCCAGCATCGCCATCTATGCATCAAAACACACCAAAAAAGCAAATGAAGATTAAGAAAGCACGGCTAAACATAATGTAATTTCTTTTAGGACAAAACCTAACTGAAATTTTCAAGTGTTTACTATCAAATTTTCTAATAAAAACATAACGAGTAATATACTTTTCCCATGTAAGTACCACATGATTGAATATTTCAAAAAAGTTCTTTCCCACAATGTTTTAATTAGAAGACCTAATAGCAAATAAACTTTACTGAAGTTTCATCCTTTCCTATGTCACATGTGATTTCAACATACATGAAGTTGGTTTTTCTTAGCACTAACAATATTTAGAACATGAGAAATTAGTGATGAGTTTAGCACGTAGCAACTTCACAAGATTATACTGTTGTCTAAAGTCCCGTTTCAGGTATATAAAACCTAGGGATTTACTTTAATTAGGCTCTGAGCCAGTTCTTCCAACATAAGCAAAATAGAAGAAAATGGAGAAACTAACTTACCTTGTATACACAATCATGAGGATACAGATCCATCATGTTAGGATCAATATAATCTCTCATGCCTGACATGCTCAAGGAATCGGGTGCGCTTCTAAGAGCTGCCAGCATCTGCAATTTGATGATAAATGTTAGGGCAATGCCCCAGATAACAGTTGCAACGATATAGCACAAGGATATGCAATCTTAAATCAAACAAGCAGAAAAATATACGAAACCAACAACTAATACTGAGAACATCGCAAAATTTGCATCCTAGTTTTAAACATAAGATACAATGCATTAAAAGACATAGCAAAATATTTATTATATCCCACATTTGATACGCCAGGACATTAGATTCCAATATATATTTAGGCATCTCTTAGAAAGGTTATTGCCACATAGCACAAATCCAATTTAAAACGCTCTGTCCTCTAGGACATGTATGTTCATTATACAACAACACGACCTGACAATCTGAATAAGTTGACAGACAATTAAATTATTACAATATAATTAATCACATTATATCATTTTCGTTCTAATTTTTAAAATTGCAATGTCATATCACATATATTGTGTGGTAGAATTTCTTTACAAATATAACTATCTCAGAATTAAGTCATATCCAGTCTGCCGTCAATGTGAACTTTGTGACATTAGTGCTGATATGGTAAAATGGTCATCAAGAATAACTGCTAAAGCTACACAAGCCCTTACCACTTTCTTCCGTGAAGCAATGTAGAATTATAAGCATAATGAATTCTTGTCACACATTTCATTGTATTCACATTCATGTCCTATAAGCCTAACTTACAATAGATGCCAATGAACGTCTTTCAGGATTTTTTGTCATTGTGCCTTCTGTTCGAATGATGGCCTCCTTCCCAGATATTATCTCAAAGAGAACAACACCAAATGCATAGACATCACTTTTTGTTGTTGCAAGGCCATCGCTCAAGTATCTGCCAAATGTAAGAAGTAAAAAATATGAATTTTTTTAATCTTCCTTTTATTTGGGAAGAATGAATTAGAAAAAATTGATGGACATTACTTACTCTGGAGCAAGATAACCATATGTACCGATGACTTTGGTTGTAGTAATTTCTCCCTCATTTGTTGTCCCAACAAGTTTTGCTAACCCAAAATCTGAAATCTAGAGAGAGAGAGAGAGAGGGACATCAGCGGAAGCTAAAAAATGTGTAAAATATATACAAATGATTTAATAAATGTCAAAATTTGTTATTACCTTTGCTCTGAAGGAAGCATCAAGTAATATGTTGCTTGTTTTGATATCTCGATGGATGTAATGGGTTTTGGTGTGCTCATGTATGTATTCAAGGCCCCTAGCAGCATCAAGTGCAATCTGGACCCTCATGATCCAAGAAAGAGAGGAATGACCTATAAGCAAGACAATAGAAAAAAGTCATAAACTATATGTAGAGCATGTTCGCGCTACACACCATGCAGAATTGGCAGTTTTAACCACTCAAGCCTCAACTTTCAACACTATACGAAGTCTCTGCATTATTGACTCCCATTAGAAATTTTATTCAAATATTTCAGCCCATAAAGTCCTATGATTTATGATAAGATTTTATAACATCTGATTTATAATAAGATTTTATAACATCAGTTAATCCATGTAGTCGACCCCACCTAATGGGAAAATACTTGTTTGTTGTTGTTGTTTATTTCAGCCCATAAAAATTTGCATTATAATGAGATAGAAGCTGGCTGCAACATCATTTTGTTAACTTGAATGTAACTCTACTTGACAGGCTCTGATCATCCCAAACACAAGGTACTGAAAATATATGCAATTGAAGACAAAATTACTCATAGCGGGGTAACAAAAACATGCCATGCCATCAATCCTCCTTCCAGCTTAAGTTCTTTCCTTCACAAATCACAACTATACAATTAATCTAAGGACAAATCATCTGGTGTTTACCTTGATTCTCAATAAAACCCAGAAGGAGCAAATATACATTGAGCTATAAAATATCAGAAGGCTATAAGACAAGACCAAATCTAGAATCTGCTGGTATTAATCTCCCCCCCCCCCCCCCTTCTTTTCCTCTTTGGGCAAACCTTGGGTGAACCCAGAATACCATTTCCAATAACCAGAATAATCTGGTAGACACATAAAGTCTTAGCAACAACCATAATAGCATTTTTCTGAAGTTTAAAAAGTGGTCATGTGAAGCCAGAGAGCCAATCTTGCCCTTCCACCTTTCTCATTAATATTACCACATAAGAGTATGAATTTTACATGCTATAAATTTTACAGATAAAATCTAAATATGAATTTATAAACACCAAGTCCAAACATAGAGCGCAGACTAATTTCATAAACCCAAGCACAGTAAGTAATCTTACCCTTATTCTGAGGATCATGTAAATGGCTTTTAAGGGAACCCTTCAGCGCATATTCATAAATAAGGAAAAGCTCATCATGGCTAGCTGCATAGCCAATCAATTCTACCTTGACAAAATAAAAAAGGGACTCAAACTTTGGAAATCTGGAAATCAATTTCTCCAAAATCAAATCATTTAATTTATTTGATCAACAATGAGATTACCAAATTTGCATGATGAACCTTGCACAGGACCTTCATCTCTGATATAAATTCTTTAGTTTTTGTAGCCGTCATTCTTTTTATAGCAACTTCCTACAATGATTTATTACATATTAGAAAAGGTAAAATATATTATAATAATAATAACAATAATAATAATAATACTTGCTTTATACTATTACAGTATTATATACTTAAAGCAGAAGGCTACAAACCTGGTCACGAAGCAGGCCAGAGTAAACAGAACCATATGTTCCATGCCCAAGTAGATTTGAATCAGAGAAGCAATCAGTTGACGAGAAAATATCTTCATATGTGAAAACTACAGGCTTATCCATGTCAAATACATCAGCGCCTAAAGCTGAAAAAAACAAAGGAAGGTTTATTATGCACAAATTCCAATTTTAAAGAGCAAGGTATAGTATTGGTAGAGATGTATAAAAGAACCAGAAATTGATATGCATAAGTTAAACAAATCTCATAAATTTCTGAAGTCAGACCAATCACAAATCATTGTGAAATAAACTTATCTATAAGTCAGGTGATAAAGCATAATAGCCATAAATTTGCATTTTAATGATGTAAGAGTTAAAATACGATGCAATTGAAGTACAATCAAAATGAAAGCAAGAACAGAAGCAATTGCAAGTTATACAGCATCCTGATATGAATGAAGCTTTCATGTGCTTTTCAGAGTGCAAGTATTCCTTGGATATAAATAGAAGGTATAAATCCATGCCCATCTAATTCCATTGGAGACAGGATCATATAACCATCACCAATCATCCGGTGCAACATCCGTCAATTACTTGATGCACTCTGACTAGAAACTAGCATTAGCATCAGGTGAACTCGCTCCCCTTTTCCCACTTAATCAAACCAGGAAAGGAATTTTAAACAGAAAAGACCATACACATTTTGGTGCTGAAGAAAAGAGAAATACAATTTAAATGAAAAACTAAATGTCAAAATGTTGCGGCAGAATCACAATCAACATACTGCTTCCAGGCATCAATACACAACTGCATAACCAAAATCCTCAAATTTTAAATTAAAGGGCTAGCATTCAGCATATTCTTATATTTTTATTTTATTTTAATTATACATACTAATTTTTGCTTGCCATCAGAATTGCACATTCTAGCTTGATACGGTATATGCAAAAATGAGTATTTTAGGCTGAATTTATATGTACAAGATTCTGAAGAGTGGGTTGATTACTTGAAACTTTGGGAATGGTAATCTGGTGGTTGCTAGGTTCACCATCAGTTTGCTTCTGGTCTACAGGCTTGTCACTTATGTACCTTCCTGAACCACAACAAAAACTTGAATTCCGAAGAATATGGAACTTATGAAATATCTTGCCCTCAGTATCTTTTGCATGACTTCTTCTGGCATCATCAAAACAACGTGATGATCTCAGGGAAACACAGAGAATTATGCTTAATATAATGAGAGCAAGACCAACCCCTAAACCACCAATGATCCATCCGTATGGTACATGAGCCTTATTATTGACTTGATTAGCTGCCAAAAGAAAAGTTGGCACATAAATATTCAATTATTGTACAAATAAATGCACAATTTGCCGCCTAGGTTGACAATTTATGGGAAGTAAACTCTGAAAAGTAAAAATAAAATCAGAGGTATTAAAAGCCAAAAGAAAAATAAAAACCACAAATGGATGAAATCCAAGAGAGATGAATAACTTTAAACTTATTTCTTCAATTCATTATATTATGACCAATGATTAGTAACTCAACATAGAATCCACCAAAATCCCACTCCCTACATTAATTAGCTGCATGTGTAAATGATTAAAAAAAAATGATCAAAGCAACAAAGAAAGAGATAACGCATCACCACAGTATATCTTCATTTTCCAACTTTTTTTATCTTTTAATTTGCCTGGCGATATTCTAGTCAAGATATATAGCATCTCCACACCACTCCACCACCTGAGGTATAGTCCAAGGCCATTCATATAACATGTATGTCCAAAAAATAAAAATAAAAAATAAAAACCTAATGTGTAGCATTAAATATGAGTACTTGTCAACATGTTAATTGCTATAAAAAGTCTGTTTCACAACAATCCACATAGATGTTGCATAAGAAACTTAGCTTCACTGCCAAACTATCCAACCATGAAACAACTTCCTTTCTATTGAAGCTAAGCATTTATGGTCCATAAGGTATCAGCAATAATAGTTTTTCCCATAAAATTTTAGAGTTGAAAGACATTTGTTAAAATCAGCTTAAACTAAAAGCATCAGATAACAGACCGTGTGATAAAAAGAAGAGAAAACTTCAACCTCGATTAATTTGTACATAGATAGAGATACAACAGACAAACTGCTGACCTAAATTAGAAAAAATAAAATAAAATTGATCTTCTTTATTCCCTTTTTCTAGACATATTGTTTTGTACCTGAAAATTTGTCAGCAGATGGGGCAGGAACAGGTGCTGGAGGAGTATCATTCTTCAAGGGGTATGGCTCACCAGGAGCTGCAATTCAGTTAAATAATAGAAAATCAGGATGAAGGTTTGCCTATTATTGTTATGTTTCAAATATTCAATCGGAATATTCATTATCCTCTATATAATAACTAGGAAATGCAAAAAATATTCAATACATCTCAAACATCAAAGCAACATGTTTCCACTCGAAGCAATAACTAGTAAAGCTAGTTAATTGAGCTATTTCTACTTGATAAGTCCTAAAAAGTGCAAACTATTCAATTTATATTGTCCCAATAAAATCAATACACTTCCTTCAGAGTAGTATGTCTTTAGAAAAATCCATAAAATTGACAAAGCCCAAAAGATTAGTGCACTTGCAAAACACAAATTTCTTTGGGCGAACGAAAGAACACCTTTGAGATTGCTTCCAAGTATTCAATCACTTGTTCCCAACTAACAAAACCACATAAATTACACCACCAGATACACTCCAATTCTCATTTTTTTTATCCAGTTATTCTGAAAGAAACGATATGCAATTGCATAAAACAATGTAGAACTACAGCACGAACTAAAATTGAATATAACCAAACATCACTCCCAAACAAATAGGTGCATACAAACATATAAACACACAGGTACCTTACAAGGAGAGTGTTGAAGAAGATTACAAAGACTAACCTGAATCCAGAGGTATATAATAAAGAGAACCCACAGTGACATTATCTGGATTATCAATACCATTTACCGTCTCAATACTACCCATACTAACCCCAAACCGACTCGCCAAAGATTCAACACTATCCCCATCTCTCATGACATAACTCACAAAATAGTTCCACAATCCACTAGAACACCCACAAAACAACCTCAGTGATATAACGGCGCCGTTTTTGGCCCTCCGGGTCGTGTTGGGCAAGATAGCAAGCCCATCATAGGCATCCATCACCAAGTCATACACAAACCCTTCATTGGATTTCACTGTGAACGTAGTGTTGGACACGTATTTCTTTAAACCAGAAGCGCAGGAACAGTTCTTCCTGATGAACACGTAATCCCAGCCATTGCCTTCCACGGTAACGTCACTGGGCAATACATCGAACATGCTCTGTAGAATTGCAAGCGTCTGGTTTGGGTGGGGTTTGAAGGCCAAGAAGGAAGTGCAGAGGCGGGTAGTGTCCGTACAGCTCATGGGGGTCGGGTAGGAACAGAGAGAACGAAGGACAAGCAGAAAGAGAAGAAAGTAAAGGACCTTCAACTGTGGGTTCCGTACAAAGTTCATTTCTTTGAGCTCGAATCAGTAAGCTAGAATATTCAGTGTCCAGACTAAATGGTAACAAATTTGAACTTGACGGATCACAGAAAATAGCGGAACTAAGAAAAAGGGAAAAAAATGGATCCAAAAAGGGAAGACAAATGGTACAACTAATACGGATTTGATTCAGAAAACCATTTAACTTGGGCAGAAACTTGAAACCAAGGCATAAAAAATTTGACACAGACTTGCAGCTCCAATTTAGAAAAACTTATTTTGCTCCTGTGCTTCAAAATTTGGATAAAAGTTGGCAAAATATTGAGCAAAACACTAGAGAAATTAATCAGAGACTGAAAAGAAAAGAAAGATAATTAGAAGAGCATATTTGATGATGGAATGGGAAATGGGTCAGCGCTAAATTTATGCAGGGAGAGTGTCCTGATGAGTATGGGGCCTTTGAAGGAATGAGGATGAGAGGACTGTAGACAGAGCATTTGCTTTGTTTTGTTCTCCCACTCACTGACTCTGGTAAACCGCTTCATGAAGAAGTAAAAAGAGAAAGCGACCTCAATGAGAAACTTTCGATGACCACCCTACCTGGACCTGAGAGTGGACCATTTTTACTAATTCACCCTTAGTTACGTAGAATGAGCAATGAATCAGCGACGCTAAAAGACAATTAATTTATCCTTGTATTTGTTGTCTTATCAGAAAAAGAAAAGACAACTAATTTACGGATTAAAATGAATTAGAATGGCTAAAAGACAATTAATTTATAAAAGTTCATAGCGTGCCTACCAATGAGTTATGAGATGATCAAAGTAGATTTATTTTATGGATATTCACAAAATTATATATATATAATTCAAATAATATTGTCTAATGTTTTAAATATATTAATAATTATTTAAGACATTTTAATTTTTGTTATAATTTTATATAAACATATTTTATGTAAATAAGTTTTAAATTAAAAAATTTATTTATTATAAAAAATTTTGAAAGATTTAAAAAGTAAATGAAAATTAAAAATTTGTTATCTATTAAATATTAGTTCACAAACAAAAACCATAATAGTGTATTTATGATAATCTCTAATTAAAATTTTTTAATAAACAATGATATACTGATAAAATATTTTAAAAAATTCAATCATATATAATTTAACTAAAAAAATATTTACTAATTATTTTTTTTATGGCAAAAACATAAGAATATCACAATTTATTAGTTAGATGGTAAAAATGAGTACGTGTAACTTAAGATTCCAAAGACAGACAGGAAAATTTTAGATTTGGCCATAACCGAAAGACAGCTTCATTGTAGTTCTTGTCTCTTCGTGTATCTATACGTGCTCCTAGAAGTTCAAGTTTTATTTAAAATTAATAATAGATTAATTACGTAACTTCCCATTATAATAAATAATAATAATTTTATTATTACTTTCTTTATTTTTCTGACAATAATAAATATGTTCAATTGTTCATTATCTTTTAATTTTCACATACAAAATGTTAACGTTAGAAAAGAAAATGCTATTATAATTTAAATATAGATAAGAGTCAAGTAAATTCTTTAAATCTTTATAACATTTGAAATAAAATTTTTATAAAAATTAGTTGAAGTTTTAAAATTTTTAATCATGCTGTATTAAATTAAAAAATTTATTCATTCATTAATGCTTCATAATAAAACTTTATATCAGGAATCTAAAAATCATATTTAAAAAATGTGTCACCCGCAAACATGAATTCTCTCTCTCTCTCTCTCTCTCTCTACTAAATATATATAACTTTCCTTAACTTTAAATTAGGAGTAAATAATACATTAATCTTCAAAATTTAACAATAAATCTTGTTAAATTTTTAAATTTATACATCTCTTATTATTAGTTAATTTATTATTTTACTAATAGAACATGGCATATTAATAAAGTTATCTAAATATGGTCAAAGGATTATTTACATATAACACAAAATTTAAAAAAATTATCTACACAAAAAAAATAAAATTTAAATAATTTAGTGTTACTTACTTATTATACTTTATTAGGAAAGTAATAGATTAATTAGTGACAAAAATGTTATTTGCATAAATTAAAAAATTTAAAGAATTCATTATCAATTTTTAAAGGTAAAAAATTTATTTGTATATAATTTAAAATTAAAAAATTTGTATAATTTGACCTTTTTCTTATGGGATATAATAAGTATGGAGTGTATAATTATGAGAAAGGAAACAATTTATGGACATTATCCTGTCCATTAATGGAACTAACTTGTACAAAAGGACACTTGGATGGCATAGAATTGAAATTCCTAGAAGGGCCAGGGCTAATATGGGAAATTGGAAATGGTTTCGGCAAAAGGACGGCACAAGTAGCGAAGACCCCAGAGCTGGCAAAAGAGGAGAGCACAGTTTGGAAGGCCCCACCAAAAGTGACGAAGGCCCCAAAAACAAAATTGCCTGCTCTTTTATATAAAAATTTTTTTGAGGTCTAATTTAATTTAAAATATGCAAAATAAATTATTAATATTTAATATTTTAATTATCAATAATAACTTTCATTAATTAATTTTAAAGAAAAAATACATATATTAAATAAAAATATTTTTAAAAAATAATTTATATTTAAGATAAAATTAAAAAATTAATTAATTTTTTAATTCTTAAATTAATTAATTAATTTTTATATATAAAATTGAAGGTAGTAATAAAAATAAAAGAAAACTCGTCGGGAACTCTCAAATCATCGGAGACTCGTCACTAACGTACCACTGTAGAGAACTAGGGATGTGTTTATGTAATATACGTTCATGTTAATTATATAATATTATATTTGGTTTAAATTAAAAAATAGAAAAAAAAGTTTGAAAAGAAAAATAAAAAGAAGAAAATAAAAAAATGACTCATATACAATATAACTACAGTATTTTATAGTAATAATAAATTCTCCTTATACATATATGTGTGTGTGATCGTTGACCTGTATACTTCTTTGACTAAATACTGTAACCGACACTGAACATAAGGGCAGAGATTTGATTCTCTGCGTCTGGCTTACCGTAACGGAGAAGTGAACTCTTAGGCGGTGAATTTTAAGGAGCCTGCCTGGAGCTGATGAAGAAGGAAAATAGAGATGATTGGACGGTAAGAAAGGAATATTATGGTGAGGGACGTATTGAATGTCAGTACTCAATAATAAGAAAGTACCAGAGGGACAAAGGAAAAAAGAGGGTCCCGCGGGGGGGGGGGGGGGGGAGAGGCCCGCACGTGGGAAGAAGACAACTGTAAAATTATATTATCCATCTCACAGAGAGATATTTTTAGACAGGAAGCCTGCGGCAAACGCCAAAATATACTACGCCCACTTTTAGGGAAAACTCATCATTTGAACTTATATTTCGCCCAAATTCTCATTTTAGTCCCATATTCTTTTTTTCAAATTACTCTTTATACTTTTATTTCATTTTAACGTAAGCGCTAATCGTCCTTCATAACCCGTGCAGGTCCATTGTCGTAAGAGGATTATAGGCATTGCGCGCCATCTTGTAACGTGACTTTGAACCTTTTTGAAGTTTTTATAATTAAAATTTTTAAACTGTAATTTTTTTTATGATAAAAGTTTTTATTCTCATCATAATACTGTCGAATTGAAATTGAGTCGGTTTATGAAGTGTTTAGATATTTTTTCTCACACAAGCAATATTTTCACTACTTGTTCATTTTGTTGGGGTCTAGCAAGTTTCAGATATATGAAAATTTATTGGCCTCTTTCATTAGACATGAGTTTGATACCGAACATGGATCCAATGCTCATTAGGGGTGACGAGCATGCCGCGCTCATTACTCTTAAACTGTTTAGATTAAATTTCAATAATTTAAATTTTATCTTATTTTTCAAATTTTAATTTTTTTTATTTTAAACGAAATATAATGCAGAATAAAAATATTTAACAATAATTTATATTTTTAAAAAAATTAAATTTTTTACTATTTAAATCAAATCTAAACGACCCAAAAATGATGACCAATGAATCCAAATTCATTTAATACCATCTCTTGATCTAAATTTTTAAAATAATAAATTTATAGATTCTGTTTACTTATATACATTTTTTTAACATAATTTTATCTCACGTGAAACTTTTTTCCACTTCCAATCCACTAACACCTGATGCCAACAACGTCTCCTTTAATTCAATTTTATTTAATATAAAACTTTTTTCCACCACCTCTAACACTAGACCTCAAGATATAATTCCTCACAAAAATGAATTAAAAAAATTTTCTCAACATTTCAAGGCTCAGGAACTCTAACATTTCTTTCCTCTCCACTTTTGAGAACCAAATCCAAAAAAAACAATATATCGTCAACTTCAAATAAACTCAAAATCCAAATGCTTATTCTATGTTTGGTCCAATTCATAAAGAATTTATTGATGGTTTTCCATCTAGTTAACAAATATATATAAGAGATGAAAGTACTTTGCGACAAAGAAGACGCTCATTTGAAGAAGCGAGGGCAGCCATGGTGGCCACTTGCTTTCTTCCTCCTCTGCATCGTCTCTTCTGTAGTTGTAAAAGGGATTCGGACTAGGTCAAAGTTTCTTTGTAATTTTACCCAATTTGCTCTACCTGCTGACTGGTACGGAGCCATTCTTGAGTTCTGCTTTTAACAAGCGTGGCAAAGAGATTATGTTGTTGAACTTTTAACCTAAGTGTGTGTTTGGTTCTCCGTTTGGACCTTGTAAATTATGTTTGGACCCTGTAAATTATGTTTGGACCCCTACAAATTACGTTTTCTCTAAAGCAAAAATTGAGAGTTTCTACGAAAACATAATTTTCAACAAAAATCCAAACACAGCATAAGTCGTTCATGTATCACCTAGCTGTTTTTATGATATTGCCAGTGTTGAAGGACCTGTATGTTTCCCATAATATATGTCAAGATTTAATTAAAGAGAAATGCACAACTAAGTCATAATTTGATTAGAAAAATTATAAGGATAATTTTGTAAAAATTTTATTTAAAAATCATAATTTTTTAAAAAAATCAAAAAAATAAATTATTATTGATAGTTTCTAAAGTTATTACTCATATTTTCTAAAGTTACAAATTAATCTTTCCGATGTTACAAGATTGTTTTGAAAATACCTTTATAACATTGAAAAAGTTATGTTGTAATTTTAGGAGGACATGAATGGTAATTTTTAAAAATGCTAACAATAACTTATTCCATTGATCTTTCAAAAGAATTTTTATTTTTAAGATTGTTGGATAAAATTTTTTTCAAGTTATGATACTTAAATAAAATTTTCCCTAAATTATATGCAGAAAGTCTACTTAGAAAAAAATTTTATTTTTACAATTGTAATCAATATGCTTAATCTTAGTTAAAATGTCAAAAATTGTCTCATGCAATATCATTTTACGTCACCTTTAAATTTAAATAATCTTCTTAAACATAGAAACTAATGCGCAACTATCTATGTAAAAAACATCATTTATTTACACGTCTATTACTTAAATGTTTTTTAACTTTCCGCAAATAAAACTTTAGATTATGATCATGTGTCTTAAATATTTCATCCACGGAAGAATATATATATCGACATATTTGTGTCAAGAATAACTAAGTGATAATTAAATCCATTATAAAAACTGTGTGATAATTGTTGTTCAATTAGAGATTAAATTCATATTTGAGAAAGTTTAATATTAAAATGAAAAAGGAAAGAATAAAGAGTAAATTACTCTCTCATTTTTTGAAAGATGTTTAAATTACATAATTTTTTCTATTTTTATGAAAATATATAAAAATTCCTATAAATCTAAAATAAAAGCAAAATAAGTTAAAAAATAATATTAATTTCATTTATTAAAAAATATAATTTATCAAAAAATATACTTTTTAAAACATTTATTTCAATATTATTTTTTTTAAACTATAAATTTAATTTATTTTAAAATTATAAAATTGACTATTTTTATTGATCAAATACATATTTAATACTTATTATATTATATAAAGATTAAATTGCACATAACATACTCTAAACTTTAGGTTACATGTAAATAATATATCTAAAATTTAAAATTTGATAATAAATTATATTAAACTTTTAATTTTGTGCAAATAATCTCTTATCGTTAGGTAATTTGTTATTTTACCAACAAAAACATGACATATTAGGAGGTTTTATATATACATGACTTAAAGTTCAAAAAAATTAAGTTTAAAAAAAATTATTTGCACACAATTTAAATTTTAAGAGAGTATCTACAAAAAATTAAAATTTAGTAGAGTTGATTAACATTGACATGTTATGTTCCATCTATAAAATAATAGTCCAACTATAAATAGGGGGTTATTTGCATAGATTTAAAATTTATGAACCTTCAGTGAGAAATTTGAAATGTTAAGAAAATTTTTTATATATAACTCAAAGTTTAAGAAAATATAATTTAATATTATATAAATAACAAACGTAAGGGTGTTCTAATAAAAAAATATGTATATTTTTATTTCAAAAAAATGAATATGAAATTTTGAAATAAATTAAAAAATGATGTAATATAAACATTCTTTGATAAAAGAGAATAGTGAATATAATTTAACCAAATAGGACGAAAGGGGGCCACAATCCAGTTTTCTTAAAATATGATTACCTAGGAAAAGAAACTATGGGCTGTCTCACAGATGCACCTAACCAACCTAACCTTTGGAGGATAATACAAATATTTTATCCAAAAAAATTAAAATAAGGATAAAATGGGACCCATTAGTTACGTCGGTTCGGTTGCATGTGAATTTGGCTGGAAATCGTTCCAAACATAAATCATTGCCCACAAGCAAATGCAATCACCATGTGCATCACCCCATTCTCTTCTACTTTTTTTCAATTAAAATAAATGTTTCGTAATATGACTCCTAAAATAATATATGGCGATAAATTTTATATTTTTTAATATCAAAAGTTATAAGTTTGTTTTAATTTTATTATTGAATATGAAAAGCAAAATGTATTTTTAATATTAAAAAAATCTGTAGAACGGCAAAAATCGATGTAGAAATTTTTCATTCTATTTTATTAATTAGATTTTGGCATTGTACAATGAGTGCAAATCATTGAAGTTTTGCTGTTTGTTTGGCTCTAGTAACTTGGCAAGTAATCAAATTATCCTCATCCAGACTGGATTAGTCGTACGGAATAATATATATATATATATATATATATATATATGATCTTCTTTTAAAACAAAATTTTCTTTTTGATACTTCGTTTATTTCTTCTTTTCTCATTTAGGTTCTGAGACATCCACCAAACTTGGATCTTGTCTGTGTTTGGTCATCCCAATTGCGTGAAAAGATTTCCATCTCAGGCATATATTGCAAGAGGGAGGAGGGTGTCTTTTTTACTGTTGATCAAGTTTTTATGATAAAATTAGGCCCAGTTTGATCTGGTGGATTGCGGGACAAATTTTGTCTACATGTGTTATGTTTATTATATTATTATAATTATTTTTTTTATTTATTATATTATTTATTTTATTTATCAAATTATTTTTAAAAGAATATAAATATAAAAATAATTTTTTATTTTATTTATTCTTACGTACCCAATTTTTATATTTTCTCTTTTTTTATATCACCGTACCAAACAAGATATATGACATAGCTATTAATTATGCAAGAGGGAGGGCATTTTTTTCTTTTTACCGTTGATCAAGTTTTAATGATGAAAATTAATGGCACAGCTATTAGCTATGTTTTGGATATTGTGGTTTGCTAAAATTTGGGAAATATTTATTGTATTTAAAAAAAGTGGCTATTATTGTTATTTATATTTAAACAAATAAATAATTAATGTCTAAAATTATATATTTGACTCAATCATGATTTTAAATTATATTATATGACTTTAAATAGAAAATTTTTACGGCAACGTATAATATCAATTACTTTGTATTATAGTGGTATTGAAAATGAGTTCTTGAATGAGAAAATATAAATTGTATTTTTATAGTATTAAAATAAATAAATACTACTATCATTCAAATTTTGGACAAATATTCAAAATTTTACAAATAAGTCATTTTTGTGTAAAATTTAAAATTTAATTTAATCATGATTAAAAATTTTAAATCATATAATTTTGACTAAAATAAATAAATTAGATCAAGTAATTGTTATGTGTATTGTCCAATATAAGAGTTCAAATTGGACCAAATGGAGCTAACTCAAGTGGTAAGACTGAAGTGGGGATATGAGTAGTGTCAAAGGTTCAATCCCTCCAATATATTATCTAAAAAAAAAAAATTCAAATTGGTCTGACCTAATTTCATATAATTCCAAGAGATTCAAAATACTCAATGACTATTATTCATCAAACTTTATCTAAAAAATTGACACAATAAATTATCTAAGTTGTCACACTATCCTTAAAACTTATAAATAAAGACTTTTACAATTACATTAGACAAATAAAAAGAGAACCAGCCCCGTAAGGTAAAGCTCAACAAGACATAAACAACTAGCGTTTTCTTCATCATCTCTCTTAAACTTAAATTTTACTAAGATTATAAATTATAATTTTATTTAATGTTATTAGAATTAGATTGAATCAATTGATTCAACTAAAAAATCAATGAATTAGCTATCTATCTAATCCAAAAATGTCTCAAAGCTAGCTAAGTTTTGAATTTGTGGTTGAACAATCTATAACACTAAGCTACTATTAAGCCACTACTATTATTTTACATGTAATTACAAAGTTTTAATATAACAAATAAGAAACAAAAATAAAATTCATATAATTTTTATTAGAATCATATAAATATATTTTAAACAAATATTATGTCATGTTTGATTTATTTTTATGTAGGATTAGACATAACATATTTTAAAATTTGTTAATATTTACTTATTATTATTTATCATATTAAAATTTTAATATATTTAATATAGAACTATATATTTAATTATTTTAAATTTAACTACATCAAACTAATAAACTGTAAATCAATATATTTATTGAATTAATGACTGATTTGATTTTAAAAATATTAATTTTACTTTTGTCTAATTATTATATCAATATTTTTTAAATATTTCAATACAAAATAATCATCTTTTTATTACTCTTTCTCTCCCCTCTCGATCATCATGCTTTGTCTATTATCACAATTACTTCAAATATAAATAACAAAATCCAAAAACAATAATTATCATTACGACAATGTTAGAGAATACCTCCTAAAGTATTCGACCAATTTTTGACTTTATATTTTTTCCAATTTACAACATAGTTTTCAACTAACTTTCAAAAGCAAAAATTTAGAATAATAAATAAAAGCTGCAATTTTTAAAGATTTATTAGAGAATTTCTTTTAACTGACAGGATTTTTTACGTGTGGCCATGTTGGCTAACTGTTCAATTGACCAAAGCCACTAAAACTTACCAAAAATTAAGAAAAATTGTGAATTAAAATGTGCAAATTTGAAGTGACTTTCTCTCCTACTCACCATTGCAAATGTTTAAAGCTTTCTCATTATAACATCCCTGAAGTTAAAGCTCTCTCTTCACCTTCTCTTTTTTTTTTTTTTGGATATGTTAGTTTTCTTTTATTATTTTTTTCATATTTTCTTTATTCTGATTTTGAATGAAGCTAAAGCTCTCTCTTCATTCTCCATTTTGATTATTTGAGCTTTTAATTTTTAATATTTGTTGCAAATTTTTATAAATTAATGTAGTTTTAATGTATACTGTAAATTTACAGAATTTACGAAATGAAAGAAGAGAAATAATAATTGCAAGAAGATGAAGACACAGAGAAAAAATGAAGTGCAAGAAAAGAAAGAATAACTGTAAGAAAATGAAGATGAAGAGAAAGAATGAAGTGTAAAGAATGAGTTAAAATTTAAAATTAGTTGAATGAACATTAAAAAAAAGATATTATTTAGTTTAAAAAAAATGAAATGAATATAGTATAAAATGAATTTTAAATTTTAAATATAATTATATAAAAAAATATAATTATAATTATGGATAAATAATTAGTAATAATTATTAGCAAAAAATAGTTAATAAAAAATATCTATTTTAAAATATAAATATAATTATAAATCAAAGAAATGAAACCTGATAATTATAATGATTGATTTACCCTGTTCTTGGAATCTCAATAAATAGATAATATAAATAGTTCTTCTCAATAGGGGACAAGTGTAGAGATATATTCCTAATTTGGGAACACAAAATATTTTTATTTTGGAGTTAACTGCACAGCTTTAAATTAAAAGAAATAAGAGATAAAACACATATTTGAAAGACCAAAAACTCATTATTATACTAGCAACAAAAGAAAATAAAATTTTATGAGTAAATTATTGGGTTGGAGTTCCTTTTTATTTTGTTGGTCCGTCGGAAACTAACATGGGCTTGGATCTGGGTTTCCTAAAACAACCATGGACCAGTGATAAAGTACTTCAACAACCGAGCGAAACGAACACCAATGGGCCTGAGGCCCATTACTGCCATCAACATATCAAGATATCTTAGTACAGGAGACTAATTTTTCTTCTTTGCCAAAAAGAACAGTTATATTGAATAAAAGGTATAGATAAAGACCCAGCTTTGACATTAAATTCTCTTTGATATTAAATATTAATAAATAATTAATAAATTTGAGATAAAATACTGTGTAATTAACTCTCAAGGTGTATTTGGTTAAGTGATATAAAAAATATATATATAATATTGATAAATAGGATATAAAATAACTTTTATATCTTTATTTTTAAAAGAATAATTTAATAATTTAAACGATGATTTGATAAATAAAATAAAAAAATATAATAAATATTACACAAGTGTTTCCACCTTACCAATATAAATATGGAATCAAGATTCTTTACATAGTGGTGTGTTGTACAATGAAAGGTTTGAAAAATAAATAAATAAAACTTTATATATATATATATATATATATATATAAATGCACAGCGCACAGCAAAAGATCTGTAGGCCTAAGTATGATAGCTTTTTATATAAAATAAAAATTGATACTCAAGATTACGTATAATCAAGATCTCTTTAGTCATAATCTCCTTAATTTTGTTTATTAAATGTGAACTCAAATCGCCAATGTGTTTGCAACTCTAATAATATTTCAAACTAATCATTGAGTTCGCTGCATTTATCTGAAGCAAGGATGTATGCATCTCTTCAACTAAAAATAATGCATATATGTCCGAAAGTTGTACAAAGAAATTATGTGCCCATCTATATAAAATTTACAAATCATAATTAAATTCTGAAAAAAATTATGTTATTTTCAGTCAAGTATGGATCGATTAACTATAGTTTTTTTTTCTCTTTTTAAAATAGTTTCCTATTATTTTTATGTTCGGTGGATTACGTGTGGATACTAATTATTTTTGGATTACTACACTACTAAAATAATATAAATTTTCATGCGACTTTTATTGCATTGTTCCTCGTGGCTTTATTATTTACTCTTTTGGTAATTTTATAAATATTCTCTCCAATTCTTTGTTGTGATATCAGAGTCCTTGCTCAATAATGTTTTCTACATCTCCTTGAAAGCAGCTTCTTTTTTTTTTTTCAATATAAGAATTTTAATTCTTAGTTTTCTCAAAGAAGGAAATTGAAACCAAAAAAAAAATTCAGAAGAGTAATATTATTGAGCATTGGATATACATACATATATATATATATACAATTACCATCTCATATGACCAAAAAAAAAAGCCTAAGTAACATGCTTGTCTTCAATCAATATAATTGTTAAAAAAAATAGATATAAGATATATATATATATATAGAAAGATAACTTAAATTAATAAATAAATAGTCATATGAAGATGTTAAATAAATCCAAACTCCACTTCTGATAAGTTCACATAATTGTTATCTTTTTAATAGTCACATAATTGTATATTGTTTGTGGGAGTAGTTTATATATCATCTCATATAGAATAAATCTATTTATGATGTTCTTAATTTTTTGAGTAAATTACATAGATTTTTTTTAAATTTTGTTGATATTATATAGATTTTTTTAAATATACACAAATTTCTTCTAAAATAAAAAATAAATTATACAAACTTTCTCTCCATTTTTAAGCAAGGTTTATATATATTTTTAAAATAAAAGGAAGGCCTATATAATTTGAACAAAATAATATATATATATATATATAATTTACTTTTTATCTGAAGGGAAATATTTATATATTTTGAAAATAGGAAAAAAATTTATGTAATTTTAATAAAATTTATAAAAAGTCTTTGTAATTTATTTTTTTTAAAGAATTGACACCAAAAGGTAGATGTAGGAAACAATGTACTTGGCTAACAATCTGGATGCTGGTACTGTAACTTTTTTGGGTCTTTGCAGTTATATAATACATAATATTATTATTTTTTAAGATTCAGATAAGAAGGATAATCAGAGTGACACGACCAAGATGTGACATAAATGATTCTAATTAAGAAATCCATTTTTCATGGGAGAGAGAAAGATATTTTCCAATCTAATCTTGACTTAATGATGAGTTCTTTCTCAATTAATCACGATCAAATTCAAAGCACCCCAACTCTTAAACAACCAATCATATGGATTTCCTTGTGAAAGTACTTGATTTAAGTCAAGACTAAGTTGTAGTTTTCCACCATGTAAGATCTCTCTCTCTCTCTCTCTCTCTCTCACTATGTGTGTGTGTGTATATATATATATATATATATATATATATATATATATATATATATATATTCCATCAACCATACGTGATTTATAAAAAATTACAAGGTGATAGAATCTTGGAGAACATGGAGAACCTACCTTAAAAGCATACTATGAAGATAAAAGATTTACTTTCTTTAAATATCATAAAAGTATCTTATATTATTCGATATAAAATTTATACATCATATCCCTTTCAACCTTGATCAATGGGTATATTAGATCAATTCATATATTGACTTTCAAAAAAGGTTTAATAGTAGTTGTTATCAACTGGTCACCTTTTATAGCCTCTGCAACTTCATGCTTCCAGTTATAACAATCATAATCCATGACCCCCGTATCTATATCTTAAGCTTCTTAATCTTTAGTCTTTGCTTACATTATCTGAAGAAAAAGAAAATAATAGCTATCTATATATGGACATGAAAGAAGAAAAGTTGGATTTTCATTTTTTATACATTAGAATGACTAAAATAAAAACACTAGACAAAAAAGAGAAAATTACAAGAAATCCCCCATATATATTAAGGAAATAAAAAAAAGAGACTCCAAATACAAAGGGACTCAATTCATAAGAATGAATTATATTAATCAACTTGATTTTTGTTTTTTAAATTTTGTCATTTTCAGACTGAGTGCTCATCATTAAATTAAAAGTTATAACTATTAATTAAAATGTAATTTTTTTTATATAATCACATTTGTCATAAATGTCACATTTCAATTATAAAATTTTTGTCATAAGACAATTGGTGTGGCACATTAATCAAAGACTATATAAAATAAATAAGAAAAACAGAAGCTCAACAAATCTTAGAAATGTTGCCACATTGCATGTATATAGAAGTTTGCCATACTTGATGAATCCCTCATATGGTAGAGTGCTCAGAGGAACCCTCATTGTCTTGTGAAAAAACAAGAACAAAGTCTAAAAAGTGGATCCCATTGCTTATTATGTGATACACATACATTTTTGGTATACTATAGCGGCGCATGAGCCAGATAATTGACATAAAAGCAGAGAGAAAAGCGTCACTACACAAAAAGGTATCAAAAAGAGAGAGTGAGGGGGGCAATCAATGAAATGAAGAATAAAATGAAGGAGAGAGAAAGAAAAGGTAAAGGGATATGGGAATTTATCAAAGAAGAGAGTGAAGGGATGCTATCAATGGTGGTAATAGAATAGTAATAGAATAGTAGATAAAAAAGGTGAAGTGGGGGATAGCCACAAAACAAATAATAGAGATGAGAGGATATGATCAAAGTGATGAAATGGTTTTTGGTGGTTGGAATCATCTTTTGTGGGATGGTGTGACAAGATTTTGATGTTAAAAAACGTGGGAGAAAATTAGGATATGCTCTCACAGTCCATGTACACGGAATGAGCAGCCTCCTTCTTTGTTCCTCACTCCACACACGCTTTAAAAAAAAAAAATGTAAATTTTATATGTTTATTATTAACTTTGTTTTAATGAAATTATAATATTTATTTATTTATTTATTTACAAGAAAAATCTACTCTGGTCACTGGTAGTAACAGATTATTTTTTTTATTTGGTTTTTTAATCATAAAGATATTGGTAATATTATCAATTTTTTAAAAATTTATATGTAATTTTTATATTGTCAAGTTTTTTAATTAAAACATCATAAATGCATGATTTTTGCATACAATTATATAATTATTTAATTAAGCATATATTTATCATGTTTTTATTGGAGAATTATATACTTATTATATTTTAATTAAAAAATATGACATTCAGGATATAAGAAATTACATAAAAATTTAATCCATCATTTTGTTTTACATTTATCTAAAATTTATTGCTAAGTATAATGGTTTGTTAAAGGACTAAATTTAGATGAAATTTATTATATAATTGCTATAAGATTTTTAAATAAAATGATAATATATGTAAACAAAATTCTTTTAAAAAGCCAATTATGTAATGTTGAAATATAAAAATCATTCATTTATTTACAAAAATTATATATTTGTTATATTTTAATTGAGATATGTAATAACAAATATATAAGAAATTATATATCAATATTTTCCATTGTTAAATTAAAGGTTAAATTTAATATGTATGAGCTAATTGTGCCAACTAACCAAATAATGCCCAAATTATAATAAATTATTAATTTTATTGTTAAATTTCAGATCAAAACTTGATTTACAGCTAATATAGTAAACACTTTAATGATCAAGTTAGATTAAAAATATATATGTAAAAGACAAAATAAAAAAAAAATCAATTTATCAAAGACCAAATTTTTTTTTCCAAAAAAATATATTTGAAGCCTCAATAATATGATAATTAGTTAAAACAAAGTTACATATTAAAATTTTGTTAAAAAAAGGGAAAGTTATCTAAATATTGTCCCAATCTCAGTCACTCAGTGCAGAAGCCACCCAACCACCCACAAGCTAGCCACATAGCTGAAGTGGCAAAGGCAATGAAAGCGAGTGATGGTGGCCTTGTGGAATGGTACGAGACACCACAAGTTTCAAACTTGGTTTTAAATTCGATCATGAAACCACTTGTTGCGTTTTCTTTCCTTTTCCTTCTTACAATATCTAATAAAAAAAGTTTAGTTTAAGATGTTAAAGTTAAATATATTTATATTAAAAATCTTTAAAATTTTAAATTATTTTAAAAAAATTAAAAATAAAAAATTTTAGAGTCTATACGAAAGTTATAATTCAGAATTTTTTAACTTAAAATTCTGAATTATAATTTTCTCAACTTTTACTCTTTAGACAAGATTCTACATCTTCAATTCCTGTAAAGTCTCTTGAAACTTGCAACATGCTCTACACGGTAAATAATTAATTGTGACACAGCCCAAAGCTTGTTTGGCATTCCAAGTGAACTTTGCAATATGGAACATGTGATACAAATAAAGAATTATTTGGATAAAGAAAGCTTTTGCTCTTTCTTCTAGAAGGTTTTTTGTCATAAATTACAATCAGATAATGTTTGAATTATCTTGAGCACATTCCAACTCATTTATTTTCTTGATCCAGCTGATAAAAAAAATAGTCACCTATATTAAGATTAAGGGATTCATAAAATAACTTTTTATCATCTTATTTTAAAATTTGGTATCATTGAGAATCGGAAAATGGCTATGGCTTAGAGAGAGAGAGTGTGTAGTAGCATACTATGATAATAAAACTAAAATAAGAGCCATGCAACTATGCTAATTAGGCTTATGGATTTTATGAGATCTTGAAAGGTTTTTCTAAATATGTTGGACTTAAATAACTTCTCAGATTTTTTAAAGCTTCATTTAGTTTCGCTTATTTATATCTTATAAGGGATAAAACAATTATGACTTTTGATCAAATTGACATATTAGTATATTGTATGTATGTTGGATAAAAATTCAAACTTTTTAAGTCTTAATAATATACTCTTTGATCGTTTTAGATATATAAAAATATTGACTTATACCTAATAAAATTAAGATTTAAATATAAGAAGATATGTATAAACACACATTACATAATTGTCTTCATCACTTCATCACTACTTACTAAGTTGTTGGAGTCAAATTTACCATTCTCAAAGGGGTTAAGGTCATCATCTATAGATTCTTAATCCGAATCAAATTTGGAAAGTTAAAAGCAGCTTGATTCTTTCACACGTATGTTTTGAAGGAATCTGGCCTTTGAATGAAAAGGACAATTCAATAATAGGCCTCAAAAGGTGAACAATCACAAGCGTAAAGAAAGTAAGAGAACACTTGTTAACATCTCCGCAACATTTGGCTTTCACGGCCTAAGGTGTGAATTATGAACAACCCACGTTTGTCTGTTATTGTTTTCTCATAGTCATTTCTACCACCTTTGCTGTACAAAAGTTACACCCACCAGCTTTTCAACGACGTAGCTTTTAAAGAGATAAGCTCCAATTTACTCTCGTTCAGAAAACCATTTTGTGAAAGAGAAAAAAACAGTATAAAAGGTGGGCTCTATATAAATGAATTTTATTAATTTCATCTCATATTTGTTTTTCTCTTCAACAATTTTTTTTGAGTGCTAAAAAGATTCAAAATGTGAGAATGCTGCATATGTATATTTTTTTATGTGACTCACACTTTAATTTTTAATTTTAAAGAAGAATTAAAGTATTAAAGTAATATTACTTATATAATTTTCTTTATGAGTATTATAATGAAAATGTGACTCTTTGTTAAAATTACAATTAACCTTGTCTTCATACTTTGTAAGAAATTATTATTATTTTCTTCATCTTAACATTCAACTTAAAACTCGTGATTACCTAAAAGGTTCAATTTAGTTGATTAGAGAAAATACTTATTCTTTTTTTTGGTCAACTTAAGTTTATTTTTATTTTAAAGTATCTTGAGATTAAAATTCTAAAGCAAAGATTGTATCTTCAAGATTGTTCAATAAAGACATTTTTAGACTTAGATAAAGTATAAAAAATTCCTAATTATAATATTAAGTGTAGTTTATTATATCTTTGCAATTAAGTTCTCAAATAAAAATAATATGTGAAAAAAAAGATTTAAAAAAAAAACTTAATCATGTAATGCTCAGTTATAAACTTAATGTACTTATTTATAAAAATCATATACTTATTATATTTTAAAATAAGTTATATCGATCTCCCATAATTATGTTAAAATTATATAAAATTTTATTTTATTTTTTAAATATACAAAGATCTTCTTAAAACAAAAAAAATTGCATTACATATTAGTTTATTTTGATTTTTTTTTACTAAAATATTCTCCATTAATTTAAATATATATTTTTTTATAAAATTTAATGAAAACAAAATCAACTTTTTTCTATTTTTATTTGTGTATATTTGGATATAATATATATTTATAATTTGAGTTAATGAAAGATATTTTAATTAGAGCATTTAAAATTAGATTAAAGTATATATTTTGAAAATAGAATAAAAATCCATGTAACTTCAATAGAATTTAAGAAAAGTTCATATGATTTATCTTATATTTTAATTAAATAGCTTGATAATAAAAATATTAAAAAAATTAAACAACTTGATAATTTATCTTATATCTTTGTTAGCAGGTTCTCAAATAAAAATAATATGTGTACATTTTTTTTTTCAAAAACGTAATAATGTAATGTTGAGTTATAAACCCCATGCACTTACTTATAAAAACCTTATACTTGTTATATTTTAGAGTAAATTATATGGATTTTTTATGAATGTTATTAAAATTGCATAGACTTTCATTTTATTTTTAAAATAATAGGGATCTTCTTTAAAACAAAAAATTATATTATACATTAGTCTAATTTTAAAATTTTTTACTAAAACACATTCTATTAATCTAAATATATATATTATAAAATTTAGTGAAAAAAATTAACTTTTTTATATTTTTATCTGTGTATATTTAGATATAATATATATTTGTAACTTAAGTTCATAGTGGATACGTTAGTTAAAAATTTTAAAATTAAATTAAAGTATATATTTTAAAAATAAAGTGAAGATATATTTAATTTCAATAGAATATAAAGAATATTTATATAATTTACATTATATTTCAAATAAAAAATTGGATAATAAAAATATATAAATTATATATAAAATTTTTTATTTAAAAGCAAAAAGTTTGACTAATTAAAAGTTAAAACTCTATCGTTGTAAATTTTTTTAAAAAAATTACAATTAAAAATTTTAATTTTGTAAAATTTATAATAAAAATCTTATTATAGTTAGCTCTTTTCAAAATTATAATCAAATTTTTTAACAGTTACAAATCTATTATCCCAAAAATGATTTATATAAATTTTTGGTTCCTGAATTTAATTTTTCCAAATCTATTGGCAATTTATGTGAAAGAATTGATACCATGGGGCAAGGATTGGGAGATGAGAGAGAGAGAGAGAGAGAGAGAGAGAGGCATGATAAGACGGGGAGGGTGTAAGTGCGCTTTGTCTGAACGGACAAAACATCATTACAGGTACGACCTCTACCTTTTTGCCTTTTATAAACACATTGACATGACTCCATTTATCACCGTCCATTCCTCTAGTCAACCAACGGCTCATGATCCACTTCTGCATTGCCTATCCTTTTCCCTTCAAAAGCACCAGAATATTCCAGAATCCCCCAGCCACGCCTCTTATTGGGCCACGCCCTTTACCAATCTGTCTTTTCTTTTTTGGTTCATTTTAAAAGTAATATTCTATGAACATAAATTAATATAAATAAAATATTAGGAAAATAAAAAAATATTAATAAATTCAATTAATTAACCAAAAAGAAAATATAAATATGTTACATATTTATTTATAAAAAATAAGTTAAATTAGCTATAAATAAATATATAAATATAAATACATTTTTTATAATACTTATTTTTTTAGAATAAATTATGTTGAATTCTTTGAAAGTTTAACTATATTGCATTTAGTTGGAGGATGTAATGGTGAAGAGAATATAAAATATGAGTATGCAAAGATATGTGAGATAAAAAATATTTATTTTATTCTTATTTTAAAAAAAAGTAATTTAATGAATAAAATAATAAATATAAGAACATGATAATATACAAATTATGTAAAAAAAATACCTTCATGAAACACCTAACCAAATGGAGACTAAATAATATGTGACACTTATCTTACTTAAAAAATTATATAAACTCTCTTAACATTTAAATATATGTTGCAGAAACCTTTTTTCAATTCATTTTTTAACAAATAAATTAACTTTTTACAAAATATAAAATTGTAATTTTACTCTTATAGCAGTTAAGGCAGCAAGTTGATATTAAGCCCTGACATAATATTGTAATTTCATTCTTAATATAATAGTATATACAATTAACTATTTTATTTTTTAAAAGATATATATTGTGAAAAAAATTAATTCTATTGACAAGAAATAAATTAAAAGTGAATTGACTATAATTTTTAAAATAAGAAAGATATCAAATATAATTTAGTCAAATTTTAAAAAGGATTAGTATAATTTACTCTATTTTTAGAATTAGTATAATTTACTCTATTTTTATATCTTTATATAATTGGTATTATATCTATGTTAATAAATCATTTATACTTACAAGCTTTTTAATTAAAAAAAAAGTGTTTCAAGCGTTTGAAGTTAACATAATAACAATCTCGACTTTGTCACCTTGCAATTAAGAAGGTTAATCCATTCAGTTAATTGAACTTATTTAAGAAAAATTGCAATAATTTAGTTATGTTTGCATGGTAAGTATTGTTATGTGCATAATTATTTTTATGCAAATAAATTATACTAATTCTATACATTCAGAAATTACTATCATCACAACTTGATTTTTTTTAAGAACTTTGAAATCCCCATCAATTTTCAAACATTGGTACATTATCATTTTTAACATATTTGTAAAAGAATTTTATATGTTGGAGTCTATTATACTTAAACCAAAACTAATGAAAGTTGAGAATTTAAAATAGGTATACAGCAATTCGTTGCTTTATTATTTTTAGGCTTAAATATACTATATCTTACTTTTGCATAAAATTTTACCATGGCTCTTTAATTTTTATTAATTTTAATTTGATTCTTTATTTTATAAATTGTCTCATTAGATTATTTTCGATTCAATAAGAATTATTAATTTAAAAAAAACACTATAAGAACAATGTTGGGTGGTGAGGGGCCAAAGGGACTGGCATTCTAGAAAGAAGACTGACACGTGTCACTGGTTGGCAGATGGTTTTTTATTTACCAACTCAACCGCTAAAGGCAAGAAGAGAAGTTTTTGAATAAACATTCTTCTCGGGAGCACATTAATAAATAAGAATAATTCATAATTATATTATAGCAAAATTATAAATTTTTGTTTTTTTTTTAAGTTTAATTAAATTATATATAATATTTTCAACTATAAAAACAAAAATTTAGTTAAAGAAAAACCTACCATTAATATTTCATAATTCACAAATCTTAAAAAAAAATTGAACATTATAATTTTTTTCTCAACTACAAAGCATCGTCCATCTTCAATTCCTCGTCGAACCAAATTATTACTCTTGTCCGACCATTTTGAAGGCAATATTTGGAGAAAGTTGTCATTTCAAATAATAATTACATTGTGATTAACTTCTAATTATAGTAGTATACCTATACTTAATCTGTTCCATTTTCGTTAATAATTTTACACTTGGAAATGAAATTAATTCTTTGATTCGAACACACATATGCTTGATAACATTTGCCCAATTATCTGTACACATCAGTTGAATATATAATCTCCAGTTCAACAATTTTATCACGCAAAGTTACATTGCTTGTTTATTCGTCAATTTGGGATCCTATTTGCTTCACCTATATATGATTTGATTAAAATTTCAGAACATTCAGCAGTAGCCAATGAAGCAAATACCAAATGTCTCACTGTAGAAATTGAAATCCATGTCCCAAAAAAATAGTATATTTGAATGAGTTCCCACGTTTTTGACCAAGCAACGTGTAACAATTATTGTTCTCATAACCTGCACCATTTTTTCTTAGATTCTGACCAAAAAGCCGTAAATCTCTATGGTTCATGAATGTAAGAAAAGAGTACTACATGATGTTAGATTGTTTATATCATTACACATGAAACAAAAAGTGGTCCTTATTTTTTATTTAATTACGGGCTTGCCATTGGTAATTATTCCTCCTGCTATTAAATTATTATCTTTGTGATAACTTATAATCACTCAGTTTAATTGATGCTAAAAAGTTTTTTTTTTTTTGTCTAACAAAATACTGAGAGAATTTTTGGCTAGGGAAGACCTTCTTTTCTTGTACAGTTTCAATCACACTCGTCGCTATCATTAGTCAAAAAATCGCTTGTGACTTGGTCCATTCCATTATTGATTACCAGACATTGATTCATCTGCTTCTAATTTACTTCTTCAAATGTTATGCCAGGAGGTATGTTATTAGCAGTGAAGTGTGTAATCTGCATAATCATGAATTGGAGTTTCTGGTGCTATTCTGGTATTCCCTAGTCCTATACCACAATACTGATTCTCATAATGGTTTACTAAAAATAAGTAAATTAAATTATATATATGTAAAAATGTGATCACACACACACACACACACACATATATATATATATACCCATATATTATTTATGATTAAAGTCAATTTAACTTCTCATAAACTAAATATAACTAAGAAAATTTCATTAACTAATACTAAAAGGTGAAAAATATATCATTCAGCAATCTTCTTTCAATTTTTTAATCCATGATTTAGCAATCTCAAGATGCAACCTCTTTTAAGAGGGCTGGGCTTCCATGAAATTAAACCATGAAAGTAAAAAAAAACAAAATTAAAAAACAAAAGGGCAACAAAAGTGGTTCTCCTTTGAGCTGTTACCTGTTAGAGATCGGACTTCAGAGTTCACTTTTTTCAAACTTTTTATTATGAAGAAAAAGAACATTCAAAAATTAAAAAGAAAAAGAAGCAGATTCAACTTTTTGTCAGATTACGTGTAGCATGTAGATAGACTGCACACATCTCAACAATTCACCATGCAACGGCGATAAGATCATCAGGTGTAGGTTTATATATGGAAGGGCGCTACACCAGATCGTAGCCAACGTGCTTGCATTCAGAATTTAAGTCACATGGGGATATGTGGACGGAGACTGAAAAAGAGAGAGAAGCGTAAGCAGACAAGAGCGTGGGATCTTTTGATCTGCATGTTTTTATTACCCACAGCCACAGACACTGCAAATAAATATAGATCATGCAATTTTCCTCTCTCTCCCTTCTTTCTTTTCATAAAATAATCAAATTCTGTTATATATATATATATATATATATATATATAACAATGTTTTAAAAGTGGCATTGGATGTTGGATATTAAATTGAAATACGATTGTAATTGAATCGGTATGATATTATTTTTTAGAAAACATATAAAAATATAATATTTTATAATTAAATATAAAAATAGTTAATTTTTTTATATGTGATAATAAATTTATATGAAATAAATTAAGTAGAATTCATAAAAAATAATAAATTTCTATCATAAAATAAAAAAATTAAAAATTAATTTTTAACTAGTTTTTAATTCCAAATCAATCAATTTTTTATTTATTTTATTAATTTTAGACCAATTTTTTTGGTTTGATTTTGAAAGTCAAATACGTTAATTTTATAACCAATTCATTGCTCGCTCTTTGATTTGATTTTCATAACAATATTATATATATATATATAATATTATTTATTAACAAGTTATTGGTTTTTAAATATTTTATATATTAATAATATAACAAACATAATTTTACCATGTAAATAATGACATGTATCACAAGTGGTGTTATAATTTTTTTAAAAAAATTAAGCTCTTTTGTGTTTATCTCTAATCCAAACTAGTTAAGCACATCTTTGATTAGCAATTTAACATGTACTTAACCAATTAGCTTTTCACATTAATTTGACGTTATTTATTAAAGGGAAAACTTTCTATGACCTTGAGTGCGGTCCCTTCCTTCTTTATTTGGACTTTCAAGTGTCACTAATTCGGCTTCACTCTCCGTCAAGAGAAGAAGATCAAATTTTAATCAACTTTAGTCAAAAGACTAGGGAGAATTATATCAAATTAAATTACGAATCACTAAATGCGGGTTAGTAATAAAGGTTTTTTTAATTCATATTATGGTTAGAGTATTATTGCATTTTATCCAAAACTATTTTTTTAATAATCTTTAGAAATACAAGACATATTATTCCGACTATTCTTATTAGTTCCCCTGAATTAATAGTAATAATTTGAATAATTTATAAGAAATTTTAGAGTTAATTTCTTATTGACAAGTGAAAAGAAAAAACTAATTATGACCTCCTAAAAGCGTTGTCCCTCGCTTGAAGGCTCACTAAAAAATTATCTAACATAATTAAATATTTTTTCATTAAATTATTGTTATTTTTAAAAATTTCTCATGTCAAGCACCTCCATGACTGAGCTGTCCTAAGCTGTGCCGAATCTAGAGCATGATAGTCAATTTAAAATTAGTATATTTAGATGTCTCTTAGATCTTATGTATAAATTCGTTGCACACATGTACATATAAGAGGAAAATATCTTTTCATCTCTACTCTCACTTCACAATGCTGAATTGAAACATTTTTCTTTCTTAGTAAAGTTAAAATGTTATTATATTTTTTTTCGTTATTTTTAGACAATTTTAAAGACAAATACTTTCACATTAACCTAATATTCTTTAAAAGAATTAAACTCTGGTTGTTAAATAGGGAAGTTATTTCTTCTTATTAAGTGAGTTGATATTTAAATGGAAACATATTTTAAAATTTTGTTTAGATTATTCTATTCTAAAGGTAATTTAAAAGACAAACTATTATATATATATATTAATATGTTGCATTTAAAATTTTATACTCAGAGAATTTTTTTCTTTAAGAAGATGAACTTAAATTGTTAAATAAAATTATTATCTCTTCTCATCAAATCAGCTGATCTATGTCTATGAATAAGGAAGCTATATGTAATGCAATTATCAATTTCATGGAGAGTTGAATTATGACGTAAGATGAATGCTGGCAACATGCTTACACATGCAAATGGCACAAGAAGTGGCGTTTCTGGTAGTGGACGAGTGAATAACGCATAAAAACCTGTCCTTGAGAGGAAAATAATAACTATAAATGACTGATAATATCTTGCAGGCTATTTTTTTTTATATTTTGGATCCAATCATTGAAAACTAAAACATTTAATACGAATATTATTTGAATAGTATCGATTTTATTTAGATGTTTAATTAAATTACATTTAATGAAATATAAAACATTGAACTAGAAAAAGTAAAAAAAAAAAGAAGGCATCCAAAAAACAAAATTGTAGCCCGCTTTACTTCCTGTGCAAAACAACCTAACGTTATTTCAGGAGGGACCTCAGGTAGCGTGCCTTGTGCTGTAACTCTACCACTGTGCTTGCTTTGTGTTATTGGACAAGCCCGAATCTCTCTGGTTTTTCCACACTCTCCCCTGTTCCTCAGGGTACCCTCCCTACCCACCCTCCCCTTAAAAAAGTGTGAGAGAGAAAGAACGAAGAGGAACCCACAAAGCGTGCAAATAAAAAGATTTATAAAAAGCAAAGCTACAACCCCCCCTTTGCTATTATACCTCCTTCCCTCCCTCTCTCTTCCTCTCTCTGTCTCGGTGTGTGCTTTTAGAGGCCCTTATTCATATTGTCTTGGAGGGGTTTCTAATTTCTATTAAGGTCTTATAATATTGTGTCTCGCCTCCTACTAGTTGGGTGTTCAAGGTTTTTTCATTGGTTCAGAGCTTTCAAGCTTACAGGCTGCTTCTGGGTTTTTCTTGTTCTTATTTCCCGTGGTTGAAATATCAAAGGTACCCACAAGCTGGTTCCTTTTTATAATAAGAAAGATGAATTTTTTTTTTTCAATATAATTTAAGCTGTAATTAGAACGCTATCTTTTGTTCTCTTTCTTACATGTGGTTTTGTTGCAATATTGAGCAGTGGAGTTCCTATATTTGCGAAGGATTTTCATCAGATGGATGTGAGGTCAAGAAATGAGGAGGTGTCTCCTCAGCTGCTAGATTTGATCCCACAAGATCACAAAGAGTGGCATACGAACGACAGAGACGAAGAAGAAAGAAGCCAAAACAATAACAACAAGTCTTGTGAGGAGAGAAAACTTGAGCTTAGACTTGGTCCACCTGGTGAAAACTGGTCTCTCAATCATAACACCAAAAACCTCATCAATAGTGACGACTCTCTCCTGTCTCTTGGTCACTTCTCTCAAACCCAGAAAATTTCTACCTCTCCATGGGCTTCTAAAGCTTCATCATTTCTTCAGTTCCCATCATGTAGCCCACACAACATGCCAGTAATAGACTTGCAGAATGCAGAGAAGAAAGCTTTCTCATCACCCTCTTCTGCAAATCCAGCTGTGTGCTGCAACAGTTCTCAGAAAAGGTATTACTCTACCCTTTTTGTATTTTTTGGAAAAATTACATAATTTGCTCCTCAAAGAGATATCCACGTTAATTCTTAGATTTATTTTTCTACACCAGTCTTTCAAAGTTTGTAACGGTTTCACCAAGCACCGAACTGTATACTTAAAAGGACTTACAAAATTTACAAAATTTGAAGGACTAATTCATAAATAAGATGAATATTTTCAAAAAGAACAAAATTGTGTATTTTCTTTCTTGTTTTTTTCCCCCCTCAACCTTGTTTCATTTATTTTTGAACTTTCAGGCAGAGGATATTCATTCATAATGAGTGGTCAAATGTGTTAGATCTGGACTCATAACTCTGTTTCATCCGTCATACTTTTCTGTCAAAAAATCAAACTTTAAAGATTTCATAATTGTGGGAAATCCTCATCAACGAAAGGGAATCATAATAAACCTTCCATCCTATGAATTGTACTCCAGTACTCCCTATTTTGTTCTGTTATACTTTCCTGCCTTGAATGCTTCAGATATGTCTCCATCTGATTTTCTGATGCCCTCTATCTTCATTTATTATGCCCCTTCATTATATCTTTTCTTAATTGAAAATTGATATTGGCATGTGAGTTTCTGACTTTCTCACCATTACTTATCTTTTGCCCCTCGTGGCGGGTTTACATAAGAAATATTAAATTCTACGTATGAACATTTGGGTGAGTAAATACAGGTTCTTCCTTTTTATTTGTACCACATATTCACTTTTTAGTCTGGGTTCTCATCCAACCAAATTTAAATACAATTTTTGGGCTTCTGTTATTATATTCTCTTAAATAAATCATGATAGATAATTTTAAAAAAAATTTCCAACACATGTAATATTTTTATCGGGGAAATTAATAACGAATACCTAAAGAATTTTGCTTTTTAAGTCTTGTCCTATTACTAAATGCTCAGTTTCAATTTTTAACTGTCTCTATGGACCCATAATGAGCAGAACTGCTCCTGGTCCAGTAGTGGGTTGGCCTCCAATTCGTTCATTCAGGAAGAACCTTGCAAGCAACAGCTCTTCTAAGACAGCTCATGAGACACAGCAGCAGCAGCAGCATGTTGTCGCAGACAAGGTTGCTTGTAAGAAACCTGTTGTTGACAACGTTGGTAAAGGGTTGTTCGTGAAGATCAATATGGAAGGAGTCCCCATTGGGAGAAAAGTGGACCTCAATGCTTATGACAGCTATGAAAACCTCTCCTCTGCCGTTGATGAACTCTTCAGATGCCTTCTTGCAGGTAGTTAACACCTTTGTATAGCCTTTCGTTCAATAATTGTCCATTTGATGCAATCTCACTCTTGTGCCATAACATGTAGATTAGAGTGTTGCTATGGAAAGCTCTATGAGCTTTTTCACCCTTGGATATCTAATTTTGTCTAGAAAAGCATGCTATGTTATTGGATAATTCTATGAAAAACTCGATCTTTCAGAAGGTTGATGAGTATTTTGACCATTAGATTATTTTGATATTCTCACTTGATTAATAAAAAAAAATCATTTGAGAATCTCAAAATAGATCTAATTATCAAAATACTTAATCTCTTAGAAGGTCGAGCTCTTTATAGAATTGTTCTATTTTATTTGACAATTAAAAATCTCTAGACAAACATAGACATCTAAAGATAGGAGAGCTAAATCTTTCAAGTTCGGGGCTTTCTAGAGATTAACATATGATCAATGTTTTTTCACCAAACAAGTTTTCTAATGCAAGATTTTGAAGAGGCCTTTTATTTTTAATTTTTTTTTAAAGTAAGTTTTAGATTCTGGTATTGACCTTGTTTATAAAAGATAAACAGAACAAGTTAGTTATGTTTCTACATATAATCATGTTAAAAGTAAGTCTTGCTAAAAATTGCGCCACATGCCTTCAGGTTATGTGTTCCTTTGTGATTAACTTAGTCTATTTATTTTTAGTAGACGGTAAATTTTTCTTTCAAAGGTCTCCCCCACACCCCCCCCCTCTTTTTTTTAACCTCTTTTTTGGGTTATTGCTTATAAACTTTATTTGCAGTAGATGGTAGTGAAAGTTGATGCACTTCTGTCTTTTTTTCTTTACTGTTCAGCTCAAAGAGATTCCTCTACTGGAGGAATTCAGAACAAGGAAGAGGAAGAAAAAGCAATTACTGGTTTATTGGATGGAAGTGGGGAATATACTCTTGTTTATGAGGATAATGAAGGAGACAGGATGCTTGTTGGGGACGTGCCATGGCAGTAAGCATCTTTATCACTGTGGATCTGATGCTTCCTTTATCTTATTCTATTCAAATAATATATTATTCCATCAATTGGTGTTTAATTAAGGGCCAATCCTAAACTAACATCTTTTTCCAAATACTACAACATCATTTAATTAGATTCCTCGTTCTTATCTTAACAATTTTATATTATTCTTCTTCAAAACTATTTTTGTTCTCATGTGCATGAATTCCAACTTTCCAAGCACTGTATGCCATGGCATGTCTGTTTTCTCCTAAAAAGAAGAAAAAAAATTTGTCTGTCTGTCCCCTCACAAGAATACACTTGAACTATGAGTAATTCCTGCATTTGGCTCTCTGTTACTGTTTTCTTTTGTTTTAGTTATTACTAGGTAACCGTGTTTGGCAGCTAAGATTTTCTTATTCTTTTTTTTATTTGCAGCATGTTTGTATCGACAGTGAAGAGGCTGCGTGTGTTGAAGAGTTCTGAGCTTTCTGCTTTTACCCGTGAGTTGATAAATCTTAACTCAGAGTATGTTTGAATTGAAGAGAATAAAGGAAAAAAGAAAGAAAGGGAATGTTTGATTTAGACATTTCCCTTAATTTAAATATAAATCAAACGGAGCCTTTTCTTCTTGACTCCTCTATTTTTCTCAATCCAAACATACCCTTAAGTTAACAAGAACTTGTTCATTGATTGTTCTAAAGTTTTAACTCTTGCGTTTTTCATTAAGTTGTGATCAATGGCTGATGAAATGTTCTTGTTTTCAGTTGGTAGCAAGCAAGACAAGAAAACCACTTGACTAGGCAATGATCTGAAGAATCAATGTGGTAGTTTGAGGTCAAATGCTAAAGCTCAAAGTTAATTTGACATTTTGGTTCTTTTCACCGATGAAGATCAGGAAAAATGAAGCTATTAGCTTATGTATTACTACTCCTAAGTGATGTGTATGAATGTATTTTGTTTTTGTTTCTAATGAAAATCTTATGTTTATGCAATGTAGAAATAGGGGGGAAGGAAGAACTTGAACGGATGTGTGTACTAATGTGCTGTTGAGTAAACCATCTACTTGTTTTTGGTTTGTATGCTGAGACACTTTTGTGGAAATTTTACATCTATTCCTAGCCAATCATAATCTGAAAAAAAAAAATGCATAATGAGATAATTAATCTCTAATAAACTTCATCTACTCAACTTACTAAGATTTGGATCGAGTCTCACAAATTAAATGACTTAATTTTCAATGCCAATTTGGATTGGTTCACTTATCCAAGATCAATCAAGAATAATTTTACTACGTTGGTGTTGTTCATTTTGTCTCATGTTTTTTACAAAATTAAATTTTATTTTATTTTTAAATTTTTGTTTTTTTGTTGGAGGAAATAAATTCCTTCATTAGAGAGAACACGAGGGCATTCAAATCCAGATCGATCTCTTTTCTTTTTCTTTACATTTTCTTTTCTTCTTTTTTACATCTCTTTAAAATGTGTACATTTCATTTTAACTTCCATGGTGAAAATTTTTAATTTTTTGATTTAAATCATAATTTTTTTAAATATGTAGTTAAGGAATTATTTTTATTTTATATTTTACTTCTTTTAAAATAAAAAAAATTAAACTAATTAAATTTAATCTAAATGATTCATATAACAAGTGCATTCCCTGAACTTGGATTCAATTTAAGATTTGTTTGGATCACTTATATTTCAACTCTTTTCAAGATCTCTTGACGTCCAATCTAATCTATATTGAGTAATGTTACTTGTTCATTAGTGAACCGTGTTTCTATATTAATTTTAATGATACAGCGTTGATTTAAGTATTATAAATTTAAGAGGATAATATCACTGGCTTCATAATTAGTGATACTGAAGGAAATTATCCTCATTGTCAACTCTAACAAAAAAATCAAAAACAAAAAATAAAAAAGAAGTGGATTTCATAGAACATAAAAGTTTTAGCGAAGCAAAATGCACATGGCTCTCCCTAGTTTAATAGTTTTTTTGAGGCCGAAGGATGTGGAGGAATATATGCTGTAGTGTTAGAGTGGGGTGGACCAAGGACAAACCTACAGCTAGAGTTTTGAAAATGGTCAAATGATTCTAGTCCCACAAAGATGCAGCCAAAAAAAAGAAAAAAAAAAAACCTTCTTTCTTTTTTTATTCCTTTTCAATCTAAGACACAAGATTATGAAAAGCTCGATTTCTTGAATAGTCTGATCATTAAATTTATTTTAAAAAAACGTGTTTTATTAGTAAAAAATTTCAAATAAATTTAATGATCAAAACACTGACCTTTCTGTGTAGGAGCGACAATTGGTACAGTAGATAAGTAGAAAATGACTAGCACCCACCAACAACACCAAGTGGGTAGGCATTGGGGCCTGCTGATAGGTTATTGATAGAATAGAGAATAGAGTTGTTGGGGAAAGAGGATCCTCAGCAGTTTCAATAATGATTTGGATTTCAATATTTTTTTTTTATTTTCAATTTTAATTATTTATTTTTTATTTTAAAAAGAAAAATACAAAATCTTTTAATTTTTATTAGATAGAACTATTTGTTTAATAAGAATTAAAAACATAATTTTATAATATATTTTGCTTATTTGAAAATTAAGAAATATCAAAATAGGAAATAAAGAATTAAAATTGAAATAATCCAAATCTATGTAAATAATCTAAATTATTACTCAGGTTAAACACCCCTACATACTGCCTAGTTTGAACAGCAAAGAATCCTCTAACGTTTGTTTGGGTGTAGGGAAAAGAAAAGCCGAGAAGAAAGCATGAGTGGCTATAGAGCATAACAAAGGTAGAGTCAAGGGGGGGCATAACGCCAATGATGGCATGAAGGAATTGGTTTATAATATAATAGAAAGGGTATTGGGAGAGAGGCGAATAGTCCTTGTCATTGAGGCCTGCCTAACTTGGATGCCTAAATATGAAATGAAATATCACACTCCTCTTTCCCCAAACAGGGACCACCCCACTCACAGCCGCACCTTGCCATCCACTAAATACTCAATATTCTTAAAATTTATTCCTTTAAATCCAAATATAAAAATTTTTATAAATATTTTAAGAATCTAAATTTTTATCTAGATAATAATACACACCTCCCTTGTAGTGTGTGTGTATATGAATTCTGAATTATGTTTAATTATTTATATTTATTTAAAATATTTTATCTTTTGTTATAATTTTGTATGAATAAATCTTAGTCTTAACTTAAAAAAATTATTTATTTTAAAAATTTTCCAATAACTAGGTTGGGTTTAAAGATTCAGAGATTCAATAAAATATGTGAATTTTTTACTCTCTAGACATAGGGTCCGAAAATGAAATTATAATACCCTATTGATACTCTATCTATGATCATCCTTGCACAAAGAAACAAAATGTATAACATTTTCCTATACTTTACGTCAGTATGTCTATCTGCAATGTATGGTATTTAGACATAGTATTATTTTGCCTTTGCGTATACAAAATATATAGGGAAATCGTATACTCTGCCGATTTTATGATGACTTGGTTTTAGAAATTTTAATTTTATATTGAGGATAACTTTAAATTCAAAGCTTGAACTATTAAGTGAAAATTGATCAAATCCCATCAAGAAGTTGATGCTCCTCCTTTGAGTTTGAGTCCTTATAAAATGTGCTAATTTCTAAGAACATGTTTGGGAGTTGGAGGAAAAAGGGTAAGGCAGAAATCCAAAAAAAGAAAAAAAAAAAAGAAAAAAGGAAGAATGTGAGATAAGGAAGAGGAATGAATGGTTAAAAAAAAATAGAAATTCTCTAAAATCTCTCAAATTTTGGAGAAGTTAAAATTATAAAAACGGAGGATGGCTTTGGAAGATTTTATAAAATTAGTTCAAAATTTTTTCATTTTGTCCCCTAATTTATGGTAGATTTCCAAATAAGAAAGATGTTTCAATAAAACCTTTTTCCTCCATTATCTCTTATCCAAACAAGAAGAAACTTTCATTTAATGGTTTAAGAAATATGAACACTGACACATACATAAAACATGAATAAAATGATAATACACGGTAAAATTTTATGTGTCGATGTGGAACACAACACAGAAAATTGGCTAAATAAAAAAAGGAGGCAAAAAATATATTATAAAATTTGAAGTGTTGGATACATAAAAAAAGAAAAAACACTATCATATGTGGTACAGGCATAATCCAACAAGCAAACAGCTTATTTTTTGAAGTATTCATACTTTATATAATAGATTGATCTACAACGTGTGCCCTCCAATGTTGTGTATGATTCTACTCTTGCAGGTTGTGCTCTCTCCAAGTCCTGTGATTCCCACATTGGTTTATGTATATACATGCAGAGCAGAGCAGATTAATTAACTTCCATTCCCCCTTTTAGTGTTGGTTTAGGACATTTGATTAAAGTTGAGTTTATCATTTGATAGAGTTTTCTGTTTGCGTATTTCATTGTGTTAACTATTTGCGCTGGGGACGCATGCACGTAGTGGGAGCTTCAATAAATAATAGGGTAAATTATATTTCTTTTATTTTAAAGGCATTCCAATTATATGACCTTCTTTTCTATTTTAAAAATTTATACTTTTCTTTCCTAAAATAAAAAAATGCAATATAATAACATTTCTTGCAATTATAAATGAATTATAACTACATTTATTTGGATTAAAATATCTTTATATTTATTATTTATATAATATAATAAGCATTAAACATATATATATATATATATATATTTATTCAACTAATATAAAAATAGTTTATTTTTTAAATTAATAATAAATTGAATATATGATTTTCAAAACAAAAGAAATAAGGTTGAAACAAAAGTTTTAAAAAACATATTTTGCAATAAGTTATATCTAACATAAATTATTATTATTATTATTTAGGGTATTTTAGTTATATTTTATCGTAAAAGAATTTGTGTATATTTTTATAATAAAAAATTATATAATTTAAGCATCTTTCATGACCTGAACAAGTAATTTAGGCTAACTAATATGACTCAATTATACGCAGAAATTAAAGGTATCTACATATGAGAGGAAAGATACAATGCCTAGAAATAAAAAAGTTTGCTCTTCAAGCTCGCGAAAATTTATTGATGATGGAGTTTCTAATAGCTAAACATCATTAATAATTCAGCGAATGGAATAGGCTTTTTTTCCTTGATCAAATATTGGAGAATAAAACACTTAATACAAGTGTTGTACAAATAACGTATATCCTATTTAAAGAACAAATGGATTAAATTATGGAGAATTGGGATTGTACTCCAAGTTGTGTTTTATACTCTAGATAATGTGCGCCTAGAGCCAGGCCTTACTCCATAAGGATTTTGTTTATGCCGATGTGGAATTGCTCCCATAAGGCAGAAAGTTACGTTCAAAGATTTAAAACTTGTAAAATTTATAATAAAAGATTTAAAAAATTATAATTACCCTTAAAGATTATAATTATTATTAAATTTTAAAAAAATTATTGATGTGATTAAAAAAATTATTATTGAATTTAGAAAAGTAATAAATTTTCTTAAACTCAATAGTAATTTTTCTAAACACAATAGTAAATAATTTTTATTTTTAAAACCCTTTGTTATAAATTTTACAAAATCTATACCCTTGGATGTAATTTTTTTAACCTAAATAAATAAAAAATTTTCCATGATTTCTATTAGAGATGTTAAAAAGTTTGGTTCAATTTAATTTGGTTTATGTGACTTTCTTTTCAAGTGATTTGATTTTTTTAATTTTTCATATATATATATATATATATATATATATGTACTTACACAATTAATTAAATATAAAAATACTTAATTAATAATAAACCTATGGAATTTGGACCAAAATGTTTAATAACTAATTTATATAAACTCTAAATTCTAACAATTAATAAGTAGATATATCAAAATTAATAATTACATATTCATCTTTAATTACACTTTAGGTCCTTTGCATAACTTATTGTATTTGATTTATGGGAAACTGATCATTAATAACAAGTTAGTCATGTATCATATTGTAAAAGTTGGTGATTTCTATGTTTGAGTCATTGGTTTGATTTTAACTAAACTAAACCAAAAATGAAACCGATTAAATCAGTTTTAACAAATAAAAAACCAAACCTGACCTTTTTTTTTGGTCAATTATGCTTGGTTTTAAACATCTCTAATTTCTACTATTTAAATAGTGAACCATTGGTGGTGGTGATGTTTCAATTCTTGCAACAAGAGGTGGTCTTTCAACACAAAACTCAAATATTCTTGATGAAGAATTTCATATCTTCAAATTATATGACTTATTTTACTTTGTTTTAGTTATTTAATAAGACTTAAACTAGCTAAATAGTTAATTTTATTTTATTGTTGAAATTTAAACAAGTTATTTAAGTGTTTAAACTTAAAATTTAAGTATTTAAAATAGTTGTTTAGACTTTAAAAAATAATTATGACCATAAATATTATGTGCTGTTATGTATTTTATTTCTCTGTTGACCCATTTAGTAGGTTGGGTTGGTATTTTTTGACTAGTTTAACAAACAAGCTACTTGAACTTGACCCATCTAACCCATAACCCATGATGAGCTAACTTATTTGGATTGGGCCGACCCAATTTTATAATTTTAAAATTAATACTGACCCCAAACAATTAAAAAGTTGAATGAATGGTTTTTATGCCTAAATTATATATTCCGGTCATAATATTGAACTCCAAATCAACCCCTGAGAGAGCTTTAACATTATAATTGCAATGAGAGAGGCTAATTAAGATAACTTGCATGAAAGCATTACACTACCAAAAAAAAAAAAAGCACATTTAGATACATTTTTTTAGTAATTACGGGAGGTGATGTAAATGGTTAATGGCAATGCTTGCTAAATATTGAAAAGGCTAGGCGTGGCAATTACAATATTTGAGCTACATATATTTTCTCTAATATAGTGGTGATCACATTACATAATAAAAAGAGTCCAAATCAGACGTAAAATAATTATAGTCAAAAGGAATTTAAACCCAGATCAGAGGGAGCCATTTAATTTGATATGACTATATAGTGAGCTAATTAATCAAATTAATATCGTTTGAATTCTTCTGCTTCTACTCTTTGCCTGAGGATACTAAGGTTTTTACTATATATTAAGCGCTCTCTCTCTGTGTAACTCGAGCAAAAACTTATCATTTTATGCGACTGAACAAACATACATAACTAAGAACAGTAGCAAATTAAGCAAACCCTAATCATTATTGTTGATGGGGAAAGATGGTGCAATTAAACAAAATGTAATGTAGAGATCGGGTTGCAAATGATCAAGAGTACGTTGTTGAAGATGTAGTTTTTAAACGTGTGTTTAATAGAATATGAACGTTATAAACAAATTTTGCATTCTGTATAATATTTCAGCATTTTTACTGAGAGTTTCACTATAGTCACATCTTCTATTCTCAAACTCCTATAAGGCTGCGACAATCACAAAAATACCCTTCAACCTATTTGTAGCTACAAATTTTTTATTCTTCAATTTATATTTCATCTCTGTCATCTTGTCATCTGTCCTTCTTGATATAACTTCCATTCTCTTTGCCACGCTAGGCTATATATATATATATATATATATATTGGCTTCTAGTCTTAAAACCATGATATTCACTTGATTATATTGTCTTCTAATCTTAATCCAAAATTTAATTAAAGATCTCTTATTTATCATGCAAAATTCAGACGTGCTAAAACGATCGAGAAGTACTATAGAAACAAAAATTAGCTAGCTAGCATGAATAAATATATTAATCTTTTGGCAGCCCACACAGATCAGTAGGTCTATTCAAAGGAACCAATACAAAATATAAGCAAAGAGATCTTAAATAGATCAAAACAAGCAGAGATTCACACATCAAGAACCCCATATCAACAGTAAAACCTAGCTACAACAAAAAGAAATGTAGTCTTTTGCCAGATCAGTTACCAATTTATATGTAATAACCTCTCGAAAAAGCAGTCACATCTCTTGTATTAATGGATCTTTCCAGAAAAAGTGGAACAAAAAAACGTACTAATCAATAATTACTTGACTATATTATAGGCTTTTTCTTCATCAATAATAGCAGTAATTTGCCTGGCTTCAGCCTGTGTGCCATAGCTGTAGACAGTATGAATCGATCAAAGTGACGAAAAGATACAAATGAAATCATGGAGCACTGTTCACCTTATATATAATTGTGTTCTTCCCCTCTGGAGGATCAGTTGGATCCACCATAGTCTTGTGGATATCTTGAGCTACAAAAGCCTCTGAATCTCTATCCATGGGAGGAGGAAGAAAAAACCTTTGCTGAATGAAAAGGAAGAAAAGGTCAAGCTAATTAATGGCTTTTGGAAATTAAAGAGTGTAAGCTTGTATATATGAATTACATTATTAATAATGGATCACCGATTGCTTACTTTTTGTTTTTTGACCCTTTGCTTCCTTGCTAGCCAAAGAAGTAATCATATGTTTGTATAAGTGGGAATCCTTTCATTTTCTCTTTTTTGTCTTTTTGTTATGTTCTGACGTTAAGACTTTGCAGGCACTCAAAACCACATCCCTTGAAAAGTACAGAAATGTAAACCCCGCAAAAAAAAAAAAAAAATTACTTTCTGCATAACAATATAGAAAACCATGATGATTGCGAGGGTATTGAACTTTTGATTGACTATGAAAATACAATTACTCAGAAATAATTTATTGCAGAATTAACCCATATTTAAATTTTATCTTAAAGATAAACCTCTACCTATAATATCTCTTGTATATACCAATTATATATTATAATTCTAAATTATAACGAGATTGACAACTAGACAACGAGTAGTTGCTTTTTTGGAGTATTTAAAGAATTAAGAGTTTGAATTTAAGATCGCTGGTTAAACTACTCACATTCTTCACTACTAGACCACCACTTAATGCATGATTTTAAGACTAGTTACTTCTAACTATGTATCATATATTTATATGCAATTTCCTTTATAATCTCCACATTTGAGCAAGTGGGTCTCAAGGTTCTCAAAAATGTCAACCAGGGTTTCATTTGGAGGGAGACGGCAACAATATGGGGCACTTATTTCACCAATTGTATTCTAGAATGGGGTAGCCCCTTTGTTGGTCAAAAGATAATCACTATGTCAAGCCTCTATTGTTTTGTATGTATGCTTTTGTACTTCGGAATCTCGTATACTTTTATATTATTCGTTTCACAAAAACAAGGAAATTCATAATAACATGTACACCACTATTAATGGTATATACGCACGGGTCTATATGGCGTATTAATTTTTAGAATGCCTTCAAATAATTAATCTGTGAAAACTAGCTAGCTAGCATTCCTTGACAAGTGACAGCAATGTGATGTTGTTGATTTCAAATCCCCAATTATTTTAGTAACGTTATTGTTTTAAGATTGTAAATAACTTCTATTCATTTTAGAAATTATCTTTGTTTATAAGTATTTAGTGTCCATTACATCTTAAAGCTAGTATATAGTCTTCACGTGCAAATAATAATAATTTTGATATCATGAGCATTACTAAGATTTTTTTTTTTAGGTTATATAGGAGATTCACGATATTACAAGGAGAACAAAGAAAGGGGTTAAAAGTAAAGATCAATGTTAAGTTCATTTCACCCTTAAAAGTATGATGTTATGTGCATTGTGAGTTCATTAGTAATTTAGCATCATAATCATAGATTATAATCAACTTTGTTTTTAAAATGAAATTATTTGAAGGATGTTTCCCTTGTACTTTATGTCGCAGTGCCCACAACCTTTCATCGCTACTACTTATATATCTTGATACTAAATCTAAATATAACTCTGAGTTTTAATTAAATAAAAAGTTGTGATCATTTTCAGTTTGTGCGATAAACTAGTCGAGTTTAAATAATTCCCAGCAGTATTATAAATATCATATATAATTATGTATGCTGGGTATTAAAAAAGTTGTTAAAAAAATATTACAACGTTTTAATCATGTATAAATTTTTGTAAATATCAATAACCTTTAATAAAATTATATGTGAATACAATTATTTATATATAAAATAATATCTTCTTACTAACAAAACTATTCAAGAGATTATTAAACATTAATTTTTGAAATTTGGCTTGTTTAATGAAATAAACTATGTTGATTAAGCTTATTCATTAAATAAATGAGCCAATCTCAATTTAAAATTTGAACGAGTCAAATCTAAATAATTCAGTTCATTTATACTTCTATTCATGATCACTTGTTGCAAGAGAGATGCGAGTCAACTTTAACCCATTGAAACAATTAAATGTTAAACAAAACCCATGATATAAGAAAAACTTGGACGAAAAAAGGAGGAGCACTGACTATGAGAATATATATTGGTAAATTTTAAAAAGGAGGACACACACGCATGCACGCACATATGCCTCTAAGTAGGAACATCAAAAGTAGCTAATTCTCAATGGCACTTGCACCTCATAATTTTTGTTTTATAGGAGTAATTTTAAGTAATGTCTATTATATTTTTACAATTATTATCAATAATAATTTTATTTATTTTTTTCAAAATAAAGATATGAAAGTTATTTTTTTATTTATAAAATTATCTTTTTTAATTTTTAATTTTATTCTTAACTTTTTTATATAAACGGCGAGAGATATTTAACTCTAATTCTTTTAAGCTGGCTTTCTTTTTTTTTGAAAAGGTAAAAGTGCTTTTGAAGTTTAAATAATAAGTATTTAAAGAAAAGCACACAAAAGAAATTACTCTTCTTCTTATTAAAAAAAAAAATTCTTCAAAGGCTAAATTTTCTTAACTTGCTTCACTCACACACACACTCAAAATTCCAACTTTTAACAAAAGTAAAAACTTTTAAGAAAAGTAAAAACTTTTTTGTCACTTATTTCAAATACTAAAATGTTTGACTTTTTAGGCTTTTTGATATCCATGCTTCTTCCAAAAAAAAAAAAAGGTTTAACAAAAATACTCAATTGTCAAAATTATTTTTTCAAATACTTTTTTTTTTAAAATAAAAACACCAAATCATTCAGCAATAAAAGTGGACACAAGGTTATAGACCCCGCATTTAATATAATTGGCACCTTTAAGGAGGTTGATAATATAATATATAATAAATATTATATATAGTATATTTTATGTGCATATATATTTTATATTATATAAAAATATATAATATCCTTTTTATCTAATTCTTACATTATATATATATATATGTGAATTTTTGTACCCTTATTTTGAAAAAAAATAGCAAAGGACAAATAATATTGAATAATAATAATAAAAGCACAATAAATATTGAAAAAAAATTATTTCCTTTTCCATTGTGCCATTAAAGGGGTTGTAATAAAGGTTAACTCAATTGATAAAATCAAATATAATGGAGAAAAGGGAGGATATTTAACATCTGTTTGGTTGTGAGAATTATTTTGATTGGAATGGAAATAAAAAAAATGAGAATTGAAATTTTTCACTTTGAAATTTTTTATTTTATTGTAAAATAAAAACTACAATATATGGAAGAAGTAAACCATAGAATAGTAGCTTATATAAAAGGAAATAAAAGTAATAGAATATTAGTTAATTAACTTTAACATAAAAGAAAATAACATGTAACTTAAAACCTCATAAATAACAATAAAAAGAGAAACAAAACATTTGACTTTAGCCTACGATAAACTACCATAATTCTGCTAAAAAATTATGAGATTTCAACACTTCTTTTCAAATTGAGCACAACTTGGAATTTAACATTGCTAATCATCTTCACAAATTCTAAGTTTAGTTGAGTAAAAGAAGTAGAATCAATAATTTTGTCTGAATTATTATGATCCTTATTATTGAGTAATTTTTGTAGCAAATCTTATTGCTCTATGATAAAGGGATTAGTTTCATTGGTTCACTAGTATTACTTTTTTTCCTTGATTTCCTATTTATTGGTTTGCCATGAATTATCCAGCATATTTTCTTGGTGTGACCAGCCTTGTTGTAATAGCCACACCATACTTTTCCACCCTTCTTCTATTTGAAACTAAGGGTGGTATTACTTTTAATGACCAAGACAAAAGCTTTAGTCATAGTTGAGTATTTGAACTTGCAACAGCCAACTATAACAAACTTTTTTTATTTGACCACATAGAGCACTCCTCTAAGAAAGGGGAAGTTTGGTAGACATAATTATTTCTCAAATGGGTTCAAGGATGGGATTTAGACCTAGAAAAAAAAAAGAGAAAATGCTCTCTTTCTCTTTCAACTTTCAATGGTAGGCATTATTTGCATTGTAAGTTTATTCATGAATCTCACATAAGTCCAGCTATTGTTAAAGCTTCACAAGATTATTGTAATATTGAGTAACATCCAAAGTACCCTATTTCAACTCATGAAGAATACTCTTAATGTGAAATAAAATTGTTGTGTTCTCCGGCAAAGAATAAGAGTCTTTCATAGCATTTCAAGTTTCCTTGGTGGTCTTGCAGAGGACAAAAGTCTTGCCTATCTTAGTGGCCATGGAATTCACTAATCATGACATATTCATATTATTTTTGACAAACCATATCCTATACTGTGGTAGTAGGTAGAGGAGTCTTTCCAATGATACAATCTTCCTTTCTAAGGCCATAGATAAACTTCAAGGCACCAATGACCAATAATTATCAGAGGGGAAATTTTTGTTGCCCATAAAAAAGATTATGTATTTTCAATGGTGTTTGACTTAGAGACAGCAGAAGACTCTAATGTAGAGTCTAATATATTGGCAATATAGGCTCGCATGGAGCCAAAAGTAATCATCAAAATTGTTTCAGGCCTTTAAAGGCTTAGATATCACAAAGAATTTTATTATAAAATTTCTTATTTTATTTCAAAATAAAAACTACAATACATAGAGAAAGTATACTATAAAAAATTAGTCAATATAAAATCAAATAAAGGCCACATAATATCAATTTATATAAAAGAAAATAAAGACTATAGAATATCAACCAATTAACTTTAACAAAAAAGGAAATAAACATGCAATTTAGAACCTCATAAAATAAAAATAAAAAAGAAAACAAAATATTTAACTTCAACTCACAATAAACTTTCATAATTTTGTCCAAAAATTATAGGAGTTCAACATGAATAAATTTTGATGGAATATGATCTTGTCACTTAAAATCATATTTGGTATAGTATGGAAAGAAATGTGAATGTTATTCTATTTTTTCATTTGTTTAGATAAAAACAATGTAGGAATGTAAAAGAATACTTAACAAATGATTTATGTATTTACTATTTATTATTGATTTTTATTTTTTTTTATAAGATTCTTAATAAAGCTAAACAAACATTTTTGTATGGAAATAAGTTGAAGAGAATTAAATTATAATTAAAAATATAACCTTAGCAATAAAATCATAATTTATAATTTTAATTATAAATTATGGTTTTACTGATAAATTTATATTTTTAATTATAATTTTATTATAGATGGGATTAGATAAAAAGAATATTTGAAAAGTATATAATTATAAAATCATAATAAGTTATTTGATTTATAAAAAAAATCAAATATATTATATATATTTTACATATAATAAAAATAATATATTATATTTATTTTATGTGATATAAAAAATATATATATATATATATATATAATATTTATTATACATTATATTGCTAACCCTCTCCCCCAAGACATCATCCCAAAAAAAAAAAAAAAAATCTCTCTCTTGGCTCTAATCACCTATAAAAACCACCTTCCCTCTCCAAGATTCTTCTAATTTTTTTTTTTTTTTATAATACATTGAAGATAATGAATCTTTGACATTACCCATATCGCTACCCCACCCTTATCACTTAGATTAGTCCCAAATTTCCTAGTTGTGATGTCTATATTATAACTTTATCCATTTTTATTTATTTATTTATTTTTAAAATTTGGCTAAATGCAAGGGAATTATTTGTGTTTAGCATTTTTAACTAAAAAAAGTGGAACATGTTCTTTAAAATTGAAAAAAAAATATTTGAAGAAATAATTTTGACGATTAAATATTTTTGTCAAACATTTTTTTTCCAAAGAAGTATTGATATGAAAAAAGCTGAATTTCTATCCACATACACGTACAACACATATATTAAGAGGTCAAGTTAAGCGTCCAAATTGCCTACTCATCCTAAGAGATGAGTTGTCTAATATTTTGGTCATCCAAATCAAATTTAGAGAATTTATATTTAATTATTTTCTTAGTATTTTTTTTTAATCTTCATCATCATTTTTTTAAAAATTAACAATTAAAAACTATTTTCATTATGAATTTTGCATCCTTCAAAATTGGAAAAAATTTTAAAAATACCCCCAAAAAAAAAATCTAAACTTTTCAAATTTGATTTGAACAACCTAAATTTTATGCAGCACTCTCTACCCATCCCTGATCCATTTTTGTCACGTTAGGTCTATTTTTTCAAAATACCTTTGTTTTAATAAAAAGTAACATTGACAATGGAACAAATATCTACTTCAAAAATTTGATGCACCAATCGAGAATATTCAAAGAGGAAGGCAACGAATTTCACTATCCAAAAATAAGAAATAATTAGTCAAATCATCAAAAATACCCCATGAGAGTTGTCTAATGTTTTCCATCTAAACCAATACCAAGCAGAATTAAATCGTAGTGACTTTTCTATGCATTGTAGGAGCATTCCATTGAGATCAATTATATATATATATATGTATGAATCACACACTATTATATGCATCTACCTATCATTTATAAACTAAGTCCGCCTCAAAATCTCTCCCTTTCATTCATTCTGCTAGAAACAAAGCTATAGGTCATCAAAAGTCCATATGGCTGCTTCCAGGTCCTACTTCTGAACATTTAATCCAGCTTCAATTGCTTACAAGTAGTTAATGCAAGAGTTTACATACAAAAAAGTCTCCTATATATAATGGAGACACCTAAGCAACAAGAAATATGTAAAATTGTAGACATTCTTCTGAAAAAATAATATAAACGAATAAAAAGAGATGATAAAAGTCCTAGGCAACTATTGCATAATTGCCCCAAAATTGTACAAGTCAACCCTCCTAATACAGAGAAGGGGCCATAAATTACTAGTGACCTTAAAAAATGAAATAACTCCTAAAAATTCCAATATTCAGACCATTATTAGTTACCATCAATCAAGGTACTGGGAATGAGAGGCAGCAAGAAGGGCAGCACCTATGCCTGAACCGTCATTGGAGTGCTCAATGTCAATAGTTTTCGAGACATCTTCGCCAAGCAATTCTTTTAGGGTGTTCTCTAGGCACTTGCTGTACTCTGCGTAATGCTCAAATAATCCACCATCCATGGCTATTACGCTCTTCTGATTCTCACCATCAAGAATAGTGTCTTTCCCCAGTTTCTTCAAGATTCCCACAATGCCAGCAGCTGAAAGACGAGCACCACGTGTAGCAACTATATTACAGAGCTCAACAACCACTTTCCTCACTTCCAGGGAGGTATCTGATATCTAATATTGAAAGAATATACATAAGTCAATATCACAAAGTTCATGTGTTGTTTGTGTCTTCAGTAACATAGGAAAACTAAATTTTTCATGAAAGGTTTCTTAGTACTTGGAAATTAAGAATAAGATGCCTGTGTGCCAAATGGCAACTTAAGGTGTTCAATATCTGAAGTCTGAACTCTCATGATAAGCACAAACAGAACCTCTATATTTCATCTCCATCAGTGGAAGTAGATTTCAAAACCAGACCCTCACATCATTATATAGGTGCTATAAAAGCCATTCTAAGTAAATCTTTTCCCAACAATAGAGAAATATGATCCTAACCTCCAAGATACTCTTCAGTTTGTTTCCAACCACATTGAGATCAGCAGATGTATCATGGTGCATTGCCGACATATCTGGGGTCCTACACATCCAAGGCTTATATGGTCATAAACTCAAAATATAGCAGTTTTGATGACACTGCCATTAATTATAGGAAGCACAGCAATTTTAACATTTAAATCTTGTTATATCATGACCAAGTTAGAGCAAGATTGTAATATTATATAGCTCCGACAACCTAACTGGTGATCGCTTACTTGACTCATGGATAAGTACAATGAGAGTTTTTATAGCGAGAATTGAACTAAAATTGAGAATGGCAAGATGTTTCATTTTCATCAAATGCATCTTGTAAGAATATAGCTGACAACAACTTACCTTTTCTCTGCATATCTAGTGTGGCTAATGGTCAAAATTATAACAACCAGATGGGAAAAGAATGAGAAGTTTTCTTAAAGGTGATGATCTTTTGTATCCTCTTGATACCAAATGGGAAAAAATAATACTTATTTGACAGGATGCAGAGTATCATATTGGTGGGTCTATTACTGCAGGTGGAGACATGAACACCAGATGCATTGAGTTCTGATTGAAAGAGATTGATGACGGTTAAAGGAACTGAAAGTGGCAAGCTGGCAGAGTATGGATGTTTTGAGTCTATTGATTTACCATGGCTTTCACTGATTTGCCTTGTAGCTTATCTAATCAGATTCAGTACCCTATGTTAGTCTTTGTCAGAAATGAGATTACACCACTAAATAAAGGAACACAATAAAATGAAAGCTAAGGGACAAAATGAAGTTTGAGTGAAACCTCAAGAATAACACTGAATTAGAAGTGGACTTTGACAACTTGAGAGGCCTAGATGAATCTGAGAGAAAGTCAAGTCCTTCCGTGTAACATGATTTTGTACAAATCTTTCATCCAAACTCAATAAAGTGCCTTTCGTCCTTCAACATCAAATCCAAAAGGACTAAGATATAGGCCCAATAGATTCCTATAAGAAAAAGGAAGGCTAACCTAGAAGACTAGAAACCTTTTAGTCTATTGAAGTTCTCCATCAGACCTTCTATTCTAACAGATTATTATTGTTTAAAAGATAAGTATCCATATTGATACATTAAGAAGATAGAATTATCGCACCACCTGGCCAGAGTCATGATCTTGCATTATGTAAAAGACTCAAATATTTAGCAGTCTTTATAATAATTCTTAGATTAGTATAACAAAAATTTACCCTGGAACAACCCATAATATAGTTTATAAGTAGTTCAGAAACATAATTTACACTGCAAGTTTGATAGTTTCCTTGTGGTTTAATAAGTTTTATAGATCATGCTAAGAATGATCTTCAGTAAAGAAACCTTAGCCATACTTGAAGATTTCAATCAGGTTCAATTGATGATAGAAAAAATCAAGAGTAGCTGACTGGATAACTTTATACCTTAATATGAATGGAACTTTCAATTTTGGAGGAAAAGTGTCACCAAATAAGCAAGCTTCTTCAGCCATTTTGCATAGTACTCTGCGGACAATTTCTCCCAGATACATACCAGAAATTAACTTCTCAAAAATCTGGAAGCATCGTTGAGAATTTCAGGAAAAAAAGTGGTCTAATTTTATTAAGGCAGATGAAATGGAACTTATAAGTAACATAAGCTCACCTGATCCCCAGGGTTTAAACTCTCAGCATCTAATGCAAGATCATACTCAGTTAATGGAAGGTGTGATGAACGAAAGTTTCCCCACTCCATGTTAATAACCTGCAGTCATAAATTCAGATATGCCTCAATCTCCATTCTACCATTCTTATCAGATACTTTGTAGCCTTTGTTAAGATTACAGATTGAGTGAAGGAAACTAAGATTGAAACAGCTCACCATTTCTCCAGATTTCGGCAAAAGACCATGCCATTTTGGTATTGCTTGAGCACGTTCCACATATGCTGCATTGGTTCCAGTACCTAAAATAACAGCAGCAATGACATCTTTGTTTGTGTATCGACCTCCTGCTAACGTCCCAACTGTATCATTGACCTAAGATGAATACTTAAAGTAAGTTCAAATAGAAAACATAATACCTCGAAAAGGCATTTGTCTTTAGATCAACCAATATCAGCTAGATAATTTAAAAGTCATGTGAGTCTGTGGATATGCAAAAGAATCCAACAACTTCAATTACCAGAGCTGTTACACGCATATCAAGACCTTTTCTCTCTATGGCTTTTGTCAATTCTGCTGCAACATCCTGGCCAACCTATTAATAGCACAAAAATGATAAAATTAGTATACATGTGAAGGTGAAAGAAAAATTATTCTGTTAGTATAAACCCACAATTCTTTAAAAGAGACAGTTGGAACACCAGAAATAATAAAATAAATAAGGTCTTCAGAGCTATTAATGACTTTGTGCACCAAGTATTGCAACTTCAGCTCAAACAATTTGTCATACTAAAAAGGAAAATTGGAAAGAAATATACAAGACAACATGGAAAAGTGATCATACTAAAGTTCTAACTGATTTGTTTCGTAAAATGTAAGGTCAACAAGAGAAAATGTAGGGATTTCATGAGCTTTATCTTGGTCAATGGTGCTATAAGCAAATAATGAGAGCCAAAAGCAAGATTCTACAGCTTCATTAGAATTCTGTGGAAACAGATGGGATTGCTCTAAACTTCTTCCAAAAATTACTTGGATAATTAACATTTTGTATCAGTTTATGATGTACGTCATGTCAGCTGAAGCATAGAGGAAATTTAAATAATCTTCCAAGGGTGTCTAAATCATTAAGGAGAGCAACTCAACATGCTTCACCAATTTTGTGAATTCTTTCACAAAGAAGAAAAATTCCAACCAACATATAAATAAAATTATGCATTTAACTCACAAAAATAAAGCATGTTACCAATTTACACCATCGATATTACAAAAATAGAATGCGATAACCTTATGGAACATACTATGCATATTGTTCATATAGTTGTATATACATATATTTTTTTCCCTGATTAAAATATCCAGGTCTTGAGAGTTTAATATACTTAGAAGTATTCTAATCCATAGCACTCAAGGAGAATATCAATATTAAAGAATGTGAAAAAAAGAAAAAGAGGATGAACCGCATCATCTATGGAGAAGCCTTTTGTCCACTTGACAAGATTCCCAGAAGCAATTGATGTTTGCATTACAGGGAATGAAAAGGTAAAACCTAACTCCCTTTGTCTACCAAGAGGAACTTGAAAATCTTGACCTTCATTGGCAACAAATTTTGCAACTTCTGCTGCAATATAGTCAAAGAGTTCCTGAATCACAATGTTTTTAAGATTAATTATACCTCTCACATAGCTTGAATAAAGCAAAAAATTGAATAACAATTCTTAGGCAAAAAGAGCTTACATCTGATGTCCCAACCATCAAGTTAGTAGGAATTGACACCTCAGTAAATTCTTGATTAATAACACCACCATGCTTCCCTCCCAGTTGCACACGCAACACACGGAAGTTAGTTCCTCCAAGGTCCAATGCATAAAATAGTCCTTCCTCATTCCTGAAAAGAAAGGGATACACAATAACAGTCAAACAGTTCATATTTGATTATCTGCTCACCTTCTCTATACTAAATTTAAGGCATTGAACCAAGATAACAAATATGAGCAAATTTTCAGTTCACTTCTAGAAGCTTTAGTTGTTGAAGTATGAGACATTGATGTCATACTGATCTTAGACAATTATTTGCAGAGAATATAGCAATAAATCCCATAATCACAAATTCATTAGATATCTTGTTTGAAATATGGCTAAGAAACATGCAAACACATAAGCAATTAAGCAATGCAGTATTTTCAAATGCAAGCATGAGACCAGAGAAAAATTGTCAACCTTATGTAGATAGTAAGACAATGTCACAATTCTCAAATTGTTTCCCAACAAAGAGAAATATGTATTACCAGATATATATAGATAACACGAGAGGATTAAATAAGTTCTTGTTTTACAGGGACCTATTTTAGTAAGACAGATGCATATAACACAATAAAATCACACCAATAAACAAGAATGCAAGCAAGCAAAAATTTTGCATTGGGGCAAAAGCACTTTATGGACACTGAATTTGAATAATCAATCAAATGATCAGCAAAAGCAGTTGACAATTATCAACCAAATGATTGTTTGGACACAAAAAAATAAACAAATCGATCACCAACAACTCAAACAAAATGAGTGGACTAATAAGCAGGAGAATTTCAACACAAAATAAAGACGAAATTTTTTATATACACCTGGACCATATAAGGTGCCCTTTTAAACGAGGAGATGATAGGGAAAAGAATGAGGGATGACAGCTTCTCACTGAACTGAAATCGATCAAATGAAGAAGCATTCATATACACACAACCCAGATAAGATTGAGGTGGATTAGATCAAATGCTAAGGAGCACTGAAACTGACACACATTAATACCGAACACAATATGATATGAACAACGAAACACAAAAAAAGATACATAATATTTAATAACAATTCAAAGTGTGGTGTTATATCAGTGATTCATAGATCAAATGAGAAATGGCTGAGTGCGAATCATGATACCCAGTTGGAAGATTATCAACATATGTTATGATCATCTTGAGCTTGCTTCCACCTTCTGAGGCAAGCCCCGCATGCATCTCCACCGTCATGGCATCGGCGACCTGCTTCAGCTTCCCAGTGGGAGTGGCACACTTTTCCTCCAGCTCCTGCAATATGGCCATAGCTCTGGCCCACCGTCGCGATTTCTTCATGCGGTGGCGCACCAGAAGAACCGCCACAGCGCACGCCGTCGCGGCGCATATCACTGTAGCCCCAACGACCAACTTTCCCATTTGGGTTAGCTTAGAACAATCAATCCAAAAGCTCTGACCTTTGGAGCAAAAAATGGATCCCAAGAAAAAAGTTGGATGTAGTGGGGGACTTCATATATATGGATATACAGGTGGGAGTATATAAGTTCGAAAATCCGGGAATGAGGAAAGGGAACCCTTGACTTGAAAGATTTGAATTGGAAGGTTTGGGTGGCAACGAGGCATTGCCCAATTGAGATTGGATTGTAGACGCAGTTAAAATTATGAATTTGGGGTGAGCATTGGACCCAGATAGCGACAAAACAAGGCCTCTATAAGAACGAAGGAACATGTCAGCACATGGGCTAAATAGTGAACCAAACAATTAAAAATTTATTTATTTATTATTTTTTTACTAAAATTTTACTGTATATGTATAATTTTGTAATTTGTTTATGTTTAATGTACTTCTTTACAAGAAAATAATTTTGAATATTCTAAACTTATTATTTTTAATAAAAATAAAAATATTTTTAATTCAAAACACAAATATAAAAACTACTAATTCCACAAATCTGGTGTGGGGATTAGCCTTATAAAGTATTGCTAATCTTTTCACTAGAGCTGTGGAGATTAGCGATCTCAACATTTATATTTAAAAAAAATCCTAACAATTTTACTAAAAAACAAAATAATTGTAAGGGTAACAAGTTATTTTCTTGTAAAAATAGAATTAATATAAAAATATTTAGATGATTTCTCAATGCACTTTTTATAAGGAAATAACTCAAATATTGCTACACTTATTTTGTATTTTAATGAAAAAGAGAGATTCTTTTTTTTTTTTCTAAAATAAAAATATGGATAATATTAACTTCCACAACATTAGCAAGGGAATTAGCAATCTTCATGTGTTGTATATATGTCTATTACACACAAGGATTGCTAATCCCTTCACTAATATTTGGGGATTAGCAACCTTCATATATTTGTATTTTAGATTAAAATATTTTTTACTTTTTTGGTATAAGAAAAAATACTGATGGGGATATTTAAGTTATTTAATTTGTAAAAATATAATTTATGCAAGGGTAATTAAGTCATATTTGTATGCTCAATAAATACATAATTATGAGAAAATAACCTAAATAGCCCTTTATTTTTGTCTTTTAGTGAAAAAAGTAGTCGTTTATTGATCCAAAACGCAAGTACAAAAGCCGTTAATCTCCTCCCATCCCCACACTGCTTGTTTAAAAATTAAGCCCTAGTTTTTAAAATTAGGCTTAAATTTTTGTCTAAGCTGGGCCTTAAATATGGGACTTTGCCCTAATTAAAAGGGAAACGACTTGAACAGTTTAATGGGTTAGGTCCTATTTGACTACTCTTGGTATAAATTAAAAATTATTTTTTAAAAAAATTAATGTAAGTAAATATGCAACTAATTTAAATAATTGTTTTAATTTGATAATATAATGATAAGTAAGATTTATTGAAACTTTTTCAATGAAGACTTATAGAAGGTCGTACATAAAAGATTATGTTAGTTACATATATGACATAAAAATTTGTACGTTATAAGCAAAGATTAAAGTGCAAATTAGATTCTCCTCTTGTATAAAAATATCATATCAAAAAATTTGCAGACATCAAAATCGGATTCATACCGTTGTTGATATGGTTCAATCTGATTTTCGAAATCATGCTTTGAAGTAATTATTGAGAAACTTTTACCCTTTTAGCTAAATTTAGAGATTCCAAATTCTAGATCCTCCATGATCTCTAAACCCAAATCAAGGACCTTCTTCCACAAAAATCTACCATAATCAGCCTGCTAGTTTAATTGGCTTTAATGACTTTGCCAGCAAAATATTATCCTGCATATATGGGGATTTTGACTTAGATACATTGGGGCAAATTTAAAATTGGCCCTATGGTCAGTCTTATTTCCCTAAATGCAATGACTTTTTTTTTTAATAAATTATTTGCAAAGAACACAGTTGCTTTGCAACTGTGTCCAATTAATTTAAAAAAAAATTAAATTTTTTTAGACACAGTTGCAATGTAATCGTATCCAAAAAAATTAAAAATAAATAAATAAAAACGTATCAAGTAATGCACCTAAAATATATGCCACATTGCTGGGGGTATGAGAAATGGATGGTTTCAGTCATATTCAAATTTTGCTAGAGAAATCACAACCATCCACGCTTTCGACAATCAAGATCTGACCACGTTACCTTCTTCCTCCAACTTTAAAACCCTATTAGCGATAGAGTACGAATTCATACAACCAAGGATGCGCCCTTTTAATGTTGAAATCAAACACAGAAAATTAAAACTCCAATTGGCCCTCTGCATTCTTTTTGTTGTAACATCTACTCAGTCTTGCATTTGATTTCATTTCCTTATATTGCTCTTAATTTTAGAACTGCTATATTGCTCTGATTTTTACTAACCAGTTTTCGATTTACATTGCTTTCTCTGTGATTGATGCGTAGGACAAGGAGGATGAAGAACTGTAAAACCAACAGTTATATTAAAAAGAAGAATCATAAACAACAGAAGCACAGGAAGACTTGTTTCTGGTTTGGGTCATAGCCATACATCTTGATGGTTTGAGTAACAATCAGAATATTTAACCTGCGTAGGACAAACAAGTAGGGACAATCAGAATATTTAACCAACTACTCACTTCCTTGTAACAGAAACAGCAAAAATGCAGGGAGGGGAAGGAGTTGTGAAAAGAGGTTCTGAAGCTCAAAGCCACCTCCAAACGCAGCGGCAAAGAGAGATATGAGGAAGAGGCGCATTACCTAACACGCTTTTGTTTTTTTTGTTTTTTTGTTTTTTGGATTGCAACCATGTCCAAAAAAGTTTAATTTTTTCTTTTTAAAATTAAAAGCAACCGTGTCCTTTGTAAATAATTTTTAAAAAAAATATATTGCATCTAGAAAAATAAAAATAACAGCTATGCATGAGGTGAATGATAAATTTGCCCCAATGAATCTGAGTCAAAATCCCTACATATATGTTGTATACATGTAATTAACAATGGCAACCTAGAAAGCTTATGTTGTACGGATACGCAAAAAATATAGCTATATTTGTATCAGATGCATATGTGATATGGATATGTGTACAGTACGGATGCATCTGTACCCAGAGCCTTTTGTTTTTTTTGGTTGGATGGGTTTCGAAATACGTCAAAACGCGTTGAAATGTTCAAAAATGACTCTAAAACAACAACAAAATGCATTGAAATGGTGCCCCCCAAAAAAAATTGTCATTTTGTCAAATTTTTTTCTTTATTTTTAAAATCCTTGATTGCATTCAATTCATTTTCGCTCCATCATCCGTCTTCTTCACTGTTTCTCGTCATTGTTGTTTGTGAGCGAAGTAGAGAAAGAGCTCCATTATCCTTGGTCATCGTTGCTTTATACTAGTCTGTTCTTCTTTGCTAGGGTGTTTTATCACCAAGGTTCTTCTTCTTTTTCTTCAAGCTTTAAGTCTTGGAGCTTCTTCTTTTTTCTTTTTCTTCTTCTTCTTGTACGTTTATTCTACTTGTTAATTTTCATTCAGCATTTGGTTGGAAAAATGTTCTTATGAAGCAAATTGGTTAATTGGTTGCAAATGTCATGTTCATTGCTTGACCGGTTAAGTTTCTTCATTGCTTGCTGCTATTATATGTAAATTTCATTAGTTGACTGATTGCAAAAATATTTAAGCATTTTAGTGGATAACCTAAAATGTGAGATATTAATGAAGATCATTATAAACCATTTAATAGCACTAAAGATCTTGAAGCTGCAAATTTATTTTTAGATTAACTAAAATTAGAACAAAAGTTTATAAAAAATGCTAATATTATATATATATACACCTGTATTTTAAAATTTCAAAAATTATTATATCTCACGTATATCATACTTGATATGGATACATATTAGTACTACATAGTAAAAGGCATATTATTGAGTCAATCAGATGAGTTACAAATAAAAAAGGGTTAATTTTATTGATGCAGTAATCCATCTCGTTATTCACAGAAAGTGCTAGTTGCCTTTCAATTTCCAGTTCTCTCGATGTTGTTTCCCAAACAAAGTTCTAGTCCCAAATAGATTCAGATTCTATCAAATACAAGCCTTCATGTGTTGTTACCCATGGCCCAGATGTTTTTGAGACAGACACAAGACGACAAACAGCGGTACAGAAGTGGTCACTCCCAAATGTTGATACCGGGAATGCGAAAATAAAAATATTTCCTTAAAGCTTTTGTCGTTAGATTTATCGTTTTACACAAATTAAGCTTTCAAAAGTCCATGATTTGCTACACAATTCTTTTTACTGAATTAAATCATATATTTACTCTATTTAAAAAAAATTAGCTCAATATATTATGCACTCATAACATAAGACAAATTTTGAGAGACTATTTTGTATAAATAAATAAATCTAAAAGCTAAAATATTAAAAGATACTCCCTCCGATTTTATATGCAAAAAACTTTTTTTAAATTTGATTTGGTCTCGAATATAAAAAACAAAGTACTTATTAATTATAATATTTTAATTATGTCCTCCATTATTATAACCTCCATTAAAGAGTATTCTATTCATGAGGTACCCTTTTATTCTTCATATGCATGTTGAGTGGGATTATTTTAGTTACCCACGTACGTTAAAGGATAGGAATCTTTGACTTTTGAAGGGAGTAGCATTAATCTTTCATCGCTTTGTGAGAGTGTTCTTGCATCAACGCTGTATCTGCTATTGTTCTTGCTTATCTCATTTAATGCCGGAGAGGATTCACTGGAGAAGGAAGTTGATTTGGATGACGGTGAAGCTTCCATGATTTTCGGCAAAGCTTATCTCATTTAACAAATGACAATAAGTTTATTTAAGCTGTTTGACCTCAACAAATTGCCTAATGAAGCTACTGTGATGGACATGCATGACACTTCAAAGGAAGAAGTATGGATTCATCTCTAATTGTTGAAGATTCTCTAGAGAAGGAAGACCATTTCGCCAATGGTGAATAAACCACGTCTACTAGCAAAGTGAAAGCACTGCATCAGGAGAAGTTGAAAGGAAAGAAATTCGTGGAAGCCAATGATAGTGTTCCTGAAACATCCAAAGGTAACAACGGTATGTAGCTTTTTTACTTGAATAAATTTCTCGAGGATAGCCATGATTTGGGTTGTGAGAGCGAGGAGATGAACGAAGAGGTTCTTACTATGCTTAAAATTTATTTGGATAGCTTTTACTAAGCGTTGTAGAAGTTGACTTCTATTATTGTTTCAAACATAAAAAACAGAGCATGGGTAAAGGAGATTTAGGTTTAAAAGGAGATTCTTTTTTTAAATGACAAAAGGCAAATAAACAAGCAACCTCACATCTTGTATCTCATCTTTATAGACAACTAACAAAATACTTGGGAAAAATTACAAAATAAGAAAATTAAACAAGTAGTCACAAAACTTTAGAGTACCACATAACGTTGCTTCACAGTGAGAGAACTTCAATTGGATCAATAGAGTAAGAGTGAGTTTGAACTCTAGAGCATCACATCATGTTACATACCACCATGCCAACTTCATAGTAACCATTTCTACAACAGCCTTGATTCAAGGAACTCAAAATAGAACTAAAGAAAATGACAAACTAATATAGAAACAACTAATGTTATTGAATTATCTTCTCAATCTTATCTAGTGTCAACATTTTGTAAATACTCTGACACTTCCTGAATTATCATAAGATCACATTTCAGTTGAGTTGGTAATCTACCTTGGTCAATCATGACATCTTTCTTCATATGAGGAATTTTGTAATTGTTCGATCTTTTAATCTTCATTATGTCAACAATGCATTTTTGAAGTGCAAGAAAAATTTTGTTTAATTCTTTAGTGGAAAAAGAATCAAACGATTTAACCACAACCTCAATAAGATCATCAACTGTCTTAGGCACTTCCTTGTGCTGTAATGATTGAATGGCTATGAAAAAACTTAGATCTAAGACATTCAAATAAGGAGAACTTAGAGGTTGACAAGTTTAACGAATGTCAAACCCACCTTCAGAAGCAGCTAGACAAAATTCTTCATCATCTAGATCAACATGGCATCTTGCATTATCCTGCTATATGAAAATTGTCTTCCCCACATCTTCTGTTGGCCATTTTGCTTTAATGGTTGATAAAACATTATGAATTAGCCACCTCCTATTTATCTTTCTGTTAACAAAAGTAATTGGTTTCTTCGTTAGTGTCCCTGTTGCTTTGTTTGCACTTATCCTTTTTGCTGGCTCTTTAATTACAAAAGCAAACACACCAATCTTTCCTAAGAAAGTTTCATTCCCATCACTATCGAACCTCGGTCGAGCCACTGCAACTAAAAACATAACTTTACTAATAAAATTTTTACCTTTGCATGTACGATGTGACTTTTCCTCGTTTGCAAGCAAATACTAGTTCATAGATTTTTTGGTCACGTAAAACCATTTTTCATCAATATGGACAATATTATGCATGGATTTAAATAGTGAATCATGAGGTATAGAACTTTCTTCAAACATGGACAAGCAAAATCTTAGACGACCTATCATGTTCTCTTTTTTCAAATATGGTTTAATTGCATTTGAATGCCGTTGTATAGCTCCTTCTTTTTAAAATTTAATTAATGCTTTCTTGCTAATGTTCAATGCACAAGTCAGAGATCGAAGAGTAGTCCACTTCAATAATATAACTTCACAAACTCTCTTAATGTCTAATCGAACTCTTTTCTGGCCACAGTTTCTTGTTCTCTTATGTGTAACGTTGCCCATGACCTTCAATTGATTCTAGATGCGATAAATGATGCTTCGATGAATAGAATATAATGAAGCAACCCTTGTTGCTGTCCCTGGTCTCAGTTTTCCATCACAACTTGAATGCAATAACAATTGAGAAATTGCCTTACGCTATTCATTCGTCAAGAAGACACATTGCTTGGAAGTTGCTATTGTTTGATCTTGAACTACTTTTGCTCAATTAATACAATTTTTTATTTATGTTAAAATTAAAATATGAGTTATTACTGCATCAATAACCTAGCTTAACAAAAAATAAAACACCTAAAATGGCTAAATTGTGTGTGTTAGCGTCTACTCTATGCTTTTCATACTGTGGATCATTCTCATTGCCTAAAATAAGAAAAAAGGCATAGATTATTGTCTGTAAGATGGAGAAGTTTAAGTCCAAGAAAAAAAGACTACATGCCATTGATGATGGCCTTCCTTTCCTCTAAAGAAAGCTCTGTCTCAGAATGAGTTTTCATACTCTCAAAACATGGAGCTGTAGTGTGATCTGCATATTCTTCATCTTCAAAGGATGGAAGGTTGCTTGAGTCCAACTCGACTGGAGGAGCTCTGTTATTGCTAATCTCAAACTCAAGTGCAGGTGCTTTGTTCTCACGTAATTCAGAAGGAAACAAACAGGTCTGTTAGAACCATTTAAGTCAAAGTCAAACTCCACACTGTGGTCTGGTAGTAGTTCTTCACCAACATCGGTGTTGAGATATTAGAGAGGGACGTCCAAGTCTATATGCAAAGGCATGTTTTTTCTTCAAGGCTTTCAAGTCTACGTTCAAATGGTTTTGCGTCCAAAATGGAAAGGCAAGGATGAATGGGTGTTAAAGGCTTTCAAGAATGGCTCTGCATCCAGAATGGCTCCATGTATAAGGCTGCTTTTAGACGCTTATGGAAGATTAGTTTTAAAATGAAAAGTCAATCACCACCCACCATTTTTCATCTCAAATTTTAAAGGGAATTTTATTTTTTATTTGAACTAAAGTTCCAGATGGAATTTTTAAATTTAGAGAGTGAATAAAATTAACGTTAATTAAAAAAGTGAATAACTAAATCTGTGTTAAAAAAATCAATCTTTCAAATTATTAGTGAAAGTTGTCATTAGTTTTAAAGAAAAAGTACAAACATTTAATAAGGGTATTTTTGAAAGAAATTTTCATTTGGAACAAAATTAAGAAGATCAACTTCTTTTAACCAACTTTCTTAATACTAGTGAATTGGTTATTTGTTTCTTACATATAAGATCAAAGGGAGTACATTTTTTAAAGATCATATTGTATATTTTCTTATTAAATGCCAAATGTGGTTGCAAGGCTATTGCTCTAATTCGTAAGGATTGCGCACGGGTATTTTGTAACATACGAGTTTATGTAGAAGCGAGGACTCAATGTTTCAAAAAATTTTTAAATCTCCTCGCTATAGTTAGGATACTTGTTCATTATAACTAGGATGTCAATTTGTTATAGCGAGTTCGTGGCCATACAAAATCTAGGGAATTTCTAGCAATAGCGCAAGCTGTGGCGAGAACAGCTAAAAAACTCTCGCAATAGTAAGAGGTGTCTCTTACTATAATGAAACCTGTTTAAGAAAATACCAATAAGGGATTTTTAAATGAAAATTTTGAATTGCCTAGGGTTCTTAGAGGCTTTAAAAACTATAAGAACTCCTGGAATGGTTTAAACTGGAATGGTTTAAACCCTCTCTGATATACATTTTCTAACATTGGTTGACTCAAATTTTGACCGAACGACTCAGGAAGGTTTCAGATTCAAATTGCGTGGTTCCAAAACCATTTAATATGTTAGAGAACCTAAATTTTGATGATAGAAATGATAGTTTTTGAAAAGGAGTTGAAATGAGCCTAATTAGACAAAACCAAGAAATATGGACTAAAGTACAAAATGAAAAGTGACAAAAAGTGGAACCCTAGTTTCTTAAAATGTCCAGAATTTGCTCCTCCTTCTAAACGACCTCGTTATGTAAGACAATGGATGGAATTCCATGGTCTTTCCTCTAGCAACTTGAATCTCCTCCTTCTTACTTCTCTTTCTATAGTTTCATTGATGGGTTTCATTCTGTTTTGAGCTCTGTTTAAAGGGGAGAAGTTTGAAAGTCAAGAAAAGGACCAAAGTAAAGGAAAGAGCACTTGAGAAAAGCTAAAGTTTAAGGTAAGTTTGTTGCTTTTTATGCTTCTTCTCCCTTACTCCCATATGTGTGAGTTTCAGCCACTTTTTGGACAACCCAAAGAAAATTGTTTTAAACTAAACCAAGAGTGAAACTTATGTTTTAGTGGGTGGAAAATAAGATGGTGTAAAGGAATCCAAGAAAGAACTATTGAAATTTAAGATAAAATCTCTAGGGATTCAATTGCACCTTAACTTGTAAGAAGCTTTCTAACCATAGTTTAAGATGTCTAAAAGTTTATATGGGTTCCTAAGACATCAAGGAAGCCTCCATATGCATCTCCTATCCAAGAAGCAAAGAAAAGTCCATGGGTACTCTTAGGCTTCCTATGTCTCGGCCAACGAGGGTTCTCCCACTTAAGAAGTATTTCAATTTCTCCTAAACCTACATTGGCATCATATATGATGGAAGTATATGAGAGAAACAATTTAGGAAGCTTAAGATGTAAAATGGAAATGTAGATTCCATAATGTAGCATAATAAAGCAATTCCTAATTAGGCTCCTCCAGATGAGTATGTAATGGCTCCAAAGAGTTTAAATGGGGTTAAAAGACCTAGAATGAAAGAGAAAATAAAGCAAAGATCTTGAATTTCAATAGTTGTTTTATTATGTCTTATATGGAAGTATTATAGAAATAAGTGAGAAAGTGGGTATACATAAGAGTTGCATAAGACTAGAGCTAATTCCAATGACTTAAGTATGTCTTATTTGATGTGTTTAGACCAAGAGAAATTAATACTTTCAAGTGTCAAACCTTGGCCAAGACGAGGGAGAAAGGTTTCAAAGGAAAAGTATGGAACATTGGCTCTAAGATATCTCTTTCTCATTTCTCTTATGCATTCTTGAATGGTTTCTTGTCTTTGGATGTTTATATGCATGTTTATGCTATGTAAAATGTTTCTAGCAATTGTCCATATGCCATGATACCATGTTGCTTTGTTTATGTTCTTAAAAAATGTTTTATGAATGTGTTTTAGCTTGCACGAGTTTAGATAAGCCAAAAGTCCTTACCTAGGATGAGAATGAGCCAAAAGTCCCTAAAAATGAGTGAGAAAAGCCAAAAGTCTCTCACAATTGAATCAGAATTACTGTATCAATGAGAATATCGTATTGTAGTCACAGACAACATAGTAGCTGTGACGTGCGAAAAAAATCCCATTTCTTTGTTGGACAAAAGCCAACAACCTTCCGTATTTCGATCCGACAAGTCTCCCATTTTTTTTGGGGGAGCGGAAACAAGTAATAAAAGAAAGATAAGATATGGATTAAAAAAAAGAATATTTGGCCAGAAGCCAAGACCAACGCAGGAACCTTTGTTCCAGCGTAAGAATTAATCAAAAGTCCTTTGAAAGTTGGTGAGACAAGTCTGAAAGTCCCAAAGAGAATGGGTGAGGCTAAACTACTATGTTAGCAAATCTATGTGTGATGAGTATACTTTCTTGAATGACAAAAATGGTTTATATATATTCATGAATTGCTAGATTTCCATGCATTCATCTTTGGGCTTGAAATTGCATGTATGATTGAAAATGGTAAAGAGCTATTAGAATTTATAGAATCTCACTCTTCTCTCCCTATTGCTTAACATGCCTTGGTGAACCAAAAGAGCCAAAAGATGAAAATCACCAAGCTTGAAATCCCAAAGACTGACAAAGAAATAGCTAAATTTTTGTATTGAACTCATATTGTTGTCAAATGGTATAATCTCATGATATACATGATGTAAAAACACTTGAATATATGCAAATGTATGAATATATGATGTATGTATGAGAACTAATAGCATATGAACAAGATTTAATGTTTTTGACATTGAAACGCAAAGATGTGCATGTAAGATCTCTTGTATGTGGACAAGTGAGAGAGTGAATTTGTGATGTATGAGTATTTGGACCCTTTGAACATTTTTAAAAAGCTGTTTTTATGCTTTTTCACATGCTTAAATGGCCTTGGTTAGAGTAGAAGAGCAAACGGTCCATATTTGACCCTTTTGGAGGCATAAGAGTGACATTTTGATACCCTATGTCACAAATTGATCAAATAGAGTAATTTTCCCATGAAATTTGGCATGAATCTAAGTTTCATCTAGAGCTTTTTGTAGAGCCAAGAAATGTATTATTTGAAACTCTAGAAAGTAAATTATGAATTTTTAAAGTTAAAAAAATTTTTAGATTTAGCATATGTACTGTCAATTTTTTCTCTTATATCATTTGTGGGTCAAATAAAATCCAATTACTCTAAAATTTTACAGACATAAACTAAACATTATAAGCTTTCCATAACTACAAAGAACATCCCATTTGGATTTATATTAAATGAGATATACATTTTTGAAGTTGGGATTTACTATTAGAAACACAGCAAAATCCCAAGCACTGTTCCATCGATTTTCGTTAATTTAATGTCATTTTCTAGATCTAGAGCTATTTTTCTTTTAAAGTAGACATCTATAACTTTTTAAATTGGTATAATTTGATCAATTTGAATTTTTATAAAATTAGTTATAAATTTGTGAAATTCATATCAATAAACAGTATCAAAATGTCGTAGCAACCAAACCTATAATACTTTTCTATTATCAATCATGATTTAAATGATATTTTTATGCCCTAAAAATATTTTTAGCATAAAGTTAACATTCAAAACTTTTCAAAAAATTATAGTTTGTTAGATTTTGATTTTTCTAAATTTAATTATGAATTTTTCAAATTTGTCTTAAAAAATAAAAATCTGAACCCAAAATTAAACTCCCAATTTTTTGATGTGTGGCCTCCAAATCCGAATGGCATGAAATATTTTATAATGTTTATGGCTTATATAAATAGTTTATAAATAAAGTATAATATTTGAGAATTCACGGAGTCCATAGAGTGTAAAAAAAAAATTTTGAATCCCACGTAATGTAAAACATTACATTGCTTAATGTCTTTTTCTCCAACAATTGTTATACTAAAGGTGTGGAATCTTTGAGAAGGCATATGGACGGGGAAAGTTAGATGGTGTTACACATTTTAACCCCTCTCTTTACTTCTACAGTTAACACAATCTTTTGAGTGGAAGTGATTTTGACATCTCAATTTCAAGCGTACAAAGTACAGAATCAGATCATTTCAAATTCCTCTCTTAAATTAACATAAATTTTGAAGAGGTAGACTATGGGCAAGACTTACTTGAACGGTAAATCTCACAATGTAAATGAATAATCTCACACACTACTTATCTCTCTTCAAAATTAATTAGGTTAATATCTTGAGAGGATTCGAATCCACAAAACAAAAACAAGAGACAGAACACATAAGCAAGCGTGGTGTATAATCTATGACAAAGCAGAAATTTACAAGAGACTTTTAAGTTGTCATATATCTCCCTTCATACCCAAACCTACACGTAGCTAAGTCCTCAACGCCCCCCCCCCCCCCCCCCCTCTTTTTCTTTTTTCTCTTTTCCCCCTCAAGAAGAAAACAAAAAAAGCCTAAATGCAGCAGAAAAGAAAAATGAAGACGACAACTCTACCACAGAACAGAAAACTAGGGAAACTGCCATGGCCATAATGTTCAGGGAGAATCCTAGCGAACTCTAAAATGTCTAAGTTTACAGTCTACATAAACCCCATAATCCACCAAGATTATAAACTGTACAGACGGTGTAGTTGCACCTTGAAGCTCTTCAGCTAATAACAATCGGTTCCAAATTTGCAAGGTTGAACGGCCAAGCAAGCCTGAAAAAATTAGAGTAATGAGCGCCACCATTTAAATTAGTACTTACCCGAACTTGATGGCTTTCTCTTGTTTCTCCTTTGCACCGTGTGTGTCCACCTTTGAGACTGCTACGTAATCCAACTTTTGATCTCTCAGGTTGATGTTAAATTCAATTTCTCATGCCGTTGATGCTACATTCAAATCTCCCAAGCTGTTGATGTTAAACTCTTTTTTTCGTTTTTTTCCTTTTTTCCCCCCAGCCGAAGATGTTAATTAAACTCAATCTCCTGTCATAGACCAAAACAGAATCAACAGCATAAAGACAAATTACGTACAGACTTGCTTTAAAAACAGTAATGATTAACCCCAAAAACATGCCTTATCACTGGCTTCTGTACAGCTTGCGCGAACTCTGCCCTTAGAATTAAGAACCATTCCTATTGTAGCATTTAGCCACAAAAAGTTATAAAAGAAAAAAGGTTAATGGTCAGTACACAACATCAGATATAATGAGCAGGCAAAAGAATCAACTGAAAAATACAGCTAATTTGCAAATATCATGACACATAGACTGCCCCCATTTTTTAAGCTACAAATGTACACTTGTACAACAAATATGAAGACCTAACAACAACACTCAATACTTCAACAAACATTGCTAACAATATCACAGATCACCTATGGCTGTACAATCAGTTCATTTGACACTACAGTAAATCAGTGGAGACCTTGCACATTAGTGCATTTGGCCATACAGTTTATAGATAGTAGTAGTACTAAGGAAAGAAAGAACTAATGAAATGGTTAGGTAGTGTGCTAAAATAATAACATATAGATTAAGAAGGTAAGGCCCAAAAAAAAAAATCAATAAGTAATGAGAAGTGAGAAAGAAATTGAAAGTCGAAACCTCCTACTGTCCCACAGCTCATCTTGTAATAATCCTTTTCCACTTGCAACAGCATTCTCCAAAAGTGCAACGGAATCTCCCCCATAAGCAGTATCCTGCAAAGACACCATCTCATCACCCTCTGCGACAGTACCCTCAACACCCCCAGTGTCATCCTCACCACAGCCTGCCACTGACCCAAATCCAACATCCTCTGATGATCCACCATCACTTGTAGCAGATGTAATAACACTAGAATTTGATGCACATTCAGGTTCTTGTTCAGGAGATGGCATTCCTTTATCCAGATCATTTTGCCCTCTGTAGGGCAATTTAATGCTCTCTATATGTCTTAACTCTTTACTATCAGACATCGCATCAGCAGACAAACCACTGGAAGCCAAATGTTGGCACATTTTGCTTCTCATACTACTACCCAAGCTATCCATTGATTTTTTCATAATGTCTGAAGAAATTGAATCTTTCCTCTGAGGACTAATAGATTGCCTTTTAGGAGAAACAGCATGCTTCTCACCCACCCTCTCCTCATTTTTTCTCTTATGGTTTCCCTCAACGTGTTCAGTTCCATTCAACTCATCCACATGAAGTGATTTAACAGGATTCTCTAGTTGTGCTGTTGGCCTTGATGGTCGAGATCGCTTATAGCCATTTGGTAAAACATAAGACGGAATTTGCCTTCTACGAACATGAGAAACATATATGTTCATCCCCGGTTTCCAGAACATGTACATATTAACAGAATGCCGAAATTCATCAACCGTCTCTCGTATATCAAACTGCTGACCTTCTTGAACAATCTCCCCTTGCTTCCTCTGCAAGCCCATGAAGAAAGCACAATGTGCACATTGTTTTGAAGCATCCACATACTCATGAGGATAAGGATGGCACTGCAACTTTCCAAAAGTGTCACGCTCAATCTGCAAAGAATATTTGATAGCAACCAATAAGTCAGGAAAAGATCGTGTTTGTGGTCATCCTTGCAAAATTCTTTTAACACAACAAAACATTTTGAACTAGCCTCAACCACAAAAATTAAAGATATGCTACCATCAAAGTCAGCTGCCGAAGTCGAGATTCCACCCAACCTTTCCAAGTTCGCAAGTCGTCAACATCAGCCGCTACTATGTCAACTTGCAGATAGTTTTTATAGCTTTCAAAGAAAAGGTATGGCTCAAACATACCACTCCAATGGGCATTATTCAGCTCTATTTCCTGGATTTATTCAACAAGAACAAAAAGATCAGTATCAACTATACATAGCAAAAAGGCTTAGCACCAAAATTATAACCTGCAACTTTAGTAAGAGAAAACCCATCCTTACCTCACATATCTTATTGCCATATTGAAACTGTTCCATCATAACACGAAGTGTACTTGTTGAAACATTGTAACTAGAATTCATACAAGGATAGGCAGGAGTAATGATGGGCATATGATGTGTTCGGTCACGAGGATTTTTACGAGGATCCCAAACCAAAAATCCAAGCTCATTCTCCTCAATTGGACATAACATGACAGGATTTGGCCACCGCCACTGTGTATACACCCTAAAGAATCGAGAGACAAGCATACTAGGAACTGCATTTGGATACAGCTGGCACACTCGAGCAACAAGAATTGCCCAGTTCACACCACCAAGAAATCCAGTCACCTGAATTCAATGTCATAAAAAGAATAGAGGAAAAATTCAGAACAAATAGCATTGTCATCAACTTTATGGGTGGGGGATTGAAAGCAAATTAAACGAGTTGAAATGAAAGGAAAAAGAGGGAAAAGATAAAGGTCACTCACATTGGAATAAACACCTCGTCTCTTGGCCCAAAATTTTAAGCACCGAAGTGTTGTTCGAAAGTGCTACAAACCAAAATAGGGGGAAAAAAATTAACTGGAACTATTTATGGGCACAGCAAGATCTACCCCATACCACCATACCATTTCCAAAGGAACCCGTGAACTACATTTTAGGAATTAAGCAAGACAACAATAAATTACCTCAACATTTGGAACAAGCTTTAAAATTTGATCCGCAACTCTACATCCATTCAGACTTCGAACGGTAGGCTCATCCACATTGTGTAGGACAGACACATCAGATATGTCCAAGTTCTGTTGATAAATTGGAAACAAATGATAGTTCCAACACAAAAAACATGGCATTGGAAATCCCAACATAAAACAAGTAACCAACATGAACAAAAGAGTCATAACTATAACACCTTCCTTATCATAATAATAATAATAATAATAATAATAAGCATTAGGAAAGTAACATCCATAATACATGTCTTCATTTTTAAGTTAAAGAAAATACTAAAAATCTCCAAACACCATTGCAGCAATGAGTAGGAACACTTGCCAGACTAAAAGGAAGATGTTTGTTACAATTCATATACATGATGGTTAGTGTTGATCAAGCAATGAGAGGGAACAGGGAACTCAGAATTATCACTTACTTCTGGCACAACCAAACAAGAAACACTTGCATATAGTAGGTCAATAGATATTCCATCAAATTTGAATTTCATAACTGGGACATGAGCATCTGGAACCGGTTGCAGTTCTGTGACTTCCTCCATGTTAGTCAGAATGTCGTGCAATACAAAGAAAAAGTCCTGATGAAGAAATATGAAAATTAGACAAAAAAATTGATAATAATTTTGACAAAGCACACATATGAACACTATTTGCACTCCCAATGTACCTCCCGGTTCACATAGGATGGTCCAATACATAATGTGTCTATGTCTGCCCCAGGTCCGTGAACCTAAACCATTTTAAAAAAAAAAAAATTAACAGGAGCTTAATACATGAAAAAAAATAATAATAACAGAAAGCAATAGATGACATGCTAAGTATGAATGCGGTGGAAAAAGGAACTTTAAATTATCCTAAAGCTTCCCTTTAAATGATTAACTTCCTGCTATCAGTTTCATTAATTTGACTTTTTATATCATATTAGCTTATAGTAGTGCAATGGAGGTCTGCAAATGTCACAAGGTCCACCTGTCTTTCTCTTTCACTTCTTATTTTCTTCAACATTTTTTATTGTAATTCTGTTTGAGCAATTAAAATTGACTTGCTAGCTGAGTATGTAAATTAGAATGTTATGGTAAATTCTGATCATGAGCAATATACAAGCTCAAGCATTAGTTCGATTATAATGCAAGAGTGATAGAAATGGGTGCTTTAACTGTGTTTTAAGCCTAGAAGTAATTACTCTAGATGACGTTTAATGCAAACATAATTTAAACTCCCTAGCCACACACTGAACAAGATAGAGAAGATTGGACTTCCCATTCTATATATTTCAACCAAAGGGCTATATACATAAATTACTGATAGGTTTGCAACCATAAATTCAGTTTCAAATAATCAGTTATAAATAGACAAAACTTGCTTCATTTAGTTTATGGACATTGATTAAGTTTCCAAAACAGTATTAAAAATCCTTGTTTAGACAGTATTTTCCGTAGAGAGGCAGTAAAACAGATTACTTTCCATTCTGAATTATATTAATATGTTTGAGATAACATGCACTACATTTCAATAGCATGCACAATACCAGGCACTACACACTATTAATAACTATGGGTGAGTGAGCAGCAGCATTGCCCAGAGTCACCAACACGGCAAAACTAAAAACTTTGGCATAAACATGGCACAACAGTAACTCCAACGCAAGTTTAGAAACTCATTAATAGATCTTAGAAACATTTCTTTCGTGGACCATTTAATTCACCAAAACATAAAGGATTGCACATCAAAAAGACGTCAAGCAAACTCACCCCAAGTCGATAAGAGCCAAAAGTGAATATGACAGCATTTGCGTCTTCCACCATTTGATCAGTGTATCCTCTTAGCCGGGTAAGTTGCTTCACCCAATCCCTTACTATCTGGAACAAACAAAACAAATTATACTTCAAAGCTTATACTAAGGATTTTAGGTCTACGATTTTTTATTTTTTGGGGTTTTTTTTTTTTTGTTTTGGGGGGGGGGGGGGGGGGGGGGGCGGCTGGCTGCAAGTTGTTATAACATAACAAAATTAAACGCAATAACTTCAATAAATAAAGAGCAAGTAGAGAACCACTACAACAGACATGCAAATAATAACTAGACGAGGCTCCTCCATGCTGAATAGAAACATCAGTCCAGATAAATTCAAACATACAGTTCATAACACTTCCTTAAAACCAGCACTACCCATCCCAATAAAATTTGAGCCCGTAACCTTTATGTGGCGACATCACAAGGCTTCCCATTACAAGTTCTAAACCCCATAAACTCTGAAAATCTTTTCCTTTCGCGCTAAGAAGCACACAACAGAGGAACCGTACATATTAAACGATGCACAATCACCTGTCCAAGTCGACGAAGGACCTCTTCTCTCTTAGCAGCCTCCTCTTTGCTCTCATAAAGCCCTGAAAGAACTAGAAACTTCCGTACCCAAGAAAAAAGAAAATTTCCACAATCCATCAATATCTAGTATCCAAACCTGCGAAAACTAAGGTACTTTTAACATGCAAAATCAAACCTTCTCTAACTCCAAAGTCCTTTGTATATCAACCACCGTAGGTCCAGCCATTGATATCGGCTTCGTCACACCATATTGCTTCGCCGTCGCTTGGGAAGGCTGCGACGAAGCTGGCAATCCTCCAGGGCTCCCCATCTCAACCTCGAAAATAAGGTTTTTTTTTTTTTTTGAAGAACAATGGTCCAACAGAAAACTAACAAAAAGAAGAGGAAAATAAAAACCCACTAGTTCCAACCGGAAATTCAAAACAAACCCAGAAAAGAAAATCAGATTAAACAGAAAATCGGAACCCTAGAACTCAAGAAACACCGACACAAAGGGATCTAAGCGACTTAAAAAAAAGGAACGAGTTATTGCGAGCAAGAGTAAAGAAAATTAAAGCCTAGATCAGGAAGGACAGCGGGAGAGAAAAAGGGGAAATTTCCCCAAGAAATTATGATAAGGTAATAACGAATCGGATCAAAAGAGAAAACAGTGACGGATCAAAGAACGAGAATTGTGTCGGTGAGGCAGAGAGAGAGAGAGAGAGAAAAGGGGGCTAGCCGGAGAATTGTGGTGGGTGGGGTTCGCGGGCGACTGATTTTTCTGGGATATTATATGGATTCTTCGCTGCGTCTACTTTCCCTTCTTTACGTCTTCTCATTTTATTATTTAAAATTAAAATTTTAAGGATTAATTAATTTTTGTCCCGTACCTTAATATTTATTTTAATTTGATTTTTAACATTATTTTTTTCAATTTAATTCTTAAATTTTAATTTTTGTTAAATTTTGCTTTGTTACATCTAACAAATACTACTTTAAAAAGCTAAAATAAGTTAATTATCACCCTTAATTACTAAAAAAAATAATGAATCATTTTCAGATATCAAATAAAATTAATATATCAATAAGAAAGGCAAGAGATTAAAAATAAAAAATTAACTGATTAAATTAAAATTAATTAGTTAATTAATAAACTAAAATTATAATCTTCCGCGCATCATCAAAAGTAATTGCAACATTACAACTATTATGTGACAAATAAAAAGAAAAATCTATAATAATACCGTATTAAAATATATTAAAAGGATACCAACTTGAAATAATTATATAAGATTGTAAATATGATAAATTATTTTTTAAAAAAAATTATATATAATTACCTATATTTTTATTATTAAGTTTTTAAATAAAAATATTACAAATATATAGTTATAACATATGAATAATTTTTTCTAATTAAATCATATACATATTATATTATTATTAAAAAATTATATATTATCACATTCCAATTTTAAAAATTTAATAATAAAAAAATACAAAATGCATATAATTTTAATCTTTGTTTTAAATTGGTATTCAATCAATATATTTTGACATATTACCATTATATTTTTTTTCTTATTATGTTATATAATAATTATATTATATAACTTCTTTTGAGAATGCATTAAAAAAAATTATTAAATTAATTAATTAATATTTTTATTTAAAAAAAGATAAAATATATGTGTGTGTGTGAGTGTGTATATATATATATATATAAAATATAACACCTAGTGATTTAACTCACAATAGTATTATTAAACAATTAAAAAAATTAATTAAATTCAAAAAAAAAAATATGCTTGTGTAATAATTGAAAAGAAACATCTAATAAAAGCTACATTAATTGAAGGAATATTAAAAATACCTATAATTAATAAAATCTTAATTGAACACGAAATCTAAAAATTAAATATCAAAGATAAAGTAACATAAAGTTATCACTAGCTAAGTAGATTGTCTAACATTAGCTACAAAGTTTAGTATTTGCAAGTTTGCAACAGAAGCTAATATATCAGATTTGACTAATAAGCAGATCAGTAGCTCTTAAATTAGGTGTCAACAAATCATCACATTCACATTTTGTTAGAAGCTAAGACTTTTAAAAATTGTCAAGCTAGATAAATCATATTATTTTATTTCATTTAAATACATAATAAAATTCTTATTTACTCTTTTTTGTCCATGAATAAAGTTTACTAATTATTTTTTTTACTGTAATCTAAGAGTTCCATTTTTGCATAAAGTTTAAATTTTTTTCAATGAATTAAAAAATTATCACTGTAATGATCGATTAATCTTTGTTCAATAGTTTTCGTTCCTTGTATATGATATATTGTTTTTTTGACTTTTATTTCTATGAGTTTATTATTAAATATAAATTGAAAATTATCAGATTTCTTTTTTTAAAATATTGTATCAGTTCGATTATAAGGATTATCATTATATTTTTTTTCTTATTATATTATATGATAATTATATGATATAACTTCTTTTGAGAATGTATTAAAAAAATTATTAAATTAATTAATTAATGTTTTTATTTAAAAAAGATAAAATATATATATATATATATATGTGTGTGTGTGTGTGTGTGTGTGTGTGAGTGTGTGTATATATATATATATATATATATATGCAGAAAAGTGGGATCCGCATCAGGTTGTGGAATTTGCCACAAATTCAAAAAGTGCGGCGAGTAACGTAAACTCGAAGGGTGCTATATTTGACTCTTTTGACCAGTGAAACGTGGCACCTTGGGGATGGTCCGTTTATCTTCTGACTACATCGTTCAGCTGGATTCGAATCCTCTCCCGGTCTTTCTCCTTAATTCTTCTTTTATAAAATTTGGATTATTTAAATTAAAATATGAATAATCTAAATTTTTTATTTTGTAAGTTAAATTTGCAATTAAAAATATAATTTTAATAATATTTAAATTTAAATATGATTTTAGTGACACACTGCCACTAACGCGACCCCCGCCTAATTTCTTTTGAAAATAAATGCACTATCCTCTCCGGTTCCATCGATGTGATCGGTTTGTACTTAAGTTTTCTTTATCCTAATTATTTTTTTTTAAGGAGGCAAAACCTTAAAATTAAAAAATTGTGTTTACCCTATATTTTGTTTCCATTAAAAAAAAACTAAATGGTTGATGTTTAAAAAACCTATACTGAAATCTATCCTAATTAAATATTATAAAACAGAATTTGTTGTGACAGCTTTTTAGTTTAACTACATTTTGATTTATAGTTTAATTTTTATATTCCCTTTGGTTCAATAAATCACAAATATAATTTTTATATAATTTATCTAATATTTATTATATTTTTATAATCATTATCCAATAATATCTATTCTATTTTATAAATTTTTTTTAAAAAAATAAAAATTATTTTTATATTTAAAATCAACTTTTTTACTTTTTATTTTTAATTTTATTCCAATCTTCCTGCATCCCAATTCAACCATTAATTTCTCCCACTGATTTTCACCCTTGTTATATATATATATATACACACACACACACACACACACACACACACACACACACACGCATCCTGATACTGATAAATAAAATAAATAAAAAAGGTTTAGCCATTCAGAATGGACGGTCCAGATATCCTAGAGCGAAGGTGTAAAGTTTGCGGATGAATTTGTTGCAAGCTATAAGATGCAAAAACAATCGCCGAACAGTAGTCAAAATATATTTATATAATTTGTATAATATTTATTATATTTTTAAATATTTTTTATCTATTAAATTATTGTTTTCTTATCAAATTATTTTTTAAAAATAAAGAAATCATAATAATTTCTTACCCTATCTACTTTTTTTTATATTTTGTTTTTTTACCTCATCCATCCAAACACATTTATACTGTATGTGGATAGGAGGAGGGAAATGTAGAAAGAGAGAAAAGAGAAAAAAAAAAAAATATATTATTTTTTTATATTTTTAGATGGAAAAAAAAAATATAAAAAAAAGAAAATGTATTATTTGGAATATGATAATAATGTTATTATTATTTTAAATTTTTATATATTTTTTTAAAAAAATATAAAAATAAAAACTAATTTAAAAAATATTCAAATGATAAGAAGAAATTATGTTTGAATAAAATAAAAAAAATTCTTATTAAAAAACACACATTTAAAATTAAAAAATAAATTCATGAAATTAATTAAATTATAATTTATATAAAATTATTTATAGATTATTATTTTAATATCATAAATATTAATATCTATTTTAAAATTTTATAAATATTATTTTAATATATATTAATTAATTTAAATATAATATATCTTTTTTAATTTTATAAATATTATATATATATATATTATATTATTATATATATTGATATATAATAATTATATATTTAAAATATATATATATATATATATATGACTACCATTTAATTGTACGGCAATTTAATTGCTTTGTAGTCAGTGACCCTTATTTTTTATAATATTTTTTTAAAAGTTATGCATATGATTTATTAATTTTAATATTAAAAAATATATTATTAATTTATAAAAAATATTTATTAAACATTATTTATAAATTATTATTTTAATAAAATAAATATAATTATTTATTTTAAAATTTTATAAATATTATATATAAAAAATATTTTTAATATATATATATATGTTTTACCGAAAAAAAATTTTTTTGCAATCTTTAAATATGAAAAAAAAAAACTTTGCCTAAAGCACAGTCTACTTTTTTGCTCATTTTTTTCTCTCTCCTCCTCAGCCTTGTCCTCCCCCAGCCAAACAAAAAATAAAATTCATTTTATCCCCCTTTTTCTTTTCTTCCCATCCAAAACGCACTGTTAGTCTATGCTTTTTATATCATGTAATGTTGTTGAACCATGAATTGGTAATTTGTTTAAGAAATAAATGGTGAGATCCTCAGCTGCAAATTCAAACCCTAAAATGGTAGAGCAGTTGCAGCGTAAGGATTTCACCATTGACCTTCCTGCTAATCCAAACAACGTTATTTTCACAAATCCCTTAGTTAATTTAAAAAAAATAAAAAAGATAAGTGAATGTGAGGAAGATGATTGTTGTGAGATTCAATGGAAAAGATGAAACACAACTGCCCACCTTCCCCATATCTATGTTGCAGAGAACTCTTTCGGAAGAGTGCATTGAATCGAAGCACTACACCGATACACACAATCTCTGCATCAGAAATGGAAACATCTGAAGTCTTAAGATTGAAAACCATTACCTATTAACCTTGAGATAGAAAGAGCTATCGTCGATCGTGGACGAAATTATCGGCAATTGATAGTCGAGAGGGAAGAGGGCTCGTGCGTGAGTATAAATAAGAAGATGAAAGCAAAACCCTAAAGTTATAAGCTGCTTTGTGGGCTTGGAATGAGTATAATGGACCAGTTCTAACATAACAGGGAAAGTTTAAATGGGCCAGATTTGAATTCTGATCTAACACATTACTCGTCCCATTCTATCAATATCTTGACATAAATGAGTCAACTTCACTAATATAAGTTTTAAGATTTGAGTAAGTTATATTAAATATTTTTTTGAAAATATCCTAATAATTCAAACTTATTTCAGTAACATTTTCTTTCAAAATGATTATTGTTTAACAAGTTTTTCCTTAAATTAGTATCATTTTAATAATGACTTAGCTTCATAAAATATATCTAAATGATATTTTTTTAGAAAAAAACAAATCATTTAAATAAGTTCAGGTCATGAGTTAATACCAAGTGGACTCATTTGTGGCACATAACAAATTTGTTAAGTAAATGTGAATAATATTATTTTAGAAATGATATTGTTTTAGAAAAAAGTATTACTTACACACAAGTTCAACTCATAAATTAATGCTTAGTTGGCTCTCATTTATGACACATCAACAAATTTGTTAAGTAATCATGAATTTAATTAACAGATGAGCCATTTTGGTTTAAAAAAAAGAGTTTTGAATGATTAAATTGAATTTTTTTTAGAAGACTAAATTAATAAGGAATAAGCTTTTATAAACTAAATTATTAGATTACTCTAACTTTTAAGTCTTTTATTACATTTTTTATATTATAAAGAAAAGCCCACTACTATTAATCTAAATTATAAAGATACAAAGGTGGTTCTAATAGAATGCAAAAACACCTCACACAAAGTACATAAAAAAGATAGTAAAATCAACTCTGAATTATTTTTGTTAGTGGTGATGTTGTGGTAAAAGCGATAAGAAGAAGCTTAATTTAGTTAAAATGTATTATGTGATTTAAAGAATGTTAGGAGAGCAAGTTCTTTTCTCTATCAGTTAAATAGAAAGAAAGATAGTTTGGAGTTGCCAGCGTGAGCAATTCTAAAAACAATAAATGTTACCAAAGTTCTCTTTCGTCTGAATGATAATTTTTTTAATAGTTAAAGATTTGTATCAATTGTTCTTAGACTCTTTAAAGTTATTGGAGTTGTCCTAAAAATATATGCTTTAACAATGTAAACTATATGGTTTTATGCTCGAAAGAATATTAGATATGCAACGCGCCTATAACAATTTTAATACAAGAAAAAGGAAGAATAAGAAAGAAAAAAAGAATCATGCCTTAAAATAATGGGAAAACAGTACTCTAACTGTTGAAAAGTAATGTTTATATTAACACATTAAATGACGTCAAAAGAACACTTTTCATGAAAAAAAAAAAAAGACAAAGAACTTTTTTTTTTTTACTCAATAGTGTCATATAACCAGCCAGCATACATACAGAAAATTATATGTTTATTGAAATCAAAGAAGGAAAAAAAAAAAAACTAAGGCAGGCATCAATATGACATTTTTCTTTCTCACACCGTTATTTTTCAGCAACTAACTTCAATACACTCTCAAAACCATGGAAGAGAAAATGCAAGCCCAAATCATATATCAAATGTGAATAGTTTGTAGCTGACATGAGTTCTACAGCCCCTGGTCAATCAAATAATCTCCTAGCCTCTCTACAACCATGTTACACTGTCCTGGGGTCAAAGGTTCGTCATAGATACCAAAAATCAAAGCTTGACTGGTTTTCTTTACTGTGATCCCGCCAGCACCCTGCAAATGAAAGATACAACAATTGTAGATAAAATGTAAAAGTTGAAAGTCAATTACACGAACTATTCAATCTATAATTTGGATGTTTATAAGTGTTCCTGCCATAACACATTTTTATTCATTACTGTAACGTGACTAAGGCATACATTAAAGAAAGACGAAACTTAAATATAATTTTTTAAGTGTTGATTATCAAGTTTATAGTAAACTTATAATGAGTGAATGCTTTCTGCAATTGATTATCATTACTCTTCATATAATATCATGTTTGAAGAATATGATAAAAATACTTAAAGAATTATATCTAAATCTTAAAAAAAAAAGGAATTTTACACCTGCAAATGGCAAACAAAGAGCAAAGAATAACCATTTTAATTGTCAACTTTCTTAACTCTTCAAAAATGAGTATACCAAACAACTTATAAATTATATAAGGCTGTAGTATTTGAATTTAACATAATTGAAGAGTGATTAGATATTTCATCTATGACGCGTTTTGAATTGTCTCAGTTGACACGCCAATAAATTGAGTCTCAATTGAACTGATGGATAATTTAGAGTGTCTAAATTTTTTTTTTTGTGTTAAACTTCATTTTTTTTAATTCATAACTGAAAAATCATTTTCATTTTGTGTTTGGCTTCATTTAAAAAAAATGAATAAAAAAATATAATCTAAATTATCTATATCAATCTAAACCGTCTAATGCCTCAACTGAGGTATAATTGAAGCGGTTCATTTTCTCCATGATAAGAAACGGAGTTAGTCAACTTCTGGCACACTTCAAAAAAAAGTCACACAGAATTGCCCAGGTACAGAACCAGCTTGATTAGGTAGTTATGTAGTTACCAATGAATTGACAGGTAACACTCACATCATTTCAAGGTAAGTTTGTTAAACTTCAAAAGGAAGTGAAATGAAAGCTATGTAACAGAGACTAGGAAAAAGAATCGATTTTATTTCAATATATTCAAATATTTGTATTAAGCGTCACACGTACAATACTACAAAATATTTTAAATTGCACATAAACATTTTAAATTTTATTTTATCGTCATGTCCGAGTCATGCATCTTTTCTAGAATGAAAATAATTTAGCAAGATGACATTCACGCGTTCCTTGTCCCAAAGCATGTGCAAATGTCTATTTCCCAATGGAATGGCAAATTCTAGGTCAAGGTAAACCCAAAAACTATAACATAATCCATATCTAAAGGCTGGTGCATATATGGTCCAAACTGTATAAACTTAAATTTGAAAGCAATAATTTTTATGGACTTACTCTGATATGTCATAAACTCAACATACAAGGAAAATAACTCAAGACTCTAAGAGGATATAATTTTAATCCAAACTGCTTATCCAAGAAAGAACATAGAAGGAAGAAAAAGGACCATGACTATTGACAGATAATTGGATATATTAAATAAAGATAAGTTATCGAGTAAACGAAAAACAATCACATCATAGGTATAAGAAAGCTTTACCCACCTTCTTCCCACGGATAACAGCTCCAGGCTCTCCTTGGATGACCATATACTTAACACCGCCAAGGTGTAACCCAGTTGGGGCAAGGGAGCCAGGTTCCTCAAAATCTTTCATGATGGCGGTAATTTCCTCGGGCTTTAACTGTATTAAGAGAGAAAAAAAGGAACACATATCTATTACATTCACAACTTCATTCTTAATATAAATTATTGCCACCGTTGTTTAGGGATAGTGATAATACAGACAAATGGTGCGGAAGGTTGGGAGATGACATTCCTGTCAAATCGCTCATCACTATGTTATCCAAATTTAATCTTTACTAAGCACACATAATAAATCTTAAACGAAAGGCCTATTGTCACAAGTTTCTGAAGCATCATATCCCTCTACTCTTATTAATATAATATAGTGAATTTTCCCTCCATTATATTAGAAATCATAATATCAAATCTTCACTATATTACATATAGAGTATGTTTGGCAGGAGTGAAAATGAACTGTTGGAAAATGGAGAGTTAAAAAATGGCAACGTAGTCCGGGCACACTGTCCTTTTCCACCTCTCACTACTTTCCCATTTTCTCACCCACCAAGCACATCATTATAGTGTCTTCAGTAAATAAATGAATGCAGGACTAACAAAATTATCATAGTGAAGGCATAGTTCTTCTGTTGAATTTTCTTCTTTATACATGCGTATGAATGCACACAAACAAATAGGCAAATGTCTGCATTTGTGAAATTTTATGCATCAAGAAGCATATCCCCGGTCATCTGAAACCAAACAAGGAGGGAAAAAAAATAGAAAAACACAAATTATCATTCGCAAGCTCACTACAATGATAAGTCTCCCCCAATTTCATCACTTAAAAGAAGGGCTTCAAAGGCTATAAGTAATGAAGAGGGAGAACGCAACCTCCGATCATATACGAACAGATTATCGCTAATTGCCATGAATAAAACCCTTTCCCCATCATACATGAACCGATTTAAGTACACTCTGATCAATCCAATAGATCACGAGGCAACCATGAATATTAAACGAAACTGAACCGAAAGCGATCAGATCTAATCGACTAGATTACTCGAACGAGAATAACAAACATGCTTCGACAAAGAAAAGAGAGAAAACCTGAGGGAAGCTGGAGCTCTGAGCCCAGACGCTTCCGTCGTGGCCGATGATGGAGGCAGCAGTGAGGTGGTAGCCGTCGATATCGCACATGAGGTGCTCATCTACGTAGGTTTGCCACGACATTTCCGATCTCGACCGTTGGATTCACCTTCTCTTCTTTCTCCTGTGTTTTTTGGCTATTGCTGTTTGGTTCTCTCATTTTCTAGCTGGTTTGTTTTAAAGAAAAGGAAGAAGAATGAGTGTGGGGGCCCACTGGGGAAGACCGTTATGAAGATTTAAATGTGGGAATTGATCTGAGCCGTACATATGAGCGTGATCGAATGAGTACAGTTCACGTTCACATTTCATTTAGAAGAAGAAGGAGAAGAGTGTGTTCATTGTTTAGTGTACAATTATTCATAACTTACGTGCTGACATGTGGTCCGCAACTCATTATGTCCACCTCATGTTTGGATCTTTTGGATAAATAGTATCCATATGTAATACAAGTAAAATTTACATGTAAAATATACAAATAACATGACATGAGTTGATTACAAATCCTTGACTAACTTTAGTTACAAATCCTTGACTAACTTTAGTTGCAAGTTTTGACATATTGTTTGACTAAATGTATTAGACTTTGAGTGTTTTAAATATTTGTCATTAAATTTTTTAATAAAAGCATGAGATGTGAAATTTTTTTAAAAAAATGCAATTATAACCACTTTGATTTTTATGAGAAAAATAAAGTTTTTATGTCTTTATTATCAATCTTGTTATAAAATATAATAAAATTATTTTTTTATAATTTAGTATCATATAGTTCATTTCTTTTTTTTTAATTTCATGTTATGTTTTTTAGAAATACTTAATAGTAAATGTTTAAAGAATATTACCTTAGTTTGATGCTTAACTTTTTACATTTAACTCAACTTCATGCATCATTTATTGTTGGTTTTTTTTTTTTCCTGTAGAAAGTAACAACCGAAGAGCAAATGTGAACAGAGCCAGTACATTGTAAAGGGAACAAAATGAGAAAAATTAATCTTGGCTTTAGGTGGGAAGGTTCTGGAATCAGCAAGGCAATGGAGGACGTCCCCCGGGATATTTTCTTGAATCAGAAGAGAAAGGTTAGTCAGGTGGGATATAAAAGAGCAAGAAAGTAAAGGCATGTTTGGTTACTTAAAAGAAAAAATAAGAGAAAAAAGAAATTTTTTAAAAAATATCTATTATAATTTTATAATATTTATTTTTTATAATTTTTTTAAAATAGAGAAATAAGAGTTATCTTTTTATCAACAAAATTATTTTTTTATATTTTGTCTTTATTTCTAACTTTTTATGTATAGAAAGGGTAAAGAATTAGTTAAAAGTAATTGGTTATGTAAATACTTACTCCAAAAGTTACTTTTTAAGGAGTTAAACTTTTTAATCATTATATTCACTTTAAAATTTTAATTTTACTAATGAAAAAGTTGAAGTAAGAATATAGAGTGAGTATAATGATAGAAAAATTTAGGGCTAAATTACTTTCCTTAAATTTTAGGCCATGTGCATAATATTTTGATCTTCAAAATTTGACAATAAATTTTTTTAAATATTTAAATTTGTACAAATAACTTTCTTGCCATTAGTTAATCTATTATTTTACTAATGAAATATAATATGATTAATAAGATTATTTGCATTTGATTTCAAAGAGATTATTTATATATAACTCAAAGTTTAAGAGAACTATTTACACATAAAATGAAGTTTAAAACTATTTATTGCTACTGATATATCATACTTTATTAATAAAATAATAAATTAATTATTGGCAGAAATTCATCTATATAAATTTTAAAGTTTAATGAGGTTTTATAATGAATTTTTAAAGCATTCAAAATTCAAAGGATTTTATGCAATTTAATTAAAATTCAATGTCTTAATTAAATTGAATTCGACTTCCATCTGTCATCTTTCAAAAGTTAGGTAATGCCAGCTACAAGAAAAGAGAATAGGAAACAGATAAAAATCCACACTCAATTTACTTACTTGCTTGACGAAAATAATGAGACTATTAGCAAAAGGATTGTAAAAGTAAAAAAAAAAAAAAAAAGGGGTATATACACGACCAAGATTAGCATGACCTTTGGCTGAAAGCTAAAAATGGCATCTCAAACTTCTCTACCAACTATATTCCTTTCTGGTCAAGCGGCACATTCTAACAACTTACAAGGAGGCAAACCACCAACATATGGGCCAACGCATGTTTAAGTGAAGAGAAATTATGCCCAAGTAAAATCCTAATAGCAGTAAGCTGCAATTTAAATTCCCAACTAAGACTACTGAAGAAAGAACATGCCATAACCGCACAAAATCTGGCAGGGAAAGAGCAGAAAATCATTCTCCACAGAGACATCTTAATAGACACCTTCATCTGCGATAAGTGAATTCCAAAGTAAGGTTGAGCATAAGAATTGAGAAGTTGACTACATTAAAACATGCCAAAGCCAAATTCAAGTGAAAGATGATTCAAGTGAATGAAAAATGATGAGTGCATTGAACCAGTAAAGCAATGATCAGGAGGACAATACCTTCGCCGTCATCTGCATCTTTGTAATCATATTCATTGTCGTGAAAATATTCATTCTGCAAGGTATCAGTTGAGTTAGATATTTTGTTTTCTACTTTTATCATTCCAACAAAAAATCACAAAAACATTGATTCTTGCAATTTTACAATTTATATTGTAAAACACAGAACCACAATAGGAAGAAGAAAAAAGTGAAAATTAGTGACATGACTCTTCAATCTTCTACCATAGACCTCAAACTAGTGGAAATTGCTACTATGTGACACATTAACCCTCCTCCTATATATCACATTAGGTAAGTTGTAATCATGATTTATAAGGACTGAGTACTTTCCTTTGAATGTTCAAGTTCAAACTGCCACGTGATTGAATGGAATAATAAAGGTCACCCCAAGGATACAAGAAAATGGGGGATTGAACAGACAACTGATGAGTGGGATTTTCAATAAAACTGTCAATATTTAAATGAATAGAAAAAAGAATACTAATTTTAAATGGGTCAATAAGACCATGTTACGGCGAAAAATTAAGACATCAAAGTTGAGGCCATCGTGGAACCTGATTATAATCATCATCGCTAAGTTCTTCCTTGCCGTCGTCGTTTTCTGTATTTTCATCCTCGTCTTTATTTTCCCCCTCTTTCTTTTCTTTTTCACCTTTTATCCTCCCAGTCCTGCAGGTGAAAGAACTATGGACAAAGTATTTCATTATACAAGTGGGAGTAGACCTATACTGTGTATATTGAAAAAGCACATAAAACATTATTTTGGACCAGATGTGCTTTTACTTCTTACAATTTCTGTCAAGGGTACATTACTTCATTAAGTTTACATTTGACAGTTAATTACCCCCTTCCTTTTTATTTAAACAAAATTGAATCAAATGAAAAATGTAAAAGAATCCAGGAAGTCTACAATACCACCTCCCAATAGCAGTATACACTGAGCTGATGCCAAACTAAATAAAGAATCAGGAAAAAATTTGACTGGAAGTATCACCACTATATTATTACTATGAAAGAATGGAGGCAAGATATTTTAAGCAGAGAGGTATTCTACCTGGGCCTTTTTCTCAAGCTGTTCAAAGAAATCTAGTGTCTTCAAATCTGTCACACGAACATCTTAATCAGTCCCGTGCAACATCTTTAGTCTTTATGTTATATAATTGTAATATAAGTTAAGAAGTTAAGAAGGATATGCCTTAGAAGCATGGTTCATACCTGATGCAAGTTCCGCACAATGTGAAAATCCAATTGAAACCAGTTTTAGCAGCAGAAGAAGCTCTCCAACATTCATGTAGTCATATTACATTTTGGAATGGTAAAATTGCCATGTGAATATACCGCTTATTTATCAGAATGACTCGATATATATGTGATACAACCAGTAATGGAAGTATCAACAAGGGTTTTTAAGAGAGATCTATTTGCACTACAAAGGTGGAACTCATTCTGTGCTGAACATTGAACTGAATAACTGGCTCACATAAGCTTACAACCAACAACCTAATTAATAAATAAATAATGCATGGCATGTAAAATCATCAAACCTGACTCTGGGTTTCACCGGAAATTTTTTCATTTTGGTATCCGCCTTATCTTACCCAAAAATACCACGTGGAGATCCTATCAATCTCCAACATGAACCTAAAATGCCTTATGAAAAGCATAAACATATTTTTTGAATTTAAAACACGACTAATGTCTTTATAGCGTTTTCCATTATACACACCTTGAATCAACTCCTTCGGAAGATCATTGAACGCTAAAACTTGTGAAAGAGAATTACGAATAAACACAGTCTTTTGCTTGTTAGAAAATCTTTTCACACCCAACCTTTGGCTCGCTGACATTAGAACAGTAGTAAAATACTGTAAATGAAGCTTAACATAATAAAAGCTTGTATATAGTTGTTGGGTGGAGGAAGAAGTTATATATCTGGAGCTAAATATGGAGCAAATATGCGTTAGAAAATAAATTTTTAGAAACGGTATGTTTGGCCTTTTTGGTTGCGCTGTGAACCTGATTATATGTTAGGGCCCCTTTGCTCCCATCTGATGTGTGAGGTGGCATTAAGATACTTCCTTAGAGTAGAAGAAATTATCTTATACATCACAATGGAATGTAATTTAGGTTTTGATTGGTACAACACAGACAACATAGAGGAGTACATTGCGGGTCCAAAGCATGTATCCTCACTTCTCACTCTCCTGCTGAAAGACTATACGTACTTAGGTTTCTATATTTATAAAATGAAGCATCAACTCTGCTTGAGAGACACTCTGCATGTGTCCTACATGTATAAGACATTGAAACTCATTGCAAGACCTTGACAGTTTTAATGCTTGCAATGTCAGAATAAAAAGTTGATGAATTTCAATACCATGTATTTAAAGACGTTCTTGAGTTGAAATTTGAGCATGTTACACATATCCTAGAGTTTTCATTTTTTTAATTATGTGTATCTATGTTTAAGTATTAAGCAGTTTCATATCTTAATGTCAATGAATTTGCATGTTCTTATGTTTGGACTTTGGATTTGCTGCATTGCAATATGTGTATTATGTCATGCTGTGTGTCCTGTGTCCAAACCTGCGCATCATACATTATTTCAGTTTTATCCTGGCTAAGTTCAACCTACATATTCTTGTACAATTTATGTGTTTACCCCTTAGTACTTATGATACATTCATAATTACAAGACTATTAAATCTCTCACAGATTTGTAAAAACCAAACCAAATAGATTATTAAATGTCACAGATTTTTTTTTTTTGGTTTTTTGGGGGGGGGGGGGGGATACTGCTACTATATCTTTGAAAGCACACGGAAATATGTGTCAATAAGCTCACACAAGAATAGTTCACATTGACATAGTTTGCGAAGCAAAATTTTCTCTGTTATGGTGTAACGTGGATACAAAATCCAGGCAAGATTACCCTTGAAGCAAGTCTATAACTTGGAATCATGCGCTTTGGTCACATACCATCTCTTCCACAATTTTGTTGCATTGTCAAAGATTTTGGAATTGACAAGTTCTTTACCTATCTAATTAACTTCTCATGACACATAAATCATATAAAGACAACTTTTAATGCTTACCCTGAGTTTGTGTCCTCCAGAAGATAAGGAGAGGCTTTCCAGAAATTCTTCAACTTGTTATTCCAGTTAAGCAGCCTTTTCACACTGGTATCAATATCATCCACTTTGGCGTCAGGCAATACAACATCCTGCAGTTTCATGTAGACAGGGATGAACAGTCATGTTAGCTGTTAACTGTAACTATGGATTACAGCATATGTGAACATTACCAACAGCAGTAAAGAGAACTACTCCATACAGTATCTAATTTAAACTGGAACAGGTCCGCAGGTATAAACTCAATTCAGTGTAATTTTTGAGGTTTTAATCAACGAGTTAGAAAGATTTTGCATATTTCATTCCATAAATAATTTATCCTAGAGGATATTCCATTTTATTCAAGTACCAAAAGAACTCATTATCAAATTACTGGACACAAATTCTTTGCTTGGTTACACTATCCCTCCCTCCTCAACCTGCCAGCCCTGGATAAGGTTAATTGTCATTTACGCAAATATTTTTATCTAGTCAAAGACAAACAGTAGAATCCACATTTAATAAAGCTGTACCTTGTTTGTTGAGTTCAATTTGTGCACAACATCTCAGGCTTTTGATGAAGAAAGAGAAATTGAATGGTCAATGTCTCAATGATAGATCAAGTTACCTCATGAAAAATCACAAGGGGCTCCTGGTTGGCAAATGAGTGGCCACCAAACCCACCTCCAAAACCCCGTCCTCGTCCTCTTCCTCTGTATGCCATCTCTATAGTCTATACAGACATATTACAAAATTACGCATATGCCATATATTTATATTTGGAAAAAGGGTACATCTTGACCAAAAACAAATTATACATGTATTTATGATGAGTAACACTTGGTTATGGACTTGTTGGATTGAAAATTTTTACATGACTAGAAAGGAGGTTTGAATCTAATTAACTCTTGCAAACTATTTACACCCTTCACCACTAGACCACACGCATGGCTTAAAAATATTTCGGAGGTAATGCTTTCCGTTGAGGAATCAACACAAACATGTAGCCTACAAATTGGGATTTTCAAAGAAGAAGGCAACATAACCCTTTCATAAGTTACAAGCAGCGAGAATAAGAAGGACCAAAATCGCATTATTTTGGTTTGCTATACATGGTGACTGGTTTGAAAGGTGAGTCAATTGCAGTCAATTTTTTTCTTTCACAATGGAAGGAAAAAGCGGGGATTTTTTTTTCTTTTGGGTCGAAGAAAGAAGCAGGCTCTCTAAAACATTCTCCCCTTCTCGGAGACCCATCACACATGAAGCTAAAAAAGGCTAGTGCTTCGGGCTTTTCAGCTCCCCATTATGGTTTATCGGCATAATTTTGTGATAAAGACTTAGGCAAGTTTTCTAACCAGGTTTGTTGGATCAGAAGAGAAGCGAATGTACTCACCCACTTCCTTCTGCAGTTATTGAAGCGAAGCTCCAAGATTGTGTTGCTATGGGCTGTTGAGGCGAACTACTCGCATGCTTTGGGCTGGTTTGCTTCATCGTCCCAAAAATAAAAAGTATTACCAAAGTTGCGTAGATAGGCACTCTTAAAAAGTCAAACAAAGCATTGGATTCTGATCTCTATTTGATTTGATCATCAGAGTCTTTTTTGTAAATAGATTTGGGTGGATAGGGATCATCAAGCTATTTTGTTTGAAGTCATTAGACTTGCGTTATGATTTATTTTTGCTAAGCCTTAATTGGTAACTCTAAACATATTGGACGCATGTTTGTTTGTTTTACTTATCTTATTGCCCGCTTCTACAGGCTCTTTTTAAGATTAAATATCTGTGAATCTATATGTTCCACGACAAGATATATGGAATTCTTTATTTCATTTTCAGCATGTTTAATCCTTCCAAATAGTTTTGGCTCTCTCTTGTAGTAGACCTTTAGGGAAGAAATTTCTTTTTGTTGTCTAGTCTTTTTAGCTCTCCTTGTTGTATTTTTAGAAGTTAAATTGCACAAACCTCTCTTAAATTTTGAATTATGTACAGATAATTCCTCCAACATTTAAAACTTAAAAATGAACCTCTTTAAACTTTTAAACTTGTATGGATAACTTCCTTACCATTAATTGATATGTTATTTCACTAATAAAATATGATATATTAGTGATAATGAACTTTCCTAAACTTTATTTTTTAGACAAATAACTTTTATAAACTTTAGGTTATATGCAAGTAACTTTTTAACATATTACGCTTCATTAATGCAGGAGGTTATCTAGATAAAACTAGAAGTTTATAAAAATTTATTGTCAATTTTTAAATATTAAAGAATTATTTGCATACAGCTCAAAATTCAAGAGTGTTAATTATGTGCAATTTATCAAAAAAAAAAAAGTAAAAACTCCAATTCACAATTATATATATTTTTTCTTAAAAAAAGTAGTTAGTTTGTATTCGGTCGATTTTTTTTTTAATATTATTATCAAACTATCATTACACCTTACTCAAGTTTTTTTTCTGAGATAATTTATAAAATATACCCTTTTATGTAGTTTACTACGTTTACGATTTTGCTTTCATAATACTTTCTAAAAATAAACAAAATTTTGACAACCTTCTTATAGTTAACTCCTTATATATTTGTAAATTATTCTGAGTTCATGAAAAACGCTCTCTGTGTGGGCTCAAACTAGAGAAAATAAAAATAATGCTTCCATGAGAACTGTAGTCTTACGGGGACTGAACTGGCCTCCTATATCCACTCCTAATTAAACCAAAAATTTAGGGAAATTGATAATTATATATTATTTGGTCAATTGCAAAATGCAACGGGCGCATATTAAACTGCGGAGAAAAAAATAAAAGAGAAAGAGAATAAAAAAATTTATATATAATTTTTTATATTTTTTATTAAATTTTTAATTAAAATATAATAAAAATATCATTCTCCAATAATACTATAATAAATATATAATTTTTATAAATAATAATATATTTTTAATTAAATTATATATTTATCGTAATATTATTAAAAAATTATAAACTTATCATATTTGTAATAATAAAAATACAAAAATATTTTATCTAAATTTAATCCTGAAGAGAAATGCATAATTATATTTTGTTTGGGCAATTGCAAAATGGAACAAAAACATAAAGTATTAAACTTAAAAAGAAAAAAAAAAAAAAGGGAGAAAGATCCACCTGCGTAGCATAACCAGTTACCCTTTTATTTGAGTTTATTTCACATGGAGTGCAATCATTTAAGGATCACATCATTGGGAATTCTAAGTTATGAAATAGTGCAATCAACTAATGTAGTAGAGCGGATCGGGTAACTTGAAGGTCCGGTTGCCGGTATTCGTGCCCAGAGTATCGCTCCACTGGTCTCCTATGTTCCCTACGATTCTGTATCCACTCTCCTCCAGCTTCTTTCTCTCTGCTGATTTGTATTCAACTGCCGTTTTACCAGAAAACGACGCATCCCTGCAACCAAATATTGTTTTCTTTTGTTATTTCAAAATGATCATACTTCATGAATGATTGAACTTACAGAATCTGATCATGCCAGAAAAGTTAAAGATTTTTAACTTAATTTTTGTTATTAAGTGTTGATTATCCTATTACTAAAATTTGACAATATAATTAATTATGTGTCATGTTAACATTCTAAATAAAGTAATTATACGGACTTGGATTTTTTCTTGCTCATCTTTTTGAAGATGAGCAGGTGCTTCTTTAAATCTAAACCATTCATATTTGATTTGGACCGTCCAAATTTAATCTGGATGGTCCAAATTTAATATTTTTAATTTTTAATTTTTTAAATTTAGATTATTTATTATTATTAAAAATAATAGTTAAAATATTATTTTTATTTTATATTTTATATTTTTTGAAATAAATAAAACATCAAAAATATGAAAAATTAAAAGCATTAAATCTGGACCATTTAAGTTTGATCTCAATGGTTGAAATCAAGATGAATAGGGGATTTGGTTCTGTAATTATACTATAAATTTAGGTGTACTTATTTTAATTATGATGTAATAACAAATAAATATAAAATGATACATTATGTTTAATTACTTAAAATATTAACCTATCTAATAATTATTAGTCTTTAACAGGATTGATTTGATGTTTTGTAATTAATGAATATAATTATAGTAAAAATGTAATAAAATTGATAAATATTATTTTATATTTAATAATATTTAATAATTATTATATCATAATTAAAATTCATGTAGTATTCTCACATACATAATATACATAATTTACAATATCATCACTATTTTAGATACACATAATTCATTTCAACTTTTCTTGTATAAATTATGTTAACACATATTATCTATAGACTTTACCTCTTTATTAGTATGAATCATATATACTTAAAAATATTAAAATTTTGTGTGTGCACACACACAGAGATTTATGTTATTACATGTCATTCATAGACTTAACCTCTTTTATTAATATAAATTATGTATATTTAAAATATTAAAATTGTATATTTGTGTGTGTAGATGTTCATGTTAGCATAATTGAATGACAAGTTAACATATTTAATGACAAAGATCAAACTAAAAATTTGTATTATTTCTTTGTATATTTTTGTTGTTAGATTCTTTAATAAAAATATAACATGCATTAAAAAAATTTTAAAAAAAACTCAATTGTATGCTGTTAAATTATAAAAACTATACACTTATCATATTTCCATTAAAAAACCTAAGAGTAAATATATAAAAACTATACTTACTTTTCTCCCTAAAATTTTTATATTAATTTTTAAAATATAAAAGTTTAATTACAAACTTTTAGATTATACAAACCAAATTAAATATTAAGTAAAATTTTGAGTACTAACAAAGTAATCTAACTTAAATAATTTCAACTTGAATACTATTTTTTAATAATTAATTTGCATTTTTAATATCCATGAGAATTAGTTCTTTGTTTATTTTTGGATGAATCATGTGAGCTAGTTAAAAGCCAACCATTTGATCTGATGTGACTTACAAAAGTACAAAAAATTCAAACTTGGATGATTAATTTATAGAAAATAGATATTGCCAATGAAAAAAGAAATATTGCTTACTTCAGAATCAACTTCTCCCAGGTATGATAACCAACAAGTTTGAGGTTGGAAGCTGTTATGTTTCTCTGTGACTCAGGCCTTCCAGTCAAGAATACGATCTTGATGCCCAGATTCAGCAACTTATTGTACAGCTTCTTACTCTCTGGAAGTGCTGGTGCCGCCCCAAGGTCCACCCACTCATTAAACGCCGTCGAATTATATGGCTCCACCCTTTCAAGACCCCCAAAAGTAATGTCATCAAATAAATTAATCTATATTGTAAAAAGAATTAGATAAAAAACACATTTAAAAAATTCATTCTTTAATTTTAAAAAATTAAGTACTTATTTTAAACACGTCATTATGTGGTGTTAACTCAATACGAGTGGTAATGAATCCTTGAAATGAAATACACGTAAATTTTTAATACTGTTACTTTAGCTATCAATTGGTTAATATGCAGCCATGATGTGCACATAATATTGATTACTTTTGTATATACAATTATTTTTTTAAAAAATAACTTATCAAAAAATAAATTAAATCAATTATGCATAAATATTATATAAACATTTTACATATATTTTTGAGTGAATCTACATAACTAACATATTTATATATTAATTTTGTTACTGGCTTTATTTATTTATTTTTTAATAAATGAAGTGTACCAATTTTCTTTTTATTTTACAACTGTACCAAAAAAGTTATGAACTTGTATATTTAATCAATTTTACGTGTGTGTATAATTGAAAAACACATAATATAATTTTCCACTAAATATGCTTTGAAGTTTCAAAATAATAAAACTAAACTATATTTACAAATTTAATCTCTAAAGTATTAAATTTACTTAATTTTAGTTTTTAAAAATTAATACAAGTTAATAGTCTTAACAAAAAACAAATTCACTATATGTTAATTCTTTTAACATTTTTCTCTTACTTAAACAAAAAAAATTAATGAATAATAAATTTATTATTTTCAAAAGCTAACCTGTCTGTAAAAGGCAAATAAGGCTAACAACCGCCGACACCCAAAAGGGGAAAAAAGGCATAGAATTAAAAGATTAGAACGTACCCAAAACCATGTTTAGCATAATAAGGAAGATTAGACAGCGAAGTCTCATCAATGTCAAAGATCCAAATGTCTGTACCATCCCCAGGGAGATTGAGTTTCTTCGCATAAAAATAAGCTTCACGAGCCACAGCTTTAGAGTCTAGTCTATACTGGAAACCTAGGATATAGTTCCCAATATACCCTTCACATTCTTCTGGAACAGTTTCCCAGTCTATGATGTTGTGAGCTTCCACCCCAAGTCTCCAACTTGCGCAGTTTATGCCCTGTATGGAGGCACCATAAGAGCCAGACCCAGTTTTCAGACGTAGAGGGTGGATCTGGTAGGGTTCTGATGAGCCTACAATAATGAAGGCTAGAAACACCAGAGCCACTATCATACTCCTCATGGTTAATCTAATTATGGTTTTCTATTGGAGAAGAAGAAACTTCAATTTGCAGCTTGAAACTGCATTGCTTTGAGATCTGTTCTTTAAATATGGTTCTTCTCCGGCTATAGGACGGAGTCTTTAGAATATTTTACGTGGGTGTTATCCTTGGCCGGCCAAACAAGGCAAATGAGAAGTACATGGACAATTACGTATAACCACCTCGATTATAGTTTAATTACAAATTGATGCACAAAATTTAAAATGCAATACTTAGCTTTACTTTTTAAATTATCACAAAAAGTTAAAACTTATATGCTAATTAAAACTAATTAGTTGTGGCCTATTGCACGAAAATTCTTGTAACATGCATAAAAAATCAAAAGATGGACACAACGCAAAACGAGCTGCATTGATCATGACTTTGAAGCAGTGCGATTCCCTTCAAACTTTATATATATATATATATATAGAGAGAGAGAGAGAGAGAGAGAGAGAGAGAGAGATATCTTTAAAAATCATGCAATGCCTTAATTATGTTTTCATGATATTATCAAATTATCCTCCTTTCTAAAGTATCACGTAATTTTTATGCACATTAGGTTTAACTAATATGTAATTCTAGTATTTTCACTTTTTATGATAGTTTAAAAAAATAAAGTATTACATTTTTATGTTTGTATACTATAATTATAATTAGTTTATATTTTAGGGGAGTCATATGTAATTTTTTCTAAGGCTTTGCTTGTTTTGTAAGAAAAGAAAATTTTTTCAAAAAAAAAATTCAAAGAAATTGAAAAACAATAATTTCATATCATCGAAATTTGATGTTATTTTTCATTACAAAACTTTTCTTTGCAAAATATTTCTTTTGTTTGCATTATATGAAAAAATAAAAAATAAAAAGGTTGCACATGATGAAGAGTAATAGCTAAGTAAGTAAATGTTAAAATATTTCTCTAGTAAAGAAAAATAAAAAGAAAAGAGAAAGTCTAAAGAAATAGATTATATATATTTTTATCATTCTTTGTATTATACATTTTTTTATTTGAGAGACACAACATTTTTTCATTTGAGAGACACTTTATAATTTAATTAATTAAAAGAATTTAAATTCAGTTAATTATTGGTGGCACTCGAAGATGATGTGGGTATGTATATGCCTATACAAGCATATGCATTGTGCATGTCCATTCATACATGGACATGTGCAACCAAGCCGTATGTGTGTTTTGTACTTTTATATATATATATATATATATATATATATAAAAACACACACACGTGTATCTTTTCGCTTGCATATACATGTATTGTCTGTTTTCACTCTTAACAAAAGTATACGTGCATATATACAAATATATATATATACACACACATGTGTGTGCATGCACATTTATATGTGCATGTATTTATACTTATATGTGTATATATATATATATATATATGTAATAAGTTGATATTATTCCGTTGAAGAAAAAATAACAATGATTTTGTTATTTTTAAAAAAAATTTAAAAAGTGAAACAAAAATTAATTAGAGTATCTAGAACAATTTTTTAAAGAAATCATTTTAGCAAAACAGACATAAAAAATCATTTATATTAAAAAATTATTTCTAAAACAAATGGAACATAAGGAAAAAAAAAAAGAAGTAAAAACATTAGGTAGTTTTTGAGCATGAGAATTTTAATTTCTCAAATATTTATAAAATATTTAGATACAACAAGTATAAAATATTTGAAACTTACATGTGTATGTGTCCTAATACATAATATAACAATGTTGATTTATTTTTATATATGTCAAGTTCAAAAATTTTATAAATAATATATTTTTAAATTATTGAAAAATTAAAATTCTTACATATAAAACACTACTTAATTAAGCAATTAGCTTAGTGTTTGAGGCTAGTATGTATTTATACTTAGCTAGACCATCAAAACTAAAGGTGGGTATCATGCAATTGTCAATTTGAAAAAATTTGAAAAGAAAATATAAAAATTTGAAAAAAAAATGTGGAACCATAGAATAGCATTCTACAGTACAATCCATTATCCTTACACACACATATATGATGTTCAAATTTTGATATGCGAATTTCTAAGAGGCAAGCAGCAAAAAAAAATTCTGTAGGAATTTTGCACCTGATTAATTGGGAGCATGCGAACTGACATGAACGGAATTAATAAAAATGTGAGCTTTGAAATGGTTAAAAGTAGTAATAATAATAATAATAATAATAATAATAATAATAATGAAGAGAAGTTCGATTATTGTATTATATATCAATTATACATATGTTTCGTCATCACGCAGCTCTTAATAATTAAATAAAAATTAGCGAATAAATACTAAAGTAATTAATTCACGCGATTCACATATTCCAGGGTAGCAATGGAAAGATCACATGATCAATACTTTCTTTTCGTCCATGGACAGGTCAAAGACAAAAATCATATATAAGTTTGGAATATTGCAATCGGCTGTGGAATAATTAAGAGGCCATATTGTAGATTATAGAAATAGACAAAACAGTTATATATAATTAATTCGTTAGGTAGCATATCTATCTTTTCCTTCGAATTGTCTTTGACATCAAGCAAGGTTTTTACAAATTTAAAAATAATGCTTTTTGTTAGCGCAGATAATTGGTTCGCCATCAAGTTCACATGCACGTTTATTTTAATTAATGAAAAACATATATTATTAGTCACGAAAAATCACACATATCCCCTTATCTAAAAAGTTCATTAAACTACTAATTAATGTCAGGTGACTCAGGCCCACGTAGCCTCAATCATTCCATTTTATCATTATTATTTTTGTATTACTTGATAATCCTTGACTGTTTCTTATTTATCTTCAAAATTAAAATTATTTGTGAATATCCTACAATTGTGAAACTCTATTATAAGAAGTGAACCATCCTCTTGTTTATGCTTAAAAGTTAGGCCACATATGGCACAATAGAATGAAAATGAATAAAATAAAAATAAAATAAAATGCATAAAAAATAACACTCATATTTTTATTTTAAAAAATTAATTAAAAATTATATCTTATTTAAATAATGATAATACATTATATAATAAATTCTCTCTCTTTCTCTTCCCCCCCCCCCTTTTTTTCCCTCCCTCCCAATCTTCATATTCTTCTTATGCACGATTATCCGCTCTTTTCTCATATATGGCTCTCTACTAATGATGTTATACTGTTAAAATATATCATGCTTTTAACTAACACATAGAAGAGAGTTTATAACTTTATTAGTAAATTATACTTCTTTTTTTATTTGACTAAACTATATTAAATATTTTTTATTTTAAAAATTATATCCAACCCTCCTCTAATTTATTTTTAGTCAATAAAGTCACAGCTTTTTACACAATAGACATTTAAATATATAAAATTATTTAAATTATCTCTACTATTATATTAAAAATAAAATCATAATATCGTGTTATGTATAAAGTTAATTTTTTTCTTACAAAAAATAAATTAGAGAAATTTTTTTGTAATAAATATCAAAATATCAAAAGAATCATTTATAATTTTTGAAATAAGAAGACTATAATTTAACCAATTTTAAAAATTTTAGTGTAATTTACTCTACTTTTATTTCAAAATTTTAATTAGCAGAGTTTAGTTTTTGTATAAATTCAAGTTGTGGGTCCAATCAGTAGGGAGGCTCCCCTAGTCTTCCTGCCATCTTGGTTAATATACATATGGTAGTTTTGGTAAAAGTTAAGCCCCCAAAAAAAAATAAAATTAAGTATGACTTTCTAAAAAATAGTTTGTATATAACTTGTCATAAAATTATATATGGCTTCTCAATTTTTTTTACTTTATATGATATTCATTCTTTTATTTATTAATATTTTTTTATTATTATTTAATATTTTTCAACTTTTTTTTGGCATTTGTCTTGTAGTTTCTTCTACAAATATAGTTTTGATAAATTGTTTTATTTTATTATTTTTATCAAATTATCAGTAAATTTTTTATTTTTTTTAATACTTAAAATCATTTTTATATATATCATAAAATATTAGCTAATAAAATGGATTAAATGAAATGAAACATATTTAAAAATATGTCCCCTTTCATATAATGCGCAATGGTGTTATTTAAACCAGCAACCACTACAAAAAAATAGCAAATTTGTGACGGAATTTTTTTCCGTCACAAATTCATCACAAATTCGTCACTAATTCCGTCGAAAAAATTTGCGACGGAATTTTTTACGAAAATTATCCGTTGCAAATATTTCCGTCACTAATCCGTCACAAATCAAGTTAGTGACGGAATTTAATGACGGAATGTTCCGTTACTAATAAGTGTGATAGTCAATTCCAATTTTGTGATGGAATTTTGTGACGGAATATTTGGTCACTAAATTAGTGACGGAATTAGCGACGAAATTTCTATTACAAAATTTTCCGTCGCTAATCCGTCATTAAATCCGTCACAGATTATTTAAATATTAATTTTAAATAATTTATATGATATAATGACTTAAATATATATGTATATATGAAACCGTTGCAAATTAGTTAAATATTATTAATTGTGTGTATGTATTTATATGTATTATAATTTAATAATTTATATATTATAATTTAAATTAATAATTTAATAATTTCAATATGAAAATAGTAAAATGCAATAAATAGTAATGTGGTTAATTATTCTATGAATAATAAAAGGCCTCCATTCATGTTCAAAAATTAAAAAATGTATAATTTATTTATTTTAAGTCATAAATTAATATAAATATAAAATATATTTAATTAACTAAAAATAGTAAAAAATTTTACAAATTTAAAATCATGATTTAAACAACTATGTATAAGGAATGATTGAAAAAATATACAAAATAAATAAAAGTGAAATAAATATTTCACTCAACAAAATTGAAAAAATAAATTATATAAAAAAATTATGACATGTCTATTTTCCAAAATTTTATAAATATTAAAAATGACTCAACTCAGCTAGTATCCTTCAATCACATCATATCTCTCACCCCTTTGTGCTCCTAATCAATTTCCTCTCTTTGTCATGGTGTAAACTCTCAGTTAAATTCACACATTCTTCACGGTGTTTCTCTATTTTTGTTATCACCTTTTTAAGTGATAATATAAAGGTTTTTCCTTGTTCAAAAACTAAGTCTTTCTCTCATTTAAATGTCAAATCTCTCAAATTCTCTCAAAAGAAGCAAAGGCTAAATACCGAGAGGTGCAAAATCAAAAAAGAAATGGAGGGTATGATCTAAAATCTAAGATATATTATATAGCTATGTAGTTAGAGAGAAAGAATAATATAAAAGAGTATGTATCCAATTTACTTTATTTTTACACCTATTCCTTTTTTCCCCCAATCTTTTTTAATTACACTATATGTAAAAACATAATTAATATCCTTTTTATTTTCTTTCATTTTCAATTGAGATTTGATTTTTGTTAGTTCATATTTGTTTCCAATTCCATTTGCAATGATTTTTCATTTCCTATTCATAAGAGTTTAAGGGATAAGAAAGCTTTTTTTTCCCTCCAAACAAAGGAAAAAAACTTGTCAAGATGACTGTTCTTAACATGAAAATTATCATAATATGCTATTAATTATAGTTTACCAATCTATTAAATCTTGCTAAGAAAATTATTTAGTTACTCAACTCCTAATTTATAAAAAATAAAAATAAGTGTTAGTAAATTTAACTATAATATAATGTTGTATTTGTTAAATAATATGAAAAAAAAAAATTTTGTAGACTACATAATAATTTATGTCATTAAATTATAAAAAGGTATGTTATATATGATTTTGTTAATGTAAAATTTTTATATAAATTATGAGTTCATAACCTTTTTTTTTTTAATTTTCACTCTCCTAATAACTTATGTTGAGATTTGGCCTTAAGTATGAGTAATTTTTTTTAACAATTCAATATTATATAATTAGACTTTAAAATAATTTTCCTTTTTGTATTATATATTTATTGAGAGATTTGAAAATAAATATCTACAGAATTTTACCTAAATTTAGTACTTTAATATATACTTTTATTTGTGTATGTGTGAGTTGAAATTATCTATTATAGTAGAAGAAAAGTTCATAATTTCTATCCTTTCAATCTACATTGAAAGTTTTTTAATCCTGCTTAAATTGGAGTTAAGTTCATATTTTTGTTAAAGTATGTAAACTTTTTAATTTATATATATATATATATATATATATATGATAATATGGAAGTGGTTGAATTTCATATAATAAATGAATATTGACCTAGTTATTATTCATGGTTTAACATTTTATTATTATTTAATAACTCTTCAATTTTGATAATAAGTTTAACTATTATTACTTTATTATAAAATGAAGATACTTTTTTTACTTCAAAAAAAGAGTGAATAATTTGTGTTTATTGGGATGAGTAATTTTTTTTTCAAATAAAAACTTAGAAACTTGAAATTTAACATCCATCATACTTTTATACTAAAATTTAATTGAATAACATCCCTCCAAAAAAAATTAATTGAATAACTCATAAATCAATTTCATTAGAAGAAGATGTATTTCTAGTGAATAGAATGACTTTTTATTTGTAATTTTGTATAAACTGGAAATAAAACAAATATGGTAAATTATCAAACTTATTTAAAGAAATGAAAAAGGGTAATTTAAAAATAATAATAGCTAATACATATAGTATAGGGATATATTTTTTATCAAATTTTTTAATTAAAATTTGATGAGAATATAACTTTTTTAATAATAATATAACTTGTTCATTTTTATATACTTTATATATAATTTATTATTGATTTAGTTTACTAATATTTGAAAGTTTGAATTTTAGTTTCTCTACTGTTTGATGTTATTATGATGAAGAAGAGATGTTACGATTCTCAAATCATGGCGAGACAAATCTCCTCCATCACTCCAAGCAAACACAAGATAATTGTGAAGGTGTTGTCATTTTACAGTCATCTTTTCATCACTTTTTTTTTTCTTCTTTATTATTTCTTTATCATTGGTGGATGTAAATTATATATATATATATATATATAGACACCTGCACCCATTTTCTCCACGCAATGAACACTGTGACATGTGCATAAGGTTAAGGGTGATTGATGAGAGAGGTTCACACCATGATGCAACTTCCCCACACATAAACAATTCCCTCTCAGTAATGCGAAAAAGGAGCTTACAAGAGGCGAGAGATCAACGCAACAAATCTAATTACAAAAGCATCAATTATATAATTATATAATTAATTCTTGAATTGATAAAGTAAAATATTATTTCATTTGAAATATATATTAAATAAAAATATAATATAATACAATATAAAAAGGTATTAAATTAGACAATTAAATTTTTTTTATTTTGGTCAATACAATTGAGTCCTTAAATTTTTTTTGGAAAACAACATATCTTAGTTGTCTTATTAATTATATTAAAAATAAACTCAGAACTTTATATTATATAAAAAAATTAATTTATTTGATGAAAGTAAATTAAATAAAAGATTTTTATGATATATATCAAAATATTAACGAAGTCAAATATTATTTTTTAAACAAAAGAATATAGTGTAATTTAATCAAAGAAAATGACGTAATTTATTTTCTTATTTTTTAAGGGCAAACTAATCTGTCCACTTTCTTATTATCTTCAAACAAGTTTATAGAGCAAATTTCTATCATAATATTATCACAATATTTCTCTTTAATTAATTATGTTTTGGGACCATAAATGGAAAACAGAATTTGGAACCATAAAAAGTCTTATCTTTCAATTTTAACTACGAAGCAAATCGACCAAATTAAAAATTACATATTAATTGAGGTATATATATATATATATATATTAATTTTAATTTATACATATCAGGACCTTCTAACATCTACGTTAGTAAAAAAAAAATACAACTTGGGCCAAAACTTCTTCGGTGCGGTGAATATATATGGTGATTCCAGCATCATCTTATCGTAGTTAAAAAAAAATCTAAAAGTATATAATTAAGATTAGCAAATCTTGTCAGGGGACTTTTTTATAAGTGTTTCTGAGACTGTCAAAATTTAACTCAAATAAAAAGGGTTGGGTTCATGCATGTATAACTATCAAATAATACTATCAAATAAATTCAATAAATAATCTTTCTTGCCAACTTCACTTTATTTTTTTAAATATATTAAATCAATAGAAAAAAGCTAGAAAATTAAAATCTAATTTTGAGCCAAAAGAATCAAATTTTTTGTCCTTAATTCATGGACGATCGTGGAAAATAGCACTATAGCAGCAGCCTCGTGAAAAAGCAAACTTCGTGCGCTGTACATTTTGGGAGTAGTGCTTATTATAATATGAAAAATAAATATTTAAAAATATATTATATTATGTTTATGATGTGCTAAATGAAACTAGACAATTTTAAATTAGAAACGTTGGATTGTGTGTTTGAATAATATTAAGTTCAAACTTTTTTCTTTTTATGATTTTATATAAATAAATTTTATGTAAATGAGTTTTAATTTTAAGAAAAAAGAAATTTCTCATTTTAAAATTTCTTTGGATAAATGATTCTTGATATGAAGATTTAGAAATTCCATGATATAAGAGATGAGAATTGAGTCCGATACCCACAAAGGAATGGGTTTGTGGATGAAAAAATATATATATTTTTCTTGTGGCTTAAAGATGGAATAGTATAATTTAGTTGAGACTAATTAAAAACTGGATGCACACTCTTATTTAGATCATTTAAATTTAATTTAAATGATTATATATATATATATATATATTAATTTTTTTATTTTATAAAATATAAAATAAAAATAAAAATAATTTTATAATTGATAATTATAAAAAAATTTATCTTTTGTATAAGAAATAAAAAATTATAAAATTTAAACTATTCAAATTAAATTACTCCAAATTGATATGCGCACAGCATGCGGATCTCTATTGTAAGTGGAGGGATCTGTGTTCGACTAATTATGATATTGAAATAAGCTTATTACGTCGTTTCATCAAAGAAAGAAGTTGTCGTCATTGGAGGGGCGATTGAATAATCCATTTCATATCATTTCAATTGTTCTTTATTTTGATACTGGCATATATAACTTACACGTCACTTTACGCTCACAGATGATTAACAAATGTCATCTTTTACATCGTTGGGTTGTTAGAATAATTTTTATAAAAATAAAAATAAGAGTGAAATAAATTTTGACAAAATAAGCTTTAATTATTATGATTATATTTGATAAAAAATAAAAAATAAAAAATAGTATTTTATTTTTATGTTTTGTTAAATAAAAATAATATTAAAATTAAAAGGAAAACTAAATAAATAATGATGATATGTCTTTGTTTATTTACTTTCAAAAAATATTTTTTAATTATTACTAAAATTATTGATAATAAGAAAAAGTATACAAATATTTATTTTAACTTTTTTAATTCAAAAAATATTTTTGTCTTTATACTTTGTATATTGATTCTCTTCATTGATCCTTATAATCTAACATAAATACATCAAAATTTACGTAGTTATTAGAAAAGAATATTATAATATTTAATTTTTTTAAAGTTGTTAAAAACATTTTTAGTTTTGTGCCTTTAAAAAATTTTGAACCACTCTAGATTTCATAGTCACTTTATGATTGTAAAAATCCAAATTCATCAAATTTAGTTTTTCTCTTTCTTCCTGTTGTTCTTTCGTATAATTTTTCAAAAATTTTCTTTGATGTGACATGTCGCTGCACTTTCACGTATTTGCTTATTTTACTCCTTCCTACTTACTGATTGATTTTCCTTTTTTTAACAGCAAACGGAACCTTGATTTCGTTATAAACCTTGACAGTATAGTTTGGGTGGATTTTAGTTAAGCTCATCTTGTTTATGTATTATTCTGCATGCTTGTATGAATTTAATAATAAATATATAAAAAATTATTTTTAATTAAAAATTATACATTTATTATATTTTGATTAAAAATTTAATAATAAATATATAACAAAATTATATTTAAATTTTTTTAATATAAAATACATAATTTGTAAATGCTTAACAAATTATTTGATATATAAAATTGTTAATATACAAATAAAAAAAATACAAATAAAATGAATAACAAATATACCCCACACTCTTCCATAAATTGAAAAAAAAAACTGACATTATTAATTAATGATAGCAGAAAGACGACCATTATAAAAAATATTAACTCTGCCTCTTGTTTTCCCCCTCACAGCCAAAGGGCCTTAGAAATTTCAAAACACGGCTATAGCAAGTTTGAACGCTGATTTGTAGTTTTGGCATTAACTTCTCTGTCCATAACTGAGAAATTTTTTATTGGAGGCAACTATTGGTCCCCACTCAGAAATAAAGTAGTTAATGGAGATGTTGTGATGACGAGTAAATTGGTTTAGAAATATGAAATATAATGCGTATCCAAATGAAAACAAATCAGATGGGCAGTGGGTGAGGAAAAGACAAGTCAAAATTACCAGTGACAGCTAAGGAAACGATGGCAGACAGACAATGAGGTTTGCTATAGACAAAAGCGCAAAGAAACAAGTAGTTAGATTAAATTGACATCATCTCCCTGTGATGAACAGCGACGATGGGAGGTTAAACTAATCTTCTAACTCATCGAAAAACACTTTCGTTTCGTTTCTTTTTTTTTTTTTGGTTTTCTACTGTCAGCACCGGCCACAACAGGAAATAAAAGTAATTAGAAAGAAAGCAAAACGAATCGATGAAGGAAGGAATCGACGGCAAACTTTTTTTAATTATAAACTTATGGTTAATTTTTATGAATTTTGCTGACTACTTGATAAAATTTGAGGAGCCAACTATAATGGTTCACCAAATAAATTCAAATATTTTTACTAAATATTAACAAAAGTATAACAAGTAAAAATAATTATGAACAATTATTATTTTTCATTCTTTTTAGTTTTATTATTATTACTTTCATTCCCTCATTTGATCATGTCACCGTTGAAACAATTGTGTTGTGTTTTATTTTAATAAGATGTTATTAAAATATTAGTTAGGGTCATCATTTTCAGGCGGCTTAATAAAGGCATTGCCATATATTTACGCTAAAAGACAAATCTCTTGAGTGGAGTACAGATTACGACATTATTGGCACTTTATTCACGTGGCTTCCAGCCCCCATCGTTTGGAGAAACATCATGGCCCTTCATGTGATCCAACTGCCAGAAAGCATGCCAGAAAGCAACGGCTCTTTGTAATACAGAAGAGTAAAGCTGCATCTTTCCATCCCGTGAAGCACCCCTCAGATCTCAGATTTGTTGTGCAGCAGAACCCCCTTTTGCAAACAGTGTCTTGGTCGACAATACTCTTCCTCCTCGTTGTTTAACCGCCGGCTAACGTTCGTCCACCTCCTCCTCCTCCACGTTCTGCAGCTGTTCCCCCCAAAAAGCAGCGCCTAACTTCCAAGAAGCCCCCCACCGTCATTCCAGTCGTGGCATCTCACGGGCTCGCCATTAGACGTCTTATGAGTCCCACTTTCAGATCGTCAGCTTCTCCTTCCCTCTGATCTTTGACCATAAATTATCAACTCAGATCTGTAGGTTTTCTTTCTCCATTTTTCAATTTATTTTATTAAATAAAATAAATTGAATAAAGTTGAGCTAGAACTACTTAAATCTCTTGTTTTGGTAAATGTAAATGTTGATCTTTCTTTTGTGATTCGTACTATCCAAATAGAATTATTTTGGTTTATGTTTAGTTTTTTAAAATCTTACAGCCATATACATTATGAAATAAATTTTATTCTGATTTATTTATTTTACTTGTCTATACTTCATATTGTTGTAGATTTTGAAGAATTCTATGACCAATGTGATCCTGTTTAGCTACACTCTCCTTAGTCCTCCGTGGTTGTGTTATTTTTCTGCATTCTTCAATGTGTTGTTGATACTTTTTTAGGCATAGCATGTAAAGTCTTTGTGTGCAGCATCAATTGTGTTTGTAAACAATAAATGGGGCTTTTAACTTGTTGTTGCTGGATGGTAAAATGCAGTTTGAGTCTCTCATTGGAACTCAAATATCATTTTATTAGTTGTTGATGAGGTTTAAAGGTATTTTTACACTAATTTCAGGTTAAGTATTTTTTTCTCTTTATGATAATTAAAAACCCAATCATATAGGTCATATGTATATAAATAATTTGATAAAAAATAATTTCAATATAATGTATCTTTTAGTTTTAAATCATTAAAACTTATTTGTTTGTGCTTCTTGAAGCTTAAAAGTTATTTTTTTTTTTACAAAAATACTTGTTTTTAAATTTAGTGGTATTTTGCAAAGTCTTTACAAACAAAGTGATTGTTTTTAAGTGATAGTAGTAGTTTTTTTCTTTTTTGCTATGAAAATTAAGTAGAAAATTGTTGTTTCTCCTTTAAAAACAATAGCAAAAGTATTTTCTTTTTAGAGGCAATTGTATCCCCATTCAAAAATATTATTTACTATACCTATCCTTAATTATTTTTATCGAACCTCTATTATAAAATCAAACCCTTATATGTCCCTTTTCACAATTTGATAGTCTTATATGTCCCTATTATAAAGTAAAACCCTTATATGTCTCTTTTCACAATTGATTTTGCTAAATATAAATTGTTCTAACTCACAACACTTGCAAAATTCTATTAAAGATAAAATTTTAAAATAAATAAAAAATCACAACAATCCCATACAACTTCATAAAAAAAAAACTACGTAATTAACCTAACTTTTAAGAAAAATGGCCTATTCTAAATTAATATATGTATAAAAATTGGAAGAAACCTACATTATTCATTGGCTTTGGAAGTGTCACACCTTCTTCTTGGATTCTATGCACTTTTTTTTCCTTTAAGTTTCTGTGTAAATTTTTTTTTTAAATAAAACTATGCAAACTTGTTGGTAAGTCCCAAGACGCATCTACTTTAAACAAAACTGTCAAGTTGGTATTTTATATGAAATTCATGAATTAAATATAGAAATTGTACCAAGTTGGTATTTTCTCCTTATAAAATACATATCTCAATTATTTGACTTATGAATCTTATCTTATATTATTTAGTTTTTGAACTTAGCCCACATGATTTTAACCAAAAGTAGTTATACATAAAATTTAAGAAATTTGTTGTGTATATGAATTAGATAGACATTGATGATAGGTCGGTTTGAGGAAATTGACTTTGTTTAACTTAAAAACAATATTTCTGAATAAAATTCAATAAATATTGACATAAAACAAAATTCAAAACTTGTTTAAGAACTATTATGCGGATCCTTTATGTAGCCTTCTTATGCATGATTTTCATTGTTCAAGTTATTTTTTTTTTTTATAATCTGTAGATGTAATGATGAAATTATGTGCAAAAAATGCATACATGGATTTCGTGGTTAGTTCTCAAATTTTGAAAGAGAATGTTTTTGAGACTATACTATATAACTTTAATGTTACTGATGTTAGTCCTTACGATTGATGACTACTACTTGGAATTGGACTTATTCAAATCTCTACTGTCTCCAAATATGTTTATCCAATTACTTAGCATTAAGCACATTATTAAGAGTGGCCCAATTAATATTGGGGGAAAAATAGAGTAAGTAAGCCATTCTAATATTTAGTTGCAAACTCTTTTATTCTTTTTTCCTAAAAAAGTAGCTACAAACTATTATAGTTTTGTAGATAGATTTGTGATGGCTATTGAATATTTGTTAGACTACTTCATGACTGCTTGAAGACAGATTATTGGGAGATAGAATGGAGGTGCCAGAAAATCGAAGATGGATGTATAATAGAGTTGATTTGAGTCATCGACATTTTACAAGAGAGTTTGAGCAAGGTGTCGAGGAGTTTCTTGCTTATGCATGCCGATTGCCTTCCTTTTTACAGTCAGAGAAGATTAGGTGTCCATGTGCCCGGTGTAAATGCAAGAACCATCTATGTCTTGATGAGGTGAAGGTGCATATTTATAGATATGGATTCAAACCAGACTATTATATATGGACTAGTCATGGAGAAACATTGACTGACTATCATTCACCCGTGTGTCCAATGGTAGGCGTCCAACATGTCTCACAAGGGTCACTTGGGACTCATTTAACACAATATGAGACTATGGTGATAAATGCAGTTAGGCCAAGTTTTAGGGATAACTATAACCCAAGTATTGAAGAGATGCCAAATCCAAATGCAAAAGCATTCTATGACATGCTGCATGTTGCACAACAACCCTTGTGGGAAGGTTGTGAAGAGGAGTCTGAACTTTCAGCTGCTGTGCAGTTATTAAGCATTAAGGCTGAAACTAACATGTCACAACAAGGCTACAATTTAGTGTCACGGCTTATGCGGAGGATACAACCTAAAGACACTCGTATGCCTAGAGATTTGTATCAAACAAAGAAGTTGGTGTCAAAATTAGGGCTTGGTTATATGAAGATTGATTGTTGTGTGAATGGGTGTATGTTGTATTATAAAGATGATGCAGATGCAACCCAGTTTAAGTTTTGTGGTGAAGCACGGTATGTCGCAAGAAAGTGTGATGGAAGGAAAAAAAAAATTGCAACTAAGCAGTTGTGGTACCTATCACTAATTCCTAGATTTCAAAGATTATTTGCTTCTGAAAAAATAACAAGGGAAATGAGGTGGCATTATGAGAACTGTCGAGATTTTGGTATCCTTAGTCACCCATCTGATGGACAAGCGTGGAAGGTGTTTGATAGTACATACCTTGACTTTGCTTATGATCCCCGAAATATTCGGCTTGGGTTATGTGCTGATGGCTTTACGCCATTTGGCCAATATGGCCGAAAGTATTCTTGTTGGCCAGTCATCATCACGCCATACAATCTACCACCAGCAATGTGCATGAGATAAGAGTATATGTTCTTAACACTAATTATCCCTGGTCCTACTAATCCCAAAGGAAAAATAGATGTTTATCTGCAACCACTGATAGATGAATTAAAATTATTATGGACTGAAGGTGTGCTAACATATGATGCCTCATTGAGACAAAACTTTCAGATGCGTGCCGCACTATTATGGACAATCAATGACTTCCCAGCATATGGCATGTTGTCTGGTTGGATGATAGCGGGGAGATTATCATGCCCTATCTGTATGGAGAATATGAAGTCATTTCAACTGAAGCATGGGAGAAAAACATCTTTCTTTGATTGTCATCGATAATTTCTTCCTCCTGATCATGCATACAGGAGAAATAAAACATCTTTTTATAAGAATAGAGTTGAGAAATCTATGCCTCCATCGAGATTAAATGGAGAGGAAGTTTATCAAAGAGTATGCAATATGCCAAAAGTGACTGAGTTGGGAGAACTTGTACCAATTGAAGGGTATAAGGACACTCACCATTGGACAAAACAGAGTATATTTTGGGAATTGCCATATTGGAAAACTAACCTCATTCAACATAATCTTGATGTTATGCATATTGAGAAAAATGTGTTTGACAATGTATTTTATACCGTCATGGACACAAAGGGAAAGACTAAAGATAATACACAAGCTCGATTGGATGTGGAAGAATATTGTCGACGAAAAGAATTAGAACTTGTCAATGGTGGAGGGAAAGTTTTGAAGCCTAAGGCACAATACACTTTGAATATAGAACAAAAATGAGCTATTTGTCAATGGGTAAAGAACCTGAGACTCCCTGATGGGTATGCATCTAATCTGGCTCGATGTGTTAACATGAAGGAAGCAAAGTTATATGGAATGAAGAGTCATGATTGCCATATATTCATGCAACGTTTGCTTCCTATTGCCTTTGGTACTTTGCCTGAAACTGTATGGAATCCCATAACTGAGCTTAGTCAGTTCTTTAGAGAACTTTGTTCCACTATATTGACGATAGCTCAATTAGAGTTATTAGAGCAGAACATTGTTGTAACATTGTGCAAGTTGGAGAAGGTCTTTTCCCCTGGGTTCTTTAACTTAATGGAGCATTTGCCCATCCACCTTCCGTATGAATCAAAGGTTGGGGCACCCATTCAATATCGATGGATGTATTCTTTTGAAAGGTAATGAAGCCTATTACTATATACTTGGAATGAATATATGTTTGAAAGGTAATAAAACTTGTTTACCTTTCTTATGTAGGTTCCTCCAAAAATTGAAGCAAAAAGTCAAAAACAAAGCTCGAGTGGAAGGATCTATATGTGAAGCTTATATAATTGAGGAAATTGCAACATTTTGCTCACATTACTTTGAGCATGATGTGCCATCAAGAATTATGAGACCTCCAAGAAATGATGATGGTGGAGAATCGAGCCTACCTACAATTTCTATTTTTAATTATCCTGGAAGGCCTGCTGGAGAATGCAAGTCTCGTTTCTTGAATGATCAAGAAGTGGAAGCCGTCATAAAATATGTCCTAATAAATTGTGATGAAGTGCAACCTTATATCAAGTAAGTGATATTGCTTATATATCACTTATTTGTATATGTTTAACACATTTCTTTGTTATGCAGTTCATTTGTGCATGAGTTAACTTTGTCCAATCCTCAAATGGCGGATGCTGAAATAGAAGCTCGGATAGAAGCAAATTTTCCCTTATGGTTTCGAGAACATGTAAGTAGTAATAAATTTAAATTAAGTATATCTTTAAACTAACCTCAACTCACATAAAATATTAAAAAATGTCACATAGGTTCAAAATCCAGCCAACAATGTTCTAGATCTATTTTTACATGACATTGCTCGAGGACCAAAGAGAAGTGTTAGAACTTGGCCTATTTACTTTGTTAATGGGTACAAATTTCACATTCATTCATTGAGCCATCGAAAATCAACAATAAATAGTGGTGTATGCATGAAGGGGACTGACTTTACACAATCAGAATATGACTTTTATGGCATTCTAAAAGAGATTGTGGAGATTGAATATAAGGGGGTTCCTGTGAAGCGATTAGTATTATTCAATTGTCAATGGTTTGATCCTTCACCTAATCATGGTATGAGAGTTCACAAACAATATGGGATTGTGGAAGTTCATGAGTTAAGGAGGTATAACAAGTTTGATCCATTCATATTTGCATAACAAGCGACGCAGGTGTATTACGCGTATTATCCTAGTTGTCATCAAAAGGCTAATTGGTTAGCCGTAATCAAGGTTAAGGCTCGTAGCATAATTGATGCTCCTATATCTGAAACAAATATAGGGGCATTTCAGGTGGATGGATTAGAAGTCATACTACCTACAATTGTCCCGAATGATGAATTCCATAACCTAAGAGATATTGAGGGTTCTTATGAGGAAATAGATATGTCAACTACTAACATAGTTTATGATGAAAAAGATGAAGAAGAAGAAAAAGAAGATGATGATGATGATGATGATGATGATGAAGATGAAGAAGATGATGATGATGATGATGGTCATGGTGATGGCGATGATGATGATGATAATGATGTTAATGATTATGATGACGATGACGATGATGATGATGATGATGATACATAAATTAGAGTTAGGTTTGATTTAATTGAGTTTATTTTTTAAAATAATATATTTCATTTCTTAGTGTGAATTTATTTAATTGTGTCTTGTTCTTTTTTTTAATAATATATATATATATATATATATATATATATATATATATATATTTAGTGTAAATTTATTTTGTTTACATTTTTTATTTAATTTTTGATCAACTTATATTGCCTCAAGATTTATTATTGCATGTGTAGATGTCAGGTCGTGGCTCTAGGCGAGCTCGTGCCCGATGGAGTACCTCTGCACCACCCCTTCTGCACCCTCAACCATCTCCTGATCCTCCAATTTCAACACCTGTATCAGTTCCTATAACGCCAGTCGTATCCATTGCACCTGCATCAGCTCCAGTTATGCCTGAATCATCTAGGAGACCTGCGGCATCACCTATATCATCTCCTCCAGTACCATCTCCTGGCTCCCAGCACTCACATCCCACTCCTCAAGGTCCTTCTGCTAGTTCTACATCAATGCCATCTATCGAACCTTTTGGCCGTGACCCCACAGATGGTCGAACATGGTTGTATTCTGACAAGCATACGTAAGTCATTAAATTTATATTATTTTATTTGTTATTTAGTTAACAACTTAGTGTCATTATAACATTTTCAATCATTGTTGTTAAATGATTATATTTAATCCTGTTGTTGCTATTGTCCGTGATATTCTCCCGGTAATCTAAGCAAAATTTGAACATGCGTGTCACAGTTGGAAAGCAACACCTCGTGAGATCAGACAACTATGGTTTGATGAATGGGCGGTATATATCTTATCTCATTATTATATATGTACCATGTGTTGATATTATTTTTTTCTCATTTTGTCTCATTTTTTTTAACTGTTTATGCAGAAAAAGTATAAATGGCTGCCACAATATGACCAAATTATTAAACGCAATTGGAATAAAAAGTGTGGGGATGTCTTACGAAATGCAATGCACAGAGTCCAGCTAGACTTAGAAAAGGGGATCACGCCTAATTGGATCCCAGACAATGTAATGGTCCAACTAAAAGACTATTGGCAGTCAGATGAATATAAGGCCATATGCCAGACAGCTAAAAATAATCGAGCATCTATCACAGGGGGCATGCAACATAAAGGGGGCAGCATTCCTTCAACTGAGCATAAGAGGAGGCTGGTAAGTATTTAAATTCAAATGTAATCCTTGTTTATTTAATGTATAAGATAACTAATATTAATAAATAATTACAGACTTTACAACTTGGAAGGCCACCTACAATGTTTGAATTGTTTAAGCACACGCATTATGATGAGGCAACTGGCCAATTTGTGGACCACAGGGCAGCTGAAGTCTATGTATGTATATGTTTTTCTTTTTTTTCTCTCACTGGAATTGTGCTGATGGCCAAAGGCCTAACTAGTTATAGTGTGAGTTTTGATTTTGTTTTTATTATAACTGGATTTGTGCTAATGACTAGAGACCTGAATAGTTATAGTGTAAGTCTTGATTTTTAGTTTTTATTGTCATTGGACTTATGCTGACGGCCAGAGGCCTGACTAGCTATAGTGTGCATCTTATCTTTTTTGTTTTAATTGTTACTGGACTTGTGCTGATGGCCAGAGGCTTAACTAATTATAGTGTGAGTCTTCATTTTTTGTTTTGTTTGTCACTGGACTTGTGTTGACAGTTGGAGGTCTGACTGGTTGTAGTGTGAATCTTCATTTCTTGTTTTAATTATTATTAAACTTGTGCTGACAGTCGGATGCCTGACTAGCTGTAGTGTGCATTTTTATTTTTGATTTCAATTGTCACTATACTTGTACCGATGATCAAAGGTCTGACTAGTTATAGTGTGAATTTTCTTTTTTTATCTTAATTATCACTAGACTTGTGCTGACAGTTAGAGGCTTGATTAGCTATAGTATAAGTCTTGAGTTTTAGTTTTTATTGTCATTGGACTTATGCTGACGGCCAGAGGCCTGACTAGCTATAGTGTGCATCTTATCTTTTTTGTTTTAATTGTTACTGGACTTGTGCTGATGGCCAGAGGCTTAACTAATTATAGTGTGAGTCTTCATTTTTTGTTTTGTTTGTCACTGGACTTATGTTGACAGTTGGAGGTCTGACTGGTTGTAGTGTGAATCTTCATTTCTTGTTTTAATTATTATTAAACTTGTGCTGACAGTCGGATGCCTGACTAGCTGTAGTGTGCGTTTTTATTTTTGATTTCAATTGTCACTATACTTGTACCGATGATCAAAGGTCTGACTAGTTATAGTGTGAATTTTCTTTTTTTATCTTAATTATCACTAGACTTGTGCTGACAGTTAGAGGCTTGATTAGCTATAATATAAGTCTTGAGTTTTAGTTTTTATTGTCATTGGACTTATGCTGACGGCCAGAGGCCTGACTAGCTATAGTGTGCATCTTATCTTTTGTTTTAATTGTTACTGGACTTGTGCTGACGGCCAGAGGCTTGACTAGTTATAGTGTAAGTCTTCATATTTTGTTTTGTTTGTCACTGGACTTGTGTTGACAGTTGGAGGTCTGACTGGTTGTAGTGTGAATCTTCATTTCATGTTTTAATTATCATTAAACTTGTGCTGACGGTCGGATGCCTGACTAGCTGTAGTGTGTATTTTTATTTTTGACTTTAATTGTCACTATACTTGTACCGATGATCAAAGGCCTGACTAGTTATAGTGTGAATTTTCTTTTTTTATCTTAATTATCACTAGACTTGTGCTGACAGCCAAAGGCCTGATTAGCTATAGTATAAGTCTTGATTTTTAGTTTTTATTGTCATTGGACTTGTGCTGACATTCAGAGGCCTGACTAGTTATAGTGTGCATCTTATCTTTTGTTTTAATTGTTATTGGACTTGTGTTGACGGCTAGAGGCTTGGCTAGTTATATTGTGAGTCTTCATATTTTGTTTTGTTTGTCACTGGACTTGTGTTAACAGTTGGAGGTTCGACCGGTTGTAGTGTGAATCTTCATTTCTTGTTTTAATTATCATTAAACTTGTGCTGACGGTCGAATGCCTGACTAGCTGTAGTGTGCATTTTTATTTTTGATTTTAATTGTCACTATACTTGTACCGATGATCAAAGGCTTGACTAGTTATAGTATGAATCTTCTTTTTTTATCTTAATTATCACTAGACTTGTGTTGATAGCCAGAGACCTGATTAGCTATAGTGTGAGTTTTCATTTTTAATTTTGTCACTAGGATTATGTGATCTTTTATTTAATATTTTTTAATATGTTAATTACTGTGTGGCTATCAAAACGACATATTCTTTCAACGTACCTAATTATGTAATTTCAATATTTGATGGTTTTAATTGTAATGATTGAATATATCTATAGTTTCACGATACTTATTTGTTACTATACGATCACCCTTCATGTTAATATTATATAATAGAAAAGATGCTTAAACATGTGCATACTTTTGGTTTTGGATGCACTGTCATTATTTTTTTATTGTAAAATTGCCTTTCTTTACTTCCTTTTAACAGACTGATTATTTAAGGCTTAAGAATGCCAGAGCTTCGACTCAAGACTCAACAGGCATAGCATCAAATGATGTAGAAGATGATGATGAAGTCGCCTTATGGTTGGAGGCTGTTGGTGGTAAAAATAAGAAGGGTTGCATTTTTGGGGTAGGATCTGAGGCTCAAGATATTGATGCTATCTGTTCTCGTGGGACCTCTTCTTCCGTTCATAACTTAAGACTTCATTCAGATTTTGAAGAGGAATTGCGCAGGAGGATTGCCACAGAGACAGCACCTTTGAGACAGGAGAACCAAGAGCTTAGAGAGCAGAATTAACGTATAACAGAGCAGAATCAACGTATCTTGTCTCTATTAGATCAGCATCAGCAAACACTTAATAGATTGCAAGAACTTGAATCACGATTATCTCATGCCCCATCAGATCCTAATGACTAGCCTCCATCATAAAGATGGTTTTATTTTCCTTTCCTTATTTTAAGATATATGTTTTGTTGAGGATTGTTATAATTTGCTTTAGAATGGTTATCGTTTAATTGAGAATCCTTTTAATATATTTGTTACTTTTTTGTTGCATATTATTGCACTTACATACTTTACTGGATAGGGAGAAACACTTAAATCAAAAATTTTATTATTTAATAATAATGTTATTTTAAATTTACTTTACTTTATTATATTTTTATTGGATAGATAATAAAGAAATATTGAGGTTAAATTTAAAAAAATATTTAATAATGAAACAAATTACATTAGCGACGCAATCTTTCATCACAAATCTGTTGCTAATTAGTGACAGAATTTTCGTCACAAATCCGTCGTTGATTAGCAACGAAATTTCCGTCACAAATCCGTCGTTGATTAGCGATGGAATTTCCATCACAAATTCGTCGTTGATTACCGACAAAATTTTCGTCGCAAATCTGTCGTTGATTAGCGACGGAATTTCTGTCACAAATTCGTCGCTAATATTTCGTCACAAATTCGTCACTGATTGGCGATGGAATATTCCGTTGCAAATCTCTCACTAATTAGTGACGGAATATTCCGTCGCAAATCTGTCACAGGATTAGTGACGGAATATTTTGTCACAAATCCTTCCCCAATCCGTGGCTAATCAGTGATGGAATATTTTGTTGTAATCTGTCACTAATTAGCGATGGAACGTTCTGTCACTAATCCGTCACAAACTTAGAATATGTTATCATAATAATTAGCGACGGAATTTTTTTTGCGACGGAATATTCCGTCACTAATTTGTGACGGAATTTCAGATTTCGTCACAAATAAATTAGTGACGATGAAATTAGAGACGGAAAAAATCCGTCAATAATTCCGTCGCTAATTCGTTTAGCGATGGAATTATTCATATTTAGCGACGGAAAATTCCGTCGCTAATTTTTGTTTTTCTTGTAATGAACACAGTGCACATTACAGTACATTATTTTATAAATAATTTTAATACAATACATTTCTTTCTTTTTTTTTTATGTTAGAAGTAAAGTAATAATTTATTTACTTTCATATATATATATATATATATATATCTATATATTTATATATATTGTAAATAATTATACTTTTTTAAAAATATTATTTATCGTATGCCAGAATGTTGACTCTCATAATTTTTTTGGCCTTTGTGTTTAATCTTTTATACTTTTTTAATACACATAAAATATTTTTAATGAAGTTTGGAAAGGAAATGAGAATATTTAAATGAAATAAAATAATTATATTTAGTATAATATAAAAAGAAATAAATATATTATTCCATTTATATATATATGATTGAATAAAATAGTGTCGAAATGGATAAAAATAATAAAAAATGACAAAAATACTCTTAAAAAAATAAAAAAGGGAAGTAATAATAATAAGAACATAATCAACATTAAATAAATTATATAACTGTTTGATGCATTCCGTTACCCCCAGCATAAGCAGCTGCCAAGTAGCATTTTTGAGTGATTGATTCCATCTCTTTTTTTTGTTTCCTTTAGGCTACCAATCTCTAGAAGGGTTAGAAAGGAAAGTTATTGTTGAAAATGAAAAGAGAATACTATTTTGCCGTAATGAAAGTAATGCTTTATATTAAAGAATTTTAAATTTTAAAATTATTCTAAAGAATTTATAAGGACAAAAAATTTTAATTTGAGATTTTAAACTATAATTTTATTGTACAATTAAAAATTTTTGTCTTTGAGTTTTTAATTAAAATAATTTTAAAATTTAAAGTCTTTTAATATATAATTATAAATATTTTTAACTTGGAATTCTTATTTTTTTTTTGTGTTTTATAGTAATTAGCAAAAGATAATTTTTTTAATATTTTTTTGGCTCCATGAGTATTTTGATCATGTGTTCATTTTTTATTTCTGTATTATTTCCACTCTATAAAACATCAAAATAGAAAAATATTCTTATTTATTTCTATATTATGTCAAACATAATTTTAGGTCATAAAATTCCATCATATTCTTATTTCTTCTCATTTTCTTTCTCTAAAAAATCTTTCAACTCTACCAATCATAACCTTAATTAATTAGGCTATGCCATCCTTTTAATTTTTTCATTGAATTTAGATGTGGACATTTAGGATTTCTTTTGGGCAATTGCAAAAGGAGCGACATAAAATATTAAACTTAAAACATTATATGCACAGCGATTAATTAAGAATCCATACATTTATACATCTCAGTATTTAATTATAAAAAGTAACTCAATTAATGTATGAAAAGTAATTATTATATCATGTTTATACTGTATATCAAACTTAAAAAAGACATATGACTATGTAATAAAAAATTATTAATATATATATATATATATATTTAAAAAATTGATTGTAAGTTAATTTTATGATAAATTGATAGATTATAAAACAATAATGAATTCTATGAAAAGACCTCATCTCACAAAAATTTATTCAGTAATATAAGACTAATTTTTATTAACACTGATATCAACTCATTATATGGTTGGTGATAATGGGAAAATTTATTTCTTATCGATGGGAACAGTTCACATTATTAACTTAGATATTTTATACTAGTAATTAGAAAGAAAAAAAATAAATATAGGGTATGGGCCCTGTATGAACAGAGTTCATTACTTATTTCTTTCTCTCTTTTACTATCACCATACACAGTACTAAGACGTGGCAAACAAAGGGTTATAACTATAAGCATATATAGGAGTCCGGTGCATGCAGTGGAGTGATCAACTAATATAGTAGAGTGGATCGGGTAACTTGAAGGTCCGGTTGCCGGTGTTGGTGCCCTGAATGTCGCTCCACTGGTCTCCTGTGTTTCCAATGATTCTGTATCCACTGTCCTCCAGCTTCTTTCTCTCTGCTGATTTGTACACTACTGCTGTCGTTCCATTGTATGATGAACTCCTGCAACCAAACCAATGGTGATTGTTTTTAACTTCTAAAAGATTAATCTAAATTTATGAATGTTTAATTGGAACATCAAATGATGGACATAAATATAATTTCAATTTTCATTTTATTTGTTTACTTTTATGATTGATTTTCATTTCATATTCATGATGAGAAAAATGTGCAAATGTGTCCAGTTTCTCACATTATTTTTATTTTTATTCCTGCGAATTAGGTGAGTTATTTAATTTAATCAAACTGAACAAAGTAGGATATGGTTTTGAGAGGAAAAATTAAGTTTAAACAAAGTTTGAGAATATTTTTATTATAATTAATAATGAAAATTTAATTTATATAAAATTTTTGTAAAATTATCCATTATAAACCCTGATCTAATTAATCGTCTGTACTTATTATAGATCAATCAATAATTTTTTTTCTGAAAGATATATATTTGATGATTTAATTTCCTAATTTTTAATAATTTTTTTACTTGCTGCTCGTTAATTTTTAAATATACATTCTCTTTATCTTTTATTTTTCATTTTATTAGAACGAAAAATGAGTACGTGGTCCTTACTTTTTCCAATTAAACAAAATAGAAAGAAAAGAGTCTTACTTGAGAATCAACTTGTGCCATGTGTGGTAGCCAACGTTGTTGAGGTTTTTAGTAGTGATTTGCCTTTGACTCTCAGGTCTTCCAGTTATGAACACAACCTTGATGCCAAGGCTCACCAACTCGTTGTACAGCTTCAGCGACTCTGGCAGTGCTGGTGCTTTCCCTTCCTCCACCCATGCGTTGAACTTTGTCGAGTTATATGGTTCCACCCTTCATTTCGACCACATGTCTCATTAATAATTTCAAATCATAATAACACAATAAGAATATATATAAAATATTATGCACAGTGAAGCTAATCTCGTTATAAAAGAATAGTGTTCATGGTTTTGATCTATCCGTGATATACTTGACCCAACGTTCGGCATGAATATTAAATTTGAGTTAAATGAACATAGTTTTTAAGTCTTAATAATGTAATATTAATTTTTTAAACTTTTGAATTTTATATTATATACATTATTTTCTTTTATTATAATTTTTTTTAAGTCTTGTTCAACAAATTTAATTTTTTATAATAAATGAAATATGACAAAAATTTCACTGTGTACTCTTGTATATTTATGAGAGTGATAGAAAATTGATTACAAATTAATTTTTTTAAAAAAATATAGACTAAAAAATATTGAAAATTTTTTTCAAATTCATTCAAACAAATTTAAATTTTAAATTTAAGTAAAATTGTATTCACATGCAAATACATGGGCCAATTTCTCGAGCTTTACACCATAAAATTGAATCCTCACCGAATCCCTAAAAATGAATCTAAGTTAATGTGAAGCTAAAGCCAAACCGCACAAGTAATGATAGATAAAAATGATAAAATAATAGTATACAATTCTAAAAATCAGAGAAATTAAGCAAATGAAATGAAAAGAAAAAAGAGAAAGAAGCGTACCCAAAACCATTCTTAGCATAGTAAGGAAGATTAGAGAGGGTAGTCTCGTCAATGTCAAAGACCCAAACGTTTTTTCCGTTGAGTGAGATTGAGTTTGCGAACATAGAAATAAGCTTCTCTGTTAACTGCTTTGGAGTCTTGTCTATACTGTTGACCGAGCATATAGTTCCCCACGTAATCTTCGCACTCCGCCGGAACAGTTGTCCACTCGATGATGTTGTGAGCTTCCACGGCAAGCCGCCAGCTCGCGCAGTTTATGCCCTGCACACAGGCGCCCTCCGAGCCGGACCCGGATTTGAGGCGGAGAGGGTGGATTTGGTAGGGTTCTTTGGAGCCATGGGATGTTGCTACAATGGAGGCCACAAAGAGAAGAGCCACTAGGGTTCTCATGGTTAAGCTTGGGATGCCGAAGAAAAAAGAAAGTTCTGGATGCTTGAAGTGGCCTTGGTTTTGCTCTCTTTAAATAGACTTCATTTGTCGAAGCTCTTGATTGCAGTGTGAGACATCAATACCTGTGGCCCAAAAGTCTCGATTCTCTGGAGTTTTTAATTGAAAACTTTTTGTAAAATTTAGGGAGAGAATAGAAAAAAAAAAAAAGGAGTAGGAGAAGGAAAAAAAAAATTTACATATATTTTCATTCTCCATGTCACTTCCTTTTTAAAATTTCAAAAAAAAATTATAATAAAGAACTTTAGGTAATCTTTGCACATGTAAGCTAAGGAAATATATATTTAGGTTTTGCAAAAGCATGCATCATGTATATGTGATTGCATATATTGAAGATTATCTTTTTTTTTTTTGTTTACTATGCCAAGTGTTACAATTAAAGTCATAATAGCAATTGCTTTAAGATAAAAGTTAAGTTCAATTTTAAGTGTTTAATAAAAATATGATATCTAGAGACTTTTTATAGATCAAAATTACATATATATAATTGGATTTTTCGAAAAAATTATTTTGCACATATTTTTATTGAAAAAATCTTACTTAAAAAACTCTACTTAATTCCTATTCATATAGCAATTAGATGATGTTAGTCTTACCACGCCAGAGGCTACAAAAAAGTTCAATTAATATTACTAATTTAAAATAAAATAATATATATTTATTAATTTAGGTTTAATTTTTGAAAAATATGATCTAGAAGCCTTTTTGAGAAACAAAATTAAAATAGTTAACCGTAATTAAGAAAACTATTCACGCTGAGACTCTGTAGAGTAATCTTAAAAAAAAGATGAGTTTATTATATTAAATTTCCGATTTTGTTTTGATCATCTATAACATGTGAGGAGCCATCTGCTTGCCTCATCTTTAGCCTTTAGGAAAAGATATACATTAAACTACAAAAAGCATGCATTATATATTGAGAATCCTCTAGGAAAAGATATGTACTAATTAAACTAGAAAAAGCATGCATTATACATTGATCGGATCCAAATTGGGTTCTATAGCCTCATCATAATTATTCCAAACCATATCTGCTCCAATCCATTCATTCATTATCCAACTGACAGGAAATGGTGAGTAGTTACTGAAAAATATGCAGAAGATAAACTACTTTGTACCTCAAAATGTGTGTAAATAATATTTTTTTAAACCAATATTTACTTTCCCTATATTTGCTATTGAGTATGTGATAAATCACTCTTAAATTTATCTTAAGCACTCCAAAATTGATCGAGAACAACTTTTGGAAACTGTTTGAAATTTTAAAGTATGTGATAAATCACTCTTAAGATTTGTATTGGCTTAACGTTTTATAAAGAGTTGTGTTTTTTTTTTCTAAAAGTTATATCCGTTTAAAGATTTAAATGAAAAGTTGTGTTTTTCTCAAAATTATATTTGTCTAAAATTTAAATGGAATTAAATTTAGATCTTATAAAATAGATTAGAAGAGACCTATTAGATCAATTTCAATCCAACTTATATGTGCGCGCCACATGCCAAGTTCTAAGTGTGTTTTAAATGTAACTATTATTCAATATTTATTAACCATACTAAACACTTCAAATTTTTTCTCCAAATTTCTAATTTAACGTGTGCAAATTTTCATTTATTTATGTTTTAACGCTTGTAAATCTATCCATTGTAAAACTTGAAAACATACATTCACAATTATTTAATTATAACTTAGTTTTTCAAATTAGTTATTATCTGTAACAATCAACCACTTAATTTAAAAAAATTACATATTTTTCTTTAATTTTTAAAGCTACGTATGAAAATAGGTGTCTTTCAACTTAAATCTACTATTAATGTAAGAATTTTAAAGTATTAACAAATTGATAATTGTTTTGAAGCATTGAACCACAATTTTTATATTAACATCAAAAATATCACACACATATCTTATATATAATTTCAGAAAAGTTCATAGAAAATTTCAACACTTAAATGGACAGGTGTTTCACCTTATGCTTTTCATGAATATTAATTTTCAAGGATCAATCCCAAATTCTTGCTAGAAGTGGTATAAATTCTTATGTACACATAGGTAGAATTCCCTTAAGCCATAATTTTTTTTAGGCCTTTTTTTCGTCCTCATATATAGTTTACCTTAGAGTAATTTTCCACTTGGCTACACAGCAGGCAAATGTTGACCCCGAAATTTCACATTTTTATTTGCTCTCTCTCTCTCTCTCTCTCTCTCTCTCTCTATATATATATATATACACACGCACATATATATAATGATTGTAAAATTTTAATTAAAAATATTTCTTACTAATTATATTAATATATCATACTTAATTTATAGCTCTCAATTTTGAGATATAATTTTAGCAACCAATATAATAAGCTTCTAACCATAACGATGCATGTTTATCCATTTTCTTGCATAAAATTCAATATAACCCATGAAATTTTTTTAGAGTAAATTATACAGGCTTTTCATAAATTTTACTAAAATTACACAGACTTTTCTTTTATTTTTAAAATTAATACAAATCTCTTCTAAGTTTTGTAGAAATTATACAAACTTCCTATCTATTTTTAAAATTTTCCCTAAAATAAATAATAAATTACAGAGATATCCTTTGAATTTACCAAAATTATATAAACTACTCTTCTATTTTTTAGGGATGTTTCTATTATTTTGAAAATAAAGAAAATGTTTGTGTACTTTTAGCAAGACTTAAGAGAGATCTATGTAATTTATTCTCTGTTTAAGGGAAGTTTGTATATATTTTGAGAAGAGAGAGAAGTTTGTGTAATTTCAATAGAAAAAAAATTATATTAGTTTTGAAAATAGAGAGGATATTTATATAATTTCAACAAAAATTAAGAAAATTTTATATAATTTATTCATTCTTTTTAATATCATATATATGGCAGTTCTCTTCTGATGAAAATTTGATATGATATAATATTTAAGTGTTTTATTAAAAATGGTGTGACATTATTGGTGAGTGAAAGGAAGTGAAGCGATAACAGTGAAAAAAACAAAATAGTACAACCGTTCAAAGCTTATGTAGCATATTCTTTGACATTTTGGCTTTTATTTCTGCAACAAAAGTAATCCATTTTTCATTGGGATTAATTAAGCCCCAACACGAGGAAGACCCAGCTAGAGGCAAGAAGCTGGGATATTAAAATTACAAAAACTTTTTCATACACTCTTTGCACTCAAATTAAGTGTTCAAGATTTCTTTTATGACAAAATTTAATGCAGTTTTTTAAAAGTATTTTTAATCAAAATTTTTAATAAAAATATAATGATAATAGATGTTTTTGTCAGTTAACACAACACAGTTGAATTTTTCAAAAAGCAAAAATATTTTTTTCCGCATATTGTAATTTCATTAAAGAAATCGGTAACAAATGTTTAAAATAATCTCTAAAAAGTGATGATATTACGAATTCGAGAACACAACGTATCATATTTATGATGCAATAATTAATAGATACAGAATAATATTTTATTGAATAATTACTCTAATATTAACTTATTTAATAATGAATAGTTTTTAAAAATTTATTTGATTTTTATATAACTAATTAATATAAATTCATTGATTAAAATAAAAAATACATCATTCTTTTTTAATAATTATTATGCCATATCTAAGAAATAATGTTTTTGAGTTTAAACTTTGTAGGATCATTACTCGTCTCTAAATTTTGTACAACAAACTTATTTATGAGTGTGTATATAGTTAATAAATAATATATATAGTAGATACTGTCGAATGTAAATAGTCAATAAAATTTTTTATAAATTGATTAATCAATAAATTTTATTTAAAACATGCATTTTAATAAATATTTTCTACCTAATATTAATTATATTTTACCAAAATTTCAAGTGTATATATCCAATTGTCTTAAACTCCCATTTTTCAATCTCTCCAAATTCTCACGAGGTCATTCCAATAATATGGCTCATCTCCTATAAAGAATATAAATATCGAAAGATGTCCTCTCTGAATGTAACAGAGTTACAACTTACAAGTATACTACTCTAGTTGCCCTTTCTCTCTTTCTCACACACGCAGAAACACAATTAAGCTTGCACAGAGAAAATTCCTGACACGGGATAAGGTTAACTTTTAACAACACGTGGTGACAAACAAATGCAAATAGCTTTATGATTCCCTGAAGTGAAAGAAAGTGAAAAATCCATTAATTTATTGGCAAGAAGTCAAGAACAGGCAAACCCTACAAAAGTGCTTTATTCTTTGATCCTATGGTAATGCAAGCATCACGAGAATCACATTACTCGATTATTAACTTACGTAATATATGCTGCAACATATCTTTTAAAATATTGATGAGCTTCAGCTTTTCTATATTATATGTGCAGAGTTGCTTTGATAAAGGAAATGAGTAAACTAATACTTTAGTTTATGAAATATGATTTCTTTTAATTTGATTTTTTAAATGCGATTTTTTTTAATCAAGATAGTCTCTCCAAAAAATATTTCTTACTCCCTGATATACTGAAATCTGGTTTTGATGTAAAACAGTTTTGTTTCAGAGTTATAACTTGATAAAATATATGTTATCAGTTAACGACTACTTGAGATTTTAGTTTTGTATAGAGAAAATTTTATTTTAACTGAGGAAAAATGGGCATGCATATATTATTTCAATACTTTCACATAAAGACATCTAGGGCACGTACGCTTAGCATGCATATTAATAATATTGTCCGGCAAATGATCAGAGAATAATTGATGGATTGAATACTGTCAAACACTATAGGTCAAGAATGTCATGGGCGCCAACGACACTATACGTGAGAATTATTGTACTCTACCCATACGTTATTATTCATATCATTCCTATTGAAAAATATGAACAATATAATTACATATTTATTTGGAATTTGATTAATATATCTACTTTTTTTTTTTAAAATTAGGTTAACGTCAAATTATTTTTTTCTTGTGCAAGTGAATGATTCTTTATCAACCATCATTTATGTGCTGAAATAATCCATGCATTTATACAATATTGTTTATTTAATTAAGGTTAATTGGCTTTCTTATATCAGTGATCGATGAGTTTTGGATCAACAAGAAGAAATTAATTTAAGTGATGAAATACATAGGGTCAGACAGTATTTGAAGATTCTCTTCCCAACATTGGTTCCCAACGTACAAATCACTCCATTGATCTCCCATGTCACCAAGGGTTTTATAACTTTGCTTTTTCAGCTCCCTGTTTTTCCTTTGATTTGTGTACCATATACACTCACCTTATCTGCAGCTTTGCCTGTCATAACCTATATATATATATATATATATGCTATCAAGTCTGTTCATAAAAAATATCAGGTAAGTAAACATTTTAAAAAGGATTTATCTTGTGCTAAACCGTAAAAAATATAATATACACTCATTATGTTTTTAGTTTAGAAAAAAAATCTAATAGCAAATTAATCCTTCGGTGGCATTTGGTATGTGTAATTTTCTAAGATTTTAGAAATATATTTACAAAACATTCAAACTTGAGATACATGAAAACATCATTATTTCTGTATTGTTTGGGATACACATAACACATACATTTTTTTTTAAAAAGAATTCTATATTATATTCAAATATCTTATAAATAAGTTTTTAGATTTGAAAAATCAAATTTTGTATGTATCAAACAACGCCTTAAAAATTATAACAGGACTTTTTTTTTTGGTATAATAATTTTTTCATAAAAAAATTTGCCATTAAAGTTATTGTATAGACACAAGGTGTAGTCTTCCCTCCCGCTAATACTATGTATTAAACAAAAGAAATCGACATTTTGGGGTCTATCACCAGAAATTTTTAAGTTCACCCAAAAATAATAATAATAATAATAAAAGATATTGTTGCAAAAAAGTAAAATATTTAATAAGGCACCCAAAAGAGAAAAAAATAAAAATAAAAATACTTAGGGCTACTGATCAATATAAGTTTACCATAGAAAAAATTTATTAGCAATCAAATAAATGGTCATATTTTTCCCATGCACGTGATAACCAACTCTTCTCTCAAGTGTATCAAATAAATTAAACTTGATAATTTATTTTTCATAGCATAAATTTATCATATTTTTTCAGTGTAGCAAATAAATACCCATGTTAATTATTTATTATAACATAAATTTATACCTGATAAGCTTCTCCCAACGGTCTTCAAATTCGTCGCCGTCACTTGTCAGACTTTCACCCTTTCCTGTAATGAACACAATTTTGAACCCCACACCCACTAGTTTCTTGTATAGGTCAAGATTAGCCTACAAATTAAACTTGTCTCATTAAGTGTCTTCACCCGCCCTGCAGTTATTTATATATATATGGATAATTTTTTAATATTCATAATTTATAATAGAATAAATTATATGGAATTTCTTTCTATTTTTAAAATATATTTTTAGTTTAATTATAATTTATTTTACTAAAATATTATTTATTAATTTTAATGTTATTAGTTGATTTTTAAGTTAATGAAAAATATTTTAGTGAAAAGATATTTAAAAATATATTAAAATATAATATAAAATTTTATTTTAAGAAAAAATAATATAATTTTTGTGAAAGTAAAAAAAAAATCCTAATAATTTATTCTTTATAATAAGACATAACACAAATACTGCAAAACAATAAATTTAATATAACATATTCGTGTATAATTAAAATGTTACATCATTTTCAGAAAAACGAAAAAAAAAGGGACCCTTGGGCGATCGAACGCGATGCCACCCAATAAATATTATTTATTTATTTATCTTAAAGTGACTACTTTTTAACTTTTTATGAAAGACACAAATTTTTAAAAGTAGAGAAAATTTAAAAATATATATATATATTTTTATAAAATAATACAAACTTTTATACAATTAAATCTTTTAAAAATTTTTCCTTTGGAGATATTCGATAAAATTAGTATGATATAAAGAAGTCTCTTTAACATTATTAAATTATATAATTTTTAAATTTAAAATAAACCATATATCAATTCTTAAAAAAAGAAACTTTTTTGCTCTGCTTAAGCCAATTTTGGACATTAAAAGCCGAGTTCATTGCCAACTAAACTCGACCCAACTTTTTTTAGAAAAAAAAAACCTCAAATTTAACTCAATCCCGGTTTTTTTGGGGCCAAATTCAAGCCGGATTTGATTGCTTAGAAATATCAGAGCTAGTGTGTTATGTCTTATTCCTTTGAAGTATTCTTATATACTTATGGAGTGAGTTATTCTTTATCTTTTTTAAAGAAGATTGATTTATCTCTGGAGGATCCAGTAAAAGGGGATGGACCGAGTCATATGCATGGAAAGCATAATTAAAACGAGGTTTGAGGAGCCCCACTTTCTCCATTATTGGTTATTCTTTACGTTAGTATATTGTCGTTTCAAAAACATTCTTTTATATTTTCTTAGACCACCTTTTCCTGTCAATTATTGGAAACTTTGCCTTCAAATACCTACGTAATTCTCTTTTTTATCCTCTCTCTTTTAAGCTATCTACTCCTCAAATATATTTGGGTTTCTATTATGGTTTGGTGGGATAGTGTATTCTGCAACATCTATTTATTGATTTTGGAAAGCCTAGTTTAGTTTTTCTTTTGTCACTAAACAACTGATGACAAATAGAGGGAGAAAACAAGGCATTACTATTACCATCTTAGCTTACAAAGATGCACACTCACTGATTTCTCTACTATTTCGTTTAAATTAAATTATTACCTTCTTCATGAAATTACAAGTACCCTTTGTTTTCTATTTCTTACTTATACAAAGGCTAAACAAGAGGTGCATAATGCACTTGAATCATTCATAAGAATATGAAAATTTAAACAAAGACACCAGGTACAATTTATCTGAATAATGCAAAAAAAAACAAAATTTGCAAATAAAACAAGTGTAAGTAGGTCCCACAAGAGTTATAAACAAAATATATGGGGCAATTGAAGAATGAGAAGGGACGGAGAGGAGAAACAGTCCGAGGCTGGAGTTAGATTTTTGAAGGCAAAGTTTTCAACAATTGACGGGAAAAGGTAGTCCAAGAAAATAAAAAGCAAGGTTTTTGAAACGACAATATATTAACGTATAGAGTGACCAATAATGGAGAAAGCGGAGCTCCAAAACCTCGTTTTAATTATGCTTTCCATGCAAATGATTCAGTTCGTGTTAATGGTTGTATATATTTATGAAAACAACAGGTATTTTAATTGGAAAGCTTTAAGCTTTCTCCAGCTAAGAGAGAAGCGATAATAAGTTCATTAACTTCAAAATTTTTCGTGATCAATGACAATCAGATCATACATCAACGAATAATGACAAATCAGTTTTTCTTAGAAAAAAAATTATCCTTGTTAATTGTTACTCAGATCCGCACGAACAAATTTCTCTGGGACTTATTTTCAGCATTGCTGAGATGGTTAGTACGGCTGGAAATTTGGAAGTAGACATGGGATCCAGAAGCTATGATGACTCAGGTTGATGATAACGGGCAATTTCATTTTGCATGAAACTTGCGGTTCACAGATTCATAACTGGGGACATTTAGAACTGCCAAGAGAAAGGAAAAGATGTCTCATTACTCAACCATAAATATACTAGCATTACCAAAAACCAAATAAACGGAAAATTCCATAATTAATTTACCATCCCCATATGATGCCATTGTCAAAGGTGAGGAAATAATCTTCTGTGCAATTTTGGTTATATCGTTCAAAGTGATTTCATCCACGGCCTTCAAAAACTGCTCCACAGGCTTCCTACAAGGAGGTAATAAATGTTTTTTTTTTAACAAACATGCTATACTTCCATTAAAGATGTAACAACAAAGCAAGGATTATAAAATTTAAGTATAGTTATCAGGTGTTTATTATCAAGGTTTTCAATTAAAACATGACAAAATTGAGTTTTTTTTTATAGTTGAGCATTGCTATTTTAAAAAAGTTTCTCCACATGTTACGTTTTTACTAAAAACTTAATAGTAAACATCCAAGTACCTTTACTTAAGTCTTGTCCCCTAATAGAATGGTTCATAAGGATTTCTTCACTGGATTTTGGGTAAGAATTTTGAAAGAATTCTTACGCAAAATTGCTCATTAAAACTTAATAAACAAGAACCTAGTCTATTTATTTGAGAGAGATTTTGGAGACATGTCATTTGTACGTTGAAGACTCGGAAGTAATGGAGCTACTCATACAGAAGTAGAAGCAACTAGGCATAAATGAAAGAGGGAAAATTTTAGTTGATATCAAGGAATTGAAGCATAGGATAAGAGAAGGGCGTATTCATTGATTGTATACCTTTCTCCGTAAGTCAAAACCTGCCTTCCTATGTCCTCTGATGCAATCATCTGACGAAGTGACTATTTGTAAGCAAACAGGAAACAAATGGAAGGCGGAAACACAGGCAAACCCATGAAAAGATGAATGCATGCCATGATAATATACAGTCACATGCTTTTAAGGGCTTTCTTATTTAGGGTGAGAGACGAGTGAAAATGAGTGTCTAAACAAAAGAAAACCCGAGACCACATTATTAAAATTATCACAATTAGTGTGTGTAAATACATATACATATATATATATATATATAGAGAGAGAGAGAGAGAGAGAGAGAGAGAGAGCATACTCTAGATTCCAGATTCATTAAAACAGCAGACTTAGTGGATTCTTTGGCACGATCAAGCTGTACCTGTGAAACTGCCATTGCAGGAAATGTAAGCTTAATTTAGCAGAAATCAGGACCTTCACAAATAAACTGCATAGAAAAAAAGAGATGTACGTTAAACCTTGTCCAGGAGATGCAATTGCTATTAATTCTTTGGCTGCTATATCCACAGCTTTTGACACAAAATCAGAGCTCTACACAGACAAATTAAAAAAACCCTCAAGCTTAGCAGAATGATATTAAACAGTAAACATTAAAATTAATACATTGCAAGTTCATCAGCGAACAAACAAAAGGCAAACAGAAAAGGAAGTAGAAGATAAAATTATAAGCTCATGTAAATTACAGACCACGTGTAGCAATTTAAAAGCCATTGGCATGCTATTTAAAAGCCTCAAACTACCTATATTGTCAAATTTCATCAAAGGTAACTTCAACTGAGAAGTTTTTTACAAGTCTATCTTCTGTCGGCATTAGGTAATACAAGGAAACTTAATCCTCCTAGACATACTAATCCTGCCATCAAATGAATTGAAAAAACAGATAAAAAATTTGGTAGTATATTTTTATTCAACAATATAAGCTATATAAAAGAATGTATGGAAAGCAAAGAGTGTGCTTACAGTGCTCGCATAAACGCCAAACAATCCAGTATTGTTGAAGATACTGTTGAATGCAGAGAAGGATAGAATCTGTTGATACTCATTCAAGACACGAAGATCTGGGTTCAAATGTACATAATGAAATCAACTTAAAACATTAAAAAATGCACAGGATACTAATCTTATTAATGAATACTTTAATATAAATATCAAATGTAAGCAGAAAGAAAACTCATCTCTAACGGGCAAACTTAATTTAATAAGTAAAATCTTTACAATGACAAAGATAAAGCAGCTGTAGACAAGATATAGTTAAAAACTTACATAGCCTTGAGTGCATCCCTTTTCCAGGTCCCCCAGCAGAGAATGAACCACCTCCTCCCATCAGCAACTGCAGTGCTTTAGAATTACTTTTGTGCCTCCCTTTATTATTTCTTTCTTCTATTTTTGAGCAACTTAAAAATAAAATGTATTTCTTGAATTCAGAGAGACTAAGAAAAATTGGGCACCTGTAGAACAGTCAAAATGATGGCGTCTTTCTCTTTGTGCCAACCACCAGGCACTTCAAAAGCAATAGCAATATGAGCACCCTGCCATTGCAACATATCTTAGCAGATAAGTATCAACACATTTTATTTGAAAGGGAGTTGGGGCCTGTACATAAAGCACAAATAGGTATATGATATATGGAATTTGACGTGGTAATATCTGAAAATCAATACTCACTCCTGTTTCACCTTGACGACGAAAATCACCCCCAACATAGATAGATTTTGGTTCTTCAGGACGGGAAACACTTGGTAGATCAGAGAGAAGTGGCTCTGCAACAGATATAAGTTCTTCATGATCGACCCCAGATGCTGCAAGTACCATTCTAGGTGCAGTGTAATGCTCCTGATTTTCCACACCCAACATTCAGAATCTAAATTAGAAAGGGCAAGAAAAACAGCAGAAGAAATATTAAAGTTTGAAATAAATAATTACAAATAGTGTGCATCCAGTATCAGAAAGGATAACAGGTCTTACAGCAACAAATTTCTCCAAAATAGTGCCATCCAATCCATCAAGTGCTGATTCAGGAGCCAAAAGAGGATTAGCCAATGCACCAGAATAACCAGCAGAGTGAATTGCCTCCAGAAGCAAGCCCTGGGGATTGTTTGGAAGTTCTCCAAGCTCTGCTTTCACCTTTCGCAGCTGTACCAATAGATGGTTCAACAAGATCAGAAGGATTGGCAGGGTTCAACAGATGATCAACAACTGTTCTAGTATCAGAAAACAACTAAACTGCTGAATGACTATTAGCAGAAAAACAACACTATAGAATCATAAATGCAATGTTTTCATGAAACTTCTGCATTTTCTCATTATGCAAAACTATTCTAACAAAATGAAAATGATATTAATGCTTGAAGGAAGTAGAGCTCATAAATATTACATCTTCTACTAAAATGTAGGGCTTAGTATAGCTAGGAATCTCCAATTATATAACCTAGAGAAAACAAGGAGTATCTTTTTCTCCCTTGTTCAGGACCTTTGGGTTACTAAATTGTCACTGGACCGATACCTGTAGGTTATTGAATTGTTACTAGATTAATAGGAAAGGAATAACCTATTTAAAGAGACACTACTGGTTTTTCATTTCCCTAGAATTACTTATCCATGTTGTGAGAAGGTCATAGACATGGGAAAGCCCTGTCCCTCTGCAGAAGATGGTGTATGAGCTTGCTAAAGACACTAAGAATATAAGAATACTGTCTTCGAGAAAAGAAATTCATAAATAATAAATACCTCTTCGTTGACCTCCCAATCTAAGAAGACTGGGTTCCTTACACAATCAACTAGCAATTCTACCATTTGTGGAACGTAGCTTTTTAGAGCATCAAATGCGTAGCCCATTTGCTCCCTAGAGGCTGAGGCACCAATATTACCACCGATTGCCTCTACTTCCCTCACAATGCGAAAGTGGCTTCGATTTATTGTGCTCTTGAAAGCCATTCTCTCTAACAAGTGTGACGCTCCACTTGAAAATGGTGTCTCATAGATGGAGCCAGAGTCAATATATAACCCTATGGAGGCTGCAGGGTTCTAGTTAGCACACAACAACCCCCCCCCCCCAAACAAAAAAAGGAAAAAAGAGAGGGTCAAGATCTGAAACAAAGTGCATAAATTTCAAGTGAATATGTCACTAAAGATTATATCGAAAGCAGGGAAGATGCACATACTGGTGATGTCTCTGATGCTATTTTAACACCATTGGAGAGAGTAGTGATCTTGGTCTTGCTTGGTTTAACATAATCTGGCAGCGGAGCTGGAAGAGCAATACCCCCAAGTGGTGTATCCAAAGGAGGAAGAGAATTTGAACGTTCTCCAGTAAGCCAGCTAAAAAACCCTTCCGAGACAGGCCTTGTAGCTACTGCACTTGAAGTCGCAAATCTAGCGGCCCCCAAGTGACTCACACGGCCCTATAGTCACATAATTTAATTACATAAGATGACACAATACAAAATAGTAAGACTTGACGTAAAAAAATTAAAAAAGAAAAAACCCACAATGAACTAAAATTTCCATTCCCCATTTTCGAAACAACGAATGAAAAAATAATTGTAACACAAAAGCAAATTGTCTGCCTCAATTTAAAACAAGAAACAGTTTTGTAGGTTTTGCATTAAATGAATCACTAACCAAATAACATGTCCTATTATACCATAACCTTCATCCAACCAAACCAATCTGTTTTCCCCAGAAAACGAATAGAAAATTTCTGTCATACATTTGATGTTGGCATCGTCAATCAAACACCATAGTATTCAGGGCCAGTTTATTCTACAAAACATTGAAATGGGACCTAAACAGAGAGTCAAAGTGTTGCCGAAAAAAGTTGGTACTGACCTCGAGAGACCTCAGTGGTGAAGCTGCCGCTCTGTACATGATGAGCTCAGTTGCACAGAAAATCCCTAATCTTTGGGGTCACAGCCTTACAGGTTTCTGTATGTCGGGGTTTTGCGAGACAACGAAGAACGAAGGTGGCTGGGAAGCGAAGAGAAGGGAGGCGTTTGATCTCAGGAATAGGATCAATCGGATCCCTACGGTAGTACGGTTTGTGAAAATGCCCGTGGCAACTAATCCTTTTCCCAATTCCGGCCCAAAAAAAAAAAAAGAAAACTAATCCTTTTCACTCTCATTTTTCATTGCTTATATATTTGTATAGCACAAATGCTTTTACTTGATGGCACAAAATCATGCTAGGATGATTGAGATTCTTACACCACTAAATTCACATTATTATTTTTATGGACAATTTAAATATGATTTTTGGGTGTTTGTCAAGTTTTTTTTTTTTTTATACAAAGTGTGATAAACGAATGCTTCTTATAATTTAATACCAATATGATTGAATGTCCAAAAATTTTCATTCTCATATTAGTATTTTTATTGAAAGATTTAATAAAAAAATTCACTTAAATATACTAATTTATAAAAAATTTATTGATATAGTTAATATTTTTATTACATGAATAACATATATATACATATTATAAAAGGAGGTGTAAAAATAATCTTGAAAAAGAAATGCTATTTTTAAAAATTGATTTCAATTATTACAACTTTAAAAAAAAAAACCACAAAGAATATTGACAAAAAAATGTTCATGTTATATTATACTTAAATTTATCAATTGTGTAAGGGTATTCAAAGGTTAAGTTTTGGTTTAACATGATGTCAAATCTAATTTGACTTAATCCAATTTGATTTAGTATTAGGATGGGTAGGTTTAGTTTAGTCAAATAACTTTAAAAATTATAAAATAATCCTTAAAAGAAAATAAAATTTATATATTAGTTTTTATTAAATTACATTTTATGTTTAAAAAATGAAATTTTTATATAAATTCTAATAAATAATTTCTTTTAAAAAGATCAGATAAGTTTGGCTTTTGTCCAAATTAATCAATATAGTTGGCTTGGTTTGTCTAAATTTTTTTGTTTTTGCATAACCCAAGTCACCTTAATGTGATTAGATAAAATTGGACTAGCTAAGCTATCTGTGAACATCTTATTTTGTCCGGGCATATTTTAAAACAATAATAAAATTAAACTAATAAAAAATTAAGTTAAAAAAATCAAGAGAATTAAAAATAGAAAAAATCATGAAAAAATAAAAATTATATTTAAAAAAAAGCAAATCAAAGAAAAATTGAAAGAATCAAAAGTTAGATTTCCCAAATAAAAAAGGAAGAGACAGGAGAAAAGAAAGATGAAAAAAATCAAATGATAAAATATACATAAGGAAAAAAGAAGAAAAAATAAAACAAACAAAAAGATTAAAAAAATGCCATGAAAAATGGAACCAAATTAAATAAAAAAGATAGAGAAAAAAAAAGAAGAAATTAAAAAAAATAAAAATAAAATAGCATCTATTTTTCCCTCAAATTTCAAAGTCTATTGTCTTAAGCCCATAGAACCCACCAGCCGAAAATAGCCCAACGAAAAAAACAATAACCTAACACCAAAAAAGAAAAAAAGAGTAGAAGCCTTTTTATCCGAAGGCTCGTTTCCCTTCTCAGGCCAATAACCCTCAGCCCTTCTAATCTAAGTTATAAGCCCATGTCCAGATTCATTTTGTCCAAACCCTACCCGTTTCAAGTCTGGTTCCCCCTTCTATTCTGGCTCCATTTTATCCAATCCTTACCCGTTTCACATCTAGTCCCTCCTTTTCGTGTATCCTTGAAGCAGACAAAAGTGGAGAGGTGCAATACGGAAATGGAGGTAAGGCACGAACCGTACACCAGGACAAGTGTTGGTGCTACAGATGAGTGGAGCAGAGAGGCACGTCTGGGTACGAATGGAAAAAGGAAATGCGCAGAGGTGGAGAGCAAAAGTCAAGCTCTGATTCTCTATATATTCGGAGGAGTCCGAAAATTAAGGAAGATTTTTTTAGGGGAGAAGGATGCAAGAGAGAATGAGGGGGAGAAGGGTGCGAGAGAGACTGAATGGGAGGAAGCAAAAGAAAGGCATGGGGGTTTTCGAAAATTGAAAGAGGGGATGTTTTGAAACCTAGTAATTGAGGAGCCGAGAAAAAAGGCAGAGAAGGAGTTTGCGAGAGGAGAACAAAACATATAGAGACATAAGTAGAGAGTGAGGGAGGGAGATTTACTTTGGGATGCTTTCGGTGATTCAATGCGAGGGAGATCAAGACTGAGAGGGGATTTTGCGATTGAGGGCTTTCTGAGTTCTGCTGATGCGAGGAATTGATTGATTCAGATAAAAGGAAGAGAGCAACAGAGAAGAAGGACGAGGTTTCTGGCAAAGTTGAGGAAGCAGGTTTGGCACAGCAGGAAAACAAGGTAAGAGTATCTATGGTTTGGCAAAGAAAGTAAACTCACTAATGTATGTTTTATTGCAGTTTGTATTTGTCTTTCATCTTCAAAAATCTAGGAATTATGTACTCTGTTTAAGGCTATTTGATTCGAATGCTAGGGACACTCCTTATGATTTGATTATAGTTTACTCTGCCATTGATATGAACTATTTTTGCTTTGTCACTGTCATGATAATTCCAGTTTAACTTTTTGTTGATGAATGTCGGTTTGATCTGTGATGGCATTGGAATTAGGCTAACATAATTGAATTTGAGTTATTAATGTTCGTGCCACTGATATAAGTTTGAATCCGGATGCTTATCCCCATTCTGGCTTGCTGTACCATGGTGTTATAATGAAACTTTTTTTTTTTTATTAATGTCCATAACGGTATTCTATCCCTAGCATAAAAAAAATCTAGGCTTAAATCTCTGCTGATGAACTTGAGCTGTCATACCTAGCTTCTGATTTGGAATTTGGAAAAATTATGGTGCATCTTGCTACATGATGGGACATGAGTAATTTGGAAAATTTACGCTGCTTGTCTTGCTTTAGGCTGCCAAAGAGTTTTGTGAGGGAGTATATATGGGTTTTTATGTTTTGGGTTTTATAAGGGATGCATCTTGTTGTATTGACTTGTTGAGAATGACTCTAAATTTTGAATGAATCCTGACACTATTGTTGATTTGGATTAGATTGGATTGTGCGTAATAAAAGGGTCAAGTTTGAATAAGTAGATTAGGAAATGGGATTAGAATACACGTGCAATTTGTGAATTAAAGGTATTCATTTATATGGTATGATTTGGTTTCACCAATAGCAATTGGTATGCAGCTTTAACTCGGTCACCTATGTTGGCATTAAGAACTGCAAATGCTGTACTTGGGAAATTGAAACTTTGATTGGCTTGAATTTTGGTTTGCACTGAATTAGGAGTTTGAGATTCAAGTGATGATCTGTTTTTGTTTGTGACCTTGATGAATTTTGATTAATTGAATGAGGCTCTTCAATAGATGCATAGAAGTGATCTAATTTTTTCCAAAACGCGAAACACTGTTCTGAAGGCACCTATGCTCCTACCTAAAAGAAATTTTATCGTGATTTGTGAAAAGTAGATTGATTAATGCTGAAATAATAACTTTGTGCGTACTTTAGATAATGCCATGAAAATGCTTTTGGTTTCTTTAAATCTTGGATTGATTTTTGATCCCCCCTTTTATTTTTGTTGCATTTGAGCTCCATTTAAAAAGTGTGGGGGAAATTAGGAGGCTTATTGGAAGCGTAGAGATTCGAAGAGAAGATTAAAGAGAAAGCTTCAATGGGATAGTGGGAGGATATGTAAGACAATGCTGATTTGACTGGAGAGAGGAATAGGAAATGGAGAAAAACAAAAATGCGAACAAGTGATATCTTTCAAATTCCTATCCTTTTCATTTTTGTAAAATATTGTTTGAAATAATATACTATTTAGTTACCATAAAACACATACTATCACAAATTATATTGTGCTTGTACATGTTTTTATTTTTATTTTTATTTTTATTTTACTTTACTTTCCTTTTTAGAATAACTGTGTGAGATTTTTTGCCCCCTCAGACACATAAGAACAAACCTATAGGTCATGTGTGGAAATAAAACTTTCTCTGTACTTATTGGATCTCAAATTTACATTGTAATAAGTTTTGGATTTCAATGGCCCCCATCAAATGATTTTTTAAAAGAAAAATTTTTAATAGAAAAAAAAAAAAAGAACAAGAAAAAAAAAAGGATTAAAAATCTTTTTACCAAAAAGTTAATTTGAATCTTAAAGATTTACCTTTTCCTTTTTCAAAGGTTACTTAGCAAATGATTAAAAAGTAATTTTTCAAAAATTTAAAAATAAGTTTTTGTTCTAGAGATTGTCCTTTTGAAAAAAGATAAAAAGTAAAAATAAAAGAATAAAAAAGAGGAAAAGAAAACCCAAAAAGAAAAGAGCAAAAAAGCAAAAAACAAAAAATAAAACCAAATAAAGAAAAACATAAAAAGTAAGAATTAAACCTTTTGAAACTTATGAATTCTTCTCAAAGTTTCTTTCAATAAAAATATATTTCATAAAAACAAAAATCCTTCTTGTTTAAATATATATATATATAATTAAAAAGTACAAAAATATATATATTAAAAAAATAGACAAATCAAAAATCAACAATGAGAAACGAAAAAAATCAAAATCTAATTAAAACCAAAATTTCATTAAAAAAAAGGGAGAAAAATCAATTATATAAAAATAAAAAATCAAAATACAAGAAAAATAAAAAAACCAATAAATCAAATAAAAAAATTTAAAAAGAATAGAAGAAAAAATGAAAATCCTTTTTAATTTCATAAATAAATAAATAAAACAAAAACCAAAAAAAGAAGAAAAAAAACAAAACAATACCAAAAAAGACATAGAAAGAGAAAAATGAAAAAATAAAAGATGATGAAAAAAAGAGGAAAAAATTGAAAATGCAAAAAGAAAGTAAAATTAAATTTACCTTTAGCAAATCAAAACACATAAATCAATTTCAAAATTATTTTATTTGTTAAAGGAAAAAGTAATTTTTATTTTCTTTATCTTTTAAAAAAATAGTAAAAACAAAAATAAAAAAATAAATTAAACAACACAAAACAAATAAAAAAACAAAAAAACATAAACAAAAACAAAAAAAAAACTAATAAACATCAACCAATACAGTTCTTTGTTCGAACTACGTGAACTTTGATTCTTTTTAGAAGATACGTATGCCCTAGGTTTTTATTATAGGTCAAGTACGCCTTTGTAAATAAATATTTTTTTAATTTTTAGGCGCTAGACTTTCATTTTAGGTCAAGTCCGCCTTTGTAAATAAATATTTTTTAATTTTATTTTTTTAATTTCTTTTAATTTTATTCCTTTTATTCCCTTTATTTTACTCTTTGGATTTCTTATTGTTTTATTTTTAATTTTTTTAATTTTAATTTTATTTTCTTAAGCTTTTCCTTCTGTTTTGCATATGATTGGTTAGGGAGAATTAAAATAGAATAGAGGTCATATTAATTTTACACAATTGATTTAGAGTAACTGTTTTTAGGAATGAGTGTAATGGGATGCCTAATATCTTCCCCACTCACAATTGGCTCCCGAATCCAAATCTGATTTACAAACTATTTTTTAAACTAAAAAGGTTTTTTTAAAATTTTTTCTTTTCAAAAAATAAAATTTTGATGGCGACTCCTACCACTTTTAATATTTTTTATTTTGAAAAATTGAAAATCAAAATTCCTTTCAAAAGTTTTCTTTTTTTAAAGGCGCCACGTGATTGCATTTTCGAATGTGACAGTCATACCACCTATTTATCCCTACAATTATGTTTTACAAAATCCTAGGTTTTAATTCCAAAATTTAATGAAACTCCAACCCTTCTAAATTTTTCTATCTCTAAGTTTTTTCAATTAACTTCTATCTAACTATCCAAGTTAAATGTTGATGTTAAAGATATATATAGGCTGAGTTGGTTTTTAGTCTAATTAAGTACCAAGCTTGATTTAGCATCAAGTTAAATTTTTTAGACATGGCCTAGTCAGCTTGCTTATGTTTAGCATTAACTTGAGGCAAGTTAGTCTATTTTTTTCAAGGTTTTTTATAAAATTTATAAAATAGTTTTTTTAAAAATAAAATTTTTTATATACATCCTTATAAAATTATATTTTATTATTAAAAATATAAATTTTTTATATAAGTCTCTATAATTTTTTTTTCAAGTGTATAGAATTGGATTTGATGAAACCAAACTAACTAATTTAATTAAACTCAACTTGGTCTATCTTACTTTTTTTTTTTCGGCCCAAGTCAACTCAAAATGACAAGGCTGTCGTGCCACTTATCCAACCCTAGTTGAGGTCGTTCATGACTTGGTAATTGCATGTCATGGGTAGCTCATGTGGCCCATTTTGACACAACTTACTTTTCTTTGGTTTTTTCCACTTCCTAATTTATAGGGGTGTTCATGGGCAGGTCCAAACAGGGCATCTAGTATGCCCGATGCCCGACCCGATTAAGACATCAGGCTTGTTTTTATGCCCGTAGCCCGGCCCGGCCCTAACAAGCCCGATTTTAGGGCAGGTTAGGGCGGCCCTAAATCGCCCGAAATTTTTTTTTTTATGAATTGATACTTAATATAAAAATATTTTTTTGTAGACTCATAGGCATATACTTCAAAACAATAAACTTTTGGAACCTTCATGTTTTTATCAATAATAAAAAGATAGCTTAGAATTGTCAAGCAAAATATAACCTATACTAACATAATTAGCTTTAGGTAAATATGTGTATTTTTATTATTCAATAAAAGAAATGTCAGTAAACATACACATCAATAATAAAAATAATTAAGAAATAGGGAAAGTTTAAATAGATAATGAAAATTACAGCATGTAAAGAGAATTAGATAAAATAAACATATATATATATATATATATGTAAGATGACAAGATATTAATAATTAAAAAAAAATTATTAGGGCAAGTTGGGCAGGATATCTTTGCCCGTGGCCTGGCCCGGCCCGATATATTTTTAGCCCGGCCCTGCCCGATTATATTTTTAGCCCGGCCCTGCCCGGCCCGATTAGGCCGGGCTAGGGCGGGCCCCTTGGGCCGCCCGGCCCGATGTACACCCCTACTAATTTATTCTAAAATTCTAAGTACTAGTTAAAAAAAAGAAGATAAAATTTAAGTGTAAAATTTAGATGTTTGTTGTTGGATTTTTTAATCAATATTATAAATATGATTTCTTTACACATTTATGTATATTTTTTTATCTAAAAATGTAAAAATAAACACAATTTTTTTTATAACAACACCTAAAGTATTTTGCCTAAACTGTGTGTTAGAAGTTTTCGCCCCAATCTTACGTATAAGAAGGAATCCACATTTCATGGAGTCTCCTTCTCCTATTCTGTTTCCCATGTTGTAGGCTTTTTTGTTTATTTCTTTTGCTTAGAATAGAAATGGGTCCAATAACATCAATATAAACCTAACGAACTAGTGAATTAAGAACTTATATATCATACGAATTTAACGTCACAGTCTACCGTTTTTAGTTTCTCTTTTATGACTTTTGATCACATTTACATTAATAATTTTATGTTTGAATGTACATAAATATTCTTTTAAGACTTCGTTCTGAAACCAAAAAAGGAAAAAAAGAAAAAATATGAAACATCTTTATTTTCAAATGTCACGTAGACCAAGCATAATTTTAAGATTAATCATTTCATCAGTCATAGAATGATTACTTCATGAACAAATATAAGTCAACATGCATATGCAAAGTAAATTTGGACCTATAAATAAACTTATATAAAAGTCCATAATCACAAAATTATTTTATATATACCCACTTATTCTTTCATTAGAGCAAAAAGAAAAGGCCGCAGCTTACATTATTGATAGATAAATATCACAAATTGCCATTTTAATCTTTAGGTCATTTGAAGAGACATCTGGCTTTAATAAATTAAGTTGCTTTCTTCCTCTTTATATTTATTATAGAAGTTGAATACTTTACTCATGCCTTTTGATAAGCTTTAAAATATGCAACCATGAAAGACAACTTAAACAACAACATCTAAACTAATGAAATTACATAACAAATATATATATATATATATATATATATTAAAGTTTGAAAGTCATATATATTAATGTTAATATAGATATAAAAATATCGGCTAGATTGTAACAACAATTATTTATGATAGATGCCTAGATGTGAACCGAAGACGTAGTTAAAATATAAGGTTGGTTATGTACAGTTAATTAAATATAGTTGCATTATGATTAGTAGTCAAAACTTTTAACCAAATAATAAACGTTTTATCTAACAATTAATTTAAAATCAAGATTGTATGTTTAATTTCTAACAGGGTTATTATAGAGAAGGAAATTGTCAGCCAACATTTGATACTGCTTGATCCAACTATACATTTTATAAGCCTTGATTATGTCTGACAAGACCATTGATAAAAAAATTTTGTAAAATCATAAAAATAATTTTCTTTTGGTAAACCCAGGCACATATCTAGTACCCTGTAATACATACTTCACACACAACACCACATATATGATATATTATGTCATATTTGATATGAATATAGAACACATTATTGAATACATTAAAGTGACTTTTTGATCATTCTGATGCGCATTGTTTTAATTTCAATATTTCCATTTTAAAATAGTTCTCTTATTAAACTTATTATAACATTTAATAGATGTAATGTTGCTTAACAAAATAATTAATATGGCCAATAATTATTTATGTGGCTATCAAAATACTACAAAAACACTCTTCCAAAATCATACGTTTAAGCTGTAAAATTTCTAAAACACATCATTTTGATGGCTACATATTATATCACTCATTTCGTCAGGTTCCCTCATTTATTTCGTTAATTATCTATTAATGGATATAATATTAGAATCATCTTAAATAAATAATTTTTAAAGACTAAAATGAGAAAATTAAACTAAGACAACATATATATATATATATATATTTGAAGGATCAAAATTATTTTAATTTCCGCCGTCCAGCACAATGTGATTCCATTTTCATAGGTTCTTGAGATCAACGTCTATAAATATGTTCCCTGTGGGTTCCTCCGCTCTCACTTCCACCATGATTCATGGACTCCATTTCCAGCTCTGCTTCCATTACAACTCCCAGATTCCAATGCTTTGATCCCACTAGCTGTTATTCCTCGCTTTCTAGTCCCAGACATTACTATTACTCTACCTTCTCTCCCAAATCCCATTCCGCCACCACTGCCATGGCGGATTCCGCCACTCCCGACCCTAAGATCATCACCGGAGATGCTGGCTACGTGCTCGAAGATGTTCCTCACTTATCTGATTACATCGCTGACCTCCCTGTATTACCCTCTCCGCTTTGTCTTTGCATTTGCAAAATGGGTCTGGTTGGTTTGCTAGAAAACACAAGAAAAGACAGGAATTTTGTGTTGTGTGTGTGTATGAATGAACATATGTGTTTGATTGTATACCGTACACTGATTATTCTTCCTTGTCGATCTTCATGCAGACTTATCCAGACCCATTACAAGACATTCCTTCTTATTCAGCAGTAAAGTAAGCCACTCTTCATATCAAAGTTTGATTCTTTCTAGTGCCACTAACAACACTAATATTAAGCTAAGAAACATCCTCACTGACACGGATTCAGAACACTACATTACAACCAGATAAATTGTGAACTAGGATCCTCTACTCGGGTCTGTTAGTGTTAAAAGTATTACATCGCGTTGCAATTTATATGCTTGTTGGACAATTCTACTTAATACTAATTGATTTTAGATTAAAATCTCATATGATATCAAAATCCAATTGCATTGCACATCGCTTAATAAAAGAATTCACTTAAGTCCCAACATCATTATCTCAAACACTTTTAATAAAACTAGATGGGACTCTTTGCATGGAAATCTGTGCAACATTAAAAGAAAAAAGTTGATAAAAGGTATAGAAAATGCAGGAGACAAGTCTTTCAAAATAGTGCGACTTATTACAAAGTTTATGTATATAAAGATTTTATTGATTCATTATACTATATAATATATGTACCAGCTAGACTCCTTAAAATCTTCTGGTAAATTTGAAGTTTTCCTATGGTTATTAATTGCGAATTATTCCATGAAATCAATTTGATGATGGAATTAATTATTTTTCAGGCAGTATTTTGTAAATAAGGATGACACTGTTGCGCAACAGGCAAGTAATTTTGCTCTGATTCTCATCTGGTTATAGCTTCACTTGCTTACATAGTATATACATATTCTTGTACAGTGTACTTAAGTTATTATTTTGAGTTAAAAGATCAATGTTGGCTTTGTATAGATAATTGCACAGAAGAACAGTCCAAGAGGGACGCATTTTCGGCGTGCTGGGCCTAGTCAGAAGGTTTGCTAATTTTCTTCTGTTTTCCTGGCTCAGTCTTTGACCTTGTCTTCTCATCAGAGACAACCTTGTTGAATGTTTCGCAGGTATATTTTCAATCAGAGGAAGCATACGCTTGTGTTGTCACATGCGGTGGTCTGTGTCCTGGTTTAAACACAGTGATTAGAGAAATAGTTTGCGGCTTATACAATATGTATGGGGTGCACAAGGTTCTAGGAATAGAGGTATACAACCATTCACGTTTCAAATGATATATAAATTAAATTCGTCATGAATAAACATTCTAAAATGCTTTTTTTTTTTTCAAATGCAGGCAGGATATAGAGGATTCTACTCTCGAAATATGATTCCATTGACACCAAAGGTTGTGAACAACATCCATAAACGTGGTGGAACCATCCTAGGGACATCACGAGGAGGCAATGATACCTCAAAGATCGTTGATAGCATTCAGGATCGGGGCATTAATCAGGTTTATGTCTGCCCTTTCTTTTATTGAAGAACTACAATCTTAAGCATCAATGTTAGAAAAAGGACTAACTGTTTGGTCCATTGGTTTAATAAAAAAATCAATGAATTGGCTAACTATTTCGTCCGTTGAGAGAAAAGAACTAATCCTTTATTGAATTAGTCAACTAAGTCAAGAACCAACCATAATCAAGTCTAACTAGATAGTTGAACAATTGATATAATTTGGGCCATCTCATACTACATCCATTGAGCTAATACCACTTTGTTAATAAATATGTGGCAAATTATTTTACACACACACATAACTTTAAAAAGATAAAAAATAACTTCAACATTTAATTATTATAAAAATTATACCATAATATTATATATTTAAAATATATCTTGATTATGTTAAGTTAATCAATTTGATCATACTTTAATCCCTAAACCATATATTACTTTTTATTCTGATTTAATAATTGGTCTAATTTTCAAAATATTAATCAATATTGATATTAATATAAGACATCATGTCACACTAGGATATATAATATTTAAATATATTTTGAAATGAATATCGGTGCTTCATTAAAAGAAAAAGAAAAAGCTTCCTCTATTGGCAAACAAGCTTTTTTAAACGATATTTCGGGTTTTCAAATTCTCCAGGTTTACATCATTGGAGGAGATGGAACTCAGAAAGGGGCTTCTATGATTTTTGAGGTAATAGACCGATTAATTTGTCTTGAAGACATGTATTTTGGGTTCCAATTCCACTAACTTGAAAGAGAACAAATTTTAAGTATTTTCGTTGAAATAATCATCTTATCTAGTTTAGGTATTTATACAGGAAATTAGAAGACGTGGCTTGAAAGTTGCAGTGGTGGGAATTCCAAAAACTATTGATAATGATATCCCGGTATGCATGCTTCAATTATCTATGTGAGGACTGAAAGTCATATATATGTGTGTGTGTGAGAGAGAGAGAGAGAGAGGGGGGGGGGGGGGGGGGGAGAAGCGACGCACACTTAGATGCTTTTTTGCTGTGATATATTATGTTGTATCTTATTTAGGTTATAGACAAGTCATTTGGTTTTGATACTGCTGTTGAGGAGGCACAACGAGCTATTAATGCAGCACATGTGGAAGCGGAAAGCTATGAGAATGGTATTGGTGTTGTCAAGTTAATGGGACGATACAGTGGTAAGCTTCATTAATTCTTATGTTAATTAACAAGTTTAGCCTAATGCTATCAATATTGAGCAAAATACCTTATCAAGCTGGGTTCAATTCTTTTAAGAAACATTTCGAGAGTAAAATCTTAAATATACTAAATTGATATGCAAAAATATGCCTTTAAGCTCGTCCAGTGAAAAAAACTTGATTTTAAGAACAGTCTGCGCACACTCTTGATTTATCATACCATATCAATCTCAATTATCAAAGCAATGCGAGTATTCTATTTTCCTTTTCCAGTATTACAGTCAAGAATGCTTATAGACTTTGTCTAAAACTAACTCCCTTTTCGGGCGATGTTAACAAGAGATATTTCTTTTTTCATTCATATGTCCTACTCTAGCTTGAGTAAGTTGTTATTGTACAGGCTTTATAGCCATGAATGCTACTCTTGCAAGCAGAGATGTGGACTGTTGCTTGATTCCAGAGTCACCCTTTTTCCTCGAGGGTCCGGGAGGACTTTTCGAGTTCATCGAGAAAAGGCTCAAAGAAAATGGTCACATGGTTATAGTAATTGCCGAAGGTACAGGTCAGGAGCTAATTTCTGAAAGCCTATCTAATATGAGCCAGCAGGATGCTTCTGGAAACAGGTTGCTCCAAGATGTTGGTCTCTGGTTGTCACAGAAAATCAAGGTACAAACTCCTAAAGTGTTGCTTTACTGTCAAACCTTATTTTCCTTGCACTTTAACCCTGAGCTTTTGACGTTAACAATAGCAAGAATAAGTTACTCTAAAAAAACTTATCAAAGCGTCAATAATTTGCCTAGGGTCTAAGGTGAAGAAGCTGTAGTATCTACTTATTAGCATCACAGCGTCGTTAGTGGTCTCACTTCGCTTCCTTAGTCAGCATTTGGGATTCTGATTATTATCCCACAATACAAAATAATAATGCAGGCTCCTCTTATTTGTCTGTAGGATCACTTCAAAAAATGTCGAAAAATGACTATGACTCTGAAGTACATTGGTGAGCTCTGTTTACTTAAGTAGCAAATGTATATTTTTTATAAACAAATGTTCTAACTAGTCTTTTTTTCTTTTTCTTTTTTTGGATATTACCCGTTTGGCAGATCCTACTTACATGATCCGTGCAGTTCCAAGTAATGCATCTGATAATATATACTGCACTCTCCTTGCTCAAAGTGCCGTTCATGGTGCAATGGCTGGATACACAGGCTTCACAGTCGGCTCCATTCATGGTAGACATGCTTATATTCCATTCCATGTAAGTTCATTTTTATCATTAAAGGATTTTGTATTATGGTTAAGAGCGTCCTCGGATTTTGCTCAAAAGTAAATTTCTTTTTTCTGAATAATTCCAAGCGCACACTCTCTTATATTAACTTGGTTTGTTTAAAGATATAATCTCAAAGTGGAAAAAAGGTTTCTATTTTTAAGTTTGCACTAAGTTGAATATATGTGTGTGTGTGTGTGTGTTTGCCTATTTGCAGAGGATAACCAAAGGACAGAAGAGGGTTGTGATAACTGACAGGATGTGGGCAAGGTTGCTATCTTCAACAAACCAACCAAGCTTCTTGAATCCTAAAAACATCATTGGACATAGAGAAGAAACAACAGAAAACCAAACACCAAATGGGGAGAAACATACAGAAATGACTATGCCTAAGCCTGGGGAATAACAGGGCAGGCAAACTTGGGCAGCTGCTGCTTAGTTGTGTTGTTCCCCCCCCCCCCCCCCCTCCTTTTTCTTTTTCTCCCTTTTGTTTTCCTTCAATTTTTCTTCTTGATGTTTCATACCTATTGCCCTTTAGGCCCAATGAATTGGGATTTCCCTATTGGGCAGGTCATTTCGGGACAAGCGGATCATTGTTAGATTTCGTTGTGAAAGACTTATCATTAGCTATTTCACAGGTAGAGCCAAAGAGTATGAATTATACTTTCTCCATGGTGTATGAGACAAATGTATGTATTTCAACTAGGGTCATATTCTTTGATTACAATTCTACCATACATGATTTTTTTTCATTGTGAGTGTTGAATTACAAGGTTTTGTAAAGGCCAAACACTCCAAGAACTAGGTAATTGTTGAGTTGCCATGAGAGGTAATTATGTTTGTCAATCTGCTAGAAATCTCCAATAATATATGCTGTGGCGCTATTATGTTGCATATTCACAAATGTAGTTTTTATATCACAAGTTACTCGAATGTTACCCCCCAAGTCCCCTTTCCTTGATGATTCGAAAACCATCTTCCTCCAGATATGCATAAAATATTTAGGATTGGATATAAAAATTTTTAAATGTTTCTTACCATATTCTACAATCAATATATATATAAATTTTTACTCTTATACCCCATTTGGTAGCATGTGATAAAAGAAAAATAAAAAAACAAAATCTGGTTTCACATCCCATTTAGTAGCTAAATGTTATCCAAATGCCATAAAAAGAGATAAAATCTATTTCTTTCAAATAAGTACATAAATAAAAGATAATTATTATGCCTAATTTATACAAAACCCATTACACTTTTACTATCATTATTTTTTTAAAGGTATAAGAGTCATTTTTTTTATCTTTCTTTTATATTCTAACATCATTTTTATTCAACTAAATATATAAATAAAATAACATTGTAAATCCTTTTTATACTATACCAAACTAATTATTATATTTCATCCACATTTTCATTCTCTTTACATTTCCATACTTTAACAATTTTATTTATCAAATAAAACATTCGAGTGCTCCATAATTCCACAATAAAATTAAACCTAAGTTGATAAGAAGATATTATTTCCTCTTACCAAGGGGGAAAAAAGACTCTTTGGATAATTGTAATCTTAATTACCTAGTTAAACCGAAATCATATTATCTGGTTTTTATTAGGTACTCAATAACTGGCTCGACTCTTATTAGCTGACCTTGGCTCAAGTAATAATCGATAAACACTTCTAAGCCTTGAATCCCAAGTTATAATGAATTTAAGATGTAGCAACTAAGGTTAATATGGCAAATCTGATGCAGGAAAAAAGAGAATAATTGACAAGAAATTTAGAAAACCATATATAGTACGTCCATCATGGTATATAATCTATATATAGTACATTACAGAGAAAAATCTACGTTAGATTTTCGAGAAATTAGATAACAAGAAATCTTCAAAACACAATCAACTTTGACAATTACCAAATTCATTTCATTGTTTTTTGAAAACAGTGTTGATAACCTCTTTCAGATTCCTACAACCTACAACTTTCATCTTCCCGAAACCATCAGTTCCTAAAGTGTTTTCTGCTTTCTTAGGAACAACACAGATTCTGTAACCCAATTTCGCCAGGGTGTTTACCCTTGTATCCAATCTAGGAACCTGAGCAGAAACAAACGGCACTTACAAAGACCATCACCATACAGAGGCAATATAAATATATAAACAGACACAGACACAGACATACATGTGCAGGTGTGCGGGCAGACGCAGACACAGACACAGACACAGACACAGACACATACAGAGACACACGCACACGCTTGCGCGTGCATGCAAATATAGTTTTTATGTATTTGAATTATAACATGTGGATGATCTCCCACCCCCCCCCCCCTTTTTTTTTTCTCCCTGTAATGTTGTACCGAATTATTAAAAAAAAAAACTCACATGTTGCGCACGCGTGCAAACACAAGTATAGTTTTTACATATTTGAATTATAACATGTGGATGATTTTTTTCCCCCCTCTCCATGTAATGTTGTACCAAATTATAAAAAAAAATATTCACGTGTTACACACACAACTCTTAAGTATAGTTTTTACGCATTTGAATTATAACATGTGGATGATTTTTTCCCCCTCTCCCTGTTTTAAGGGATCAATAATGTTGTACCGAATTATAAAAAAAATATTCACATATTATATTTTTATTAGTGAATCTGATAGCAAAACTTAAAGAACTTCACCTAAATCTTATCCGAAAATAAATGCATAAAATAAACAGTAGGTCAAATTTTGACTTACAATTGCAAGCAATGGTTTGCAAAGCACAATAAAGTGTGTCAATTTACAACAGCTGTTAGAACATGTAAATATGTCATATTAAGGGTTAAGATCTCTGACTCTCAATAACAAATGCAAGCTGGAGGGTACTTGCTTAAATCGAATCAACCCCAATCCTCTTTAAATCAGTACAAAACTTGGTAAGATTGATTAACTGTTTATCAGGTATTTCAATGAAAACATAATAAGTAAAAGAACTTTTTGAAGGCTTCAATAATGTGACGGTGAGTTACAAGGGGGAAAAAATTCCACTTGTCATATTTTTATTAGAAAACCTAATTGCAAACATTTAAAAACTATATTTAAATTCTGTCCTTTAACTAATAGCTTAAAGATGAGCCAGTCCAACACTTGGCTCGGCCCTACCATGCCATGGTTTTTTCAGACCAAGAACTTGCCAGATAAATGAAGACTTCGGCGCTGTTCAATATCTTTAAAGCATTATCACTATTTAAATATTTTAAAATGCCACAAAAGACACCATCATGCATATGAGATTGACCAGACAAATGATTGAAGAACAAAAATCTCAATCACACAGAAAAAGCTTTCGTCACTTTGATATTATAATCAGCACGCTGCTCCAGGCTAGTAAAGACTCTAACTTGAGACCCTTAAATATCATAATAGCGACATCAACAATATTTTTTTAAAAAAAAAAGCTCACCATGCGGATCTCACCAGCGAGGCCAATTTCACCAATGAAAGCAATGTCATTGGGAAGAGGGAATTCCAAGAAACTGGCAAAAAGAAAAACAGAGAGATTAACTAAATGCAATAAAAAGCCAAAGTTCATATTAGCATACTGAGAAAGAAGAAATTAAAGAGAGAGGGGAGAAAAAAAAAAGTTGCAACAGTGTTGGTTAATTTGAAATACATGGAACGTTTAGCAACACCCTCCTCAATCCTCACTGCATTAATCATTGTCAGATCAACAAAATTGAACATAAATTACTAGAACGCAAACCTGCTGCAAATTGCAGCTGCTATTGCAAGATCTCCAGCAGTCTCAGTCAGATCTAATCCGCTGACAACATTCAAAAACACAGTCTGATGGTACAAAGGTAAGACAAGGTAACGAATTAGAAGAATTATAAGAAGTACAAGATATTATATCTTCCAATTTATATACGTACAACACAGTTTATAGACTAAATTAGTTAAATGATAATGTTATGGACAACTGTTCTGAAAGACAAGTGCTTTTACACTAAATTTAGCAGGAAACATCCAGATGAACATGTACAATCAGAAAGAAGATGAGACAGAAGTGAACATTGTTCAAGGCACCAATGATCAACTCATTCGTGTTGAGTTCACTAAAATTATTTACATCAATGCACTAAAAATTCTGGCAGCAAAGCTGCAAAGCACACCCACCCCATTCTAACCCATAGAAAAGTGCCATATTGGCTCTCAGATTATTTATTTGTTCAGTTTATTTAATCATGTGAAAATATCATTATTGACATAATATAAGCACAGGAAACCCACTCAGAGGCCACTAACAGAGAAAGAATAACAAACTCGAAAGGGCATATTTATAAATCAGCTTACATTTTCTTGTAGACGAAGTCCAACTTGCTTTATAAGAACCTACACTTCAAGAAATGGTAATATGGTCAAAAGACAAATGAACACATTTCAATGGGGAAGATTTGTATTTTAAATAAAAAATGCACTAACTCTTCAGTTGTATTCAACACTTACATTCATTTTTAAGATAAGATAAAGAGTTGACCTTACAGTATGAAAGTACGGACTAGATTATTGATAAAATCTTAAAACAAACACTTACAGATATAATCATATCAGCTCTACTTGGTTGAATGCCATTAAGATGCCTTGAAACTGTTGAAACAGAAACACAAAGTGCCTGCAAAACACATTAGATATCAGTCTCAATTATCTCTTCTAGAGGATGTTGAAGTCAGAAAAGTCAGAAAGGATCCTGACAATATTGTAAAATCCACAGGAGACAAAAAGATGGCAATTGAGAAGCTACAATTGGAGGTATCTAACATAGATACAGAAGTGGAGAATCAGAAAATGTTGAAAGGCCTTGAAACTAAGCAACATTCGCCATTCGAATCCAGAGACTGCAATTAGTGTATTTACAGGCAATTATTAAATCCAGGGTCCTTTAAGCATCACCATTTCTTACAATGGCTTGGAAAATAAGCTCAGTTAATGAGAAAGGCGATGGTGATGATGCCTCTCAAAAGAAAATTGCTAAGCATATAAGGAAACCATAATGAGTTTGAAGACTTACAAAATTTTGATTCATTCAGAGGGAAAAAGATGATTACCTGAATTTCAATTAGGAAAGCTCGAGATCCATCCATTATGACAGCAATAGCTAGACCAGCAAGATAATCTGAATCTAAGTGTTGCTCACTCAAAAATATTTCGCTGGCATTTGAAACAGCCTGGAGACCTGATTTTGACATCTCAAAAACTCCAAGCTAATCACATACATGAAAGGAACAGATCAGACATAATTTAAATTCCCAAATCACATATTAGTACAGTAAGAAAAATAGAAGCCCACGATAAAAAATGACATAATGACGAAGTAGATCATATGCACATCATCATGCCTCTGTTCTACAGTAATGCAGATTTACTGCCAGATGTGCAATTGTTTGAATAATGTAACAAGTAAAAATGAAATCAACCATTTTGACAACTAAGGGGCCCTTCTTAAAACTAGTTTTCTTTTGTCTTTCACACTCTAGTTTATGGAAAGACATAAATTTCTTCATTAAAATAAAAAAAAAAAAAATCTTATGGCATAGCCTAATCATAAATTATTCCATTACACATCAATAACCTAGGGATTACAAAGACTAAATAGTAATTCAAAATGATAATAAACCGAAGGTGAAAGTTACTACCAGACATCAACAACAAAAAACATAAGAAGCCAATGCTAGTACACATTTCTCGAGTGCAAGATATTATGAGTATTGCAAAGAGATAGTTTGTTTAAAATATTTGTAGAGTTTTAGGAGAAGAGGTAAAAGGGAAGTCGCAGAGATCAGAAAATGTTCTCTGATGATTTATTCAGTCAGGAAGCATATATATATATATATATATATAGACAAGGATAGGAAACAGATCTCCCATGAGACCAGCACAGAAATAAAAGAAAATATTGATCCTAATAAAGACATATTTGACTATTACATGATAGGCACCAAAAAAGGAAATAATGTAAAGTAAATCAAGAAGGAAATAAAAACAAAATAGCACAATAATCATGTGGAAATCTCATTGTGATTCTCCAACACTTCCCCTCAAGTTGGGAAGCAGATATCCAACATGCCCAGCTTCCTTGTTAGACCTTCAAACTTCACACAAGGCAATACCTTGGTTAAGAGGTCAGCGGCATGATCTTAAGTCATGATATAAGATAAGTCCAGAATTCCAACATGTAGTTTGTACTTAATGAAGTGCTTATCAATTTTAACATGTTTTGTTCTATCGTAGTGTACTAGAATTTTAGCAATGCTAATTGTTGCCAAATTATTACAAAAGATGCTCATAGGACTAGTTATTGGTATTTTCATTTCATTCATCGATCTCTTGAGACACAAGACGTCATAGATCTCATGAGCTAGGGCTTGACACTCAACTTTTGCACTATACTTGGCAACAACTGCTTGCTTTTTACTTCTCAAGTAACAAGATTACTCATAGAAAAGTCAATAACCCAAGGTTAAACATCAATCTGTGACAAATCCAACCCAATCTACATCAGTATAAACCTCTATGCTTCTATTTTAATTTTTGTTAAAGAAGATACCTTTACCAAGAGTCATTGTCAATACCTCAAAATTCTATATACTACCTCCATATTTTCCTTGGTGGGCTTATTCATGTATTGACTAACAATACTAACCAAAAAGCTGATATCAAGTCTAGTGTGAGAGAGGTAAATAAGCTCCTCAACCAATCTTCAATACCTTCCCATGTCAACTAGAGTACCATCCTATTTAAGGTTAGTCTTGTAGGTGGTTTCCATAAGAGTATAAGCCAATTCACACCTAATCATCCTAATTTCTTCAAGTAGATCAAAGGTGTACTTCCATTGAGAGATTGTGATTCTCTTCTTTGTCTTTGCTACTTCCTTGCTAAGAAAGTACTTTATTTCACCAAGATTCTTGATTTCAAATTCTTGGGCAAGAAATTCCTTTAACCTCTTGATTTCTTCCTAAGTCTCCTGGAACAATGCTATCATCAACATGAACTATTAAGATGGCAATTTTTCCTTCAAGAGAGAATTTTAAGAATGGTGTAATCAGCTTGCCCTTAGGTATAACCATAACCCTTCACAACTCTTGCAAATTTTCCAAACTAGATCCTTGGTTATTGTTCCAAGACCGTATACGGACTTATCCAACTTGCATACTTTATTCTTGTAATTAGGAATGTGAATGCTAGGAGATAACTCCATATAAACTTCTTCATTAAGGTCTCCATTTAAGAATGCATTCTTTACATCCAATTGATAGAATTGCCAATCCATATTAGTTGCTAGGGAAAGCAACAATTTGATGGTGTTGAATTTGGCAACTAGAGTAAATGTTTCCTAGTAATCTATGCCAAATGTCTAGGTGAACCCTTTTGCCACTAGTCTTTTTTTGTGGAATTTATGCTTCCATTAGGGATTTATTTGAAAGCGAACACTTACTTATAGCCAACATGTTTTTTTCCTTTCAGGATAGCTAGTGATATGCCAAATACCATTTTTTTTCAAGGGCTAACATCTCTATGCTAAATGCTTGGTTTCCACTTCTGATTCTTTTTCTCAAGGCAATAGGTAAATCCAAACTATCATTAGAAGTAGAATCATGAGGAGTAAACAAACCTAATCTCAAGGAAGATTCTTGGTTATGCCTTAGGGATGTGCACAGCTTTTCCATAGTTGTCTCGTACTCTTCTTCCTTCTAGAGTAGACTTGAAGTTCTCTCCATTGAGTAACTTTATCCTCTAGTTTTGTTTTAGGCTTACTTGGATTACCATAAGAAGAACCAGATCAGGTATGTTGAGTATGGTCACAGACTGATCTTCCAAAATTAGGTAGTCACTATTTTGGTTATTTTGACTACTTTCCAGAATGGGGCATGTGGAAAGGCAGAGAAAGAGCTAAGAAATTTATTCTATTAGAGAATGAATACTACTGTGTCATTTACAAGTACTGGGCATCCTATTTATAAACCCAGAGCTAAGAAAATTTACAATAGTGCTCCTAGGAGTAAGGTTAATTACAAGAAACCCAAAAGGAAAGTAAATAAGGAAAATAAAAATTCCACACTCTCTCTTAAGCTAGGAGTATATGTCAATCATGCCCAACTTAGAACATCAAAGTAGGTCCTCGGAATTGCTTTGGTCAGAATATTTGTTGTTTGTTAATGCGTAGGTGTATGAATTATCTCAATGAGTTCCTTTTCTATTTTTACTTTGATACAATGCTGATCAATTTCAATATATTTGATTATGTCATGATGATTTGGGTTCTTCGCAATGCTTATTGCTGCTAGGTTGTCACTTAATAATTTCATGGAGGCTAAAGTAGGAAATTGAAGTTCTTCGAGAAGCCTTTTTAACCATATACCTTCACAGATTTTGTGACCTATAACTTGAAATTCAACTTTAGCATTCCTTCATGCTATAACTGATTGCTTCTTACTCCTTCAAATTACAAAGTTACCCTAGATATAGGTATAATACCTTGAGGTTGATCATCTCTCACTAGGAGATCTAGCCTAGTTGGCATCAAAGAATACTTCTATGCTCCTCCTAGTTCCTTTCTAGAAAAACAATTCCTTTCCTAATGTCATTTTTAAGTACCATAGGATTTGGTTTATAACTTCTAGGTGTTCTTCAAACAGACTATTCACGAACTTGTTTGTCACACTTAGTGCAAAGCTGATATCTGGTTTAATATGGGAAAGATATATCAATTTCCTCACCAATCTTTAATACATCCGTTTATAAACTAGGGCAAAATTTTCTCCTATGTCAATTTTGTTTGATTGAGCCAGGGAGTATTAGCTGGTTTCCCTTAGCAAATCGAGAGTATATTTCCTTTAGGATATTGAAATCCCTTTGCTAGACCGAGCTACTTCCATACTCAGAAAGTACTTTAAGGCTCCCTAAATCTTTAATGTCAAAGTCCTTGCTTAGGACTTTCTTGAGGTAACTGACTTCTTCATTACTCCTAATTACAATAATATCATCTACATAGACAATGAGAACAGTGATCTTACCTCTGACACTTTGATGAAAAAGGCATGATCTATCTATCCCTGTGTGAATCCAAGCTACTTAATTACCCTGTAAACCTTTCAAATCATACTCTCGAGGATTGTTTGAGCCCATATAGAAATTTTTGTAGTTTGCATACTAAGTTGGCATTGCTGAAATTTTTCAAACCTGGAGGTATCTCCGCGTAAACTTCCTCATCGAGGTCCTTATTTGAGGAATGCATTTTTTGACATTAAGCTTAAGAAGCTTCCAGTCAAGATTATCTGTGATAGACGAAAGAACCTAAATTGTATTTATCTTAGCTATAAGAGGAAAGTCTCCTAATGATCTATTCTATATGTTTGGGTGAAGCATTTTGCAACTAATCTTGCCTTATACCTTTCAACACTACCATTGGCCTTATACTTCACATTGAACACCTATTTGCAACCCACTGGTAGTTTCCCTTAAGGTCTTTAAGTGAGTTGCTATGTGCAATTCTTTTTAAGAGCCCAGGGCTTCTTCTATACTGTTTAAAAGTTCATTGCTATCTAAATTAGCTGCAAACACCATATACCTATAAGGCAATCTTTCATAGGATGCAAAGTGAGAGATGAGATGCTGGGTATGTGATCTAGTACCCTTTCTCCATGTAATAAGAAGATGAAGATCAATAGAGACTTTAGAATTATCATTACCTTGATTGCTTTATGTGCTTTCTCTAGGAGTTGGACTTAGATCAGATTGGCAATGCTTTTGGATAGTACACTGTTGCTCAACTTGCTTTTTGCACCTTGAATATACCTTGAGCTCCTTACTAGTCCCTTAGTTTAGACTTTTAGGAATCTCATGTTTAGGTAAGTAACTTGGCATAGGCTCAAGTGTAGGAGAGATAACCCCCCCCCCCTTGAATATGTGTTTTGAGGTAATATGGCAAATGTTTGAAAAAGGTAATATCCATAGAGGTATAAAATTTTCAAATGAGAAGAGAATAACACTTGTAACCTTTTTTATGTTTAGAATATTTGAGGAAAACACCTTTTGCAGATTTTAGGCCAAGTTCGCTTCTTTGATATAAAGGGATATGAACATATGCAACACACCCAAACACTTAGAGGAAGGTTAGTGAGGATACAGGTTTGGGGAAAGGTTTTGAGAAGAACTTGGCAAGGAGAGTCAAATTTTAAAGTCCTTGAAGGCATGCAGTTGATAAGATAGATCACAGTTAGAATAACTTCACCCTAGTGTTACTTAGGGATACTATTTGTAAACATGAGGGATCGAGCAACTTCAAGAAAGTATCTATTTTTCCTCTTAGTTATACTATTTTGTTGAGGAATATAAACATAGGAGCTTTGATAAACAATACTATTTTCAAAGAAAAAACTTCCCAAGGACTAAGTTAGAATAATCCCTAGCATTATCAGCTCTAAAGATTTAAATTTCTGTCCAAAATTGATTTTAAATCATGGAATGAAAGTTTTGGACAATGAAGTAGTTTTGAACTTATCTTTCATTAAAAAAACCCATGTGATATGAGATTATGTCAATAAAGGAAGGAATCATCAAGCACAGCTTATATGTTGAACATAAGATGGCCCCCAGATATTATTGAGTCATAGAAAAGGGATATAATGATTTGTAAACATGATTGAGATAAGTGTTATAACTGTGTTTGGATAACTGACAAATCTCACATTGAAAACTTTTTGGACTTCTATTGATAAGTAGCATAGGAAAAATTTTAGCTAAGTACATAAAATTTGGGTGTTCTAAACATTGGTGCCATGACATAACAGTGCAATCTAAATTGTTTGCAAGTGTGGTCACATGGTAGGTGTGGGTAATCTCATTAACCTTGATTCAGTAAAGACCTCCATTCTCTTTAATATTCCCAATTGTCTTTCTCAAATCCAAACCCTAAAATAGACATTCAAAGGAAGAGAATTTAGCAAAACACTTCAAGTCATAAGTCAAGATAAATTTGGAACCAAGATAACAGATTCCAGTGTAAAGGTCTCAAAGATTTTTACTCTCCCAATACCAATCATCATGGATAAAGATCCATTACCAATCCTCACTCTACAATTATCATATCATGGCTTATATTCAAGGAACAACTAGGCATCCCTAGTCATATGATTTTGAAGTGCCTAAATCAATAGTCCTAGAGGTACTTTCTTCTGCTCAAGCATAAGAACATTTAAAGAAATACCTTCTTGTATTGTAGTAGCAATGGCAACATTAAAAGTGGATGATGAATCTTGACTGATAAGCTTTTGAAGCCACTCCACTTGTTTTTTGTTGGAAAAAACAGGTTCATATTGTTAGTTTTTCACTTTCTTTTGAAGTAGCAACATAACCCTTGTGTTCTTAGATTTATTAAGCTTCCAATCTACTGGTTTTCTATGTATCTTCAAGCATGTTTCACAAGTATGGCACTACAGTGGTCACACCAAGTTCTCCCCTTCTTTAGTTTACTGTCATGATTCTGGTTCTCTCTTCCAAAGACGAGGCCATAACCATCAATTGGAGTTGTAATAGCTGCATTGGTTCCCATTATAAGTTTCTTCCTATCCTCTCTTCACACGTCAAAGAAAGCAACTCTAAGTAAAGATAATGGCTTTGAATCATAAATTCTTCCCCTAACTTAATTGAAGGACAAGTTCAAGCTTACAAGGAATCTAAAAACTCCTTCTTCGTCTGCAATGTCCCTATATTTCTTCACATTTAGGACAGGTCCAATCTGGGTTTTCAAAGACATCTAGTTGTTGCCACAGACGCATTAGTATAGTGAAATATTGGATTGCTAACAACTCTCCTTGTTTGAGATCCTAATGGATACTTTTGATCTCAAATAATTCGAAGATGTTGTCTTTATTAGAGCATGTCTCCTTTGCAATTGTCCAGATTTTGTGGACAATGTCATAGAAGCCCAACATCATTGTCCATGATATTGATCAACCATGACACAATCATATTGTTTTCCACCCTCCATATCTAGAGTCCTTCTTTTCTAGTTGGACAACAGTTTCAATAAGGTAATCATCCTTACCCTTGCGTAAGACAAACACCATCAAGGACTTGGTTCACTGCAAGTAGTTATGGCCATTTAATTTGTGTCTTGTGATGGGTTGAATGGAGCCATCTATTCCATCATGGCCAGAGAGGTCTCGTCCAGAGAACCGACTAGGAGTTTGGCTTGCATTAGTGGCCATAATATACTGAACAAGGTAGAGAAGGTAGCTGGAGAGCTACGGGCAGAGGTGTTAAGTTGAATACACCACAAGCAAGACCCAAATGGAAACGGATCAAGGCTAGGCTTGATAGAGTAGTGGCTAGTGACCAATTTAGAGCAAACAACAATTGGACGGGAGGCTTCATGTGCCTCCATGTGTCAATGCATGGGCAAACAAGTGAACTAAGACCTGGCGTATGACGATGCATGTAATTGCAAGTGGAGCTTCAATGTCTTAGGATAGGCCAGTCGACATTTTCTAAGGGGATTCTTGAGATGTTAGGTCAATTTGAGACCAAACAGTGATAGTGACCATCTAGAATGAAGCCATAGAAGCTAGAAGATGCCATAGAGCTTCAAAAAGGAAGCCTCAGAGGGTGAACAAAGGCCATAGAAGATGGAGGAGAGCCTCATGCTCTAATACCATGTGAAAAGGTAAAGAAAGAGTTGAGAAATGGATTCTATTAGAAAATGAATACTACTGTGTCATTTACAAGTACTGGGCATCCCATTCATAAACCAAGAGCTAAGGAAATTTACATTAGTACAACAAGGAGTAAGGTTAATCACAAGAAACTCAAAAGGAAAATAAATAAAGAAAATAGAAATTTCATACGGCAAGTGCTATGCTCACTGTTTTCATCACTGTTTAACCTAAAAAAAATCCATTCACTATCTTGTATCTCCCTTTGAACAGAGGTTTTTTTGGGTAATAGGGTTAGTGCTCAAAGAAGGTTACATCAAGCATAACATAGAATTGGGGTAATGGGTGAGTAGCATTTGTAACTCTTTTTGTTTGAAGAGTAACCAAGGAAGACAGATTTACAGCCTTTGGGTTCAAGCTTGCTACCATGGGTAATAGGAACAAAGGTAGTACATCCAAAGATCTTGAGTGCTAAAGATGACAAGAGAAGGGTATTGGGATAAGATGAAAGAAATTCTTGATAGGGTGTTTAAAAATTCAGTTTTTAAAGGCATCCTATTGATCAAATAAGTTGCAGTAAAGCCAGCTTCTCCTAAAGGTGTTTAGGAACAATGGTTGAAATGAGAAAGGCTCTAGTTACCTCTACAAGGTAATGGTTCTTCCTTTTAGCAACCTTGTTTGGTTAAGGGGAATTCACACAAGTGGTTTGATGAATTATCTCATGGCCATCAAAAAAGGCTTCATGGTTAGAATTAATGTATTCTCAACCATTATATGATCTTAGCACTTGGATTTGTGTATGGATCATAAGGCTTAAGTTTTTAATGGTTTAGGGAACTTTAGACTTTTCTCTCATGAGGTAAACTCAAATAATTCTAGTATGATCATCAACAGGGGTACCTAAAACAGTAGGTATCTTTGAGGAACCCCAAACATTACTATGGTGAATACAATTAGATGAGATGGCTCGTACTGTTGTGAAGGATAATGATTTTTTATATGCTTATGTTACTTATCATTTTATTTTATTATTATTTATGTGCTTCCTATTTATGTGGGATTCTGCTGCCCTACTCTGTTTTGTCTTGTTTCCTTTTATCTTGTAAACAAGATTTAATTTATGCTTTCTGTGATTTTAGGGATTAGAGTGGTCAACTGGATCTATGACCATTATCCCTTCATTCTTGTATTTTTAATTCTCCTCTATATGGAATAATATAATTAGAACCCTAGAAATCTATCTAGGTGTCTTCTCCCTGTGTGTCGTTCTATGCCAAATTTCATGGTATCAGAGCATTGGGCCACATAAACAAGGATGACTATCAGTTTCAGCTCTTGAGAGCCTCTCATGCCCATGTTGCTGCTTTTCCCACTGAATCATCAGCAACAACACAACCATAGAGCCACTCAAACCAACCAAACAGGGAGTCCAACCAGCCAAACAGTTCCTCTTTCTAATTCTTCTATGGCTACCAAAAATCACCCTACAATGATCACTGACTTCAATTTGAATGGTAACAACTATCTCCCTTGGTCTTAGAATGCCTTGATGTTCATCAAAGACCGTGGAAAGGAAGAATACATCATTGAAGATGCCACAAAGCCTGAGATCACAGATCCTAGGTACAAAGTGTGATTTGCTGAGAACAATACTATCACGTCATTGTGGGTGAATTCTATGACAACAAAGATTAGGGAGAATTTTATCCTTTACAAGACAGCTAAAGAGATTTGGGATTCTGCAAAGTAGTCTTACTCATCCATTGAAAACTCTGCTGCCATATTTTTTTATTAAGGGAACACTACAGGAGGTTAAGCAAGGCAATTTAAGTGTTACTTGGTTTTACAATAATCTTGTTAAATTGTGGCCACAACTTGACATGTGTGAGACACACCAATGGTCTTTTAACACTAATGCAGTGTATTACTGAAAATTGGAAGAAAAGAAAAGAATCTATAATTTTCTCTTAGACCTCAACACTACTTTCAAAGGAAGGTGGGGGAGAATTATGGTTGTTAGGCTTCTTCCATCGCTTAAAGAAGTGTTTTATGAGGTCAAATGGGAGAAAAGCATAATTCAACTTGTTTCTGGAGAGACTAGTGTTGAATCTGTCCTTGAAACTTTTGCATGGTGGTCAAAAACAGCCCCACAACTGATTTGAGGTAGAAAAAAGAGGAAAGTTATGGTGTGACCACTACAATAGGTCTAGGCATACCAAGCTCCAACTAAGCTTACACCTTAAATTTCAAAACTCAACATCATTGTCACTAGTGATCTTTTTCAAGCTCCAACTAAGCCTACTACTGAGTCCAATGCCTCAACTTGTCCTCCCTAACCTTGACCCACACATAATCAATCGCAAATAACCTCAGACCTATCCAAGCCATACACAATAGAACAACATACTAGTTTATACCAGAAAGAAAAGAAACCAAGTGACTGAACAGCAAGAAGAGTGTCAAAACTCAACAAGTCAACATGAGGAACAACAATGCACTTTTTCTGGGCATGAACAATCAACTTCCCACACTCTTAAGTTCTGCAAACCATGAGGATCTAGATTTGCCCATTGCTTTGAGAAAAAGGATCAGGACTTGTTGCATATAACAGATTGTCTCTTAAGCTATAGGCCTTTATACACAATTTTCCTCTTGAGAAGCTACCATATAACTTTTATGAGGTAGGAAAGAAACCAAAATGGAGAGCTGTTATTCATGAGGAAGTAAAAGCCTTTAAGAAGAATAGGACCTAGGACATCGTTGGTTCGCCTCTTTGAAAACATGTTATGTGTAAGTGGATTTTCACAGTCAAATGCAATCCTAATAGGAGTATCAATCGTCATAAGGCCCGACTAATTCCCAAAAGGTTTACACAAACCCAAGGCGTTGACTACCAAGAGACATTTGTTCCAATGACAAAATTCAACACTATAAAAATCTTAATCTCTTGCAACAAATTTGGAGTGGCCTCTTCATCAATTAGATGTGAAAAGCGCCTTCCTCAATGGAGACCTTAAGGAGGAAGTGTATATAAAGATCCTTTCCTCCCCCCCCCCCCCTCCCCTCTTCTCTCTAGGAGATGGGGTTGAGTCCGAGAATAATTCAAATAAAGTGTGCATGCTTCATAAATCGGTGTATGGACTCAAATAATCTCAGAGCCTAGTTTGAAAAGTTTACGACTACTGCTAAGAAGTATGAGTATAATTAATGTCAAGTAAATCACACTCTGTTTGTCAAATTTAGTCATGATGGAAAATTGGCAATTTCAATTAAGTGGGGATGATATTGCAGTTACAAGTGATAATTCCAATGAAATTGAGAAGTTGATGAAGTCCCTTGCAGAGGAATTTGAAGTGTAGAGACTTGGTAAGTTGAGATATTTTATTGGGATGAAAGTGGCAAGAAATAGAAAAAGCATCACTATCTCCTAAACGAAATACCCTTTTGACCTCCTTAAAGAAATTGGTACGTTAGAACGCAAGCTTGCAGATACTCCAATGGAAACTAACTATAAATTGGGTCTCAAGTAGGAGAGTTTACCCGTTGATACTAGTATATACCAGAGACTTGTTGGTAAACTTATCTACCTATTTCACACTCGTCCAAACATCAACTTCCCTGTGTTAGTCGATTCATGAATAGCCTTAATGAGGAACACCTGAAAGCTATGCACAAATTTCCTAGGTATCTCAAAATGACTCTTGGTAAAAGTCTATTTTTTAATAAGGGAACTCATAAGGGTACTGAAGTTTTCTCAAATGCAGACAAACTGGATTTGTGACTGATAGAAGATCCATCACCAGCTATTGTACATTTGTGTGGGATAATCTAATCACATGCAGAAGCAAGAAGCAACCTATGGTTACCAAAAATAGTGCTTTGTGCATTAACACTTGGGACATGCGAAGGACTATAGTTGTTGAGACTTTTTAAAGAACTCAAATTTAGTGTTGATTAGCCTATGAAAGTGTTTTGTGACAACATGGTCACTATTGGAATTGTAAAAAATCCTGTTTATCAAGATAGGATGAAGCATGTAGAAATAGATCTTCATTTCATTAAAAAGAAAATTGATTCAGGTCTACTTGAATTGAGTTATATCTCTTCCAACTCTCAAGTTGTAGATTTGTTAACAAAAGTTGTTATTCACATCAAATTTGAAGAATTGAGACCCGGAAGGCTTAACATCTACTTTCTAGCTTTAGGGGGAGTGTCGGTTACCATTTTATTTTTTTACTATTTATGTGCTTCCTATTTATGTTTTTAATCTTGTAAACAAGATTTGATTTATGCTTTTTGACATTTTAGGGATTAGAGTGGTGAACTAGATCAACAACCATTATCTCTTCATTCTTGTATTTTTAATTCTCCTCTCTATGAAATAATAAAATTAGAATGCTAGGAATCTATCTAGGCATCTTTCCCTCCCTATGCGTCATTCTATGCCAAATTTCAGCAGACGTTTGACACACTCCACAACGCAATGAGCCAACGTCTTTATTGAATAATTTGGGAAATAACATTTTTACATACCTAAAGTTGGGATGACCTAACCTTAAGTACCATAGCATTATGTCATTATCAATGCTAACAACAGAACAACCTTGCTAGACTAGACTTCCACTAGGTTGAATGATATAAAGCCCAACACTCTCCTTAGCACGCCCAATTATCTTCCCTGATGCCAAGTCTTGGAAAAAACAAGCATCAAGCTGAAAATTAGTCACACAGCCCTGATCTTTGGCCAATTTACAAATGGAAATCAGATTGCACGTTAGCTTAGGTATATGAAGCTATCAAGAGTCAATACAGTAGATGATTTAAAAAACTACAAGCCTTTGACCTCAAAAAGAGTCCCATCTATCTTAACCATTAATCTAATAGAGCAGGAATATAATTCCGAATAAAGGACTTGTTACCAATCATGTGGTCAATGGCATTGAAGTCCACAACACAAGATGGGCTTGGGAGAGTAATGTAGCTGATGCGTTACATGTTTGACCCACATGTCCAAAATTGACACCACTGTCACAAGGGCCGCAAAACCCTTTTTTTTTTTTGCATAAACCCAGTCTACTCTTTGCTGAAAATTGGGTTGTCATGTTGCCCTTCACAGCTCACCATATTTCCTCTTGCTAGACCTTGGCTTGAAGTTGGTTGGTTTTTGCTTTGACACCATGAAGAATGTTAGGAGAAGAGAGAAGGGAAGTCGGAGAGATGAGAAAATGTTCTCTAATGATTTATTCAGTCAAGAAGCATACATACATACATATATATATATATATATATATATATATATAGGGAGAATAGGAGGTAGATCTCCTAATCAAGCCCATGAGACCAACAAAAAAATAAAAGTAAATCTTGATCCTAATAAAGACATATTTGACCTTTACATGATAGGCACCAAAAAATGAAACAAGATAAAGTAAATCAATAAGGAAATAAAAACAAAATAGCACAATAATCACATGGAAATCTCATTGTGATTCTCTAACAATATTGTTGTCATAGAAGACAATATATATGTGCTTAATGTAAATGATAGACTTCAGCCTGAAGCATTAGTATCATTGCATACCTCATCAGTGGATCCAAACCGATTTTTCACCACTCGAAGCATACGATGGGAAGAGTACTTCTCACCCTAGGAATTAATATAAGCTATTAGCATAGAGAAAATTGTAATGAAATACATTGAATTCAACAAGCCAAGTTACAAACAGAACTTCTAGATTTTAGCTCAAAAGAAAAAAAGGAAAGGAAGGACCATGTGTTGCAACCAAACCAAATTTTATGAAACAAATGTTAGTTTTAGTCAACAGCTATGTTAATAGGTGACCACAGACCAATGAATATAAGGCAATTTCTATATCACATGTTCCTATGATTCCACTTCATATTATCATCTTCATTACAAATTTCTGATGTAATTTTTCTTAATTATGCAACACTAAAGTCAATACTTGAGACCACTGTCACTTGGCCTGCAAAGGTAAAATTAAAGAACAGAGTCTTTTGAGAAAAGAAAATACATTTTTTGGATTGGGTAAACTATTTCAAAGCTACGTTCATAATTCCATAACCAAATGCATAAATGTTGCTCTAGCAATATATATCAGGTGCACTACATGTCACAATGACATCTCTTTTCCAAGATTTCATCATGGATTAGTGGAAAACTAGTAATCATGCCCCTATTGTTGCAAAAATTTAATTATCTTGTCATGCCATGCTACAATGCATGCAAGGCACATGAGTTATGGGACTCTATTCAGTCATGAGCGACATGAAAGCTTTAAAGATGCAAGAGCAACTTGTATATCTGAAAGGGAAAAAGGAACCCAAGAAATGACTACTAGCCAAGAAGTAAATAATATTAAAAAAAGGCTTGTATCAGTTCACCAGCTATCCAAAAAAGGAACAATGAAACGAGATGCCTACTTCCATATACAAAACAACATCAACAATGTGCTCCAAGACACGGGGTCCTGCTATATCTCCAGACTTTGTTACATGTCCAATCTGAGATAAAGAATAATTCAAGAAGGAAAAAGTGAGAAAAGAAAAGCTTAATTATCATGAATGTAAAAACTTTAAAGGCCATTATCAATGAAGTGTCAGAAATAAACCACAATTGAATTACAAGCAACACCAACATATATTAGATAATTGATGGACTTGTAACTATTGGGCCAAGGGTGCTAAAGACCTATGAGAAGAGAAAGATAGTGCAAGAGGGCCCAGGATTGCATTATTGGCTGTTAAGGTGGGCAGAAGGGAAGAAAAAGGAAATAATTCTTGTAACAAATTGGATGCCTTGGATCACATGGGTTATGAGCTAGGAGAGAGGGGAAGAGAGAGTGTGTGTGTGTAGACCATTAGAGGGGTTATATCTGTGGGTAAGGGAGGTTCAGAAGGAGGAAGGCAAGAATTTGGTGTGAGAGGAGAGTGCTCTAATCTCTTGAATACCAAAGGGGTTTATTCTATTCTACATTCCTTTTCTTTATCAGCTTGTTTTTACTTCATTTGTTGGTTGCTGCACTCTGGTTATAAAATTTCTATCGTTGGTTTTCATAATTCAATAAAAGAGAAGCATTTCAATCTAGTTTTAGTGTTGGGTTCCATCAATTTGGTATTAGAGCAATGAAAATCCAGGAGAGGCTGAAACAATAGAATGGGAATCCTAAGTGAGGAAAGTGAAAGAGTGATTGCCAAGTGGAGAAAGGAGATGCTAAGGGAGAAATGCAGGAAAGAATAAACCCCTTTGGTATTGGAGAGACCAAAGCACTCTCCTCTCACATCAAATTCTTGTCTACCTCCTTCTGAACCTTCCTCATCCACAAATATACCCCTCTAATGATCTACTCTCTCTCCCCTAGCTCATATCCCATGTAACCCAAGGCATCTAGTTTGTTACAAGCTCTATTTCCTCTTTCTTCCCTTCTGGCCACCTCAATAGCCAATAATGCAATCTTGGGCCCTCTTGTTTTGGTAGGTAACAATGTGACTTGTAACTATTGGGTCGAGGGCACTAAAGACCTATGGGAAGAGAAAGATAGTGCAAGAGGGCCCAAGACTGCATTATTGGTTGCTGAGGTGGCCAGAAGGGAAGAAAGAGGAAATAGAGCTTGTAACAAACTAGATGCCTCGGGTCACATGGGATATGAGCTGGGGGAGAGAGAGAGAGTAGACCATTAAGGGGGTATATCTGTGGGTGAGGGAGGTTCAGAAGGAGGTAGGCAAGAATTGGGTGTGAAAGTAGAGTGCTTTGGTCTCTTGAATACCAAAGGAGTTTATTCTTTTTTGCATTCCTTTTTCTTTCTTTCTTTCTTTCTTTTTTTTGTTGGTTAGCTTATTTTTATTTCATTTGCTAGTTGTTGCACTCAGGTTACACAATTTCAATCTTTGGTTTTGGTAAATCAATAACAGAGGAGCATTTCAGTCTAGTTTTGGTGTTGGGTTCCATCAATAATATATATCTGCCCTGTTCTTCAGGGCTCATAAAGATATTTGAAGGGTACTTTCACCTTTACAATAAGGCATGGTAGTTAAAGGGGCATTTGTCTGAGAGGTATTATCAATATTAATAAAATCTATTATGGTTCTTCACTTAATAGCTTAAGCTTTTGGGTTAATTTAGCACAAAGTATATTAAACACGTGTTCTGTCCGCACTTTAAGCTCAAAGGGCATCCATACGAGAGGGCATGCTAGAGATATTAATAAAACCAAGAAGCACTACAACAAATAAGCATTAAAACTTTTGGTCAAACCTTTCAACAAGCACTTTTAGCTCTATTATAATCATTGGTGTTCAAGATAAAATTTTTTTAGTGAGTATATTTTTTCTAAAACCCACGTATTTTAGCTTCAAATTCTACCACAAATTCCTTGGTTCTCTCCCCCAAAAAAAAAAATTATGCTGCCATTTTAAAAAAAAATGTGTTGGCCAAACATAGACAAAAAGTAAAAGAGTACTTTTCCCCCCCTTAAAGCAACTGTTTCCTCTTTAGCACCATAATCAAACAGGAACTTGGTATCATAGCTTCTATGACTGAATGGTCAAAAATTTGACCATTGTTGTCCCCACTCTTCATAATTAAATTGAAATTTCAGCAGAGTATAGTAGGCATATGCTTTGTCAACGCTTCAAGTTCATAAGAGGGGGTTATATTAGAGATATTAAAAAACTAATATGAGGCTTTTACTAATTAGCTTAAGCATTAGGGTTGAAATGGCCTTTGACATATATTGTGCAAAGCATGATAGTACATACGTACATACTATATTCATAAACATACATACATACTATATTCACAAAGTTCTTCTAAAGAGAAGGTAGAATTCACAAAGTAAAATACATGGGTATGCTCACCAAAAAAACTGGCGTGTTAGTCTGCTTTGCATAACGCAGCAATGCTGAAGTACATTCCTTCACCTGTCACAGTTTTATAAAATGTCATGTACTGTGGAACCTGAATTCCATTTCAGACAAAAAGGTATAAATAACGGTCTTTTGACAGCCTGGTAGAGGAGAAAATTAAACCTAAATTAAATTATCATGAATTCATGATTGCCTAAGAAGTAGAGCCAATTTTCTAAGAAGTTTTTTTTTTTTTAATGAACAAGTTATTTGACTACAATTATTACAAGGAAGATGCAACTTAATTAGGAGGAAAATTAAAATAGATAGGAGTTATTTAAGTAGGGCATAGTCCCCACCTGCATAATCCCTCCAGCACTTCCAACTATTCCTTTCAAATAAACAGTTTGTATTGAATCAATAACTACAGTTTGAGGGGAGAGACGCTGAATTTTCTCCAATATGTCCTGATACGAACAGAAAGAAAAAAGAAAGAGAACAGTCATGTAGAATTCATATTACACTGCTCCAATCTGGCCAATTTCAGATCCAATTTAAACAAACTGCTTGATAATGCCAAGACAATCATAAAATTATGATCATAATTCTTGTGAAGGAAGAAAAGGTAAATCAAGAGCAATGCTATCGGGGAGGGGGGGAGAGGAGAATACTAGCCAGTAGAATCCAAGATAATGCACCTCAATATCAGTACTTGAATATAAATATATTTCCGATTTAATCCCAAGGCGATCTGCTCTGTTACCAATTTGTTCAATACTCTGTCACATCAAAGAGAACAAAATTAATTAAAATGCACACCACAGAAAAAAGTGCAACAGATCCTATATAACCGTAGTAAATACTAGGTGAAACTACAGCAGCCAATTTCAAGGGGACCCCAAAAAAAAAAGTTAAAACAATGATTACCTCTGTTTACAATACAAAAGTACAAGATTCAGGACGATGAGATATCAGTGGCCCAAAGCAAAAGGTCAACAATATTCATACAAGACTTACCCATAATTTTCTGTAGCTTAACTAAGTATTAATTCCCCTACCCCCCCCCCCCCCCCCCACAACAAAAAAAGAAAAAATTCAAAGCATTAGGAGCTTTTCTTTTATCTTAAGTGAAAGAATATGGCTATATTGTAGTTTATGGAATGTGTCCCGTCCCTACTCCCAAATGTTCTTCCTAGGCCTTCATTTTATATTTGCTGTGTACAGATCTCTCCATCTACACAAGTACACATTCTACACAACAGAAATTATTTTTTAAAATTTTAATTACTCATTTTCTGAATAAATGAGAGAAATATAAATAATACATGTAAACTTAATATAAATGTAATTTCATAAACTATTCACTCTCTAGAGGTAAGAAGAAAAGCATACGCCATTCTATGATGAAAATGACCTTAGTGATAACAAGTGTGATGTAAACCAATCAGAAGCTCAAAAAAAGTACACCTCTTCACCAGATACATATATAGCTGGAGCTGCCTCATCACCATCACACCCTTCTGCTAACATTCCAGCAATCTTTAATGTTGCAGTAAAGAAAAAAGGGTTAATAGGTGGAGTCCGTGATGTCAAACAAACTCAAGGTGCATGGGCAGAAAAAAGGTTGAACAAGTCAAGGAACAAAGCTGACATTCTGACTTTGACATTGAGTCAAACATGATCCAAATATAAAAGATACCTGCAACAAAAGTGTGCTCTTCCCAACACCAGGATCACCACCAACTAAAGTCAAGGAGCCTTCAAACCCAAAATTGTAGATAAAGTTAGCTGGTAAAATTGACTTGGGGCTAAGGGTGAAAAAAAAAATTGGAAAGATATACCTCAGCCAATCAGCTCTAAGAATTCATACAAGAATTCAAATTTCAGGATCATAGGGAGATAATAAAATAATAAACCAACAAAAGATCATTCATTTGCCAAGATGAACCACCAGAAGCAATAACTCTAGTGAACTACTCAAAACTCTCAGACAAACAGCCACGGTAAAGCAAAATATTTGTGAGTTTGAGTCAAGCAGAAGACTTCATACACAATGGACTCAACTTGAGGGAAATATAAAGGATGGTACCTTGATATAGATTTTACTTCTCACCAGAATCTACATAATTACATTTTAGTTAAAAATAAGAAAAATAATGACAGGAGAACATGATATTTAACACCCTTACTCTAGACTACATCTGTGCACTTTGGCTGACCAGTCCCATACCCAGCGAGGCAGAGACACGCAAGGAAGAATATAACATATTAATTTCAACAGTTAATAGCACATCAGTATAGATAAGTGAATTGGACTGGACCTGGTACAAGACCACCGCCAAGCACTCTTGAAACCTCATTTCCAAAAGGGCCAGAGCTGAAATCAAAGCACACTACATGGTATAGTAGTTGAGAAAAGTGCCACATTTTCTTTAAGACTAGAAGTACAGGCATTCATGAACAACAGCACACAAACATGGAATAAGTCCTTCATATTGAAATCCACACAATAACTATCTGCATAAGGTGTTTATGATGAAGACAAAACCTCTTCTATAATGTAGATCGAAGCATACCAGCACACCCTTAAAGTATATAACTATCTTTTAGCTACTCCATTCAAATTAAAATCAACACTACTTCAGTAAAAATATGCTCCTCTATGAAGCAATTTTATAATTTAACTCGGCATGAGAAACTTCTTCACATACAATGAGGATGAATTTGAAAAATGATACAATCAAAAGGAAATTGAAAAGTTTAAATGACTAAAAGAAGTTAAACTAGGAAAAAAACTATATGATGATGATGCTGATGATGATGATATAAAGTATTGAATCATCCCCATGCAGAATCATCCTAGAAACTAGCAGAGAGGGACAGAAACACCATTCACAAATTAGTTAACGGTTACCCACTCTCAAATTTCACTCACTGCAATTCCAAATCTTAAAGAATGATTCAACAGAAATGCAGAGTCCAACAGATTACTTACCCTGTGTCAGATTCAAAAACACGGCTCACTATATATGAAAGCAGAACACCAATATATCTAGTAAGTAATAACAACTTGAATAAATCACTAGAAAATGAGCAGCAGATAGATGAAAATAAATGGATTCCTCTTACAGATTTAAAAAATCAAACGTCTCTACCCGACTTTATTGTTGAATAAGTGTGCTAAGGATGTAACCTTAGGATATTGGCCCAAAATAAGAAAGGATGCAACTTTAAGATGATTGTATAAAACCACTCTTTACACCAATTTAAGAGGAGCTAAGCTTCATCAGAGGCAAAAACCACGCACCAGTGAGCTTTGGCGCAACTGTAGTGGAATCGTCTCCAAGATTGAAGTATTTGAGTTTGACTTACAATCAGAGATAAATTAACTAGAACAAAAACCACGCCACATGATCCGAAATTCCTTGATAGCCAACTATCTCTTGCCCAAGTAGACAACAAACTTTAAAAGGAGAATAAGATGAACTTACAAAGGAATTCTCCACTCTTGATGATTAAGTCCACGGTTCACATCCGTCAATCTCAAGGGACGTAATTCACCTGCCTGCTGAGGAAGCCACGACCCCACTACATTTTCTGAAACTGAAAACCCACTTACCCTACCAGAATCACTGGGTTTCGCTTCATGAAACTCTTTCATCGTGTTAGATATATTACAGGAGCGGCAAATCCCCCACCATTGCCCAGCCGTATAGCCACAATTGGAGCAAACCCAATGGGTTTTTCCTTTTTCCTTTTTCTTGATCCCAACTCTGCTTTGAATACCCCCATCCTGTTCGGTACCATGAAATGGGCTCGCTTCCTTCACTCTCCCATATGCCCTTTCGCTTCCAGAGTCTTCAACTTTATCCCCAGAATCGAACCGATTCTTTTGCCCATTACTAAAGTCTTTAACGACATGACCGTAGCGTGACCAAGAGGGATGGTTTCTTCTATCTTCGGAATGAGTGTTTAAACTGGTCTTCGGTTCTTCTGGGGTATCAATGCTAAAGCTCGAATCTGCCTGATGACTGCTTGCGGAGTGGGAATGACGAGAAAACGGAGGATTTGGGAAGGAATGAAAGGAAATGAGAGAAGGAGCTGGAAAACGTTTGGGATTGGTGGGGTTAAGCAGGTGGTACGTGGTGGTGAAGATTGTTCTGAGTAATCTCATGACAGAGCTTTGCATGAGAAATGACCTTTACAGTGAGTATTTGTTTAGGGTTTATGAGGCTAACCACAAATCCACGATTACCCAAGTTCAAATCTCTTTGGAGACGGTAGCACTGTGAAATCCCGCCGGGGCCGATTTGCTCGCCAAATGAGCGGATTTAGCACCGTAAAAGTTATGTGTATGTATATATATATATACATGTATGTATGCATGTGTGTATGGATAAAATACAGATGATAAAATGACAAGAATGAAATGAGAAGAAATAACTGGGAAGGAATTCAAGATCTTTTCTTGCCTTTTTTTTGTTTTTTTAAATTAAAAGATTGGACAAAAATGAAATGAATAAATAATATAATTATAATTATATTATTTTTAATTAAAAATTTGTTAAGATTATATTATAATTATAAATACAGTATTAAAAATATAATTTATAAATTATTTTATTTTGTTAATGACATTTTTTATTAAACTCCAAAATAATAAAATAGTTTATACTTTTCCATTTTATTTCATTATAAATCATTCCATTTGTGTGAACTTTTAAACTCAACCGAGTAGGAACAAGCCTTCTGTGTGGTGAGTTGATTAAAATTAAGAAAATTTAATTTAATGTACATATTCAATAAATATGATAAATTCAAGCATGAAAAATTTGATAAATTTTCAATGAACTTAAATTTATATATAATATAATTCTTTTACAAGTTTTTATTAAAAATTAAAGTTGTGAATAATTAAAAAAATTTAGAGAAAGTAATAAAGAGACGAAATTATATTTTCAACTTTTACTGGTGTATAATATTTTAACAAAACATGAATTGTCTTTTAAGAAAATTTATTGAAAATTTTAACACTTAGACCATTTAATTAATCAAATATTAGAGAAAAAAAAGTAGTTAGTGAGTTGGCTTTATTAGCAACATATCTATAAAATATTAGACCTGGTCATGTGCATAGGTCTAATTGGGTGGATGACATGCCGAAAAAAAAAAAAAAAAAAAGTAGGTTAGGCCAAGTTACTTGCTCGAGTTAGGCTAAGCTGATCATCTTGATTAATGTAACTTAACCAATCGTATCTTGTATTATAATATAAAAAACATATAAAGCTAATATGAAAAGATAAATTTTTTAGGATTATTTTGTGATTTTAACTAAAAAATTTTAAATACATTTTATAAATTATAAATAATTAAAAAGTTAAAACTCTTGTTAGGACCTTCCTAAATATAATTATTACATTTAAATAAAAAAGATAAGATAAAAATATGTACATTTTTTAATTTGAAAGAAAAATTTTCAAATTTGAACAGTAAACAACATTTTTTATGAAAAATAACTAGCCAATCCACCTTTGCCAATTTGTATGACGTGCATCTAAAAAAAATATCTCATAAAAAAAATTCAAGTTGAACCACTAGATGCCAAAGTTATTATTTTTTAAAATTTTACCTTTCAAAATTGCATTTTCTTCTTATATTCTTCTTTAAACATACATTTTTTTTATTTTCACTATGTAGATATCGAAAAAATGCATCAAAACAAGTGATTATATATTTAAAATGATTTAGTAATTACAAAAATATAAATATTAAAAATTTTAAAATTTTATTTTTATAAAGTTTGGCTTGATTTAAGTCTGGTGACCTAATCTAGCCAGTCCGTTCAATTTTGACCAATTTGTTCTTCAAGCCTTTTTTGAACTTGATTTTAAACTAGGCAGAGTTTTAGGTCAAAATAAAAGCTAACCTATGTACACCCTAATTACACCACATAAGAACAATTCATCATATACTGCCCATTTTAACAACACTAGTGCTCCATTTGATTTGTCACAAAGTAAACTCATTTTTTTTACATAATGTTTTTAATATATGTTATGTCCTTATTTTTTAATTTAATTTATTAAATTATCATTTTAACTATTAAATTATATTTTTAAAAATAAAAGTACAAATATCATTTCTTATCCCATCTATTTAATTTTTTACATTATTTTCTTTTTCACATCACTCAATCAAATACATCATAAAAGACACTAATGCTCAAAAAGTGTTTGCCTTGTTAATTTCCACTATTTATGGACTATGAGAGAGAGAATGGCTATTTGGCTCAAAAGGAAAAAAAAAAGAATTAAATACTTCTTGCAAATAGGGCTATTTCTGATTAAACAAATTGGTTAAATTATTTTATTAGCTTATAATTTGATTCAAAATTTAATTTATACTTTATAATTTAAAATTTATAATTAAGTTTTTATAGTTTAAAAAATTTATAATTTAATTCTTTTTATTAGTGTTGTAAACTTTTGTTGAGATGGGCCCTAGATCCTTTGCAATTCTACATCATGTGTAGTAGGGTGAAAAAAGGGATACAAAGAAGTGATAGTATATACAGAACCTATTTCTTTTCTTTTTATTTAATTCCTTCTTTCTAACTATATGATATGTATTTACTTATTAAATGCTTAAAAAAAATCAAGCGTAATAAAAAAGAAAAATGATACAAAAAAGTGAGAGTATATATAAAACATATCTTTTATCTTTTCACTTATTTTTGTTTTCTCTATCTCTTTCTAACTACATCACATATATTTACTTGCTAAATACAAAAGATTCAAACATATTAAGATAGCCAATCAATGTAATCTTGGCACATATGTCAATAAAAGGAGGTAAAAATAAAAAATTAATTCACATATATGTTATGTGATGCTACTTATATTAAGTGAAATAACTTAAATCATGCTTATTTAAAGTATTAAAATTATGCATAATTAATTATATAAGTAGAGTTTAATAGTACACTAATAGTGTTTGGATATATGGAATGAAAATAGTTTTTCTCTTTGCTTAGAAGTTGAAAAAAAAAAAAAGAATGGCATGAAAGAGAGGGGAACTCTCTCCATTTCTCCCCTGATAACACTAAATTTTGTTCATTTTCAAGTTAGGAGTAGAAACCAAATTCTCTTTAGAAATAGAATTTTTTAACATAATCAACTATCATCCTTTATCCCAAATCAAATTTTCACTCCAAAGATATTATATTGTTGAATAAGTTGGCTCTTCAAGTAAATAACCTCCACTCCATTTCTTCCCATAAACTTAATTATGAATATAAAATTATCATTTCCAAATTGAAATTCTCATATGAAATTCCCGTCCCTTTTTTGACTTTGCAGTTCTTCAGTTTTCTTTTTTTCTTTTTTTGTTTGAGATAGCATTCAATAGTAGCATATTACTAAGTAGAAAAAATGATGACCTAAAAATACTAAATATAAAATAAAACAAAAGCATCATCGTAAACTAATTATATGAAATTACTCACTTTTTTTTAATCAGAGTTAAATGTTAATGCATTGAAAAGCCACAAATGCCTCTTAGAAGGATGTTTTGATTGGCAAAAGAAGGAAAAAAAATTGAAGATTAAATTAAAATGTTTTATTTTTAAAAGATCATATTGAGAAGAAAGCAATCTTTCAAAGATAAAATTGAAAAGCATTATATTGAAAAAAGAATAATCTTTCAATAATTAAATTATTAATGTACTAAAAGTATATTTAAGTTTTAAATATATAATATTTCTTTATGAAAGTTTTAAATATATTTTCCGCCCCTTTACTTTTGAAATAATTTTACCGTTGTGTTGTTTTTGACCTAATTTGATTATTGAGTTAATATTTTGTATATATATCATGACTGTTACGTTTAGATTTCGTTCGTCCCCCTTTCTCCTTCTTCCCTTCCGCATGATTTCTCCTCCTCCTCTTTGTTCTTCTTCGAGGCAGGTGTTTGCATATTCACTGAAGTATTTCAGCAATTATATATATATATAGAGAGAGAGAGAGAGAGAGAGAGAGAGAGAGAGGATACTATCATTTGCTTTGGTCATTCGTCCTTTCGCTTCTTAAAACCTGAAATTGTGAATCATCGAGACAGAGCTTGAAGAAACCAAAACTCTTCTGGTCTTTTTGTTTCAAAACCAAGACTCATGGAATTGCAATTGTGAGAAAGGACAATTTATGTGGGTTCTTTCAATACACAGAAGATACGCAGTTGGAAGGAATTGTTACGGCCATAGGTGTTATGAACATAGCTGGCTATCGCCTTTCTTGCTGTGTTAGAGCAGGTAACGATTCTTTTCTCATTTGACCAGTTAAGTCTTAATTATCTTAGAATCAGCCGCAACTTTCAAGATAAATCTTCATTCTGATATAAAAAATGAACTTGCACGATCTTTTTCTCGATCTGCTATTGAGTTTTCAATTCTTCTGTTTCCTGTTCTTACAAAGCTAAAAATATTATGATGAAAAAAAAGTTCTCAGACAGATTTGGTTTTAAAAAATTAAACTAGCATAAGTATAATAACATGGTTACATGTTTATTAGTGACTAAATTTTCAAATTTCTCTTGTTTTGACGTAGTAACCATATGTGGTGCTGGAAATTGGGAGAGTTTCACTTCAAGCATACTCAAATCGCTTTTGATCAAAACCCTCATAGAAGCAATTGCATTGAAACAATGATGAAAGGGGACTCAAATTAATGGATCAATGCTCTCCATGGTGAGTTAATCTTAAGAATTTGGTTCTGCTTTCTTCTTTCCTTCTCTACTTTGGATGGGATCTTTTGTTTTATGAACAACCTCTGATGTGGCAAACAAACAGGATTATATTAACTTCTTCGTTCCATTGATCCGTTAATAATGGAAATTTTGTGATAAATTTGATCATTTTTTCCAATTTGATTTATTTTAAGGAGTGGATTTTTGTCTGGGATGATACAGGGCTAATCAATAGGGAAAGTGTGAATTCGTGAGTGGTAGCTTTTCAATGGGTGAAGTATGTTTAATTGTGTATTATATTTGAGTTCATAAGCTTAGCCTGTACTTGCCTTTGAAGTCTTTTCAATATTAACTTTGAAGAGCATAAAACTGAGCGTTTGAACTAGAACTGAAGGGGGTGTGGGGTATTATATATATTATATACTTATAATATATAATATATATTATATACTTATAATATATAATATATATTATTTAATTTTTAAAATATAATTAATAATAATAAATTTATAAATAATGATTAGATTAATAAAATTATATTTTTAATTATCATTTAATTCTCTTTAATTTATTTGTAAATTTTTTTTTTAAGTTTTATTAAGAATCTTCTATATAATAAAATCATCCCAATTTATAATTTTTTTGTCTTATATAATATGAAGTCTTATAAATTTAATCAAGGTATAATGTGTAAAAAAAAAACTAAAATAATCCAATTATTTAACATTGAATCCTAAAAGATAATTATTATTTTAATTGAAAAACAAATAACAAAAATATAAAAAAAATTGCATGTAATTTCTTGTTTAAAACAAACCTATGATTATGGAATCAAGAAGATTTATGTGCAAGCTATATATGCAGAAATAGTGTTATTGCATTTTTAGAAAAAATTACATAGTTATTTATGATTTGTTAAGATAATATAAATTAACTTGTTTACATAAAAAATATTTTTTTAATTTTGAATAAGACTAAAAAGGCATTTTTATGTACATAAACAGTCATGTAAATTTAAAAAAATTATACTTTGAAATGATCAAATTTCATTTTATTTATTTATTTATTACTTTTTTCATAATAATATTTATATTATTTAAATCAAACTTAAATAAATTAAATCTACTTTCCAACACAGCAATATTCTAGAAAAGGAGAAACCGCAAAGGCTACGTTCCAACGATTTGCAAATCGTCGAACACAAGCAATTCGACAAAGACATTGGGCCAGTACAGGGCCCAAGGCATTTACCATGGCATCAATGGCTTCATACCCACGTGGCATGATTATGGGAACTGATTTCTCTTCTCTTGTAGTAGTCATGTTCTACAGGATCTGGACTGTTCAGAATAAAATTTGGATCGCAGATTTTTTTTTTATTCTTAATTTTTTAAACATTTTTTTAATTTTTAAAAAATAAAAATAAAAATAAAAATAATTCTATAACTATAAACTTATAAAAAAATTAATATTTGATATTTAAAAAAATTTAAAAAATAAGAATAAAATCTAGACTGTCCAGATTTTATTCTGGACGATCCAGATGTTCTTGTAAAACAGGAGCACTGATACAATACCAGTAGGCATGCCCATTAAAGAACTACAAGTTCAAGAAGCCCTCATCCATCAAGAAACTCAAATCATTCAAAAGGGTATGATTCAGGTCTTGTGAAGAGAAAACAGTATATGAGCTTCAAAGAGTTCAAAATAACACTCTGCTCTTGCTTTTCAAGAGAAGAGAAACCGGACGCATGATCATTTCTATGAAAGAGAGTAGAGGTAATGAGACAAATAGCTTATCAGTTAAGATTAGTATCCTAATCTAATTAGGATATATATTAGGTATCATTTAAAATATTTCTAATCAGGTTTTAGAGTTTTACTTTAATTAGGCAATCAAATATCTTTCAACTAGGACTAGTGTGGGCATATATGGTTCAAACAAGATAAATTTGGTTAAATTATATATTTATGATTGATATGAGACAAATACAGAATGCGGCAATCAAATATCTTTCAACTAGGACTAGTGTGGGCATGTATTATTGTTGGGCATATATGGTTCAAACAAGATAAATTTGGTTAAATTATATATTTATGATTGATATAAAATAAGTAATAAAAATGAAAGTAGGTGGAAAATTAAATAGATTAATTTTAAAATATTACAACAATTTAAACATGATAACATATTTTATTAGATTGGAAAGAATTTTGTTCATTCATAATGAAGGAACTACATATATTAAATAATATTGGAACACCATTAAGTAATTTATGAAAAAAAAAAAAAAGATCTACATAGACATAGAGAAGTTTAACTAATTCTAATGCATTACTTGTGATAAGGCAAATATTCTATATATAAGAATAATATGTTAGATTTTTGAAATTATAATATTGTAAATAAACCAAATAACCAAAAGAAAAAATAACAGAACTGAAAAAATCATTAGAATAACTAACATAATCAATGTTTACAATAATCAAGTTATAATCAAGAAGTTGAACAAAATATTATAAATTAATCCTCTTTATACCATGAAGTTTGTAAGAACATCACCATACAAATGTTATTAAAAAAAGATCAAAAGTAGAAAATAAGGTTAACAAAGAAGCAAAATGAAATAAAATACAAAAAAAATGTTGTAAATGAATTTAGAACAATTAACTATTAGTTTTCAAACACCTCCTTTTCTATTACGTTGATTATAATATTTGTATTATTGTATATTGGAAGATACAATTCAACATGAAGAAGAGATTGACCTTGACTTTTGGTAATAGTCATTATAAATGAAATAGCTAAATGACAATTTTGAATTAGATGAGATGATTGCCATTTTAGATATATAAGCCTTTTCATCAATACCATTCCTTGAAATAATTTTATCCTTTGCAACATGATTTCAAACGTGACATGTTGATGATATTGTTATATTATATTACTTCGAAGATTTGTTTATTCTCAAAAAGATAATAGGTTCACCAATTTTCAATCTTAACATATGATTATGTGGCACAAAACCCTTTATGTTATTCACGAAGTTAATTATGTGAACATCCTTCTGACAACAATGTTTAAATATACTTTGTATACACTATCTAAACTCAAATAATTTTGTTTCATTGATACCCTTGTTTCATTATACAACTCCAAAGATTTGCCTATTTTTCTTAGAAGGATAATAGGTGCATCAATTTTCAATCATGACATATGATTAGGTAGCTTAGAATCTTTTATGCTATTTAGGAAGTCTATTATATAAACATCCTTCCAATAATCAATGTTTAAATCTACTTTGTACACATTATCCAAATTCAATTAAGTTCTTTCTTCACTTGATAGTAAATAGAACATATAATCATCGATAGCATTAACATTATCAAGAATGGGACATAAAATAGCTCTATCTAGAAAAAACTTCAAGTCATGAATATTTTTAAGAAATGAAGAATACATACTATTAACAATTGCTTTTATGGATATGTTAATTGTTTTGTAACAATGTTTTTTGGCATTTCAATTTTAGCATCTCTATGATTAGACCCATCAATGCTTTAGTCACCAATATTTAAAATCCATTCTGAAAAATATTTAAGTTCTTTTAGGTTTTCACCACACAATCTTATTTGAAGCCTCTTATTTTTTTTTTTGGTCAATGTTAGTAACTTGCAAGAGCTTCGTAAATAAGAATAGCTGATAGAAGCAAAAACTATTTCTTGCTTAGCCCCCTTCAAATCTATAAGGAAAATTTACTTGAATTCTCCTCTAAATGTAACAACTTTTCTTTTAAAAGGTTCATTTAAACTGTTATAGATATTGAACCTTATAATATCTCTTAATCTCATATTCAGAGCCTTAAAGTAGAATTTGTTGGCCATAGATGCATCATCCCATATAATTAGCTTATTACAAATCAATAACTCTCCCAATTTAAAACCTTGCTTTATATTGCAAGTTGATTCTTCTATTATCTACAAAGGTGTACCAAATAGTGAATGATTGTTCTACTACTTGTAATTAAAATAGAAGTGGTACAACTCTACATAACTACCATTATAATTTTCTTTTTTGATCTTATTGTTGCTACCAAAGTATAATACCAAAAAAAAAAAACCCTTTCATTACTAGAGTTGACACTGCCCAATATAGTATCATATATGATATTCTATTTATCACTTAGAGACTAGCCAAAGTATCTTTATTATAATTCATTTCATCATGCAATAGTCCATTATGATGAGATGAAAGAAGACATTCACTTGCTAACAACATTGGAGGAAAATTTTTAAGAGTTTTGCCATTACTTCCGAATAACTTCTCTATCTTAGCAAGAGTGTAGTCCTTTAATTGACCATTACTTAAAACCTAGTAAAATTAATATTATCAGTTAACAAACATTTAATAATAAAAAAATATTTTTGTTAAGAACATAGTTATGTAACTAAATAAATAATATAAAAATTGATTCTTACTATTTTGATCAAGTAAACAACATTGTCAGAGTAAAATATCATTTAATAAAAACTTTCAAGTTTTCTCCCAAACAAAATCTAGTCTTGAAATACTATTAAAGATTGTGAGTGTGACAAATAGATGTCTTAAGGAATCTATTGTACCACAAAGACTTGCATTTGATATAGAACAAACATATTCTTTGTCCTTATCAAGTATTCCCAAAGCATAGCATGCATCTTTAAAAGGATTGTACATGATGTCATCAATTGTCCTTATATCCTTAAAAGATCTTGGACACTTACATATATTTAACAAAATTTAAAGGTAATGAAGCTCACCACTACATAGTGAAACATAAAAAAGATAGCCTATGAAATATCCATTTATTCTATAATACCATTCGTGGGTATATTTATTGTAAACAAATTTGTTTAGAAAATCAGCATATGTTAAACCTCTTGCCTTCTCATATATTTACCATTCTTAGGAAATTTATTCTAAGATACCATTCTTGGGTAATATCTATTATAAACAAATTTGTTTGAGAAATCAATATATGTCAAACCTCTTGTCTTATCATATATTTTTAGCACCCAACCATATTAAGAATTTTGTCTTCTTCATGGTAGCATAGCATGATTGATAATAAATTTGTTTGAGAAATCAACATATGTCAAACCTCTTGCCTTCTTATATATTTACTATTTCTAGAAAATTTGTTCTAGGATACCATTCATGGGTATATCTATTATAAACAAATTTATTTGGGAAATCAACATATGTTAAACCTCTTGTCTTATCATATTTTTTGTTGACACCCAATCATATTAAGAATTTTGTCTTATTTATAATAGCATGATTAATAACAATATCAATAATATCATCATCAAGGAAAACAACAGATTACTCACTAGGCAAATGAAGCAACAATTGCTTAATAGGTGGTTCTCTAAAGTTCTTAATATCAAATCCAAAGATTCTACATATTGCTTCACATAGAGACACATATTTGCAATTATAATACATCTTTAACTCATTGTACACTCATATAAGTCATTCTTGCCAAATTATGATAAAAAGTAGTTGTCACCCCTATCATATCTTTTATTAACATACTTGAATAAAAATTTTATGAATGTAGATTGATTATATAATTCAACATTAATGTGAGCTTGGTACTTGATGAGAAAGTTTAGGATTATATACAATGCATTTGTTATCTAAAACTAAATTATTATTTTTAGCAGTTGACCTATAATCTTTTTTTCAATTCCTAGGATAGCCATCTTCATCAAAAGTTGTACTCTAATTGAATTTCTCAGGGAAATGTTTAGAGCATTTATTATCCCTGCAAGGTGACATGCGATTAGCATGACCACGTGATAGTTACTTGTTGAAATTAATGAAAAAATTCATTTATATTTCAAAAATAAAAATGCTATTGACAATTAATTAGAAAATTAGTTGCTAAAAGTGTCAACTTGAGGCTTATAAGGAGGAGTTTTCAAAATCATAAAAGTACTAATTAATTTCTCCATGAATTAATGTTGAAAAGATGCCACTATACTTTATGAAAATAGAAAGTTTTTCATATAAAAATATAAGCTGAGATGAAAAATTATGAACTTAACATTAATCTTTCAATATTTTATTGAAGAAGTCAATCTTGGACTTTTTTAATTAAAGAATAAATTAATTAGTTATATTAAAAATCATAAATTGTTTAATATGATATATATGATAGAGATATTTATTATTATTATTATTATTACTACTACTACTACTACTCCTATTACTACTAATCACGTGGTAGTTATTAGCTAAAATTAATGAAACAATTTATTTATATTTTAAAAAATAAAAATACTATTAACAGTTAACAAAAAAAAAGTTGCTAAAAGTATTAATTTAAGACTTTGTAAGGAGGAGTTTCGTACTAATTAATTTTTTTATGAATTAATGTTCAAGAGATTCCACTCTTTTTTTTTTTTTTTTGATAATAGAGAGTTTTTCATGTAAATAAAAAAGTTAAGCTAAAAAATTATGAATCTAACGTTAATCTTTCACAATTTTATTGGGGAAGTCAATCTTGAATATTTCTTAATTATAGAATAAATAACTACTTAGTTATATTAAAAGTCATAAATTCATTAATGATATATATATATACACACTGCTTATTATTATTGTTAATCATAAAATTAATACTTTATAAAGTATTAAATAATTAAAATAAATGTCTTTACCAAAAAAGAAATGTAAGATAATTTTCGCATATCTCAATTCATAAATTATTGTACTCTACCGAGCTAAATGAAAGAAACTTTTAAAATATACAAATAAAGATTATAATCTTACTGATAACTATTTTCTTGCTTCATTACCTTTATGTCCCCCTACCCGAAAAAAAACCTTTCTTCCAAGATTTCTCCAAACAATCATTTGCTTAGAGTTTCAAAACTTGCTAAGATTAATGAGTTAGGCCTATTATTAGTACAGCATGTAGATGTAGTTTCCTGTTACAAATTTTTCAGATGTAGAAAAACACAATCAATTATCACGATCAATCAATGTAAAGGGATGAAAATAAGTGGGCATGTTTATTGATGATGAATATAAAGGAATTTTACATAAAAGGATCAATTTATATAAATACAATTAATTTCTTAAATATCATTTTAACTTCAAATACAATTGTAATTAGAAGAAAAAATAACATGTGATTAAAGGGACAGATCGAGATGGCGTGTCGGCAACGGTGGGTGTCATAGGTGTGGGAGTGGGAGGATCGAAACTGTGATGCATGTATTAATAGATTGTACTGACACCATTGGTGTTTGGAACGTTGCTTCGGTCAGATAAGATAGAAGCGTTCATTACTCTCACTCACGGAATGGTTAGCGTCTAATCTTCAAGATGATGAGGGAGATCAGTACATTGTCCCCTGGAGGTGTGTGTTTGGAGTAGGTTGCTGGATCTTGTGGAAGCGAAGGAATTCGGATGTCTTTGGCAGTATTGATCCTTGCTCCTATAGTGTGGTAGCGTTAATCAAGAGGACTGCATCTAAGTTCTTTCACCATTCTCACAGTAATCATGTTTTGAGCACCATGGGTAGTATGGTGATTGAGATTCGTTGGAGAACTCCCAACTGGGTAGATCAAGATTAAGGCCTCGTTTGGTGCGCAGAATGAAATTTGACGAGAAAGGAAATAGGAAAAGAAAAGTGAATAGAAATGAATCTTGAAGCCGTAATTTTGTTTGGTATATCCTGAAAAGAAATCCAAAAGTTTAGCTAGAAATCCAGATCTATAGCAGATCAAAGCACGCAGGTTATGAAATTAATTTTAAACCTCCTAAATACTTAAAAAATTGAAACCCCTCATCAAATAATTAGAGGAGCCCAGTATTTCACACAGTACAACTAGCCCACAAAATCGAAGGAGGAATGGTGCATCTCACCTAGTTCAAGCTCAAAGAAGAACACTTCAAGAGAATACTCACTGCAAATCGTGTCCATCAACCGTGTGCACAAGGTCTGATGGCTTGAGAAAGAGGAAGAGGCAGCGGGAAAGGGCAAAGTTTTCGCGCATTTGTGGGCTTCTTTTGTAGCTAAGCTTTTGTACGAGCATCAACTCAGCGGAACGAACAAATAATTGAGGGATAGAATGGTCATCTCAAGTACCTCTCCCTCGCATCCATGCTCATTCTGTCACTATGATTAAGGAAAACTGTCTCTTTTATTTACAGGAATCTTCGACACTGAGGGAACAAATGCACCGAGTACCAAACAGAGCAAGTTAGGAATCCCGTACTCCTTTCCCTGCCTTTCCGTCGCGTAAGACTCATACCAAACACGCCCTAACTGTGATGGGGCTTGGAAAGGAAATTCTATGGAGGTTTATTTCGAAACTCTGAGGAGGCTTGGCTTGGTGGGTTTTCAAGGAACATAGGGTGGTGCAATGGCAACATGGTTTCCACAAGGTTTACTTGGAATTTGATTCTGCTAATTTTGTGATGGCTTTTAACGATAGGGAGTACAACCACCACAAGTATGGTCGAATTGTGAAGATGATTTGAGGTGTGCGCAACAAAAATTGAGAGCTCAAGATCACTCATATTCTTCGGGAAAAAAACAAATGTAATGATCTGATGTGCTTGCAAATCATAATATTTCTCTCCCTTTGGGCATTTATTTTTGGGATTGGATTCTACCCTTCCTCAGCCTTACTTTTAGTGTTGATTACTCTGCAACCTTTTTCCTTCGTGATTTTTAGTTTTTTTTGGTCTTTGGGCTTTTAAGCCCCGTATTTTTATCCGAAAAAGGCTTAGATAAATATTTAACCCAAAAAAAAAAGACTTAAAAATATTAACTTAAAAATTTTGTCATGAAAGAGCTAAAAAATGTTTTAATGAATTAAATAAAAATACTTGAACTTGGAATCCACTAAATGAATCAAGTATACATGATAAAAATGTCAACTATGGTCTAGTTTTTGTAAAATTTCAATATCAAATTAATTAAAGGTTTTTTTAATTATCTATATACAATTTAAAAAGAAGAATAAGAAGAAATGTTGAAAAAGAAAAAAATTTATAAATTTAATACCTTCTCAAAATAAAAAAATGTTGATAGATTATGTTTCGAGCCCATATACTATTGACATCAAGTGATAAAATTTAAAAGCATATATTTATAATCTTACAACATGTACTTATAGGGAAAAATCAAGTGCATTTTGTATAAGTATACATGATTATAATTAATGATAGACTATGAGATATCACTATCACAACTCATTATCAATACCATATACATCTAGTTATACATTCTATGCTTTTACTCCTTGATCTTAACCTTAAACAAAATGTTCTATGCTTTTCAAGATTATCTTGCTTGCTAATTTTTTTTTCTAAGGCACATAAAATAAATATTTCTAATCAAATATGTGTTAAAATTCATGTTACTCAATATTATAACCAGAGAAATAAAAAAAAAAGAATCTCACAAAAATAATAGAATTACACAATTCATAGTTTTGATTTGCAAAAACTAAATAGAGCCAGTTATAGAAAACGTTAGAACCAAGCCAACTTTCAATAGAATAGGTTTTACATTTCTGTTGTCTCTCATCTTCATTTTTAAAAATCTTTAAGCATGAAGAGGTGAGAAAAATCTTAGGTCTCCATTGTCATCATCCTCCATCTCATCTCCATGAGAAGAGCACAAAGACACATTGCTGGCTCATGCCTAATAACACAACAAACATCGGAGATAGGCAAAACTTGGATATTCAAAAGGGAAATCTTACATCAACAAACCCAGAAATTTTAAATTGATGAAAGTTCACAAAAGACTATCATGTTAGATTGATTCTACACCAAGAAAAAGCACATGATCCATTACTAATAAAACTTAAAGAATTATGAAATTAAACCAAAACCCAATTCCAATTATTCAAAACTTGATCAAGAAAGATAAATACCCAAAACCCAATTCAAATTATTCATAAATTTTAGCAAGGGAGATAAATACTCAAAACCTAATATAGATTAACATCAATAATTGAAGAACAGGAAACTCTCTATTTCTACTTTTGCCCTTGTAGAACTATCAAATGCCTCGACCTTGATTTAATGGGTTGAGCTGAACTTTTGAGTCTTTTGATAACAATTTTGATTGCATGTTTGTTTCTTCCTCTACCCAAAAAAAAAAAAGTATGTCTTTACTAACAAAGGCCACAGATTTTTGACTTGCTTAATGGTGATTGATATGGTGAAGAAAATTAAATAAGAGAGAAAAAGAAATAACAATGAAGAAGATTTGCAGAACACAACATTTGGAGAAGTAGATAATATGTTAGTCATTACTTTCTATGCCTTTTGGCAAAGGTCAAGATAATCTACTGGCAAGTTCATTTTACGCCAGATTTAGCATCAAAATAAATGGAAGCTCTTATTAAGCGTCCTTTCAAGTCCAGTTTAGCTTTCCCTCCATTATGACCATTTTTCTATCTTTTTTATTTTTTTTTTCAACTCTTTGTTGTCGTTTTTACTTCAGAATGGAAAATGGGGATTTTCCTTCAGAAATAGAATGGGACAGGTGGAAACGATAGTAGAATCTAACCACCCTAGCTCAATTGAAAAAAAAAATATAGTTTTAAAGACTCATATAATTTTTTTTATAGAATCAATGTGTAATTTTACATAAACTTATATAAAAATTTTATTTTATTTTGCAAGGCAATATATAATTTTACAATTACTCATATAAAATTTTTATTTTTTAAGTTCATTTTTAAAATTTTCACAATTTAAATCCTCTTATTTATAAACAACTTCAACAAATTCTGCCCTCATAAATATTATTAACGTACATTTATATAATGAAAAGATAATTCTTCTAAAGATTCTCATTTAAATTTACGAGTAGTTGGAGAAAAATTGAAATATATATATATATACACACTATTATTATTAGCATTACTTGACAATTTACGCTATCCTCCAAGTATTTTAAATTAATAAAATTAAAAAATTAAAAAAGTTAAAATGAAGCATTAGTGCCCAATATTTTAGTATTAGGGGAATATAATAATTGAATATTTATATGGGAGAGGTTAACCTATTTTTTCTTCTTTAAGTGATTTTATTTACTTGCAACATCAAACTAGAGTATTTTAATCACAACAACAATTGTAATTATGTGTGCCATGGAATTAACAACATGTGATATAGGTTATGCTTAGTATGTTTTGGCTTTTTAAAATCTAGAGCAATTTCCTTTTACATATATATATATATATATAAATATAAAATGAAGATGTTATTAAAAATAGTTTATTATTATTATTATTATTCAGTTGAGTTAGGGCAGTTGGTTTTCACTGTGTGTCTACCTATCCCATTCTATTTCCGGAGGAAAATCCCCACTTTCCATTCTGAAGCAAAAACGACGACAAAGAGTTGGAAAAAAAAATAAAAAGAAAGCAAAATGGTTGTAATGGAGGAAAATCTGAACTGGACTTGAAATGGCGCTCAATAAGGGCTTCCATTAATTTTGATGCTAAATCTGGCCTAAAATGAACTTGCCAACAGATTATCTTGATCTTATTCAAAAGGCCAAGAAAGTCATAGCTAATAGATTATCTGCTTCTCCAAATGTTGTGTTTTGCAAATCATCTATATTCCTCCTTATTTTTTTTCTCTTAACCCAATTTTTTTCACCATATCAGTCACCATTAAATAAGACAAAAATCTGTGGCTTCGTTGGTAAAGACATAAATTTTTTTGTCGGGGAAGAAGCAAACGTGCAATCAGAATTGTTATCAAAAGACAATATCAAAAGGCTAAAAAGTTCAGCTCAGCCCACTGAATCAAGGTCGAGGCGTTTGATAGTTCTACAGGGGTAAAGCTTTTTTTTTTTTTCCCCAAATAAGCTGAAACAGAGAATTTCTTGTTTTTCAGATATTGCTCATTAATGTTGATCTGTCTTAGGTTTTGAGCATTTAACTCCCTTGCTGAACTTTTTGAATAATTTGAATTGGGTTTTGGGTATTGATATACCTTGATCAAGTTTTTTGAATAACTGGAATTGGGTATTGGTTTAATTTCATGATTCTTTTAGTTTTATTAGCGATGGATCATGTGCTTCTTCTTGATATAGAATCAATCTAACATGACAGATTTTTATAAACTTTCTTCAATTTGTAGTTTCTGGGTTTGTTGATGTAAAATTTCCCTTATGAATATCCAAGTTTTGCTTATCTCCAATGCTTGTTGTGTTATTAGGCATAAGCCAGCAATGTGTCTTTGTGCTCTTCTCATGGAGATGAGATGGAGGATGATGACAAGGAGGACCTAAGATTTTTCCCACCTCTTCATGCTTAAAGATTTTTAAAAATGATGATGAGGGAGAACAGAGATGTAAAGCCTATTCTATTGAAAGTTGGCTTAGCTCTAACTCTTTCTATAGCAGGATTTCTCTTCTCTCGCATCAGAATTAGAAGAATCAAGCCCTCTACTAGTTGGCCCTCAGACAGCCCTCCAGGTTTCTTTCTGCTTCTATCTGTATATCATTATTTTTCTTTGGTGTTATTAATTTGATTGATGAGTCCAAATTCTAAAGTGATATTATGTTTGTACAATGCCCTTCCCAGGTCATGACAGTGGAATTAGTTTGGATAGAGCACAACACCAAGGTGATCTTCCAGCCGTAAAGCAAGCTTCCAGATCTAGTTCTTGCAACAATTTTTCAGATGGACATATTCTGGATACGGTAAGTTACAGCGTGAAAAATAGTATATTTCTGATTGAAATTTATTAGCTTTGTCAACTTTTTTTTGGGTGTAATTGGCTTTCATAGTTGTGTCTAAGGATACTTTTGAGGAAACAAATCATTATGTAGCTGTTAGTTTTTTGATGGTGCATTAGCATTATGGAAAACCAGCTAAAACTGCTAAGCTATTTTCGTTTTACTAAGATAGGGTCATTACATTTCCTTAATTTCAGGAAGAAATATTCATCAAGAAGGTGATCAGGGACAGTTCCCCAATTGGTCTCTCGCCTGGCAGTAAACAAAGTGGAGAAAGAGATGAGTTCCTCCTGAGCGAGTTCAATGATCTTTTGAAATATGCAGAACCACCAAGGTCAAAAGTAGGATCTCCTCCTAAAGCATATTTACCTCCAGAAAAGGATGACTATGATCAAGAGATCAAGCATCTCAAGAACGTGATCAGAATGCTTCAAGAGAGGGAAAGAAGTCTTGAGGTTCAACTGCTTGAGTACTATGGTCTTAGAGAGAAAGAAACAGCAGTTATGGAGCTCCAAAGCCGGTTGAAGATAAGCAATATGGAGGCAAAGATGTTCGATCTGAAGGTCGAGACCTTAATGTCTGAAAATCGGAAATTAGAAGCACAAATGGCTGATCATGCAAAAGTTGTAGCTGAGCTTGAGGGGTCAAAAGCAAAAGTCAAACTGTTCAAGAAGAAAATTAAGTATGAAGCTGAACAGAACAGGGAACAGATAAAAAACCTTCAACAAAGAGTTTCCAAGTTGCAAGACCAAGAAGACAAAGCTGCTGCTGCTGCTAGTGATCGAGATGTACAAATGAAGCTGCAAAAGCTAAAGGACCTTGAGTCTGAGGCAGAAGAGTTGAGGAAGTATAATTTGAGATTGCAGATAGACAATTCTGACTTGGCTCGAAGATTGGATTCTACTCAGATCCTTGCAAATGCTGTTCTGGAAGATCCAGAGGTAAAAAAGATTTTAGTCAATCTACTTTCTTCCTTCAGTCACTGTTGTTGGATGCAAATTTACCGTGTACTTCTGGATGCAGACAGATGCTCTTAAGGAAGAGACTGAGCGTCTTAAACGAGAGAATGAGAGCTTGACGAAGGAAATTGAGCAACTTCAAGCAGATCGATGTTCAGATGTTGAAGAATTAGTCTATGTACGGTGGATAAATGCATGTTTGCGATATGAGCTAAGGAATTATCAGCCTCCACCTGGTAAAACAGTTGCAAGGGACTTAAGCAAAAACTTAAGCCCTACATCTGAGAAGAAAGCCAAGCAACTTATACTTGATTATGCAAATACTGAGGGGATAATGGACTTTGATTCAGACCAATGGTCCTCTTCCCAGGCTTCTTCCCTTACAGACTATGCAGATGGTGATGATTGCTCTTCTTTTGGTAATTCTTCTGCTCCCAGAACTCACACTTCAAACAAGAATAAATTTTTTCGCAAACTTAGGCGACTGATCAAAGGCAAAGATAGCCATCATCGCCCTAGTCAGCTTTCACCGATAGAAAAATGTGGATCTCAAGACAGCAATTCCCCACATTTCAGTTCCAGTGTATCAATTGGCAATGATACGGGTCATAAGAGTGAGTTTGCAACTCCCACTTGGATATCTAGAAGTTCTTCTGATGTCCACAGGTTGACAAGTTTGAAGGAAGAAGACAGGACAAATTCGGATAGCATTGTGCTGGAAAGCTCAAACAAGTTTAGTCTAAGTAAAGGAGGTTCCGCAGATTTTAAAATTTGCCTTGGTCCTTATTCAGATTCCCTAGGCATAGAGAAATCTCCATTGATGAAATATGCGGAAGCTTTAAAAGACTCCGGTGCAACTTCTAAACATAACTTTGGTAGAAGATCGGCGTCATACAGTTCATTTTAACTTTCTAGCTATATGTGTAGGTTTTATATTTTCTTCAACTGTAGATATTTTAGATTACCAGAGTGTACAGAAGTGAATGCTACTATACCGTGTTACATTAGCCATTAGGATCTATTCAGACACTAACCGTGTTGTGAATAAATAATGCACTTTCGAATGTATAGTAAGCGTTCATCTATACAAATTTGGTTGAGAATCACCATATAGTTTTCCTTTTAGTGTGTACCACTTGCCGTGTGTTGATGGCTTCTCTGTATTTAGTAATTCCTAAATTAATTATATTTGAAAAATTTGTCGAGATTCTTGGAGTTGTCAAAGCAAATAATAAGATTCTCTTTAACCTGCCTCTCCTTGCAAGAGCAAGGCTGAATCACACATCATATATGCTTCTGTTCATTTATCATATATATTATTTACCCCCCAAAAAAAAATTTCATCATGTTACGTCCCAATTCATTGTCGTAAGCCAATTGAATTATTTAATCCAATCAAGGTCATGATTGCAAGAAACTGAAAGTGAAAGAAAAGATCTGAAAATCAAGAGAAGAGAGAGATGGTATGGGAAGGAAAGTACTGAAAATTGTTGGCAAATGGAGCAGAAAGAAAATGAAGAACAGCTAAAAAGTGAACGGAAGCGGTGAAGTTCTTTCTTTGTTTGATGGATTCTATTTCAAACTAGCATTTTGTATATATGCAGAACATCACTCTCTGCTATCCGCCTAAAATGTGTTTTGACAGTTTTATAATGCCTTCTCAAAAGTAAATTGATAGAAGCCAAAAGTCAAACAAGAAAAATTTTATTATACATTTAAAACAAACATTAGCTTTTTTTAGTAAAAGTTGTCTTGTCTCCTAAAGATATGAAATAAAGCTACACTAAGGTTATTAACTATTGGCTAATACTCCTCCTTAAATTTAGTGCTATTGAACACTTCTACAAGTTCTTTGAGCATTAGCCTAGGCAATCTTTTGGTGAAGATATTAGCTTCCTGATCCTTGGAACAATAGTGTTGTGTGATCTTTGGACCTTTCTTTTTCATTTTCTCTATAGAAGTGATACTTGATTTTGATATCCTTTGTTCTACCACAAAACATTGAATTTTTTACTATAGCCATTGTTGACTTGTTTTCATATAATACAACTATTGTTTCCTTGGATTCAATCTTCAAATCAATTAAGAATTTCCTTAATCATACTGCTTGATTCACAATATATGTACTTGTTATGTGCTCTTTTACTATAGTGAATTCAGCTATTATCTCTTGCTTTTTGGTGATCCAAGATAACTTTTTTGAACCAATGGTGAAACAATTGTCTGACATACTTTTCATATCATCTCTTGATACTACCCAATCATTATGGTGTGGCTTACCAGCTTTGCTACCTTCTCATGGAATGTCACTTCTGTTACGATTCAAACTCTGAATCATGACTAGCACTTAAACCAACCAAGTATGATTGGCCCAACTTAATAAGCCTGACAACTTATTTAATACTCATACTTTTATATAAGCATACCTATAATGATTAGAGGTTGCTAAAAATCCAAAAATACCTTTCCTAAAAATTGGACATCCAAACTCTACAAATTCAACACAGCTTAATATATTTCATTTCAAAAATTCATCAGTATTTTATATCTTTGAATTCTTGCCACAATATAGTATAGTACATAAGTTTTTCAAAATATAATCAAATGTCATTATAATAGTCATTATCTGATCTACAAAGAAGTATAATATCTTTATGACTCAAAATAATGTAGCAGTTAGTAGCCAATGTGTTTTGGAGTCTTTACACAACTCAACCGACCAACATATTTTACCATCTGTGTCTGGGTGGCACGCAAATTCCAATGCACCTTAATCTACTTTATGCTGATCTGAAATATAATAAAGGAAATGGGTAAGCCTACCACTGGTTTAATGAATGCGTAAATAACAAAACAAATATAAGGGGAAACAAATATGTTTAGAGTTTTTTTTCTCACAATAAAGTATTTGGACAAAATAAAGGAAATTATATTACCTTTAATTATTGTCTATGTATATATAGACAATAATTAAATTATATTGCAAGCTATCAGCAAAAGCATAATTTAAAATTAAAGGAAATAAGATAAAATAAGTATTATATGAAAGAATTATAATCAACCCTTAGTGTCGCCACACAGAATTCAATACTACCATTAATACCATTGCACAGTATCATAATATCATTATTATCATTGAGTGCCACCACACGGTGTGTATATCACAATATATCCAGTATAGTTATCACTAAGTACCGCCATACAATAATTATTCATTATTCTAACTAGGTGCACTTAGACTGTTACCCTTGCTGATAGCTACGGGGTTTTAATCAGATTTTCATCTATAATTTTAAAATGAAAATCGTTCAAATAAATTAAATATTGACCAGTAAGTAAATAAACAAATAAAAATTTAATCAAGTAAAAGAAATAATTTTAATAAAAAAAAAACAATGAATCACAAGTTTATATAGTAAAATTATAAATAAAAGTCAATCATTATCTCTCCAACCTAATAACCATTTATATGCATACATATATATATATATATATATATATATACACTTTCACACATATATTTTGATCCACGTAAAGTTTAAAACATAAGATTTGTTTTCTCGACAATGCAGATAAGACAAATCATAAAGTGTGAAGTTTGGGCTAATAATATATAACTGTAAAATAAAAGAGACTACTATTTTACTATCTATACACTCACCTGTGGAAGCCAATAATAGAAGTCCCAATTTTCTAAAATTTAAAGGGATCTCTAACTGAAAGAGTAACCTCAGTATCACTTATAATTATATTAAACATAAGAACATCACCTTAAATTACTCTATTAGCTTTTAATATATTCAATATGATTAATTTCACCCTTTAACATTTAAATCTATAATTATAGTTTAAATTTTATAATGTCACTATAATCTTTAGATTTTGGATTTCACAAATTAATTGCCACAATCTAATTTAAGTTTCAAAAATTTAATTTGAGTTTAAAATATATCTTAAGGACCTTAAATAAACATACAGGAAGTGTCGATTTATACCTTAGATGATTAATTAAAAAGCCCTAATTTAAGAAGCTTTTATGGCTAAAATGAAAAAGAGAGCTGCCATAGATATTTTAGATCACCATAGACATAAAAAGAGAGTAAGAATGAAAGTTAAAATCAATGAAAAAGGAACTCCAAGCATAAGAGAAAAAGGGAGAACGAAAATGAAGCAAAAAGAAAAAAATATGAAATAAGTGGGAGAAGAAAATACAGCTTACTACCTAAGAATCTCTCTTCACGCGGCAGCCACGATCTTCTAGTATTGGTCACTGGAACAGGAAGGTGGGAGGGGCATTACTTGTGAGGCACGACTGATGAGCAACAAAGAAATGAAAGAAAATATAAGAGAAGGAAGAAGAAGAAAGTTGTGTTGCGAGAAGGCTGCAAAAATAACGAAGAAAGAAAAGAAAAAGAGAGGGAGGGTGGTGCCGTGCTTGATTGGTGTAAAGGAGAAAGAAAGGAAAAAAATATATTATAAATAAAAGGAAAAATTATGGAAAGGCACTTAAAGTTTTTATTTTAATGAGATTTATAAAAACTTAAGGGAAAGTTATTTCTACACCTCTAAAATAAAGATAAAAACTCCACGAATATTTAGGATTCCTATACTGACTTATTTTAAAATTTTAAGACATAAAAATACCCTGATAAGTATAAGATAGATGTCAAAATAACTCTTTAAAATAATTTTAAAACACTATAATTATTCTAAGATTTCTTAAATATAATACTTATACCAAAAAAAAAATTTGTCTAATTTAATTAATTAATTAATTATTATCATTTTAATTTTGGTTATTACAACTTCTATGTAACTCTTAACAAACCCTTAATCATTATGTTCATGATACACAAAACCTTTAGGTTGTTCCTATTTGATAAGAAAGCTTTTAGCTACCATTTTTACATTCAATATTTTGACATTTTTTTGTCAAATACATCACACAAAATTATTGTGAAAATGCATCTTATATTTTTTTCTCAACCATTTTACCAACACTTATGAAGCTTTAGCTAATTTCAAGCAAAAATAACACATCATGAATAATTTTTGTGCTTGAAGTAGTCTTAATGGCAACATTTCCTTTGCCTTGTACCTTCAAAAAACTTTCATCTCTTATCATCACCCTTGACTTGTACCTCTTATATGGGAACAAAATAGCTCCATTTTATAAGTCATGTGGTGAGTGTAACTGTAATAATCCAAATTAAAATAATAATGATTAAATAAATAATTAAATTAGCCAAAAATTTATTTTTAGGATAAATATAATATTTAGGTAATTTTAGGATAATTATAAAGTTTTAAAATTATCTTAAGGAGCTATTTTAAAATCTATTTTATACTCATTGGGACATTTTTATATCCCACAATTTTAAAATAGGTAAATACGAGAACTCTAAATAATTATGGGGTCCTAATTTTCACATTTAGGCATGTAAGAATAATTCTCTATGAGTTTTAAAAAAATTACAAAATAAATAAATAAAAACCCTTGGGTGCCTTTTTGCAATTTCTCCTTTTCCCTTTTTATAATATATCTTCCTTCCTTATAACCCCCATCTAATGCAGCAGGAGCCTTCTCTACCCCCCTTTTCTTCTTTTTCTCCTTCGAAAAGTAGCTTCTCCTTCCCATTAACGCAGCCCCTTTCCCTTCTCCTTCTTCTTCCATTTCCTTTCTTCTTCTTTTTGGTTCTTGTGCTTGCTGGCTATTCTTCCCTCTGAGACGCTGCTACCATCATCTTGCTCCGGTGGTCAAGGACTGGGTGGCCGTGGCTAGTAGGTGAGAGGAAACACATTGCGGTGAGCTCCATTAAAACTTTAATTTCGTTCTTCTTCTTCTCATATACTTAGGCTTGACTTTAGCTTTTATTTTCGCTCCATTTTCATGCCAATGGTGATTCAAACTTTAATGGCAGCTTTCCTTCTCTTTTGGTTGTGGAAAGAGTTCTTAAATTGGGGCTTTTTATTTTATACCACTTAGGTATGATTTGACACTTCTTACATGCTTATTTAAGCTCCTTAAAATATATTCTAAGGTCAAACTAAATTTTAAAAGTTTAAATTGGACTGTGGAAATTAATTTATGAAATCTAGAACCTAGGGTTAATAGTAACATTAGAAATTTAAATTATAATTATATGTTTAGGTGTTAGAGGGTGAAATTAGTTATACTAAACATATTATAAACTAATGGAGAAATTTAAAGTAATATTTTTATGTTCAATATAATTATAAGTGATATTGGAACTACTCTTTCAATTGGAGATTCTTTCAAATTTTAGGAAATTTGGGCCTTTACTATTGGCCTACACAAGTGAGTGTATAGATAACAAAATAATAGTCTCTTTTACTTTATATTTATATATTGTTAGTTTAAATTTCTTATTTTGTAATTTACCTTATTTGCATTATCGGGGAAATAAATCTTATTTATTTATTTTAAAAACTTTATGTAGATTAAATTATATGTGTGAAAGTACATATTTTTATATATATATATATATATGGTCTTTATATTAGGGAAGTGATGAATGCCCTTTATTTATAATTTTTTTTATATAAATTCATTAATTCATTATTTTTTTTAATCTAAATTATTTCTTTTATTTGATTTAAGCTTTACTAACTCAATTACCTACTTGTCAATATTTAATTTATATAAATGATTTTATTTTAAAATTATGAATGAAAATTTGATTAAAACCCCGTAGCCATTAATAGGAGTAACTACCTCAGTGTACCTAGTTAGAATAATGAATAATCACTATGTGGCAGCACTCAGTGATAATTATGCTGGATATATCGTGATATGTACACCGTGTGGTGGCACTCGGTGATGGTGGTGATATTGTGATACTGTGCAGTGGCCTTAGTAATAGTATTGAATCTTGTGTGGCAGCATTTAAGGTTGATTATAATTTTTACACGTGATACCCATTATATCTTGTTTCCTTTAATTTTAAATTGTGCTTACTGATAGTTTACAATGTAATTTAATTATTATTATTATTATTATTATTATTATTATTATTATTATTATTATTATTATTATTATTATTATATATATATATAGACAACAATTAAAGGCAATATAACTTTCTTTATTTGTCTAAGTACTTTTATTGTGAGAAACTCTAAACCTATTTGTTTTCTCTTCTACTTATTTTGTTATATATGCATTCACTAAGCCAGTGGTAGACTTACCCTTTTCCTTTGTCATATTTCAGATCAGCATAAAGTAGATTAAAGTGCTCTAGGATTTGCGTGCTACCCAGACACAGATGGTAGGATATTTTGATCAGTTTAGTTGTGTAGGAACTCCAAGACACATTGGCTATTGAGTGTTACATTATTTTGGGTCATAAGGATGTTATACTTCTTTGTACATCATATAATGACCATTGTAATAACATTTTATTATATTTTGAAAAATTTATATACTATACCATATTGTGGCAAGAATTCAAAGATATAAGATATTGGTGAATTTTTGAAATGGAGTGAATTGGGCTGTGTTCACTTTGCAGGGTTGGGATGTCTAATTTTTAGGGGAGGTGTTGCTGAATTTTCGACAACCTTTGATCACTGTGAGTATGTTTATATAAAAGTATGAATATTAAATAAGTTACCAAGCATACTAGACTGGGCCAATCACGCTTGGCTTGGTCTAGGTGCCGGTCATGGTTCGAGATTTGGGTCGTAACAGTAACTACTATTAATTAAGCATGCTTCATACTATGAGCTAAGTTGACAAGGTTTTTGGTTTGGAGAACTATAATTGCACACAAAAATTGTGAATGCACAAACTTTCATCTAGTCAAGATATTTAGCCACTTGTGCCTTGTGTGGTTGTTGCTCTCTTAGTCCTAAAGTCCTTTTCCACATGTCCTATTTGTTTACAAAATTTGCATTGCACTTTAAGTCAAAACCAATAATATTTTTTAAGATGACCTTTTTTGTAACAATAAAAACAAAGTTGAAACTTATCTTTTTTTCTTTTGGATATGTTTTGTCACTCACTTTCCTCTTTCCTATCATTTTTCTTATTTGTTTTTTCTTCAAGTCTAGAGTTTGTTTGATTCCTTTTTCTTTGGTTTGTCAAAAAGGCAACTTCACTTGGTTTCTCAAGTCTAATTGTTTTTCTCTGCTCTGTAACTTGAACAGAGTTCACTAACTAGCTAAAATGAATTGAGAAATGTCTTTTAAGCCTTTTAAAATGGAAATCCTTGCTTCAAATTTTTCAAGAAAACTTACTAGTACCTTCCCCACAACATGTTTTTCAAGAAGCCTCACTAGATAGCCTAATATGATTCATAGTCTTCATAATTCTATCCGTATACGTCTTGACTAGTTTTGTATCCTTCATCCCAAGGAGTTCAAACTCTCTCCTTAGTTTTAACGCTAGCATTTATTTGGTTTTTTTTTTTTCACTTTTTTGAAATTTATCCTTTAACTTATCCTGTGCTTCCTTTCCAATTTTACATACCATGATCTTTTTGAAGATGATTTCCGTGACAACAACATGAATAAGTAACAACGTTTAGAACTTTTTTTTTTTGCACATTTCTCAAAGCGATACTTCATTTGAGCTATTGTGTTGCTGTCTCTCAAAGAAGGAGGATCAATATCCCTTTTTACAACATCCCACAGGTCTAATCCTCTAATGGAGAATATCAGAAAACTAAATAAAAGAGAAAAAGGTCTTTCATTGGTTCATATATTCCATTTCAAACTAGCATTTTATACTTGCGCAAAACATCGCTTTCTCTGCGGTCGTCCTGAAATGTAGTTTGGTAGCTTTATACTACCTTCTTAAAATGTGACTTGACAGAAGTCAACAGTTAGATAAAAAAAAAAAAGTTTTGTCATACATTTAAAATAAACATTAACTTTTTTAATAAAAGCTATTTTGTTTTTAAAGATATAAAATAAATGTACGATAAGCTTATTAGCCGGGTAATAAAAATAGACTTGGTATTGCAATAATACTATTACGTCACTAGGTTTATTACACAAATATTACCTCCGTTTCTGTTCCCTGGTACTTTTGCCTTTATACATATTGATTTGTCCTTTTGTACTGAATATGATGGTAAATTTACCAAACTAGACTTTAAAGATTCACCATGGACTATAAAGAAATTGAATGTAATGAAAATCTTCATCAGAAAGAACATTCCTGATCACTATCTTGCTTCTGGACCAGAGGCAGCTTCAAGATCAACAACATTCATCTCAAATGAGCAGTTTGATTTCGGCATTTGTCCATCTGTGCCCCATTTTGGTTCACGAGCAGCTTCCATTTCGAAGCACTCTTTCAATTCTGTGACAATGTTACTCATGGATGGCCTTTGGATAGCGATTGTAGGCACACAAGCTATTGCCGCTTCCACAGCCTTCCACATGGAACCCAAATCAAAATCTCCCTGCAGCCTTGGATCGACAATTTGTTGTAAATCACCTCTTGCTAGAAAAGGGGTAACCCAATTCACAATGTGAGTGTTCTCATAACCTTTTATTATTGCTGGCTGCCCTGTAATAAGCTCCAAAAGCACAATGCCAAAACTATAAACATCACTTTTTTCAGTGAGCCTATTGGATGAGTAGTATCTGCATAAGGAAACCCATCTGCGTCATGTCCGTACTCTTAAAATTAAAAAATTGTAATCTTAAAGCATTGAAAGGTATGTTTTGATTAAAGAGAATGGAGGAGATGGGAATGAAAGGAAATGTTTGTTTTAAAACTGAATTAAGGGATATGTCTAAACCAAAACTTCCCTTCCCTTCTCTTTCATTCCCATCTCCTTCATTCTCTTCGATGCAAACATACTCCAAGTTATCAGATCAGGGCTAAAAATTCTCTAGTTCACCTTTTCCCGATGACAGTTGGCACAAACCTTGAGTAGCGTATGCTATAATTTTTTAATTCTAAAGCATTTGGTCAAATAGGTTCTATACTGTACCAAATCAAGTAATTAACCTAAAAGCTTAAGGATTATGTGAGTTGAAACATGTCATCCACATGCCATGTATTAATTTTCTTTCATAAAAGCTACTTATTTAAATTGTCAAAGGAAGTGGGCTAGCTTCTTCCACTTTTTTGAGAATAGCCCTGAAGTTAGCACTAGTGAATGTGCATTTGCGGTAACATGCAGATATGTTTGAAGGGATGTTCAACTTAAAATTTTCTGATTTTGTGTCTTGTTAAAATAAAAAGCACAGTACCATCTTTGTATTACAAATAACTTACTCTGGGTCAAGGTATCCAAATGTGCCAACAACTACAGTTGATATATGACTTCCATTTTCAGTTGAAAAGAACTTTGAGAATCCAAAATCAGCAACTTTTGCCTGCATTTTCTCATTTAATAAAATGTTTGCTGTCTTTATGTCTCTGTGGATTATAGGAGGCTTGCAGCCATGATGCAAGTACTCGAGCCCTAAACATGTAACTGCCGATATTAGGTACCTTCCAGTCATATTAAAATGAAGAATACACTATGTAGACAGTCTCCTTGCTAACCTTGAGCTGCGTTAACTGCTATCTGAATCCTATTTTTCCAACTTGATAATTCTTCCCTTGCACCTATTCATAGTCATAGTCACAGAAATATGGTAAGATTTCTCATTCACTCCTAGATTAAGTAATTATGCAAGTATGAATGCCCTGAATATATTTATATGACTGTACCTGAAAGACACTCCTCTAAGTTCCCGTAAGGCATGAATTCATAGATGATTGCAGTGTGTCCATCTTCATTACAATATCCAAGGAAGGCAGTTAAGTTTCTATGATGAACTCGCATTAAGAGTTCTGCCTGCAAATACACAGAATGTAATGTAAGTGATTTGGTTCATAGTACTTAACAGGAACAATTTTTCAGAAACAAAATGAACTAAAGTTTCCGAGGAGGGAAGAGCATGCCTCTGTCTGAAACTGCTTAGAGCCTTCTGATGACCTTGGTGAGAGCATTTTGACGGCAACTTGCGCGTCATCAGACAAGAAGCCATGATAAACAGATCCAAATCCTCCTTTCCCGATCATTTTCTGGAAGTTATTGGTAATAGCCACTATCTGGGAGTATGTGAACTGTTTATTGTTTGACTTCAGCACAACCTCTTCGTGTGATCTCAGAGGTTGATTTGCTGCTAAACGAAGTGATTGGTTTTCATGATTAGCATAATTTGATGTATTATACATTACACTTGAAATGCTTGTCCTTTTTTTTTTTTTTCAATGAGAAATCACGCACAAGTCATTTTGGATATTGCAATTTAAAGGTCATAATACTCTCAATCTAGCCAGGGATTGAAAGAAATATCAATTTGCGAACCTGGTTTTCTGCTGCATCTCCATCTCCAAATAATGCTGACTACAATACCCAGTACAATAAAAAAGACCACTGTTGAAAGAATGGCTGCAAGTAGTGGAAAAGTATTCTTCTTGTCCTCTTTGCATGGAGCCATCAGACAAAGATCCGGATTGCCATCCACGCTGTGATCATATCAGTTTTTTCTCAAGTTATTGAAGAAGGAAATCAATTAAATATTTAAAGTTGCAAGAAAAAGCAAGGTCCTCGGCTGTGATGCTTAGGTGATCAGTATCAAGTTCATGATACTAAATGAAAACAAACCTCAACAGAAGTGACCCATTATTTAATCTTTCCTTGAGAAGTGATGGAATTACACCAGAGAGTCTGTTTCCTGATAAATTTCTGCAAAAAGAAATATGTCAGACGGCCCTTGTGACCTTTAAGTGAGGTATAGCAACAACTAAAAACTCCGGCAACTTACAGAGTCCTCAAGTGTGGCAATTGTAAGAAAAAATCAGGCAGTGGTCCGGTTAAACTATTGTTTGATAAATCCCTGAAATAAATGCATAGTTTTGCTGAAGTTAAAATTATTGTATAGAGTAATCAACAGTTGCTTGAGGGATCTCTGGTATTCATAATGGGAAGTACAGTAATACTACTTGTATTAAATATTTGAATGGGAGTAATGATGTTGTTAAATTCAAACTCACAAGTATTCTAAAGATTTAAGCATGGAGAATGATAGGGTTATTTTTCCTGACAAGCTGCTGGAGGCTAGATTTCTGCATAGAGTTCACATAAGTTTGTCAACTTAAAGATTATGTCTCTATGGTTAATATTAATTTCAATTCAAATATAAAAAATGCTTACAATGCAATTATTCTAGGTGCATTATATCCATTGTAACTGCAGTTAAGTCCGTCCCAAGAAGAGTACATTGGTGCACAGGGATCTCCTTGCCATGATTTAACCAATATGTAGGTTTGTTTGATGTCCAAGAGAGCATTAACTATAATTTTCACAAGCATTTGATGCCCAAATTAGAAATTCTCTTAACTTTTCAAAGAACTAATTATAAAAAGACCAAAATCCCATTTTGATCCTTCATAGATGACCCTGATATCAATTATGCAGTTAATACTCGAAAGTTTATTTATATTTCAACCCTATAGAATCTTTGATTTTATAAAGATTGTATGGTATCATTTTAGTACCGCCAAAAGGGTGACCTTTGAACAAAGTTATACTTGTAAATACCAAAGTGATACAAAAATTTTTTTAGAGAGCCGATTGATATTGGAGTCATCTTTAGAGGACCAAATTGGGGTTTGAGTCTAAAAAGAAAGCACAAAGGATCTGTCAAGAAAGTGAGAAACAACTAACCATCTTCTTGGTCCGTAGGTTCCTGATAGAAATCTTTCTCAACGTAAATCTCCATTGCATTGAGAATGGGAGGAAGGGTGGAATTTGGTTTCTTGTGCATAGAGAACAAGAGCTTGGGTCCCCCGATGAACAGTGTACTATAAATTGTCGTAGATTTCAAATAAAGAGGAATTACAGACTTATACCACAATTTGCCATTCAATGTAATGTTGAATTCCCTGTGTTCATTTTCCTGGAGCTCCTCAATCTCAGCAAAGTGCATATAAGCATAGAACTTTGAAATAGAATCACCGGTGTCAAACAAAAATTCCAGGGAATCATTACTATTTGTTGGCCTTACAGCAGTCCTCATTACTATTGATGGTGGTTGATATGAAGTTTTTTCCAGGGTATCAATGGTGAAGGTAGTATTCAGTGATTGACAATCAGGTAAATTGTAAGGAAACCAAATTCTATCATAAGCATCTTCATTGTACCTACATGTTATCAAACAAGAAGGAAGTTAAATGTCATTTTTATCAAGCCACGTAGAAGTTGAAATGAATGTGGCAGAAGCATGGCTTTGTTTCAAAAACCATTTCAAATCAAAATTTTGCCTTGTATTAGAGATTATAATAAAATTATTCATAAGCTTTTACTAAATAAAGTTTTGGGTTGAATTGGTTCCTAATATGTTATTAGAGTCTTTATGATGGGTCAAGACTTTGATTCTCTTCATTCCTCTCAATTATAATTTAAGTTTTAGCGATAGATATGATGAGCCTATGTTTTATCCACACTTTAAACCTAGTGGGTTTTCGTGTGAGGATATGGGTTAGAAATTATAATAAAATTATTTGTAAGCTTCCATTTAATTATTTAAATTTGAGTTAAATGGGTTCTTGACATACCATTAAATAAATGCTCATTCTTGGTTCTAGTTATATCCCTGACAAGCTTTTTGAGCTTATAGTATAGACAAAGCACATCTCCGCCTATCTTGTGCTGAAATTTTATTTTTACTATGAAGCTCAAGGGCAGCAAAGAGACTTTGATACTATGTAAAGCACTATTTTATCCTAAGAGGCTGTTAAGCAAAGCCACACAATTAGTTTTATTACCGTCTCTAACACTCGACATCAAGGAAAATGCTTTCGTATACAACATACAGATCATGTAGTTCTTACAGACTTAATTGATAAGAAACTCACCTCACTATTTCGTTGGTTGTTGAACCCAAGTCAAAACGTCTATATAGAGCTAAGGATCCAGACTTGGTTCTATAACTGGAATTGTGGAAATGCCTCAGCTCCAATGCTGATATAAAAGGAGTTCCCCTACTAGTGTTCAACAAGCAAACATGTACATCATCCATCAATGGCACATGTAAAATCTCCTTGATTACAACATGAGAGGCATTGTCAAACCTCACGGTGTCCCACAAGTTAACTCCCATATAAAGATCAAACAGGGGCAGATGGTTCAGACCATCATAGTTACCATACATGAAAGAAGCTCTGACCAAGTAAACTGTATCTCTGCCTTTTGGAGGTCTTAGAGTATAACAATTCCTCTTACCCTCAGGAAAACTTCTCACATTTTCAAATGTTTTTTGAAGAGTTTCAGAAATGAACTTGACAGATATGTTCTTGTTTTCTCCAGTATCGATGAACTTTGAATCAGAAGTGTAGGGTATCTCAGTTTTGCCGTCAGTGTAGCCAAGCTCATCAGATAGGCCACAGTCAATGCTAATAGAGCCTAAAATTATCCACACAAGTTAGTATTAGAACAATTTGTCTACCTAAAAGGGAAGTCTACAAATATATATATATATATATATATATATTATATAGATTTTGATGCAAGTTCAGAGCAGTAGGTAAACGAAAAGTACTCACCACCTACATCATCTAATTTCCTTCTGGCTTGTTTGTGATGTATAGAGTTCTTCTCTGCGGCCAGAACTACGGATTTTCCATCGAATTCTTCAATGGCAAACGTTGATACAGAGATAAACCATAACAAAAAGCACCAAGCCCATTTGCATCTAAATTCCCCAGCCATATAGTCTCAGAAGGAATGCACTATTTGGTAGAAGAAGATATCGTTATGTTTTGTGGTAAGAAGAAAAATGCTGAATATTGACTATAAAGCAACATATATATATATATATATATATGGATTATCTGCATATGTTATCCTAGGTAGGCAAAGAAATTATCTGTCACCAAAATATCTGTATATTCACCAGGTACCTTATTTACTTGTACTGATAGATACACTTTAACTAAAACCTCTTGGACCATGTTAATGCTATAATCTCAAATCTCTTTTTAGTAGATAAGTTACAATAATCAAATTCCTAATTATTTAGTTAACGTCAAAAAATATTATTTCAATTCAATATTTTAAGCTATTAAATGAAAATTCATGAATAATTTTATTATAATCTCTAATTCACACTTTCACACACGAAAACTTTTTAAAGTATTATAGTTAATCCTAAGATTTCAAGTCTCAATAATATATCAATATGAAGTTTCAAAATACTTTGGATGGGAGTGAAAACGGAACCAAAGAAAACTTGATAGTTTCAGCATTAATGTTGCAATTCAAAATTGCATGCCCTAGTGGTGTGGTGCCTACCGACTGGGTTGCGTCATGGTTTCCAGCCTTGAATTAAATAAATTTCTGTCGCATTGCACTACTGGGAGAATAGAAAGAGAAAGAACTTTGAATGATCAACTTGTATATGTTTGTTGTGAATGTATTTATGTCATCGTGAGTATTTTCATCTTCAGCATTTCAATTAATGCTGTCCCAGTTACGTTGTTTGTAGTCAAGAAAGTAGGTTAAAGATTGTCAGTAGATGCAACTTTGAGGCGTCTTGCCAATTGCCATGTACGTGGGACCAATAACTCAACCAATCAAATTTATGGCATTGGCACTTAACCTGATGCGACAACTAGGAAGGTCATTTTTCCTTTTGAGCCCCGGTACATTGACGCAAAAGCAAACGTAGTTTAACAAATAGCTAAGATGATCTCCTTTTTGACTCCATCAAATTGGAAATTGAAAAATTCTTAGGCAGATTGGTCAGGTGAGAAATTTTTAGGTGCTTTTCTTTTACTGATTGGGTACAAGTGTCAATGGATCTTATTATTAAAACACTGACTTTAATAAGTTTTTAGGACTCCTTATACAGACTACGTTGATATATCATATGTATTTAAGAATTTGTTTATAAAAAATAAGTAAATCAAATTACGAATAAATAGACATATAAATATATTAAACACATTTTTTAGTAAAATCCAATTTTGATATATATATATATATATATATTTATAATTAGCTTAGACACCTTTTGTCACACTCGAAAATGCGACCGCGTGCCGCTTTTAAAAAGAAATTTTAAAAAGAAAAAAAAATTTCGATTCAATTATAAAAAAAAATGAAAACTGAAATTGAAATTAAGATAAGTAGTAGAGTCGCCACCAAAATTTTAGTTTTTGAAAAGGTAAAACTTTAGAAAAGCCTTTTATTTGGGAAATAAAAAAAATGGTCTACGAATCAGAAACTGGGTTCGGGAGTCGATTGTGAGTAGGGAAGGTATTAGGCACCCCACAACACCCGTTGCTAAGAACGGTTACCCTAAGTCAGTTGTACAAAATTAATATGGCATTTAGTCTATTTTAATTCTCCTAACAAATCACATGCAAAATAAGAAACAGAAATGAAAGAGATGAAAATAAATAAATAAATAAATAAAATAAAATAAAATAAAATAAAATAAAATAAAAAGGCAGAAAGAAATTAAAGAAACAAAATGGGAAGAACAACATAAAAGAAGAGAATTTTAAAAAAATGAAAATTGAAAAGAAAATTTTATTTACAAAGACGGACTTGACCTAGGGTGAAAGCTTAGAGCCTACGTACCCTCTGAGAGGGATCAAAGTTCACGTAGTTCGGTCTGAAAATTGTCTTTTGGTTGATGTTTTGTTTTTGTTATTTTTTTTTTAATAATGGTGAAAAGATAAAGAAGATAACAATTACTTTCCTTTTAACAAATAAAATGAAATTAGAATTGGTTAATATGTTTTGATTTGATAAAGGTAAAGTTAATTTTACGTTTTTACTTTTTTTTTTTTTTATATTTTCAATTTTTCTTTTCTTTTTAAGTCATTCTTTGTTTTTTCTTTCATTTTTTCATTTTTTTAATTTACTATTCTTGCTTTGTTTTTATTATTATTATTATTTTCTTTTTTTTTGTTCTTGTTTTCATAAGTTTTCATTAATTTTTTTTTGTTTTATTTTTATTTTTATTTATTTATTTTTTAATGTAGGAAAGAGAAAGAGAATAAAAATTACTCTCAACTTTAGCAGATAAAACAAATTCAGAATTGGTTAATGTGTTTTAATTTACTAATATCAAAGTTAATTTTTACTTCTTTGCTTTCCTTGTATTTTTTTTTTTTTACTTTCGTTTCTTCTTCTCTTCCCTATTTTTATTTTTGTTTGTTTTTTTTAATTTGTTTTTTAGTGTCTTTTATTTGTTTTTAATTTAGTTTTTATTTTTTTGTTTTAAGATTTTTTTGGTGTCTTTTATTTGTTTTTGTTTTTTTTTATTTTGATTTTGATTTTTGTATTAATGACATTTTAAGTAAAGAAGATTTTTCTTCTCCTCTTCTTTTTCCTCTTTTCCCTTAATAAGCGTTTTTTATTTGATTTTGGGATGATTTGATCTGTTACTTTTTCACTATTATTATTATTATTATTTTTAGTGATTTCACTTTTATTTCAATTTCCTTAATTCAATTAATTTTCTTTTTTTTATCCCCAATTTAGGACTTTAAATATTTTCATTATTTAGAGCAAACGTATTCCACTCTTTGAAAGATTTTTTTTTTCTTAGTTCTGAACCCCTTTTATTTCATCAAAATAGATATTTTATTTTTCTCAATAACTATACACATTTAAAAAATTTTATTTACTTACTTTCCTTCTTTCGAAAACCCTTTGAAAACAAAATTCAAATGTTGGGCCATTGAAACCCCGAATTTGAAGATGCTTTGCGACGCAATCTGATGACTGAGGGGACTTATTGTCACACACAGTCTTAGATGACTTCTATATGCCCGAGGAGATACGAGATCTCACATGGCTACTCTAAAGAAATGAAACGAAATAAAATGACATGAATAAAGGTGAAGAACAATTTGCAATCATGCACTAACAAGTGATTGTGTGTGCCTTTGTATAGCCAATCAGATATCATATTCATATACATTTCAAGTACATAGAAAAATAAAATAAAATAAAAATAAGGCATCCATAAAATGAGACACAAAACCACTTTTGTCTTCATTGAATGTGCCTTCATCTTTTAGCTTCTTCATGCTTCCGCTAAGTCTTCAGTAACTGGATATATTATGCCATGCCATTTTGTCCTCTTATCCAAACATCCCAAGGTGATTCGCGCTACCACGGAATACTCCCCATAATGTCAACAAACCACGAAAGGAAATTGTGTCAAGTTTTAAACAATCATGACCAGATTAATTCTTTGACAATACAATAGGTATGCATCAAATGAGAGTCTAAAGCAGCATCTCGTTTCGTATTTCATCCAAACCTAATTACTAAATCGATAAAGCATAGTTTCTGCTTGCGTATGTATTCAAAATTTAGAGAATTTGTATAAACAGAAACCCACAGAAGAATCAGAGCATAGAGATTATTTAAACCCAAAAATCCATCGCAAAGCAAACCCACCCAGCATTAATAATTTGCATGCACTTTCATTCAAGATGACATAAGTTTTTTTACTTCAACCAGAGAATGTACAGAAGCTTTACACCAAATCAAAATGCTAAGACAGTGCACTTTGACCCACAAAAATTTAGCACCCAAACGAAGGAAAAGAAAGAGGGCAAGCTCTGGGCTCATATATAAGAACAGCATACACTTGGGTTTATTTGTTTAAAATGAAAGAACAAACCACCAACCAACACTTCCAGGGATCAGTAGCAATACAAAGACTTAACCAGCCCACTCCATCTACAGGGATAACAATAAATAACTTATCGAATGAATGGAAAAGAGGGTGCAATCATGGATGAACATTTAAGCTTCAAATTCTTATAGGAGATTTTGAATCCAAGTTTCGATGCCAGAATTTGAACACACCTAGATCTTACACAATCTCAGACAAGAAAAATAACTTAGAATTTTATCCTTTGTCTTCATTCTTTCATCCCTCAGCCATGAAACCCAAAGTAATACCCCACACTAATTGGCAGCAGCGATAACACAAGGCTATAAGACCAGTTGGTTCTTGATTAGAGAACAGAATAAATGGAATTATCGAATTAAGCATACCAATTTGATAGAGAACCCTATACATGTTGGACCATGGATGCAGAACAGTACCTGTTCATTCGAATGGAGAATCTAAGCATTTCTAGTGGATCTCCACTTCTCCCTTCTCGAATCGAATTCGAAAACGCCCAGTCTTCATCCTCCCTCGATTCTTCGACTCCCCGGTTTTTCGGTTTCTTCTTCGCATTCTTCGCCTCCTCTGTCTCGATTTTTCTGGTCTTTCTCTGTTCCCTCGATCTCCCTCTATTTTTTTCTTTCTTCTTCTGATCCCTTCCTTGTTCTGATCTCTGCCTCTCGATTTCTCTGGTCTCTTCCTTCTTCTTTTTTCAGCCTCCGTCTCTCGCTCCCTCAATCTCCGTTTGAAAACCCTCCTCTGTTTTCTCCATTTTTTCGGTCCCCTCTTTGTCTCTCTTCGCTCCTCCTCCCTCGACCCGAATCAGAAAATCCCCTAAGGCGAACGCCCCTTCGTCCCTCTTACTCTCCCTCGATTTTTCTCGATTTTTTCGACTCTACCTCTGATCCCGACGGCTCTCTCTCTCCCCTCTGTCTCTCAGTTTTTCTCTGGTCTCTCTTGCTCTCTCTGTTTCTCCAGCAACCTTCGCCTCTCCAGACCCCCTTTTCTTTCCCCGAAAATCCTCCTTCACTCTCGTTCCCCCTCTCTGTTCTTGTCTCCATTTTTTCCTCCTTTTTTTGAAAAACCCATCCTCTAGACCCAAAAATCCTCCCCCCTTTTTTGATGCTCCCTCTCCCTTTTTATCGATTCGCATCCCCTTTTCCTCTCTCCAAATAACCCATTTTCTCCAGACCCTCAGAGATGCGTCCCTTTCCTCCTCAGACTGTCTCCTGCTTTTCTGCCTTTTTTCTGTCTGTGCTCAGGGTTCTCTCTGGAGTCGTACGAGAGTGGGAGGCTTCCAGGGAGAGCTCAGGTCTAAAGATACGGGTAGGGTTTAAGTTAATGGATCCGGGTTGGATGGAGTAAGCCCAATAAGATTTTAAGTTTTTTCTTAGTTTATTTTTATTGGGTTGAATTTATTTATTTTTGATATTAGATTGCAGAAAAATTATATTTTTATTTCTTTTATAATTGTTTTGGTTTTAGGCTTTTTTCCTTTTTTTTATTGTTTTATGAAGCTCCCCCTTTTTTTAAAATTTAATTTTTAATTTGTTTTTTCTTTTTTTTTTTAATTTGATTTTTAATTTGATTTTTTTATTTTCTCTTACTTTTCTATTTTTTCCTTTTTGTTTGTATTTTTGCCAATTTGATTTTTTTAGCTTATCCGAACAAAATATGATGTTTACAGTTGTCCCTCTTTACTTGTTTCTTGGGCAAAAGGATTGAAAATGTAATTTTTAATATTTTTTATTTTTGCCAATTTAATTAATTTTTTTTTTAGCCTATCCGGACAAAATACGGTGTTCACACCTTTCTTTACTAGGTCAAATTTATCTGAAGATCTTGAAAGTTTTAGTCGATTTTTTTGTATGATTAATGGGTTTTACTAGTGAATGTAACATTGACGAGTGATTAGGTTGGATCCTAATAACCTTCCATTACCCAATGGCCAAAGCCCATTCACTGATATTAGTTGTGGGCTTTCATAGTGCAGCCTAAAGGCCTATGCCTATGCCTACGAGAAATTATGTGGGTATGATTGCGCATCAGATGGTATTACATCGACTTTCTTTGGGCTTTCAGAGAGCCATGATGCTGATCATTCTCGATTGAAGAGAGAGTTAGAAACTTTGAGCACAAGTACTTGTTTAAATTTTAATTGTCACCATTCCTTTCAAATTAAATATGAGTTCTCTTGCGTTACTCACCGGAGAACTCATCTGTAGAGAAAATTTCCCATAAAATCTCATCCTGCCCTAGAAGATAACAAGGAATAAAATTTTTATGGATATGCCCATAAATATTACAAAACAAGGGTGTGATCTTTATTTCTTTGAAGGCAGCAATAATTCAAGACGAGGAAGTACATTCCACATTACAACTTACGGCAAACATCAGCAACAAAAAACGGGCTCACACACAGGAAACTTCAGACTTTCCTTGTACTTTATTCATACAAGTTATATAAAACAGAGTTAATTGTGGGTATCTCTCATGGAATATGATAATTTTGAGGTTGAGTTTCAGTAGAATCAGCAACACAGCCGCACTTGCAGCAAGAGCCTGGAGGGGGAGGTGCACAGCAAGAAATGCAGAGAGGACAATAAATTGCTGCAAGGCAAATTGGAAGATCAACAATATTAGTTAAAACCCAGACAAGAAATCAGAATAAATATTGTTCATAGTTGTCAACAACGTATAGAAATTCTTAGTAAAAAAACCTAATATACAGAAAAAAAGGTAAATAAATCAACCAAGCTAATTGTTAAGAGACCTATGCGTGTTAGAAGATGCTTCCACTAAAAAGTAAGTGACATTTTTACATATTTATTCATGATTTGATTCAGACTACCCTAAAACATCAGAATATTTATTGTTTATAAGGGTCAGTGATATACAGAGATTCTTTGATAGATCTAGACGAGTAGAAGTATCAAAAGTGTGTCCTAATATTGAAAAGTTGCCTGATATGTTCACATATTTATTTATAATTAATTTTGTCTATCTATTTTTATTGAGCAGATCTACCTAAAAATTCTTCAACATATAAGGCGGTAATTGGGTTTACCTGGTGGTGGCGGCCGCGGTGATTTTCTTCCTTCACATGGTAAAGTTAAAGACAACATCAACCCAAAAATAGAAAGAACCATCAGACTACACTTGAGAGAACCACTTGCCATTGCAAAGCGTTTGATAGATGTCCTAGAGAAATAGCAGTGGGATATTTATATAACATGGCCTGTGACTTGTGAGGGTATGATATAGCCAACCGGAATGTACTTTCCATGTAATGTGATATTGGAATTTGAACGTTGAATATTCACATAATATATATACTTCAATTCTAAGTAGTCTGATATAAGTTGATCTATGGACTTATTATTCAAAGTCAATTCCTCCACTCCCTTGTATTTTGACTATTGACAAATGTAATGACTTTTCTTCTCGTGGATAGACATTAACGTAAAACTAATTGCTTTAGCAATAGAAAACAAGGGAAGCCACCCTTAATATTGGCAACCAATAAGAAACTTCGTTACACAATTATACTAGCAAAAGGAAAGAAGAAGCAGCCACCAATTTCTTGAACATATAGTGCCATCTGTGTCTCACTTCTCTACCATTGCGTATTTAGTTAGATCTGTCTGGCTGTGAAGCATTGCTCAAATTTAAATTCTTGACCTAATTTTTTTTTCTTTTCATGAAATGTATGCTCTCTGATCCATTACAATTAAAAAAAATTTGTGGAATGTAGTGCTTGCAAAAACCTTGTCTTAGAGAGTCAATTGACATATTGTCTAGCTCTTTAACTAATTAAATTAAGAGTTTGGATTCTTTACATTCATAAATTGATTGCATATAATGCAGTCAGAAAGAAAGATAAAGAAAAAAAAAAAAGACCCTATATATTTTTATTATTTTTTGTCACTCTAACTATATAATTATAGAATTTCTTAGATTAGCTTTAATTGAGACAATAGCAACATAAATAGGGAAAGGTTATGTTGGTAGATTGAAGTTTGGCAGCATCCATTAACTCTATGTTCAGAATGCGGCATAACTCAACCTTTCATTTATTTTGATTTTGACTTGATTAAAAGCTTCAAAGTTAGAGAAAAAGTGCATCTTATTAATACATTGCATGTAGATGGCAAAATTCACAGAGGATCCTTACAACAAATTTGTCATACAAAATATTCTACTTCTAGCACTATAACACAAATTAATGCTACTACAGCTCAATCGGTTATTCCATGATCTACTCCACATATACTCTTAACTAGTTGGCTTTCATCCACAGCTCTCCAATGTTTCACCACTTCAGCTTTGCAGGGAAGTACTGCATCAGAAACTGATGAATTAGTAACCAAAAAAAAAGGAGAAAACAACCATCTTTTCTGATCGAATTAGAAGGAAAAGAAATATAAGTCTTAAAAATATGGTTCTTACCTTCTCAATAAGAGAGAGATAGTATGGTTTGACCTTCTCAACGTCTATTCTGACTTTGCTCTTGCTATATAGATCATATTTGCTGCAAATGAAGATAGAAGAAAGTTAGAGAAACGCACAAACCAAGCATTCTAGTGCTAATTGAAATCATTTCGTCAATTCTTACTTGAAAATTTGGAGCCATTTCAGATTCTCAACATCCTCATCATTCATTAAGTGCTTATATGCTTCTGCTCTATGTAGTGCTGTAAAAGAGAGTATGAAATGAACTTGTGAATGGGAATATTTTGATTTGGGCATATAATTTATTAGAGTTAAAGGATTTCTTCTGAGTTGGACTTACCATAGAATGAATGGTATCTGATAATGAACAGAGCAGCTGAAGGCAGAGTAGTCTTGTTCTCCTTTGCCACCTGGGAAAAAAAAAAAACCAAAGTTTTTAACTATTTCTTCATAATTTATGAATAATACCATTAATTCTCCTCTATAAATTGAATAAAAAAAATTTTACATGGATTTTGAAGGGCTTACCAGATACATGTAGTCATCATGTCCCCATGACATCATCACACTGTTAAGTCCACATTTCTCTGAGTAAATTCCATATTTGGTGTTGTATGCACAATTGTTATAGTCTGGATTTTCCTTGAAATACTGAAGTGGATAAGCAAGATAGATTAGACTCTTAGTTTCAAAAGAGGATTTAAAAGAAAAAAAATCATCAAAGAAAGCTGAATTGACAAATTACCTTGTGATGGACAATGGAACTGTCAAATCTGCAACCAACTGGGAATGTATCACCTGTAGGATTAAAGAGAAAGCTCAAATTAGAATTTTGAGAGAAGAAGAAGCCATCCAAAACTAGAAATTCATATACACCTGCATTCTTCCATATAGATGAAAGAAATACCATACCTACAACAGCCCACTGAGGAAGCCCTCCAAAACCAGGAAGCAAAAGCACCTTCCCAAGATCTGCAATTAACCAATAGTCAAATTGCTAATAATGGCATGAGAAGCTTAAAGCTAATTCCCTATCTCATCAGACCTTCATGCCAAAAATTTGCAGCGTAGTAGTATTTCTCAGATAGATATTTTTAGTAAGGACAAAACTTATAGATACAGTTTTTAAATGTTTCTCATCAAATTCTTTAATAGAATTATAACATGTAGAATAACTTCCCTGTATTTATTAAGAGTAAACTAGCAATTTAGTCAGTGAATTATTAGGCCTATTTAACTTTAATCTAAAAAATGAGTAAGTACCCAAGTTAATGCTTGAAAATAATAAACTAATTATAAATTAGTTATTCTAGTGTCTCCGAGACACTTAACAGAAAGACTAATGGACAATAAGTTTATTATTTCAAAGATTAACTCATATATTCACTAGTATTCGAACACAAAAGTTAATGAACCTAATCATTTAGAAATCAAACGGTTAGTTTACTCTTTTATTAAAGAACTTGATAAGAAACATCTAAAACATTATATATAAGTCTTTTTTTTAAAGTAAAAAAATACCGTGGATAAGGCCGGTTAAGTGTAGCCAATCTTCATTAGGGTAGTCCCTCCTAATGGCTTCAGCGGTTTGGAGCAAGTGCTCAATCTGAGGGTCGTCCAAGTCAGGATCACTCTCATCAACCACATCATTAAGGAGTTCACAACACTCCCATATGCTCATCTCTACCCTGTTCAATTTGCCATACTCCTCTCTCATCTTCTTCACCTGTTTCAAATTTTCAAAGCCAAAATTAAATAACACATTTTTTTTTTACCCTTTTATTAATTATTATTTCAGAATGTAGTTTAACCATAAGAAAATATAGAGATGCTTACAAAACTATAGGTCTGGTAAGTGTGATTTTTTCTGTAGAAGTTCTGAACTCCTTCTTGCCTCCCACTTTCAGCATCATAGTCCCTGAATCATCCACCATGGCTTTGTCAGATTATTCTGACAGTGTTAAAACATTTGAAGGTGAATCGTAATCGCATTATCTTTAGTTATACGAGTGCATTTTTTTCACAAGAATCAAAATATAATTAGTTTATCTATAAATGTAGTTATTAGACCCATGTAACCATGCACTTGTGTTGAACAGAAATTTTTAGATTTTAAGGCGATTTGAATTTCTGTTTAGCTTTTTAGTTGCTTGAGGTAACTCGTGCAAGAAAAAGGAATTCATAATTTACTTATTCTTGGAAACTAATCTAACATACTGAAAACGAATTTCATTAACTGTACCTATATTATAATTAGAGCTGATTATGAAACGGATCGTGCTTGTCAATTTTTTAGTTCGTGTGTTAATTCATTTTTTTTTAAAAAAAAATTTACTAGGAGATGGTCATAATAATTTCAATTTTCATCCCTTTTCAGTTTCTTTAATAATTGTTTCGCAAAAATTAAATCAAGATTAGATGTTAGAGCATTTTTTTCCCCTTTTTTTGGCTGTATCTCAACTTGATGTTGATACTCCTTCTTTCTTTTATGATCTGTGGCAGTGGAATAATTATTTGGCGAAATTGGATCCTCTTATGCTCTTCAAGAGCAGCACTCAAGGAAACCAAAAAAAAAAAGATGCTCTTTGTTTAGATGCACGAACGGTCTGAATCAAGTGCAGAACGCTAAGCTGCTCTTGAAAAGAGTAGAAAATCCATATGCATTATTTGGCATAGGAGACAATAAAATAATAAAGCGATGCGAATTAGAGATTAACCTAAATGTTTGCCCAAATGAGTTTCTCTGTGGTACCACAAATCCCACTTCTTTCTCATTTATGGGTGCCCTCTTTTGCTCTTCTTCGGTCCCTGCCATTTTTTTGGGGAGATTTCACATTTCAAAATCATCGGCTATTTTTTTAAAATTACCAAAATAAAAAATTAACATATTTTATACATTAATGAATGCCCCACAAGAGCTTAAAGGAGAAAAAAAAAATTAAAGAAAGATTCCATTGATCTAAACCAAAAATTACTGGGATAGAAGGATCTGCAATACAGTATAGAATTTTAACAGATAAATGAATAAATAAACGAGGAGGTTAAATAAAAATTACCAAGTAGATCAGGTTGGTCTATGAGAATAGTCATCATGAGAGACAAAAATGGAAAGAAAAGAGATCAAAGGGAAGAAGGAAGAAGAGAAAGACGAAGGAGATGTATGCATATTAAGAAGAAAGATCGACGCTATTTATAATTGGCCGGAGAGTCCTTCCCTGAGATTTGGGAGTTCCCGAGTCCTTCCCTGAAAATCTCACAAACTTTCTTCTTTTAAAAAAACACAAAACAAAACAAAACTCCATCTTAGGCATATTATGTTAATTACCATTTTGCTCCAGAGAAATATTTGGATTACACAACAAGTCCTTGCCAGGGGAAGATTGTGAAATCGTTGGCTAATGCTTTGTTTTTTTCCATACTAAATTACGCGAAATCCAAGCTGATATGTGGGGCCCGCGGAGACTTATTCCTTGTCATAACTGAGTCAGCATTGCGTTGGATCTCACAATTCCTCAACTCTGTGGGGTCCAGTGACGTGGCATCTAGTCAAAGCTGGCTCCCACACGTGTTGTTCTTGTAAGGTTTCTTGATATTTTTGCCGCCAGGCCATCCATGAACCGACCGGGCAGTTCTAATTTTTCTCATATCTGAAAAAATTTTTATATGAGAAAAAAATGATATAGCGGCTGAAATTTAATGAGAATTATTTATGTAAATCTTATATTCACTATATTTCTCTTTTAGCATGAGTTTTCTGGATATTAAAGAAACTAAATTATGCGACCGAGCTTCCACGGCCAGACATGTGTCATGATTTACAATCCAGCACATGTGCTACCATGCATGAGGTCTCTACACGTACAAAAGATAAGCTTAGTTTGTTTCTCACTGAAATTAGACATTGTACGACTTTTGACTTTGATCTACTGAAAGTTAGAGGCGTATAGTATTGACACGTACTTACTATAAGTTTTTCGGTTTTTTTAAAAAAGATTAATGCTTATAAAGCAAAGCAGGAGTGATTGTTATTAACAAGACAACCAAGGACGCGAATTCTTTTTTAAATAGAAACCCAAAATGATCTGTATGAAGTTAATATAAATAAAAAAGTTAAATTATATAAAATTTAAATTATATGTAAATAATCTCTTTAATATTTAAAAGTTGATAATAAGTTTTCTTAAATTTTTAAATTTGTACAGATAATTCTTTTACTATTAATTAGATCATTATTTCATTAATAGAATGTAATATCTGAAATTGTTTACATATAATTTAAAATTTAAAAGAGTTATTTAGACAAAAAATAAAATTTAAAAGATATTAATTATATCTAATATATCTATTAATGAAATAATAGGATAACTAATAATAAAAGTTTTTTGTACTAATTTAAAATTTTAAAAGAATTCATTATCAAATTCTAAAAGTTAATAAATTATTTACACATAATTCAAAATTAAAAAATTTATGTATAATTTTGTAATATATATATATATGTAATGAAGCATTTTATATAAAATTTTGGAGCTGCTAATTTCCAAATATTGTTAAAACTTTGAGAATTGTGAAGAACTGAAGATACTCTGATTATTATGACTTATATATATATATATATATATATGAATTAATATAAGTAAACTGAAGATACAATTTCATAAATAAGTGGCTGCAATGCTTGATGTACAAACAACTGGACATAAAAAGAGTGAAAATAGATTGAAAGGGATCCAAGAGTGGACAAGTGCATCAGAGAGAGATGGCCAGTAAATCCAAAAGAAGTACCCTATTCCCTGAAAGAGAGTAGTTGCAGATTTAGGGTCACTTTCGGCAAGCTGGAAGGCTCCGCAAATGCGATGGATCTTTGTCCAGTTCCTTACCAGACATGATAAAGTAAAGTGAAATAATTTTTTAATATAAAATGCAAAAAATATATATAAATATATTATTTTTAATTAAAAAATCTGATGACAAAAAAATGCACCTACTTGGCTGGGGCATTTTACAAGATGATCTATGTTTCCCCCTAAAGAAAAATCATAATACAGATTTGTGTAATGACCAAGCAGCTACCTCAAGAAACAAGATAATATAGAAATATTAGAAGTTGCTGTCATATGCTTATGCTTTTATATTTTAGTCGTACACAGGCAAAATATCTTTTAATTTCGAAGTATTTTAAGGGGGGCCCGGGGGGGGGGGGGGTGGGGGAGTGAATCGTGGACAAAACTGTCTTCCACGCTAAATTTACCTCATTACCTGTGACAAGCATATTGAAAGGCACCCCTTGCTGCTTCATGGGCCACCAAAAAGATAGCAACCATCAGACAATAAATCAATGTCCAGCTACCTATCAGAGATCTTTTTCTCCGAGTCTGCAGGTTCGAGATCACAGATTTTTCATGCTGCTTTATGGCTTACAGCTGACAATCCACAGATCACAGGTGAATACATCTTTACAACACTTCATGGGGGCTATGTTGGAAACTAGAGAGTACTAAAATTGGCTGCCGGTAAGTCTTGCATTTTAAAAGTCCTTTCTTGAGGCGTTTTACTCATTGTTTTGCCCGTATAAAATGGACGTGTACAATATATCCACATCTATATCACCTAGACTTAACCGGCCACCTGAAAAATCCAGTTGAGCTTACTAGGAAAAAAAATTCAACGCCATAAACCTGTATCAAATGTAAAGCTTTCACTTAGTTTGAGGAGAAAAAGAGAGGATGAGGGAAAGTTTAGCAAACTTTTAATTTTACTCTTATAATTATTCCTCAATTATCATTCAATACTTTTTATCAATAATTATTCAATTATTAAAAAATAAAGGTATTATGAATATTTTTTATTCATAAAATTACTTTTTTCTTTTCCTTTTCTGTTTCTATACCTAACTTCTTACCAAATAATATCTATTCTGTTGTTCATCATCCATCTTTCCATTTGGTGCCTAATGCCTAAACAAGCTTAAAACGGCTCAGCAATTATAAAACATCACTCAATCGAGATCAGCAATACAATCTTCTAAAGTTCTAGATGGCACAGTGCTAAGGCGACCAAAAAGCCATAATTGTACAAACTTGGTCTTTTCCACTTCGGTTTGACACCAATCTCTAAAACTGAAGATTGAATCCGATTATACTATCAATTTGTGCACTGTCTAGAGTGGAAACATATTCTCAGATTACAGTGAGCCTAGCTGATAATATCTACATGGTAAGCCATGGTGAAGACCATAACACCGTCTAACAATATTAGAAAAAAAAAAAAAACAGACGCATGGAGTTAGCCAGGTTCTGGCCAAGGCCACCAGTTACCAATAATCGCCTTTTCCTGCACCAGAATCTCCATGCCAGTTGCTGTTTTTCTCTTTATCAAAATTTAATTCTCTTTGCTGGTCCTTGATCAATTATAGGATCAACAGGAGGAGCTTGCGACTCTCCTGCTTCCTGGCTTTCAAGTCCTTTCTCAGTTTCTGCAGTTGGAGGTGGAACGTAGCCTTCAGGAAATGGTGGTGGAGGAGGAGCTGGAGGTAGCTGTACTAGCAAGTTAATAATACTCATGCCATAGCAATAAAAAATGGTTAAGACAAATTAAAATTTTTCGTTTCAGATTAAAATTGAGATATAACATTTATCAACCAATTCTGAAAAATTAAACTATATTTAATGGAAATTTAAATGAATACCATTTTTTAACATATTTACACCAGTTCAACAGAGATATTGCCAACAGGGCAAAAAGACAATAGAAGACGAATAGCATATACATTTCATATTATTTCACAACTTAATTTCATGGATAATAAGGACATGAATTTTATCTAAACCTTTCCTTTCGCGTAAAAAAGTATAGAAACTTCCTATTGCTACACAATTGTTCAATAAGGAATCATGGAAAACCTGTATCATTTCAACATACCTTACGCTGTAGGGAAGCAAGAATGTGATCCACCCGCATAACTTCCTTTAAGTCAATTGTCTCTTTACCAACCTTTGGTTCTAGCACTACAGGCTCATTTTCAGAATCAACTGAACCAGAAAGAGGAAACAAAATTCAATTAGCATTCACAGAAGTAAGTACTGTACTAACTAAATGGTTATATACTTCAAGATGTGGTAAATGGGCAGGCAGAACACTAGTGTATGGGGAATAAAACAGGTATGGAAAATTAGATGGCAAAGAAACATTAGCAGCATTTCCTTGTGTGCTTGCGATAGTAAAGTTGCATATGGCTAAATGCTACATCCAGAATCTGATAACACTAATCCTAGTAATTTATAGACAAATATCTCAACAGCTCCACCTCTTTGAAAGTTTATTCTCTCTAGAAAGACAGGGGAGAGGGTGGAAGGGCAAAATGGCACTGCAATGACTCATCGTCAAAACAAATCAGTATTACTCTAGCAACTATGCAATTTCTTAAGACTGTTCAATGTGTAGCACATAATACTATAATAGAGAGTAACAAAGTCCTATATTACCCCCCCTTTCCCAAGCCGACAAAACTCTGATTACCATATCCTATCTTCTCCAACTTTGATGCAGCTGTACTAAAAGCCTTTTGTATATGATAAAGAGCCCTTCCCTGCAAGATCAATCACACAATCAGGATTGAACAAAACCTTGTCTCCCAAAATTTGTTTTAAACAAAAAAGAATAAACTCCACCAAGTTTATTGGATAAAACATAATTCATATATTGTTGCTATTGTATCATCAAAAATTCAAAATGGTATGCCTCATTTTTAAACAATTAGATCTAGAACCTAATAGGCTAATACTGCTTTTGTATGATAAAACAAGAACTCAAAATTTGAGGATTGACAATGCAATTTGTTATTTTCACAATCACCAACATCCTTTTTTCATGCAAATAAGTAATTGCACGTCAAGATCATTCCTAACTCCAATAATCAAACAATAAAATAAAACATGAATTTACAATTCGAGCAGCAAAAACATTGCATAGTTGTGGTGCTTGGTATATTGAACCATCCAAGATGTAATATGCCAGCATTGGTGTAACTTTCTCAGGGCCATCTCTCTTTTGCTTGCGAATAACAAAAAGGTGTGGTTCCATAACTTCACTGAGCATATACTCTATGCCTGTCATTTTCCTGAAGAGCAGAATAGTCACAATTCCATAACAGTCCCTTGTTTCAACAACTTTAAATCAGTTACATGAACCATACAACTAACTAGTCCAAATAATATTTGTTAAAAGCAAGGAACAAGTTCGAATTTCTCCTTATGCAGAGCCAAATGCCTTAGCAAAACCAACCAAATAATCATATCAGCAGCCAAAAAGAACTATGTAATTTTATCCCCAAAAAATGAACAATGTACAGCATTCTATCTCACGAACCCCATCTCTCTCCTTGCTCTTTTGTTTTTGCCTTATGCGGTCATGTGGGGTGGAGAAAGCAACATACGTTCGATACAACTGCGTTATGATTATTACCAGTCTTGTTCAGACTTAAAGTATATCTAACAAGTCTTGTCATTTATGACGGATTTAGTCTGTGAATTAAAATTCCTCCAGTAAAATATCATGTCAAAGGAGCATTCTGAATCTTAAAATATCCGAATTGTCTTTGAAATCAATATATACGAATCATTAGATTGAATTTTCATATATATTCTGTTTGACATCTTTAAGTCATAGTTCTAATGCTTATTCCCCTCCAAGAGTCATAGTTTAGTCATAGTTTAGACTTCACTCTTTAGATCAGACCAGTGATAATCAAAGTGATATTGTCTCTTTCAATGAAAGCAAAATGTCTTTTAGCAGAACAACATCTAAGTAAGAAAAACACTCCAACATTATCTACACAAAAGAACAGAAAGAAAGTCAAGCTTCCAACTTTTCTCCTTCCCACATTTCTAACTGCAATCGAACTCTGAGCACAAGAATAATTCCAGGTTCAAGAATTTTATCCTCGATAACATAGATTCCTCTACCACACAATTCCCAACTAGCATCGTAACCACTTCCTAAAACCCTAGCTATTTAAAACACACAGTGAATGAGTGAATTATACAAACAGATACACTTATACGATAAGAACTCAGATGGTATGCATCTTACGATAATTGAGAAATATCAAGAGGGTGAATTGAGCGCATTCGAAGCTGTTCGTTGTTGCAGGTCCGGTCGTAGAAGGGGGATAAGGCGAAATAATCGAAAACTATGTTGCGATCGAGAGGGTAGGTGTTGAGCCAGAGCTGGTCTCGGAAGCATATTCCGGTCATGTCTGTCCCAGGAGGTTGTGGTGGCGGAGCTCCGTCGAACATTGGGTTGCCCGGCAGCCCCATCGGTGGCGTCGCCATCTCTGATTCGCGGGATACCGTTTGCTGTCCAGAGCTTCCAGATCCCGTAATGCATCACCGTGTGCGTTTAAGCCAAAGCTATGTCGTTTTGAATTACCCTTCTTCACTCTGAGTTGGGTCCCACGCCACTTCAAGACTCGATAGATGCCACCATGAACTTTCGCCGACGAACCGCGGGGCGGTTTGGTAGCGTTCCTGTTTGTTATTATTATTTATTTGTGTTTTTTTTAATTAGGTATTTATATCAAAAATTTGTTTTTTCATTCATTTTATTTATTTTTATTTCTATTTTTATACTTAACATTTTATGTACTAAATATTTTTAATAGCTGTCCAATTTTTTGTTATTAAATTTTAGATTTAGTTATACTTTAATTATAATAATACAAAAATTGTAAAAAATAAATAAATATATTTTAATTAAGAATTATTAAATTTTTTAACAAAAAATAGTTAATAAATGATTTTTACAACTTAGGATTATTTTTTAAAATAAAATTGTCCTTTGAAATATTATTCACCTTTCTATTTTTCATATGATTTGGATTTAAGAATATTAATCACTTGGTTAAGGACATGTGAATCAACAAATTTTACATATATATATATATATATATATATATATATATATTTCAGTTGAATGATAAATTTTAAATATTCCGTGCAATGCAAATTAGCCCAATAATGTTTTTGAATAAGAAATCATTAAAAAAGTAGAGAAATAAATTATATTTCAAAAGACAATTTTATACCTAATAGAACATATGTATATGTGTGTATATATATATATATATATATATATATATATATATATATATATATATATATATATATTATATGCGCGCCTGCACGCATGTGCATATGCGAGGGTGTGCATTTACACGTTTTGGAATGATTAAAAGTATTGTGTGATAGGTGAAAAGTTTCATAACTGTTACCATCTTATTACAAAGGAGTTATAAATATTACTAAATGTATAAATAATTATTTTTTAAAAATTTCTTTGATTTTTTCAGAGATTAAAATCTAAGGACCAAGTTTGTCTTAAAAACAACCAGATTCTGAATATTGTGATGGTGATGATGATGGCGATGATAATCATAAGGCTTGAAGTTAAAACTTTCTTTAGTCAAATGTAGGTGTATGCAATTTCTAATGTAAAAATAATTATTTAAAAGTATTTATTATTTATTCTTAAATTATGTTTATGAACTCAAATTTCAATTGGTATTCAATAATTAAATACCTGGTAGATAGTGAAAACTAAAATTAAAAAAAGTTACCAATTTAATTAGACACATAAAAAAAATATTTGTGCAGAAAGTTTCCCACTTCACTTATGTCATAATATTTCTCATTATTAGACTGGCCCCAGTCATTCACAAATGCAGAATATTAATTAAACAAAAGTCAATTTCCTGTTAACTCAAAATTTTTAAAGAAAAGAATAATTTGTTCTAATGATCCAATCCCATCTGAATCTCAGAAAAATACTTAAGCAGACAAATTATGTCACAAATGTCCACAGTATAATTAAATATTAAACAAGCCACAGATGGTACATAAGTACTTGACTTTTAATTAAGATACATGAACACAACAAACATGTTATATATTCTCAGTTTGATGGAATATTTGCAAGCAATCTTTATGATGAATTTGAACTTCCAGAGGATAAAATACCCCATTAATTAACAATTACCAGGCAAAACTGGATATGGTAACCATAGAAACCTAAATTCTACAACAACTCCTTTGTTTTTGGTATCAATAGTAGAGATCCCATTTTCTGCCACTTGATGTGGGAGGTCTACTGGTTTCTCAAAGTCATGCAAGCTCCTGTACACAAAAAACTTCACATCTGCTATGTAATGCCTCCAGCACTTGGATTTGTTTTCTGTACAGCATTTTGGATTTTCTTCCCTATCCAATAACTCATCACAAAGGAACTGCAATGTTGTACATGATCAACAAATTAAGCAATAATCAAACTAATTAAATCCAATGCTGAGAAAATTATCTTTCATACAGGAGCTATTTTGAAATTTGAACATTGTTTCCTCATATTTCTTAATATCTTATAGCATAGGATACTGTAATATTCAAGATTCCCCTCCATGGTATGACAATTGAAAGTTTGGAGAATTGACATTTTGTAACAAATCTAGAAGCAGCATGATATAATAGTTTTAAGCGGTATGAAATAACATTTAAATGATGTTATTTTAGGTCTCATGGGATTTTGAATGACTTAGGCATCTTAAATATTGATGTACCAAATTTAGAAACTTAAAAAATTAACACGACATCCAAATACAAGAGACTCGAATCCCTTGCAGCATGTTACTCTCTTGGAGCAAATCTAAACTATTTAGACCTGATTTAAATAGTCTAAATTTTTATTTTTTTAATTTCAATTATCTATTTTTTATTTAATATTTTTTATTTTGAAAGAAGTAAACACAAAATAAAAATACCCTTTTAATTTTCACCAAACATAAGTCTGTGATGAAAGTTCAAAAATTGTCCTTACAATGTTTTTATCATATGTTTGTTTCTTTTAAAATTAAAAAAAATAGATGGTTGAAATAAAAAAATTAAAAAAATAGATGGTTGAAATAAAAAAATAAAAAAAATTGGAATCTAAAGTGTCTAGATAAATTTTGGACAATCTAAATCTATTTTAGAGAGTAACACATAGTAGAGGATCCAAGTCCAAATACAATAATTAAAATAATAGTGTACCAATATTTTTCTTAATTGTAAAACAGTCAGTTTCTTTTGTCTTATTTTTCTCCAGTGTTTGGTATTAATTACCTTGATGAAAGTGTCCCTATGATCTGAATATAGAGTTTCTTCTGTAGCCATCAAGACCACCAGAGCATTTGGATGACAGCTCCAAAACAAAGCATTCAGAAAAGATGTGTAATCAGATGAAGCGGGAATACATTCTAGGGCCAACATCCTGACATTTAGTGGATGATAAACAACTGGATGTTCTTTCAGCTGTTCCAGAGTCAGCAGATTCTGTCCATTTAAAGTTGTTCGAAAGTCAATATTCCAGGAGAAAAATAAAATTAAATTCATGACATCGAAGTTCAATGAGCCAGAAATTGCTGAGTATATACGTATATATCTGCATAGACACAAAAATTGAATGGAGAGTAAAATTTTCGTCGAAATATAGACCATGTTTATCTTAATCGAGCAGCAAAGAGAAAATCAAGCATTACAACTCAGTTCTTATATCATTTTCTCCCTTAAATTTTAAAGTCCTAATTTAGTCCCAAAAATTTGTTTTATATCGATTGCACCAAATCCTCTACATGACTTCAACTCAACCATATTCAATTATACTCTAACTTAAAAGCTCTAATATTTGATTGAGATGGCAACTTTATTGTAGTTCAAGAAGCAGTAACTATATAAATACAACGGCGCCGGTTTCAAATTAAAGCTGAAAGAGTATAAATAAAATAGAAAAATGTAAATAACCATTGCAAGTAATTTACTTAATTTTAAAAACTGAAAGATATTCTCCTAAGCATTCATACTTCATCGTTTAAAACTTTCAGTTCATTTTCTGTTGATGCCATTTCACACTATTTTCCCTATCACATGTTACACCCCAATTGAAATATTTACTCCAAGTAATCAAGTGAACCTGGGGTATGCCATACATATGGCAGGGAAAATGATGTGAAGTGACATCTTTGTTAACTCCAGGAAATTAAAGGACATAAGATTATGTTGATGAGTGAAAATTTCAAGGGATAATTTTCAGTCAATAGAGTTAAAAGTATTCAAATGACCTAAAATTAAAAGATTACATTTACATTTTTTTTCCCTAAACAAAATAAGCAAAGCGATACAAATTAATACTGCGATACAACAGAAAATTTACAAGATAATTTTTGTTTTTCAAGAATCATGACAGAAAAGTAAAGATACCAAATTAAGAAGACGTAAGAGGTTTTGAAAACTTATCAACTCAAGTTCGACTACGTAAGCTCTATCAAATTTAAATCTCTCTTTAGAGAAACGTTGATACATTATTAATGGTCATATTATAGAAGAATCTGAACAATTATCTACGCTTCCTCTAACGGAATTGATGAGACAAGGCAAAGAGTGAATGCAAATTAATTGGCAATAACCAAAATGACTGGACAGGATCTTAGAAAATAAATAGAAACAGCATAAGTGCATATGTATTTCTTCTTGTCTCCAAAGTAATTTCTTTCGCTGAAGCTAAGTACGTTGCATGCCTGCTATATATAAGTGTTGCATGTAACAAAGCACTGAAGTCTCAACAAGAATCTAATACGCCTACAAATGCTAAGAAAAGAAAATATAATATCTAAAGCTCAGTAACCTCTATTCAAGAGCTCATCGATCAACGAAAATATTACATAAAATTACGCAAGACCGAAGAGCAACTACGTACCATATGTTGTACTGAGCCAATCCCAATGGAGAAGTTACTCATTAAGTTTAGAATAGTACTTAAGTACACAATCGTTTATAAGGAGCTAATCAAAATTCATGTAATTATGCAACATGTGAAAAATCTAGAAATAAAATGGAAAAGTGAACTCCGCTGAGCTTGCAACTATAATGTTCAATCAGGTAAGAGAAACTAAGCTTTACAATACAGATAATATACCATTTCCGCAACTCTCCCTTACTTCTTAAAGATCTAAAATATTCCTCCACCTTTTTTCTATGAAGTCAGGATTTTTTTTTTCCCAAGTAGGCAGTGCATATACTACATATATGAATCACAATCGCAAATGAATGAGATTCAATAATAAAATATAAATTTAAAGCGATAAAACCCTTAAGTTTGCGTAAGCATTTTTGGATAGACAGTACTTATCACATTATTCATGGATCATGTCCATTCACAAATAAATTTGTCACGTAAGATTGCAAGAGTTTCATATTAAAATTATATATAATGTTGTTGATTCTCTTACATTTGTGATAGTACTCCATATAAATGACATAATAGACACTATCCATCTAGGAAAACTCTGGCAAAAATTATTTGCAAGCGTCGTTCATGATCCCATGGATGACAACAGGCATTACTTATGCAAGAATGTCTCTTAAAATCAATTAAACCAGAGCCGAAAGAATTCACATACCTCAGTAAAAATCTGATGCAAGTGTATTTCTACAATTGGATGAATGAAGTTTTGTGAAAACTTCCCGAGCTTATGGAGGTGAGAGCCATCGATACCGCCAGAAGGATGACCAAAATGATGTAGCTCAAGTTTCTGATTGCGGCTGAGCATTGTAACAAAGGGAATAGATAACCCACTGAAATAAAGTCTAGTGAGTTGTGGGGTGTCAAGCTCAACCTCCATAGGTTTCTCAAACCTCTGACCTTCAAACAAAAGCAAAGTCCTGAGAAGACGACTTTGAATCTTTATCTTCTGATGGTGTGACAAGAACAATTGTAACGTCTCCAGAAGTGGGAGGTTGGAGATAAGTGCTTGTATTGATTTATAGGCATTGGCGTCCCATGTCAAGCACCTTAATGTCCTTATGTTCCCACAACCATAAGCATCTACTCTCCAAAGCCCATATAGAACTACTGTGTCAAGATTTGTTGCTTGATTTACATGAAATGTCTTAACATTTGCTTCAACATAACTAAGCTTTAAGAAGTGGTCAAGTTTAAGAACTTTCACTGAAGGAGACGTTTTAATGGTCAACTTCTCAAGGAAGTGCCTAGAAAAATTTATAAGCTCCTGGATTTGATCATCATGGGCAACAATATTCACCAGAGATATCTCTTTGAGAGAATTAAATTTATTAAGTCTGAATTTTTTATCATCATCGGCGAATGAGATCTTAGCCGGAAATTTGCAACCTTTCAACTGTAGTTTGACTAAAGATTTCGAAGTAAAAATTGCTTGCGGTAAAGTGCAGGAAATATTGTCTGAATTTGCAACCCTAACGTTTATCTCTTTGACATAATTTTTCATAACTAAAGAAAGCCAATTATCTAGGTGAGAATCCAAGTCCAAACCCTCTTCTTGCGACGGATTTATCTTCAAGGAGAAGCTCTTTATAACTGCCCTGCGATCTGTTAGGGTTGACAAGGAGGCGTCAATTGAGGTGGCGAGTTCCTTCAGAGTGCCGTCTTGATCATGATCGAAGCGAAATTCGAGGACTGGAAGCGAATTCCATGCTTTTAGCCAAGACTTTGAAACAGTTGATAATGGGACTGCGTCTTCTACTGGTAAGAAGAAAAAGATGTGCTGCAAAATGGCCTCTGGCAATCTGGATATCCCATCGGAATCGTCAAGCTTGAAAGCTTCTTCTGAGATTTTGCACAGCTTTTTTTTCTTGCTTTGGGAAGCCATGGTTTGGTTGGTTTTCTTTCTCTTGTTTTAGAGTTGCGGTGTGATACGATGATTAGACTTTAGACAGATACTTCCAGGAGAACCCTAGGACAGACACTGAAATCCACAAGATGGTTCAGAATAAAATAACTTTTTAAGTTTTTTCAAACATTTCAAAAACGTGAGGGATCCAATCCATCTCAAAATATCTGATTTATATTTCACCTTTTTTCTTTCTCCTCTGGTTTGACATATTTGCATTTTGCCCTGGAAACCATCTCAAAATATCTGAAAAAAATTATATAAACTCTTGCATCTTAAAAATTCATATAAATTTTTATAAGATATTTTTTTAAAAAAATTTATAAGATTTGACTGGGTATGATTGAGTATAATGTGATCGGGTGAGTCGAGGTAAAAGTCATTATAGCCAAGCAACGTTGGGTATTGACCTAAGTGGTACTTGAGCCTAGCCCAATTTAGTCTATTACCGAGGGGTTGGGTGTGGGCTACTTTAAAAAAAAATTAGTTAAAATTATAAAATAATAAAAAAATTTATATAAATTCTCATAAAATTATATTTTATTCTTAAAAATACTTAAAATTTTTATATAACTATTAATAATTTTTTTTAAAAAAATTAATAAGACTAAAAAGATTTAAGTCAAATTGACCAACATTGCTAACTTCTCTCCATCACGTGGCTTTGACTATTTTTTAGCTCGCCCCGATGTAACTAGATTGGCCACAAGTTAAACCCTCAAGCACTATGTATAGCTTTACTCTCTCTCTCTCTCTCTCTCTCTCTCTCTCTCTCTCTCTATATATATATATATATATATATTAATATAACATAATAAATTTAGATAAATATTATATATTTTAAAGTAAAATGTATTTTTTTCAAAATGATTAATTTTTATCCTAACCAACATTATATAATATATTGGCAATTTAAAACTAAATTATACTAGGTTTATTTATATAGTGTACCAATATAAGCTTGTATTATTCATTTGTTTAGCATGCTTGGCCCATTTGTAAATATCATAGTTTTTAAAACTAAACCGAATAAGTTGATTTGATTGAGAATTGATCTTTGATTTAGTTTAGTTAATCTAGAAAAATAATTAATTGAAAAATAAGCCAAAATTCGATTAAGAATAGATCAAAACTAGTTTGAACCTATATGTGACAATTTTTTTAAAAGATTTTTTTTTATATAATAGAATAATTCATCTTCAATAAATTTAACAAATTAAAAATAGAATGCAATAAAGAAAAAGGAAAGAGTTGAAATATAGAGAATTTTTTTTTAAGAAAAAGAGAGAATATAAGAGAAATAAAATATGCATACTTGGTTATTTTTTATACTTTCTTTCTATTATGTTCTATTTCTTAATAATATTTCTCTTAAATATCAAGGTATTTAGTCAAAATTACTATTTACTTTTTGCTTGTTTATTTTTTAATGATAAGTAAAATCTTAATATAATTTAGAAACTCTAAGAATTTAATATTAAATATTTTTAACTTTTAATCATAGGTAATTTTTATTTTTTAATTAAAAAATAATTTTTATAATATCTTAAAAAATATTGAATTAGTAATCAAATATTTAAAATTTATTGATATTTATTTGTCATATTAAAATTTTAATATATAAAATATTTTTATTTACTACTAGTTTACTTATGATTTGATTATAATTTGACAAATGAACCATGAACCAGTACCTCCACCATTTCAATAGCTAGTCATGTTTTAAAAACATTGATAAATATCCCTTAACTTATGAAATTGATGAATATATATATATATATATATATATATACATATTTGTAGTTAAATTTATTTACTCAATTTCCTATTAATGAAGATGAAATTTTTACATCAAACCTAGTTATGAAGTATGCCATTCTATTAACTTAAACGCAAAGGACAATTAATTAAAAAAAATCTTGCAAGGTGACGATTAAAGTTGTAATTTAAATGGAGATCTATGATTTTTTTAAAAAAATTAATTATTCACATATTGTTTCCAAGCAAGCAAGATTGTATTAGTTCATAAGTGAGGTCTAACAAGAAAACCCTATGAACTTAAGAGTGATGATCTCATGTAATACTATGTTCCTAACACTATTAATTTTTAAATATAAAGTAATATTTCATTAAATAATTACTTGAAACGTTAACTTATTTAGTAATCAATATTTCTTGAAATAATTAATTTAATTTTTGTGTGACTAATGAGTATGATTATAATAATAAATATATCAAAATAGACAAAATATTATTTTATATTTAGTAATATTTAATAATTAATTATGTCATAATTAGCGAATATGATGTTTTTGGGAACATATAAGATCATCACTATTCTAAACTTAATGGTAAAACAATTTAAATACAAACATATGTAAGCGGAGGGTATTTATCGATTTTTGTAGTTCATGGGCATTTTGCAAATGTTATAGTTGAAGGGGGTATTTACATTTTTTTTCTAAGATAAATTATCAGCCAAAAAAGTAAAAAATTACAAGGAAACAAAACCATAAATGTGAACCCAGAATATTATATACACTAGTTGTGTGATGCATAATTGAAATTGAAAAATATATAAAATTGATACACACACACACGTAAAGAGTTTATACATAAATATAAACATGTTCTCAAATAAATTAACAAGATGATGGCCCAATAGAAATTAAACTAAAAAGATATAGATTAACTTAAATAAGAAGTAGGAAATAATTAAGACACAGAATCTTTTTATTTTTTTTAATATATTATACAATTACTAATAGTTGAATAATATATAATAACTCAATATAACTTTAATTATCTCTTTAGTTTCATTTTCTTCCTTTTAACAATTTTAGATATTTTATCTTCAATAAGATTTTTAATTAGTTTCCGTTCTACTTATCTTTTTATAAAACTTTCACAAAATAATATAAATATTCTTTTTTATTTATCCAGTGTTTATAAAATAAATAAGTAAAATAATTTCCTTTTTTAAATATCTATTAATAACAGGACAAACGATAATTTTATTTATATTTATATTAATAACTAAAAACTGTGTTAAAAAAATAGATTTTTTGTTAATTTATCTTCTTGATAATTATTATTATGGAGTATAATATTATAATTATACATATAATTAAGAAAATCCAATAAACATATATGAAGAAAAGATCCGTGCAAAATGATTGTCATTATAATCTTTCACCTTCTTATCTCATTTAGCTTCAACTCAAACAAACTTATACTTTTAATTTAATACCAAGATGACAGATTGCCTTGAAACTGTAAATATTCTTCAACTAAAAAAAATTGATCTCACCGATAACCAAAACATATAAAGTCTGTAATTTACAATCCTAGCATCTTCTCATAGTTTTATTTTTTTTTTCAAAAAAAAAAATTGTAGGTTTAATTCAAATTCTTACATTAGCAACATTTAAGTTATTTCTTTATGTCTACCAAATACATAAACTTTCACTATCTTATCTCATTTAGCTTCAACTCAAACAAACTTGTACTTTTAATTTAATACCAATATGATGATAGATTGCCTTGCTACTGTAAATATTCTTCAACTTTAATTGATCTCACCGATAACCAAAATATATAAAGCCTGTAATTTACAACCATAGCATCTTCTCATAGTTTCAATTTTTTTTTAAATACTAGGCTTAATTCAAATTCTTACATTAGCTCAGATATTTAAGTTATTTCTTTATGTCTACCAAATACATAATCACTAAAAAATACCTAAAATATTCTTATATTTTTTAATGAAAAAAAGTAAAGATTTATTGATTAAAAAATACAAACTTAAAGTTGCTAGTGTGTGTATGTATTGGGTTTCTGCCCTTCATGCGTAGTGTTTCAAATAGATTTTTCAGTGGGCATGTCATCATTTGTATTTTTTTTAAATAAAGACATTTATTTTGGGTAAAGGTCATCATTTGTATAATTTTTAATTTATTTACATTTTGGTTCAAAACGGAGAATATATATATATATATATATATAGGGTTTCTGGCCTTCACTGGCAGGTGTTTCAAATAAAATTTTCAGTGATAGGTCATCATTTGTATATATATATATATATATATATATTTTGGCTAAAACATCATTTGTACTGTTTAATTTGTTGGCAAAGACTCCTTTTTCAGTAAAGGTGTTTTATTTATCGGCACTTTGCCTTGAGGTACTAAGAAAGTTTGTGATATACTGAAACATGAGAAAGACGACCTAACTTAATATATATTATGTTTACACTAATAATGCACAAATCATATGCCAAAGTTTGATAGGTCTCGTCCCGTACACTTAAAGTATTATTTATATATCAATATTTATATAAAACCCTTCTTCAACAAATCCATCTAAAAAAGATGGTCGTAACTTTTAATGTTTTTAAAATTAGACTGATCAATAAATAGACAAAATTATTGATTTATGCCTTACGATTTATTGGTTCAATCGTAATTGAACAGTAGTCAAATCAGTGATAATTTAATATATATTTTTTATTTTATATATTAAAATTGTAAGATAATAAATAATAATGAGCAAATATTAATAAATTTTAAAATATGTTATAATTAATTATACATAAAAATAAATCAAATATAATATAATTTTTAATTTTTAATTTGTTTAAAGTATATTTGCATAATTTTAATAAAAATTATATGAATTTTAGTTTTGTTTCTCATCTATTATATTAAAATTTTACAATTATAAATAACATAATAATAATAGTTTAAGGAAAAAGATATTATTTTTATTAAAATAAAACCATAATAAAGATTATATATTAAATATTGTACATTATAATTGAATATATTTCCTAACTCAATGGAAGAGGCGTGCTAAATACGTTAAAGGATCATTGTTTCAAGCCATAACGTTGTAAGTTTTTTTAAAAAAATTCAAAAATTTAGATTGGTTCAACCAGTGACCTAACCAATTCTCATCGGTTTTTAACCGGTTTCACCAATTATTAACTAATTTTTATCTGGTTCTAAGGACTAATTGAATTGAAGACCAATTCCTAAGTCGAGACGACAAGTGACCATTTCACCTCATCTCATTTAACTTTATAACATAGAAGGTCAAGAAATGCTATACTCAGGTTCTTTTTCTTTTTTTAGCATGACATCATTATAATCAATTGACCATCTCCCCTCATCCCACTTTTTTCTCTATCTTCTCCACTCTCTAAGCCATAAGCATTTTTTTTTTTTTTCATCTCTATTTAATTTCTCACACAATTTTCAACATACCACTCATCCATAGAGAAGACTCCGAGTGGAAGATCTTAAATGTTTCTTTCTTGTTCCTCATCTTCTCTTTAAAGTACTAAGAACCCCCGTTCCTCAGAAATAGTAAGAATTAACGCCAAAGATTTGATCATTAAGTAAGCTTTTTTCAAGTGCTAGCTGCTAGCATCTGAAACAGATCAAAATCACAGCAATCCCTTGCCCCGATCAATTCATGGCAATTGGTGAACAGTTTTCTGGCTTGACAACGGTCGAGTAGAACCTACAAGCAAAGCAAGGGAGAACATGAAGGAAATAAATAATTATAAATATCTGAAATTATGGTTGTTAATTAATCCACTCATTATAATCAGTCATAAAAGGAAAACACATTTAAAGAGAGCAACAGTGTGAGGGAGAGTTTCTGCCCTCTTCCCATGGATATGTTCTGAATCGTTAATGTTTCAATGGGGCCACCATAACTTACACACACACACACACACACAATATATATACGAGCAGGAATTTCTCGTTGTGTTAACTAATGGACAATCTTTTTCATCATGGATATATAAGTGAAGTCACAACTAAGGATGGCAACCTTGCAAAACAACGTGGGGATGGCATCCCCCCTCTCATCTAATTTTTTTTCTCCATCCTGTAGCTAATTTCCACTACGGATCTTTGATGGAGAGGGAGTGAGGCTAAAAGTTAGATTTATTTTTTTATTTTAAATGAATATAAATATAAATTAAAAGTGAAATGATTAAAATTGATAAAGGCTAATTAATAATACATGTAAATAAGAATTTTAAAGCTATTTATATAAAACTAACAAAGATAAAAACCTTATATCCCAGTTCCCCCCCCCCCCCCCCCCCCCCCCCCCCCGCAAAAAAAAAATCTTAAGGAGATTTTCTTCCACATATCTACCCCTCCCAAAAAAAAAAAAATTCAAATAAGGTATTTTTCGCAAGGATCCTTGAGTTTGGAGAAAATTTGCCATCCCTATTCACAAGGTTGATATACTAATAGATGGTTAACTATAGACGAAGAGCAAATGGGTTCCTCATATAATGATCACATATATTTATATGAATCCAAACAATACCACATCACTCCAAACTTTAATATATAAATTAATTTGACTTATGTTAAATACATACATACGGATAAAAAATCCATAATATGGTTGAAATATAATGGATTTTTATTAGTTATTAGATAGCACGAGACAAATTGTACGAGTAATGAACAACCGTCTTATCAGTATGATATATAACGCTTCGATCTTTTTTTTAATTAAAAAAAGAAATACATTATACAAGTTTTCTAATCTTTCAAAAAAAAAAAAGAGAGAGAATATAAATTATATAAGTTATTAACATACTCCATCAATATAAAATTATTTGGTATCATTATAAGAAATTATGATTTTTTTCATAGCAAATTCTTGCAAAATTCGTATAGTGAAAATTTTTCATAGATTTTATCATAATTTACAAATCTTTTCCAATTCCCATAGTTTATATTTCTCTGAGGATTCTTTGATAAAATTTTGAGACAAATATTTTGACAAAAGTGTCACAGCATAGCAAGAATGAGGCACAATGAGCTTTGAAAAATTTTTCCATGAGGAAAAAAATTTGACAAATATTTTTTTAACTTTTGTGAAAAAGTACTGTGAGCACTATAGAGAAATAAACTTCGAAAATTAATTTTATAGAAAAATATTGTGAGAAAAAAATGTGAAAATTTGAATTCTCAAGACAAATATTTTATTGTGAGAATAAACAATTTGGAATTTTTTTTATTGTCACAGTAATTTAATATTAACATTTGAAATTTTTTTGCAAAGATTAAGAGGAAAATTGTATCTTCATTCTCATAGTAATTTATTATGAGAATAAAAAAAATTTATTTTTTAATTCTTACAATTCTATACTTTGAAAATCAAGAAAAGATAAAAAAATTTGTGTAATTATTTTGAATTCTCATGACTTATTAGTATGAGAGTAAAAAATTTATTTATTTTTATTGTCATGGTAATTTTTTGTGAAAATTTTAAAAATGTTTACTAAAATTTAAGAAAAAAAATGTGTTTCCATTTTCACAGTAATTTATTGTGTGAATAAAAAAATCATATTTTTTTTAATTCTCATGATAAATTATCAAAAAATGGAGAAACAATTAAAAAATAGGTAATTTTTTTGAATTCTCATGGTATATTACCATGAGAATAAATAAATTTAAAATTTTTTATCATTACAATAATTTATGGTGAAAATTTAAAAAAAATTTGTGAAATTTAAGAGGATAAAATGTTTTCATTCTTAGGGTAATTTAACATGAGAATTAAAAAAAAAATTGATTCTCATGGTAAATTACTTGGAGAATTAAAATAAATAAATTTTTGTTTATTCTCTTCACAATTTACTATGAAAATGGGAAAAAAAAATTAAAAAGTTTAAAACATGTGTTTTATTTAACATTGCAACTTCAAAATCATGATAAAACACTGTGAAATTGTTGGAAAATAATAAAAACCCTAAGTCCCCCACACTTAATCATTTTTTTTTTCTTCTCTCCTATTCGATTCTCCTCCTTTCCTCCACCTCTATTCCCTCTAAACGACCATTTTTGGCCAACTTCCAACCTTTGGTGGTGAGTTCAAAAAAAAAAAATGATCTATTCCTTCTTCTCTTTTATTTGAACCAATTATTTCTTCATTTGGCTTTGGTTCTCTTATTTAAGATTGGAAAAATTGAGGATTTTGGTTGTTGATTCAAGAGAAGGAAAAAGATGGGAAATAACAAAGTTTTTTTGGTAAGGAATTCTTCCCCATTTATAGTCTTTTTTTTTTTTGTAATTTCTATAAATTGTGGTTTTATTTTTGGATATGGCTGTCCATGTAGAGGAGAGACATCTAAAACTTTTAAGTTTGAAATGTTGGTTTTGGAGCTTGAAATTTTGAAAACTCAATTAGGTGATTTTTTCCCCTTGTAGCATCTTCTAATTTCTATCTTTTATAAGTTTGAATGATTCTTAATCTTTCCTTTGATCTAGCTGAATTGTAGGGAGGAAAATTTGGGATTTATGAAGCTGGATTATAGCTGTGGGAACTTGGAAATTTGGAAGGACTAAGTTAGGCAAATTGTAAATTATGATTAAGACTATGATGGCATTCAATTATGATTTATGCTTATACATATTAGTATTGATTTATGTGTTGCTCTTATATAATTAGACTTTATTGAATTGTTGACATAGAGTGTTAAGATAATTTAAGTCAAGTAACAGGCACTTAATTCTTGTTATATGGAAAAATCATTTGCAAATTCTTAAACCGTTTGAATTAGGTGGCTGAGGTTGTTGCTTTTAGACTTTATATATATATATATGTATATATATATATATATATATATATATATATATAGATTGTTTTGTAAAATGGTTGTTTTTACCATGGTTATACCTATTTGAATCTTTACTTTAAGGCCCTTTTGGTATCTCTATGATTGCCAAAGTTTAGGAGTTGGTTGTGATCTAAAAGATTTTTATGATGTTTTATTTTGTATAAGGATCATGATTTTGATTAAAGGGATGCTTAGATGTATGGTTGGCTAATCATCATGAATATGGATATAATAGTTGTTGGAAATGGAAGTTATGTAGTTAAGTTGCTTTAAAGATATTTTATGGTTCATAATACTTAAGAATTTATAAATTATGTTATTAAAGTTGCTATACTAATTTGGATGTTCCATGCTTGATGATGAGTTAGTGGGTATGACATACCTAAATTTGCTACGTTGGCCTTTTCTTTAGTATTAGTGAGTTGGACATATGTAATTAGGTGATTAAAGTTTGTGGAAAGTAGCTTTGGACTATTTTGTTGAGTATTAGTTAATATTAGTGTGTCATTTATGGATTTTTAATCACACATTTTGCAATCATTAGGTGATTTTACTATCATAGTTTATTGATATCATGTGTGTGGTTTTTCTTTTGGAGCTGAAGGGAGTATTTCTTATAATAAGGATACTAGTAGGATGATTTCAATATAAGTTCCTTTGTTTTTATAGCTTTTGTGGTATCTTGAGTCTTATTTTAATCACCAATGGGAGACTTACACCATAGTGCTTTTCTCAATATTACATATTGGAAAAATTATCCCTTATAGGTGTCCACCTTGATTTTTAAACCATAAGAAGGTACTTATAAATTTCTTCAACCTAGACACTCCTAAGATCTTGAATTTGCCGCATTAGATGATCTTTGTAACTCATTATAACTTTATAATTTATAACTTTATGATCTTGAGCACATAGTTATCTCAGGTTTAATTTGCTCTGTGACTTTCATAACATATTTACTACTTATCTATTAATATTTCTTTATATATAATGCTTTGTTAGCAGTTAATTACATTCAGAATTTATATTTTTTGACTATTTAAACAAGAGTCACTTGTTTAAATAAGGTTGTTGTCCAAATGTAATATAAGTAATAAAAAATTTACAACATTTTCATCAAATTTTTCCATGAGAATGGTTCAAATTCGAATATTTTTTCTATGCTCTTAATTTTTTTTTTATCGTGAGCACACAAAAATACTAAAATTGTGAGAATGTTGGAAAAATTTGCCAAATTTTTAAGATTTTTATGATAATTTACTGAGAATTGTTGAAAAAATTCCTATGGTTCTCATACTAAAATACATGAGAAGATTAAAAATATTTTAATTTTTTGTTTGCTTTCACGATAAATTATAGCGAGAATTTGCAAGAAAGTCACAAACTTTATCATCACTTTTGAAAAAAATATTCTCACATATTATTTTTTATGTTTTCACAGAAGAAGTATACAAGAATTATGAATTTCTTTGAATTTCTTTTTTCACAATTCAAAATCCGTAAGAATTTTCACAAGAACAATACTTTTTACAAAAATTTGGGATTTTTCCCTTGAAAAAATTTTATGAGAGTTTTACTATATTCTTATGTATAATCATCTTTTGATCTTATTTGATATTGAAAAGAATAGTATATAAGTGATAGACATATATTAGTGTGACATTAGTTGGTATAATTATGGTTCCCCATTGTTTGAAAAGACATGTGACAAAGAAATAAATTGGATTTCATTTGTAGAAAACTTGTTGGTGAAAATCTCATATAGTATTTGTTTTCCTTTTAGATATATAGATCAAATTATTTTAATTCTATCAAGTACAAAGTTTTTACATATTGTGATTTGAGACCCTTAGGCATGAGGCATGATTGCAATTATATAAAGACTTAAATTCAATTACTAGCCAAGTTAAGTGAATGACAATAAAATTATATGTAATTGGCATAATTATGTTATGTGTATTGAGTAAGTCAATGTTTTGTTCCTCAATTTCTTTATTTTATCATCAATAAGTGTGGACTAATAGTGAGTACTTTACAAGCTCAGTTTCTATATTAATATCTTATTTAATGGCTTGCTTGAGATAATTAATATTAAAACATGTCAAAGCTTATGAAATTAAAGAAAGCAATATACGATTGTAATTTTGTATACTATTGTAAACCTTAGTTAAAAGTTAATGAGGTCTCTTAATTAGTGTAGTAAGATATTTTCTTGCTATCTTGATATATTCTTTTGGTCTAATGAAATATTATTGAATATATATATTTTAATCAAAGATAAATGAGAGCAAGTTTGTTTTGTCGGGATCTTAGGGTGTCCTTTTAGATACATAGATCAATCATAATAGGACTTGTTATTTTTGGCATGTCTCATAAAACCTACTTTTGGTAGGGCGGATGGGTAGAATTGACAATCCTTCCTCTTATGTCAATGATGTGTCCTCTTAAAAGGTGATAAGGACTCAACAATATTCAACATGCTTAATGATGGATAAATTATGTCTTATATGTTTTTGTTGATTAGTAGTAGCGTTGTAATTATGTGTTCAAGTAGTTTTACTGGTAATTTGCCCATACTATAAGTAAGATCGGATACTTGAGTAGTCCTACATTGAGTTTTTAGGAAATCTATAAATGGAACTTTGTAATACTTAAAAGGTACTATTGACTTTAAACTCATTAAGGACTTTGTTTGCATTGCCTGCAAAATAATCCATTTTATGGTTGTTTGTGCATGGTGATTGGAGTTGTCTAATTGATACTTATAATTGTTGGTATATACACACAATATGATATTTAATGAAGCTTTGTGATTAGTTTTATAGCCGAAAATTGAAAGACTTCTGTGCAGTTATATTTGTAATACTTTACTATTACATATACATTTCTCTCATAAATTGTGATAGAGGGATTATGTCCTTGAGTTCTAAACTTATGCTAGATTTTATTTTTGTGAAATATATATATACTTGCAACTCCATTAACTTAAGGCTTTTTACCACTCGTGTTTTTATCTCATATGTGCTTTTGTTTATACCTTTTGATATGTTGATTTAGTGGAACTTTTAGAATAAATATTTGTATTTTTACTAACTAAATGTGACTTTTTCCACTAGATTGTTTTCGATCTTGTGTGGGATTGGCTACTTACGAAATGTTGAGTTCATGGGAGTTTTATAATAATTGCATTGATGCAGTGTGTCCTGGGAATTATTTCTAAGTTTAGAATATAGCCATCAAACAATGTTTTGGAGACATTTTGACCCAGCCTTATATTGTTGAACTAACATTTGCTGTTATAATCTTAGTGAAGCATCTTGAGTAGATAGATGCATATAACATGCATGCATATTTATGATTGAATGGTAATGGCACGTTTTTTTGGAGGCATTTTCACCTAGCCCCATATTGTCGAACTAATTAAGACATGTTAAAATCTCAGAGAAGCATCTTGGGTGGATGCTTGGACCATTTTTGGGATTTGCATGGGGATACATTAATTTCGTATATATATATCTTATCCCACATTTCACATTGTTGGGCCATGAGGCATGAGGATTTCAAATTTTGTGATATCAATATCCCTATCGTATATGATTTTTTGCATGTTTGAGTGCTTATAATCTCATTTTGGACCGCTGCTTTTAGAGTGTTTTGTTTATGATTTGATATCCTTGTGGCCACATTTTAAATTGATCCGGAGTATTTTTTTTTTGGGGATGAAATTGACTTATTTTATCCAAATATGTTAGATTTTTTATTTATCCATAAGTGTGGACTAATAAAAGACAGATTAATTTATAAATTAAACTTTGGAGTAATGTTTATGTTAAATTAAATATGGTATTGTTTGGGTCCATATAAATATATGTGACCATTTTATTGGGGGGGATCCATTTGCACTTAAGACCATGATGAACAGTGGCTTAGTGTGTGGGCATTTTGAATGACTTTGTCTTTGATGGAAGGGACTGTCTACTAATTAATATAAAAAGAGATCTCTGCTCTTAATACTACATATATGTTATGATGGGTTGATTGAAAACCTAGCGATTCAAAATGTACACAGGGGAAGAGGATAGAAATTCTCCTCTATGGACACACACTGCTAATGTCTTTAACATGTTTTCTTGAATGACAGATTATTATGAGCGGATTAAGAGCTACGATTCCAAGTGTTTATAATTGTTTATTTTGTTTAGGAATTTAAGGAGTGCTTGAAGATAGAGATGGCCAGGTTGAACGGTGGGAAGAAATTGCAAAATTTGGTCCAAATTATTTTTGGTTTATGATTAGATTTAAATGCAATATTTTATATTTTTATTATCATGTTTTTTAATTAAAATATGATAAGGGTATAATTTAATTAAAAAGCCATATAATTATCTGCAGAAATTATACTATTATTAAAAAATTATATATTTATTATATTTTAATTAAAAATTTAATAATAAAAATAAAACAAATTACATATAAATTTTGTCTCTATGACAAAAGCGGACCAAGCACAGTGCCGTTAGGAGTGTCTGTGAGACCGTGACCCCATAATGTTCCTACATAGCTTGTCATTTTGCTTGGGTTAAGCCCGTTTATTTAACCACCAAAAAAAAATATGGCTTCAAGAACTCACGTTTCTTAATTCTTATCTGTGGATCGCGAAAATTTGACTAAGGTAACACCTTGATCCTTTAATTTTTAAGTCTATCAAGTTTTAATTCTCATAATTTAATGACTGAGTAAGTTAACTTTTCAAAATTATAAATTTAGTACATATAATTTATTTATTTTTCAAGTGGCACATAAATATCAGAACAATTAGTGTGCAATAAATCCGTGATATTTGAATACTATCTTATATACTCACTAATTTTGAATATTAAACTTAAATGCCTTTAGTAAAAAATGGATCAGTTTATTATTTTGGCAAAAAAATTTCATTATGAATTCTAGTCATTGTGTACATGTCATGAAAAACAATGAGTTAGTTTAATTTTGATTCACTGTAGTGTAAAATGTTTTATGTTAAATCACTCTATCGGCCCCAAGAGTTTCTTTAAATTTTGAGTAAATTAAATAATTTTTTTAAAATTTTATTGAAGTTACATAATTTTTTTGTCTATTTTCAAAATATACTTTTATGGAGGATATTTTAGTCAAAAAAATTTAAAATTGGACTAAACTATGATGTAACTTTTTGTTTAAGGAAGAGTTTATATAATTTACTCTTCAATTTTTTGATTTGGTTTTTATAATTTAAAAAGTTTGTAATTGGGTTATTGTGGTTTTAAGCAATTTTAATTTACTCTCGATTGGTGAACCTATATTAGCATATCATTGAATTCTATTGACATGATCAATTATGAATTATCCTAACATTTTAAATTTGTATAATTTATATGCTAATTCACCCAAGCTGCTAAATTTAAGTGGGATCATATGTTATGCACGAGTGAATTTTATTCCAATATCATTTGTTTTAACTTTTTATTCTTAAATCATGGATATTTAAAGTATCAAATGACATATCGATGGTTACATCAATATAATTTAAAGATACATTAACGTAGGTTTAATGAAAGGATCAGATTAATTTTCTTAATTATAGGATTTAAACTATAAAAACCAAATAAAAAATTAAATATATAGTAAAATTTAAAATTTCAAAGTTTAACTTTTTTTCCAAAAGTTGTAATTTTTATCTTCATAATTAAAATTTGTAACTCTTAGAAAAAAAGAGAGGCTAAATAGCCTATTACATCTCCTACAATTAGAAGCCTAATTGCAAGGGATTAATTGCAATATACAGAGGTGGAGGCAATAGCAGTATTAAATGATGATAATGGTGAGGTGTTAGTGATAGTGGTGATAGCAGTATAAATGATCATAATAGATATGAAATGAATTGAGTTAAAAATTTTAAAATGATAAGGTGTAAGTAATTTTATTTTTTGTCTAAGCAAAAATAGTCCTATGCCATGTCAATTTAACATTTTCAGCCACCTCTAAGTGGGAGTAAAATTTTAAAAATTTGTTAAGTAAAAATGCAATATTTTTAAACATGTTTTTGTTAACCTACATATCAAATATTAAAATATAATATTTTAATCCTCATGTCCCTTTAAAAAAAAAAAAAAACTTTGCATACTAATGAAGACTCTCTACCAGTAAACTTCCGCCACAAATAATGATTCAACTAAATTATTTATGTCAAATTTATTCCGTTTTATTTATTGTAATTTAATTAAACATACACATCAGATTTAGTTAATGTTACCGTAATTTGAACATGATCTCTTACTTGAGATGAAAAGAAAAAGGCAATAATGACCTGTCTTTTAAGATACCCTTCCAAGCATGCCAAAGGTCAACTGCCATAAACAAAGTGAAAAGGAAAATTGTCGTTTACTTCATCCTCGAGGCATTTGTTCATTTGGGTCGTTTTGAATGGAGTTTCGCAAATTGAATAAAATCCTAAGTATGGACAGGAGACACAACATTGACACAGATACAATGACACAGTAAAATCTGAAGCATTTATATATAATTTAAAATATTGTAATGTTATGTTGTGTTTAATATGAATGTTTAGTGTGTATCCAATACACACACAATTTCCTTTTTAAAATGTCTGAATTTTATAGATGAAAATATATATTAGATTTAAATTTTGTTACAAAGTATTCTTAATATGTTTAATTGTCTATTTATAATTGATTTAACCTATTTATTTTTATAAACAAATTCATTTAATAATTTTTCAAAGAAATAAATCCCTATGCCACCAAGGCGACATTGACCACGTCACAAGAGTACAGCACCTTTTCTTGTATAAGTAATAACATGCTCTTCTAGTCTTCCTATGCGAGAAGGAATCTGCAGAAAGTGATGGGAATGTCAAAGAATTTTTTCTTTGCTCTAGTAGGTTGTCTAGTTTTTGCAGTTCTGGTTCAAGCCCAGGATCAATCAGGTAATTTGCCAACAAAAAATCATAAAGATAATTACATTAACTATTTAATAAGAATTAACCTTTGCCTTTTTGTTTCAGGATTCGTAAGCATAGACTGTGGGATACCTGCAAAGTCCACCTACACCGAGAAGACAACAGGCATAAATTACATTTCAGATGCGAAGTTCATAAATTCTGGTGTGAGTAATGCCATAACAACTGAGCTCATAAGTGTCTATCAACAGCAGCTATGGAACCTGAGAAGCTTTCCTGAAGGCACAAGAAACTGTTACAGAATAAACATCACAAGTGGCTCTAAATATCTGATCAGGGCTAATTTTTTGTATGGGAATTATGATGGCCAAAATGAGTTACCAAGATTTGATCTTCATCTTGGGCCTAACTTGTGGGATACAGTGAAAATAACCAATGTATCTCTTTTAGAAAGCCCTGAGATCATACATGTTCCATCACTAGATTACATACAAATCTGTCTGGTTGACACAGGCTTTGGAACACCATTTATCTCAGCTATAGAATTAAGGACTTTGATGAATGATACTTATGTTACTCAGTTTGGATCGTTGTCACTCTACTTGAGGTTGAATTTAGGCTCAACCAGCAACAAAACATACAGGTGAATCCTTTCTTTAAATTTTTCACTCGAAATGTCTGTTTGGTTGTGCTCTTAATATTTAGTTTCTTTGAAATTGCTATTTTGTAAATTTTTTTTTGTTAAAAAGGAATGTAACACAAAAGTAATTAGTGTATGACCAAATCATTTAATAAACGTTTTTATTAATGTCATTAGTGCTTGGGGAGTCTTTTTTTAAAAAATCTTTTTTACGGTTCAATTACTGAAAATGACATATTTAGGATGAGGATAGAATTAGCTAGTATAAATAACTTTTGATTTGAGAGAGGATACTTCTGCCAAAAATAAAATTAATTTATGCTTTTGATTTTACTTCAAAAGAAAAGTTCTAATTTCTTTCTTTATTGTCATAGCAGAAAAATAGATTCCTTTGTCATGTAAAATTAGTTTTATGTTTTGGCCAAACATATAAAAGATTAAAAGGTAAAATGTACTTTTTAAAAAAAGTAAAAATAAGCATTTTTTTTTTCTTCCATACCTAGATCAAATAGGCTCTAAATCCTCTTTTTTTTAAAAGGAGCCATTTCAATGTAGAAGAAAGATTGAACTTGTGATCCATTATCCAAACCCTCATCCCCCCAACCACCTAAGCCTGGTTCAAGTAACGTAAAAGGAGTTTTTTTCTACACCATAACTTACGACGCCATCTTTTTACAAAAAAATTCTGGGAGGCTAAGAAGAGAATGACTTTGACACAGGTATAGTTATGATGTTTATGATCGCTTCTGGTCATATAATGTCTACAACAAGGATTGGACGCAAATAAGTGCTTCAATTCCCGCAGATTCCTTAGCTCAAAATCATTACCAACCCCCACCGATTGTTATGAGTACTGCAGCTACGCCAGTAAATGACAGTGCTCCAATGTTAGTGTGGTGGGAGCCAGAAGATGTAACAGACCAATTCTATGTTTACATGCACTTTGCAGAGATTCAAATGTTAGAAAAGGATCAGACAAGATCATTCACCATCACCCTAAATGGCAATCTCTTTTATGACAACCTTGTGCCAAAGTACCAAACCACTACCACTATATTTAGCCAGTCAGCTACCAGTGCAGAAAAAATTCAATTTTTGCTTGAGAAGGCTGAACATTCAACCCTCCCTCCCATTCTCAACGCCATTGAAATTTATACAGTTAAAGAATTTTTGCAGTCTGAAACCGATCAAGGAGATGGTATGTTCTGCAAATATAAATTTTTGAAAGAAATCTTTGGTAGAATCATGAATAGACAAGTAAACATGTTAGATATGGGTCTTATTTACAAGTGTGTCTGACATTTTGTTCCTTTATGATTGAGTTGGTTTACTAATCTTTTATAGATTGAATTTTATCTAAGAATTTTTAAATTTTCAAAGACTCTGGTTAAGAAGATAAATGATATAAACTAACTTACATTTTGAAAAATAGTTGGTGCAATTACAACAATCAAGTCTGCTTATGGGGTGTCAAGAAATTGGCAAGGAGATCCATGTGGTCCTGTGGCCTACATCTGGGATGGTCTAAATTGTACTTATAATGGTGAAAATTCCCCTAGAATCACAGCCTTGTAAGTTTGTTCTTGCAAAATTAATGTTATAGCTTTAGGAAACTCGAATTAGAACTTCTAAAAATATTGGAAATGCAAGCAGGAATTTATCTTCAAGTGGATTGACAGGGCAGATAGATCCTTCCATCTCAAAGCTCGCCATGTTGGAGAAGTTGTGAGTATTTTTCAATCTATACTGGTCCAACCCTTCTTTTAGAATGTTTTCGTTTTTTCTTTAAAGTGTCAGCAAGATAATATTAATGCTAAGCGGGAACAAATTTATTCTTTAGGGATTTATCAAACAATAGCTTAAATGGACCAGTGCCTGATTTTCTGTCTCAATTGCAAAACCTGAAGATTCTGTAAGTTGTTTGCTAATAAGTGGAACAATAATGAGATCTCATAGGTCAGAAAATGGAAAAGGATGTCATGCTGGCCTGTTTTTGCAGAAACTTGGAGAACAACAACTTCACAGGTTCAGTTCCCTCTGATCTGGTTGAAAAATCAAAGAAAGGTTCCCTGTCACTAAGGTATGGCTCTTATTGAAATCATAATATCCATAAAATTATTTCAATACGTTTTTTTACTCAACCGTTGGACCTTGGGTTATACTAGGCAGTGTTTGATATGTGAACAACTAGGCATTGGTGTTGGATATGTGAATAACCAGACATTTTTATTTCTCAAGAGTATAAAATACAAGAAAAAAAATTAGTATTTTCATGTTATTCAGAAGACAACACATAAATTTTTTTTATATTTTTATATTTCTTATGTCTAAATATCTTTATACTCGAGAACTTAACATTATATTGTACTTAGGGTGCCCCACTCTCCTCAATAAACCTCCATCCCCATCTCGTAAATAACTAAATCTTGAAATTAAAATTGGTGTGACCTTGTACACCGATAAGATGATTTCCATGGACATTTGTTGAACGTCTAAGACAGAGCTATTGATCACTTGCAAGAATTACTAACAGATGAACATAATAGCTTCTCTAACTCTCCATGCTAGTGTTGGCCAAAATCCATATCTATGTGAATCTCCTCCGTGCAACAAGAAGAAAAAGGATATTATTATTCCCTTAGTAGCATCAGTTGGGGGAGTTCTGATCCTTCTGGTAGCCGTGGCAACTATATTTTGTATCCTTAAAAGGAGAAAACCAAGAGGTGAGGCTCTTCATATATATATATATAAAAACCAAGAGGTGAGGCTCTTCATATATATATATATATATATATATATATGCACGCACACACACACACATCTGTCATTATAATTTCGGTTGATCATGGGCAAGAACCAACCAAATGTTTTTTTTCTTTTTTTAACGATCTCAACAGCTGTGGCTGTAGAAACAGGTCCAATTGAGACCTCACAGCGAGTTGAAAAAGTGGAAGAACAAAACGATGCATCACTGCAAGTGAAAAATCGACAATATTCATACTCTGATGTCATCAAAATGACCAACAACTTCAGTACAATTCTTGGTAAAGGTGGGTTTGGAACAGTTTATTTGGGCTACATCGATGAAACTCCTGTTGCAGTTAAAATGCTCTCTCCATCATCAGTTCAAGGTTATCAGCAATTCCAAACAGAGGTAAAAATTAACAGTGTTCCAAAATCACAATATTTTTTTAATCGATAAGTATGTATATATATATATATATGGTTAAGCGTAGATGTGATATTGATCTACAGGTTAAACTTCTAATGAGAGTTCATCACCGAAATCTGACTTCCTTTATTGGGTATTGCAATGAAGACACCAATAAGGGGCTCATATATGAGTACATGGCTAATGGTAACTTACAAGAGCATCTTTCAGGTTTGTTAGTGCAAATAATTTTCAAATGATTAATAGTCTGGAAATGGAAATCAGTTTATGCATAGAAAGTTATGGAGTTTGATTCTGCAGGAAAAGACAGCAAATCAAAGCTCTTGACTTGGGAAGACAGACTTTGTATAGCAATGGATGCCGCAATAGGTCGGAAAGTGAACTAAGTTACTTGTGTTTTCACTTTTCACTGCTCAAATCTTTGTATTTCAATGTTATTTGCTATAAATTTTGGCTCAGGTTTGGAGTATCTGCATTATGGATGCAAGCCACCTATAATCCACAGAGATGTAAAATCCTCAAACATCTTGCTGAGTGAAAACTTCAGAGCCAAAATAGCTGATTTTGGGCTATCTAAAACTATCCCAACTGATGGGGGAACTCATGTGTCAACCGTTGTTGCTGGTACTCCTGGTTATCTGGACCCTGCGTAAGTCCCTCCAATTATAATCTTACCTAATCTTTTTGTTCTTTTGTTACAAAACTGACTGAGAATAATTTACAAAGTCTACCTCATCTATGTCTGGCACATTAACATAAGTATCATCGTTGGAGAAGGGCCCTCCTAGGGCCAAGTAAAGGCCTACCTAGAATATTGGATGACAAAGGATTTTCTTGGGAATGTTTGACCACAATACAAGTTTTTTGCATTACGTGAATTTGACTCCGCACAATATAAGTGACTGTAAAGCATTTTTTAGATTCTTGTTTCCAACTGAGCCAACTTGTGTTGGCCCTTGCCTTTATTTTTTAATAGCATAGGGGTGGGACCAACCGAGGAGCAAGTACAAACTTACTTAGGATCTTGGCAACTGAGGATTATTTCAGACAAAATTGACCACCAAAATGAACTCACTGTATTAAGGGATTCAAACTTGTATAGCATGAGTGACTGCGAAGCTTTTATTAGATTCTCTTTTGCCTAGTAAGCCAACCCATTTGGCTCTTGCCTAATGTTTTTATGTCAATAGAATCTCCACAAATTTTTATGGCACAATAAGTGACTTGTATTTTTTGTCTCATAGGTATTATACAACAAACAGATTGACAGAGAAAAGTGATGTTTATAGCTTTGGAGTAGTTCTTTTGGAGATAATCATAAGTCTACCAGCCATATCAAGAAATCATGAGAAAGCTCACATAAGTCAATGGGTTAGCTCCATGGTTGCTAAAGGGGATATCAAGACCATTGTTGACTCAAGGTTAAGTGGAGACTTTGACAGTAACTCAGTTTGGAGAGCTGTGGAAATAGCAATGACTTGTGTGTCTCCAAGCCTCAACTCCAGGCCAACCATGAGTGAGGTGGCGACTGAGCTAAAGGAATGTTTGGCAACAGAAGTAGCTCGAACCAAACACAGTGGTGCTAATACAGGAGATTCAGTTGAATTAGTCTCCATGAATACGACTATAGAACTCTCTTACCTGGTCAGGTAGCAGCTTGCCCCATACAAGAAGAATAAAATTAATGTTCTACTCTGCAACAAGTATATATGTTAATGAGGACAAATTTTTTGTTAGACCCTATTTACAAAAAATTCCTAAACCAAGCCGATAAAAATAGACAAGCATGCATCTCAATCACACTTTTCAATAAAATCTATTTTTAACATAGTTATGTATTTATTTATAATTGACTTGGTTTATAGACTGGGTCCAACTAAAAATTTCTTGACATGAGTCATATTGTAGAGTGAAACATTTTAAGCTTTATGTGAAGTGGTTTGTGCCTTGGAATGCCAGAAGGGGGTCAAGCCTCGATCGAGAAGTAATGTTGCATCAGAAGCTGCTGTTTTGGTAATTTAGCATGCATGCTTTTCTTGCTATTGAATGTTCAGCTTTTGTTGTTCAAATGTTTATTCCCCTGTCAGTAAGCTAAAGAAGAAATGTAAATGATGATGAATGAAAATCAATGTATACTTTCTCTCTTGTGATGTAACTATCTGAAGATGGGTTGGCAATGCTCTTCTCCATAAGTTACAACTAACAAGCAATCCTGGTTGGTAATTTAAGGGTTACCGTAACAAAAAAGAGAAATGCATTTACCCTCTCAATCTTAAAACTTGAAATATTACCACAAGTTTATTAGACAATAAAGGTTTGAGTAAATTACATAATTTTTTTTTGAATTTTATTAAAATTATGAAATTATTTTTTCTACTTTTAAAATATAGACAAATCTCCTTTAAAATAAAATATTATTTTATATTTTATTTTTATTTTAAATTTGATTAATCCAACTATCGTCTATATAATTTTTTTTTTGGTTTTAAGAAAAATATGTATTTAGGTTAATAAACATTGTTTTAGTTAAAAAATTTAAAATCAGATTAGAGTGTAGGATAATTTATTTTGGAGAAAATCTATGTATATTTTAAAAATAAAAAAGAAATTTATAAAATTTAAAAAAAAAAATTCATAAGAAGCTTGTACAATTTGCTCTAAAGGTTTTGTACTAATAATTTGATAGCTCACCTGATACGTTTTCCTATTCTTTTAATTACGTTTAATAGCTTTGGTGTTTGGTTAATTAGTTTAGAAAAGAGAAAAATCCAAGCCATTAGGTGTGCTTTAGTGGTGAAAAGTGTAAATAATTAATAAGAAATCTTAAATTTAAACTCCTGTTTATCATATTGAGGTGGAGATGTCAAGCTTCTGTTTGGTAGTCTCATTAGCTTTGTTGGTGACCTGAAAAACGTTGATGAATTTCCCCAGTCAAAAAAGTGTGGTAACATTAAGTGTATGACAAAGGTAAGGGCACTTGATCTTTTCTATTTTATATAATATATAATATATATTTTTATTTATTATTATTATTTAATAATATTTATTTATTATTATTATTTTTTTAATATAAGAGTATGAAAGGCATTTTTTTATCTATAAATTTATTTTTCTCTTTTCTGTTTTCATTTATTTCTATTCTATATACTAAACAAGGCTTGTCAAAAAAATTAAATCATGACATTGACATATGAAATAAACTAAAGATTAATTGAAAAACACAAAAACTACTAATTTACGACTGAAACCCACTCTTAAAATTTAATTTTTAATAAAGCAATTATCTTGGTGCTCTCCATGAGCCATTACAGTAGGTGGCCTCTAAAAGATGAGAAGAAATTTTAAACAGATATCGATCAAGTCCCAATTTAAGGACTGCAAACAATGTAGAAAGATATTCGAAATCTCTAATTGTAATCTTCTTCTTAGCAACTATGCACACACCTACAAATTTTACGGATTCTTAAAAGAGGAGAGTGGAAGAGAGAGAACTCGGCATTTTGTGATTGATTTGGTAGTAGCTCTCAATGGGACGGTGTTTTTAAGTGGTTTGATATATAATTTTTGGAATGGTATTCAACATCTCATAGTTGACTTTGTGTTTTATTTATTTATTTATAATAAAACTCAAGGAATTATGTGTTCAATGGGAAATTCTATTTGATCAAATCCCAAATTAATTCAGATGTTAATTAATGCAATATCCAATTCTTTGAATAGATTAGATTAGATGCACTATCTTGTATCTTTATTATCAAGTTTTTTATTTAAAATGTAATAAGTATATATATTTTTTAATTAAAATATGACGAATGTATAATTTATTAAAAAATTATATACTTATTTGTAAAAATCATACACATATTTATAATAGAAAAATTATATAATTATCATACTTTGATTAAATATAAGAAAGATATAAGAAATTATATGTAATTTTTTCTATTTGAATTGGTATTTCAAGCATAAATTATCTTTGATTTAGGTGAAATTTATAAAAGAAGATGATCTCAAATAGTTCATTAATGGCCTCACTTTGGCCTTCTTAAATTACGTTAGAGAATGAGCTAGATACCTTTTTAAAGCAAAAATACATTTTTAGCTTCTTAATTTTACTTGAGGTTTTATTTTTGGTTCTTTAATATTATTTAGTTTTTTAAATTTACTTCAAGTTTTATTTTTATTTGTTAATTTTATTGGGTTTAAATGTAGTCCCTTACCTTTATCTTAAATTTCAATTTTATCCCCTAATTCATTTGGTTCTAATTTAATTTCTTAACTTTATGTTAGGTTTCACTTTAACCCTATAATTTTATTTTGATCCAATTTGATCCTTAATTTTCAAAAGTTACTGAAATGTTTTCCGCCCTTTAACACCATTAATTGAAATACTTTAAATATTTAGATTTTGTATGAGTTAAGAGTTAAGATCATTGGAAAACAAACTAAGCTAGTAACACCAAAATAAGGAAAGCTAGGATAAAAACAAATTTGACTATTGAGTACCAATCAATTTAATTTGTGAAAGAATAAGATATAGAATTGAACCTCCAAATAGAATTTGGTATATTTCATGGAGTAAATTAGTAGACAAATGGAAAAATAAAAAATGAAAGGAAAAAAAATATTTGAGTAGTTTTTGAAAATTAAGGTTCAAAGTAGAACAAAATGAAATTAAAAAATAAAGTGAAAATTGAGGTAAAATTAAGGGACTAAGTTGGATCCAAATAAAATTAAAGCATGAAAATAAAATTTAAGACACAGTTAAAAAATCAAATTGTAACTAAATAAAGTTAAAAACAAAAATGAAACTTAAGAGAAAGTTGAAGGATCAAATTAAAATTAAATGAAAATAAGAGATAAAAATAAAATTTGAAATAAAATTAAAGGGCTAAAAGTTTATTTTTGCTCCTTTTTCTGCCTTAATTTTGGGTCAACATTAAAAGGTTAGACTGTATCATAAAATCTCATTAATCATATCTAACTTTTTTTTTTTCAGTTTTAATAGCAAACACTTCTATTCTATTAACTCTATGATCATTGCTGTAAATTATTGGAAGAAAACAAAGTTAATTGATTTGCAATATCGTTGAGATTCTAGTTCCACCTTCAAGCCGGCTATGGCATGTTGATTGGACCCCATCCTTGTGAACCTGATTATGTGATAAATTTTAATAAGTTGATATTAGGAGAATCAATTTTATTATATGATAGAAAAAATGCCAAGCATTTTTGATTGGACCGCACTCTTGTGAACCAGATTTACTGCATATTAATTATGCTAATTTTTAAAGGTTAGGTCGTAAGAAATTTCTCTGCAAATCTTTTAGTTTCAGCATGAATAGCTCGCATTCGACTAGACTAAGACAGTAAATTCGTCGAAATACAAGCCGGCCTAAACATTACTCGATTACAAAAATTTTAAAAGTATAAAAACTTGGTCTCTAAATTCCACTAGGAGAATTGAATGACTATGTTACCAAATAAATTATTTGGAAAACGCCTCTAGCAATATAAATCATGAAGGGGTACTCTCACCTTCGTTCCCCTAAGCAAAACAGAACAATCGAATCAATGAAGGGAATGCTACATCCATTTCTTTATGCGTTGCTTGGAGTTCTTCTAACAACTGGGGTTGTGGTTCAAGCTCAGGATCAATCAGGTTTGGTCATCTAAACTTGCACAGTTTTCTTAAACTCACATAACCATAATCAATGAGATCATGGCTGAGTTAATTTCTCTTTCTCACTACCTCTCAGGATTCATCAGCATAGACTGTGGCCTACCAGCCAATTCAAGCTATACGGAGGAAACCACAGGCATAAACTACATTTCAGATGAAGAATTCATTGATGCTGGAGAGAGTAAGCAAATATTGGCTGAATACAGTAGTGGGAATCAGCAACAACTAGCCTACCTCAGGAGCTTTCCAACAGGGCAAAGAAACTGCTATAGAGTAAATGTCACAAGTTGGAATAAGTATCTAATCAGAGCTACTTTTCTTTATGGGAATTATGATGGTCTAAATGAGATACCAAAGTTTGATCTTCATCTTGGAACTGTTCTGTGGGAGACAGTGAAGCTCACCGATATTTTTCTTAGCGTTAACTATGAGATCATTCACAACCCATCACTGGATTATGTTCATGTGTGTCTGATTAACACAGGCTCTGGGACACCGATCATTTCAGCTCTTGAATTGAGGACTTTGGATAATAATACTTATGTCACAAAATTTGGGTCTCTGTCTCACTTCATGAGGCTTGATCTAGGTTCCATCACCAACATAATGTATAGGTAAGTATTTCCTAACTATTGGGTCAATTTCTTTTTTCGTTTTTTCCTTTTGGCAGTTTTTATTTTTATAATTATATTAGGTAGTATCTAAGTCAATTTATATGTATCTTAATAAATTATAGTTATTTGTGTGTGGGTCAAGTTAGAGATAAGGTATCGTTGGCTTTTAGGTTGAGTTAAGTTATTTTAATTGAAGCCAATTAGATAAGATTATAATAGTGAATTAAACTTGAATAAATTAGGCCTAAGCCTAACTCAACTAGAGCCTATCATTAATGACCATCTAGGGACCTAAGCCCAAACAAATTTTTTTGCATAAATTTGACAATTTAAATAAAATTTAAATTTAGATATAATTCTTTATATCTTTAATATCAATTTTTTAATTAAAATATAATAAATATATGATTTTTTTTAAATAAAAACAGAATAAATATATAATTTAATTGAAAAACTATACATTTGTCTACAAAAATTATAACATGTCATATTATTATTAGGTAACCAGACACTTGTTATATTTCGTTTAAGGAAATGATAATAATAATAATAATAATAATAATAATAATAATAATAATAATAATAATATAAAGAACTATATATATGTTTTGTCCACCTAATAAATACAGAGTATTTTTAATCTAAAAAAACTTGTAACATGGAATCACCTTATAGTTAATTTTAAAGAAAAAAAAAATCAAATATCCCTCTTAACTTTGAGTGACTTAGGAACACTCTTTCAACTAAAAATCTGTAAGTTACCTCTTTTTAACTATTATATTTCAAGATTTAAAGTTTAAACCTTTTAGTATTTTCTTTTTTTTTTCAAAGGTGAACCTTGTAACGGAGATGCCATATCAAACTTTATCATTTATCCTATGGCACATATCCATTCATTTGGAAACAACAAATGAAAGAATTTGACATGGAATTTTCATTTTCTAAGATTCTAAGTAAGGAGAAAGTAAATTTAAAATAGTAGTTCAATCTTAATGCCATGGTTGTCAAATCATTAAATTATAAACTATTATTTATTTTAATTTAATAACCAGTTTTAAATTATTTCTTGATACTTAAAGTTTAAATTCAAATTTATTTGACTTAAATATTAAGCTCGGCCTCAGGCTTATGAGTATACATCTCTCCAGGGTAATCCCAAGGCCAGCCATCACCACCCAAACTAGGGAATTTACCCTAAAGATGCTCAAGTTCTAAAAATTAGCCTAACTAGGATACCAATAAACAAACATCATATGTTATGAAACCCAAGATTTCTTGAACACTCAGAAAAAAAAAAGGGAATTGTGATTTGTAGGTACAAAGACGATGTTTATGACCGTTTGTGGGCACCTATTACCTTCGCCAAGTGGACATATTTAAGCACGACCCTTAGCGATGATTCTCTATCTCAGAACAATTACAGAGTACCAGCAGTTGTGTCGTGCACTGCAGCTACGCCAACAAATGTTAGTGCTTCTTTTGAATTCTATTGGGATCCAGATAATGTAGATGAACAATACTATATCTACTTGCACTTCAATGAGGTTGAAGTTTTATCAACAAACGACACAAGATCTTTCAATATCTCTCTGAACGAAAAATATTGGTATGGACCTTTAAGTCCCGTTTACCAGACGGCAAGTACCATACACAGTTCTTCAGCTTTGACTGGACAAACACGATATCTGTTTTCTCTTTTCAAGACCGAAAGTTCAACTCTTCCGCCCATCCTCAATGCTCTTGAGGTTTACACTGTGAAAGATTTCTCCCAAATGGAAACTAGCCAAGATGACGGTATGCTCTTTATCTAAACATATGTTTGATATCATGGATGCCCAAAGGCAATCTAGATGCTAGTACCTAGTATTTGGTATTCAAGATGTGGTGTTATCTAAGATACCCGCTAACTAAAGTCAGTTCAATTGGTAGGAGTGAGTTGTCTTGACTAAAGAATCTTAAGTTCGATTCTTATTGGTGATTATTTGTTGGTAGGCATGCATGCCCCCAATTTTGAAATTAGAATAATCTATTTAACTCTTAATTTTTCAGTTACCTAGAAAATGAGGCATAGCACTATTTTAGGTGATATGAGATGTCACCCAAAAGCAATAAGGATCTCACATTTGACAGTTTATGTGTCGTTGAATTTTATAAAATACCAACTATACCTTTTTTTTAAAGTACTTTCGATTGTCATTCTAAAGATAAGAATTTTAAATACATGCAATCTTTTACCTTGATATCCTATAATATAATATCTGATATACTAGGAATGTAAGACAACAGCTTGCCAAAAGCTTTCTCAGTATCATTTTTTCTTTTAACCACAAAAAGTGACAAGAAAATCTCTATAAACTTTGTTTGCATATCAAAATACCAGTTGATGCTATCACAAACATCAAGAAAATTTATGGGGTGGCAAGGAATTGGCAAGGAGATCCATGTGGACCTGTAGAATACATGTGGGAAGGTCTAAATTGCAGTGTTGATGCTGATAACACTCCAAGAATCATATCCTTGTAAGTTCAAATCTCAAAAAACAAATCATACTAATAACTCAACAACTTATCGAACTATTAGTTGTTTAAATTATTTGAAAATGCAATCAGGAAGTTATCTTCGAGTGGACTAACCGGAGAGATTGTTTCTTACATCTCTAAGCTCACTATGTTGCAAGAACTGTAAGTATCTAAATCCCATTATAATTGTCTTCTTTTCTCCTTGAGGAGGTTTAAAATTATAATATAATTGTCTTCTTTTCTCCTCTAGGAGGTTTAAAACTATAAAACACGTTTGAATTGCTCCTTTCAGGGATTTATCAAACAATAGCTTAAGTGGAATAGTACCTGACTTTCTCACAAATTTGCAGTCACTGAAAGTCTTGTAAGTTTATCCCATACTTGATGTGATTATATTGGTTCTAGAAGAGAAAAAGGTTTCATTTTCATATTCTATCTTTTTGCAGAAACTTGGAGAATAACAACCTCACAGGTTCAGTTCCTAGTGAACTTGTCAACAAATCAAAGAAAGGTTCACTATCATTGAGGTGTGTCTCTTGCTAAAAGCATGATCAATGTTATTGGATTTTTTTTTTCTTCTAATATGTATAAATAATTTCTTTTTCAAGAATATTCATATCAACCTTTAGGAGAATGATATTCTAAAACCTAGCTTGTGAGGTTGAAGAGACTGAGATTCATATGAACCTTATACCAAAATCTCACAATTTTGATTTGGTACTCAAGTTTCATAGCTTGAAATTGGGAACCTTACAAACATTCTCTTAGAAACTTGAAAATTTAGATGTATCAATTAAAACTGAAAAGCTATTGATAACTTGAGCAAAATGTGATATTTTCAATGCAAATCTTGCTCTGACTTTCATTGTCATTTGATTGATTCAAGCGTGGGGCAAAATCCAAATCTATGTGAATCTGCTTCCTGCAACCCTGCAGAGGATAAGGAGAAGAAGAAAACAAATATAATTATTCCCATAGTAGCATCAGTTGCAGCATTTTTGGCTCACGTACTAATTATAGCAGCAGTTGTCTTCTATTTCTGTTGCCCTAAAAATGGAAAATCCAACGGTGAGAGAGCTTTTTTCTTATTTAATTCAGTTTTTCACATGGTCAAAACTATAAAGGTTTTTTTTAAATGTTTGACATTAGATTCTCCAATAGAATAGCATGTGGACCTTTTTTTGTTCAGTATCAGAATATCATATTTTTATTAAAGAACTTGATAGCAAATATATACTTTATCTTTATCTTTTTCATATATATTTTGATTTCTTTGTACTTAGTAAACAATGAAAGCTTAGCAAGTGTGAACAATCAAGTGGAGCCCACAAACAGTCCAAATCGAAATGTGTCATTATTAGAATCTAGACAAAGGCAATATTCATACGTTGATCTTATTAAGATTACCAACAACTTTGAAAGGCTTCTTGGAAGAGGTGGATTTGGAACAGTATACCATGGTTTCATTGATGATGATACTCAAGTGGCTGTAAAGATGCTTTCTAAGTCATCAGTACAAGGACATCAACAATTTGTAGCAGAGGCAAGTGGTCATTATATGCTTGCATAAGCTTTTTCTGTGCTCAACCAAAAATGAGGTTAAGATGACATGATTAAAAGTGACTTTGATTTGCAGGTCAAAATTCTTTTGAGAGTTCATTATAGAAACCTCACTTCCCTTATTGGGTATTGCAATGAAGAAAACAATATAGGCCTCATCTATGAATACATGGCAAATGGAAACTTATATGAGCATCTTTCAGGTATAGTATTATCAGCTTGAATGTCCTGGTGTGCAGTGTCTTTGCTATGCAAGGGATCCAAACTATTTTTTAGAAAAAATATGATAATAAAGATTTTTAAATATATATATATATATATATGTATCTATGTATATCTCTGTCTCTTGTTTAAGGGGGCATAGCATCGTGTGCAATGCTGAAAGTATTGCAAAGGATTGAGATACATTATATTATATTGTCAAGCATGTTAAAAAATGATAATTTAGATTCTAAGATTTTCATATTGTCCATGTTATTTTTATGCTTTTCAGGTCACAAATGTAATTTTCAATTAGGATCAATCAATTTTTGCCAAAGGCATCAAAATTATTAACTTCTAATTGTACAGGTAAAAAGGGCAGTGCAAAGTTCTTGAATTGGCAAGAAAGACTCCGAATAGCCGTGGATTCAGCCCAAGGTTAGTATGTAAACTAAATGTGTAAACTTTATCTTCAATCTTAATGAGGTTCTTTGATTCTTTCCCTCCATTGATGCTAAAAGCTTGGTTTTAGGACTTGAATATCTACATAATGGTTGTAAGCCACCTATAATCCATAGAGATGTTAAATCTACAAACATCTTATTGAATGAAAACATCGAAGCAAAACTGGCTGATTTCGGCCTATGTAAAAGTTTTCCCATTGATGGAGGCACGCATTTGTCCACAGTTGTTTGTGGAACTCCTGGTTACCTTGATCCCGAGTAAGTGTTTCAATTACATGGTTATGCATAACTTTCGTTAGAAGAATATTCTGTGTGTTACTAGTATATGATGTTTGATATGTGAACATCTTGATTTCTCAAATTTTGAATATCTACTTATAAAAACGTTGAACATGACATATATGGTAAAATAGTGTTCTTATATATTTATGACATGTACAACATATAAATTTTAATTTTTCTATATATCTTATATTTATTGCAAATTTCAAATCTCTCCTTCAACTAGTAATTCTTCTTAGTAGTTAACCCTCTGAAAGGAGATCTCTTGATGCTTAAGGGCCAATTGAGTAATCTCTTTTAAAAAGATAATCCTTGGAGGTGATCTGGTGGGGTGGACCTTTGCCTATTTCTTTGGGATTCCATGCAAACCATTGGCGTTTCGACTAATAGTCTTGAAATAACTTATCTTTACTATCATAACTTTTCAAAAAGGAAAAAAAAAAATGTATTATAAGCAGGTTTCTATGCACTTAAAATTTTGAGTTTTTCATGTAGCAAACACCGCACAGAAGTTAAATTCTGATGGGAAATGAACTGAGCTCAATGCTCTGTCTTGTTGCAGGTACTACATATCAAATAGATTGACAGAGAAAAGTGATGTGTACAGTTTTGGAGTAGTCATTTTGGAGATAATCACAGGTCAAGCAGTGATATTAAGAGCCCATGACCATGAAAACACTCACATTATTGAATGGGTTAGCTCAAGGGTGGCTCAAGGAGATGTCAAGAACATCGCAGACTCAAGGTTCCTGGGCGATTTTCACACAAATTCTGTCTGGAAAGCTATTGAAATAGCAATGGCATGTGTCTCCACTGACCCTATCAAAAGGCCAAACATGAGTGATGTAGTGAAAGAGTTAAAGGATTGTTTGGCTACAGAATTAGCACAAACCATATTTGCAGGCCAAGACAACGAAAATATCACTATGAATGTGACTACTGAACTCAACCCCAGGGCTAGGTAGCACCTTGTGGGCTAAAACTAAAGTTATAGTGCTTTTTGTACCTTGATTTATTACAATATTATATGTTTATTACTTGTAGTTTCGATTTGATGTAATTTATTCTGCTTGTTTTATTTTTTCTTGATTTATTCCATTTAAGCAATTGTATCAATGATATCTAAATCAAAACCATAACTTTTTTTGAAATATTTTTGTCTTTAACAACAAAAATTGAAGTCATTGCTATAATTCCATTAGTATATTTAATTCATTACGGAAAATAATAAAAAGTGTTCTAACAAAAAAAAGGTTATTTATGTTACACTTTTTATTATATTTTGTACCAAGCAATTGTATCATATATGACTTTTTTTTTTTCATTCCAAAAGTTTAACTGTCAATTTGGTTTTATATGTATGTCAAATTATTAATATCATCCCAAATGTTAATTTTTGTTAATTAAATTAATAAAAATTAATGACATATCATTACACTCGTGAGTTAAATAGAGGACATTTTGAGAATGTTGGTTGGCGTTGCATGGGTTCGTCATATGGTACTGTTTTGTGAGTTAAGAAGTAACTTTAGAAGGAACTGAAATTTCAATAAGCTAGAAGGCCAAAAATAAGGAAACTTGTAATGTACACCATTGACCAAGGGAAATAACTGACGTCTATGTGAACCAGATCAAATTTCTGTATCTTTAGATGACCCTAATTTTCAAATGATTCTCATTATTTTTCTTTTGTAGAAGACTTTTTCATTGTGGACATTCAAACTAATTATCCATAAAGATATACTCAAACACAAATGTCAAGAACTATTTTCACACCAAGAACACCTCTTTACTAGAATTTTCTAGAATAACAATTTCGAAACAATGTCTCTACTAGTCTTTCACAGTAAATAATTCTCTATGTTAGATTAAGAGGAAATTAACAAAGAACTCTACATATAAAAAATTCCTTTTTTTTTTCTTCGTTGCACAATTACTTAATTCTATCTTGCTGGAGAACTCTTTCCACTAATTCTGTCAAAGTAGGCATCAACCAAACAATTAGTTATAGTCCCATAAACATCAAATGTTGGAGTCATCACCAATTTCAGACATTGTCTCAATTCCATGACCGCTTGAGTCATGGTTGGCCTATTAATGGAGGTTGGTGCCACACAAGTCATTGCCGTATCCAAGACTTTCTTGCACAATTTGCACCAAAATCTCCCTATCATCTTGAATCCACAATGTCATGAATCTCCCCTTCAGGCAGTAAGAAATGTAGCCATTGGATTATGTGAGTTTTCTCTTGAGTTTCCTTGGCTACGGGAGGTCAGCCTGTAATTATCTCAAGCAGAACTATCCCTTAAAAACATCACTTTTTCATTCAACTTGTTTGACATGTATTACCTGAGATGACAAAATATGTTGCAAATCAATCTATGACATAAAGTTGTTAGTTTCCATCTTGTGTTTGAGTTGAAGAAATTAAAACTAAAAAAAAAGTTCACAAATTTCTTACTCGAGACATCCACAAGTATTGGCAATGACTGTGGAAACATGGGTGTCATCTTCATCAGAAAACATCCCTGACAATCCAAAATCAGCTAGCTTACTTCTCATGCTTTCATTTAGTAATATGTTTTGAGGTTTTATATCTCTATGAACTATTGATGGCCTACAACCGTGTGCAAGTACTCCAATCCTATAATTACAAAATTCAACTTAACCTGTAAAAAGAGAGATATAATGAAGATTTGCTTCCTTGCATACCTTCTGTAGCATCCATGGCAATTTGGAGCTTTTGTTTCCACCCTAAGAATTTTCCACTTATACTTGCATTTACCACAGAAATTTTAGAATGCATACTTGATTTATTAGTCAAGTTAACTTAAGTTCAGTATAATGTAGAAGGAAAAGGACTAAATGCCAGACAGATGCTCAGCCCATGTCTCCATTTGCCATATACTCATACATGAGAGCCACATTGGTGCCTTCATTACAGTATCCAATTAAAGCTGTCAAGCACTTATGATGAACTCTAGTAAGAAGCTTTGCCAGTAAATAGGGGAACAAAAACAACATAATTGCTTCAGCTTAAGTGAACTTAATAGATATCATCAACTACAACAAGTATCAAGATGACATTAATGAATACTTGAAGGAAATTGTAGTACCTTAGCCTGAAATTGGAGATACCCCTAGCTGAAGGAGAGAGCATTTTGACAGCTACTTGAGTGGTTCCTATATAGCCATGGTACACGGTACCAAACCCTCCTTTCCCCTGGACTCTTTCTAAGTTGTTGGTAATGCTTAGGATTTTAGCATATGTGAATTGGTGTTTATTTGATTCTATCCCCTTACTAAGTGGGGACTCAAAACTTGGCTTATTCAAGGTTGTGGCAGCTTGATAAGAACAAAATGGCCCCACAAGTCAGTAACTAACTCACCAGACCGCCCAGAGTACCTACAAATCTAAGGCCAAGCTTTTGTATTAGATGATGACCCTGAAATTAGACATTGGTTGGAAGCTGATGTCGTTAGAACTAATGGATGGACTCTTCCACCCCTTCTAAATGCCATCGAGGTTATCATATTAAAAGGCGTCTCGCCATCACAAACAGACCAAACAGATTTTATATGCTCAAATACTCAGATTTTGCTCTCTTTATTCCTTGCTTGTTTCACATATTATGAAGATTGACGAAATATACTGATTTTTCTCTTTAACTGTGTATGTCTATGTCAACATGTAGATGATGCCATCACGAACATTAGGCAACTACACGAGTCCAGAGAAACTGGCAAGGGGATCCTTGTACACCACGGCCATGTGGGAGGAACTTAACTGCAGCTACGATAAATGTAATGAATTTTATCCTCAAAGAATCACATAATTGTAAGTTGTGGCATCATGTAGCAATAAACTGCAGCAGAAATAGTATCTGCATTTTGTACACATCATGTTTTGGCTCCTTTACTTTTCAATAGCAGTATTGTTAAACTAGGGCACAATCTTGATTTCAGGAATTTATCCTCCCGATCATAGTTCCGTTGGTATCCGACTTGATATATATATATATAAAACGTTTGTAGGTATCTAAATTTGTCACATAGGAATAAATTATATATACATATTGCTGACAAGAACAATATGACTCCCTCTCTTAAAATTGAAATATGTTCTCAAGTTAGGAATCTATCAAACAACAAATTAACTAGGTGTCACACAATGGAGACATGACCGGCTCAGAATTAAAAGAAAACCTTGCACCTATAAACCTGAGACAACCAAATTATTTATTACACCTATCATAAAATCAATCACAATGCTTGTTCAATTCCACGCAAGAAATCATTCATCTTCATAGCTCATATCAAATTTAGAATTCAAACCTTACATATATCTATTGAAAATGCTATATTTAACTTTTTGTAGAAAATCTGGCAGAACATCCCCTGAATTTGAGATATGTTCAATTTCTCACAAATAGTCAAGCTAATCAAATACTAAAAAGAGCTCTACTCTCAATAACAACACATACAAAATAACACAAGGTAAGAGGACCCTACTTATAAATTTGTAGAGCCAGCCTAAAATACAAAATACAATATGAATACATATGGAATACAAAAACATTAGGCCCATGCGAAATAGTGTTGAGCTCACCACAATAAAAACTTAGCTACATTGGAGGTGAAGGATTGGACTAGCTCTATTATTTACAATAATAAATAAAATAATGAGTTGTAGTATTTAGTCAATAAAAAATAAAGCATGATAAGTAAAAAGACGAGTAGACATATAATTTTTTTTAAAAAAATAAAAATAGATTTTGACATAATAATAATTAATAAGAAATCTAAATATGGAAAGGCATATAACATTTCTTTTGGAAATTCGAATTTATAAATTTCTTAAATAGAAAGATGTATAAAATAATTAATATAAATAAAAAGGTAAAGAATTTGAGTTAATAAAAATTAGTTCATTACTTCATTTTTTGAATTAAAATGCAAAGAAATTATGAGCACATAATATTCTAATGAAGATGTAAAAGTTTACAGTGGATAGTTGTGAAAAATAAATAAACTAGATAAAAGAAGAAAAATCCACATTCAAACATTTAAAAGTTCACCGTTAAATAGAAAACAATAGTTATACTAAAAATAATTTAACAAACACATCATTAGGAAAATCCATGCAAAACTCTAAGATATAAGATATATATACTAACATGGATATACAACCTACGAGAGTAAATAATCACATATTCTATATCAAAGTGTTATATGTGAGAATCATAAATGAGACAATTATCATTGTCCTTGCTTACCACTATCTTTATAACTCCTAAACACTTAAAAGAGTATCTAGCTCAATATCCTTTAAATACTCAGTCACAAAAATCATATGATAATATCTAGGGTGCACTAAGAGCTAGTAGTACTATTAGTAGAAACCAGCATTTTGCGCAATCCTATCTTATATATATATATATATATATAATAACAAGTCCATATACCAGAATCTTTCAAATAATGCAATAAAGTTTCATAATTTAAAATATAAAATTTTATAGCCATAAATCATTTGAGCAAGTGTCATATAAGTGTACCAAAATAAACATATCAACGTTCTCATTTTTCAAAATAACACTTGGGATAGCATATAATTTCATATTCAACTCAATAACACAATCATTTTTTTTTACATAAGATAATTTAGAAGATTTAATACCCAAAATATTCACATGCAAAAAAAACACTACCTAAGAAATTCGTCGCATCATATGTGTAAGTAGCAAATAAGAAATTGAAAAATTTAAAATAAAAATAAATAAATAAGTATAATGCTTTATAGTCTACTCATCATGCTTGTCGAATGGTTATTAATTCTTTTGTCACTGAACCACCATCATACCATATCACAAAACTACTCAAAATATATCCCAAAACAATCATAATAATTTTGTAAATTTTAAGGATTTTCTTTTCCTTTCTTATTAAACCGAGTCAAAGTAAATCACTTTTTTCTTTTAATCTTGCCTCTACTTCTACTTAATTCATTATCTTAATTAGTCAATTAATTAATTAATATTATTATTTTACCTCTATAATCCCTCCTATTAGTATTAATCTACCTTAATTCCTTATTTAATTATTTTCAACATTAATTTGAATTAAAGTTGTACATCTCATTTTTTATTCCAATAAGTTTGTTAGCATAGCAACATGGTTATTTAATTGGTGATGAAGTCTTCCAAACCTATAAATGGACGTCCACTCATAAGATAAGTGGTTTACTAAGTGCTTGAGAGTTATGTCGAACCATTAGTTCAAACAACTACCACCAAGGGCCTAAAAACACCTCACGCCTAATATCTCCTATGTTTGAAAGAATGAGGGCTTCCAATAGGAAAATCGATTTCAGCTACTTGGCAAAAACTAGGAAGACTACAACAAGGGGGAAGATAATAACAAAAAATTTGGAAGAAAAGCGATACACTAAATCAATCCCACAACACATAATACAACAATAAAATTAAAGAGATCCAACAACACATGAGTGAGTAATATGGATCACAAAAGAAGAAATCAAATATTTAAGAGCTCACTATAGAACACAATCAAGGTAGTAGACCAAGGTAATGCTACTGCAAAATTTTGAAATGTAAAGAAAGATGAATGTTGTAAGTAATATGGCTGAAGAAAAATGCAACAGTAAAGGAAGCACCATATAAATGTTTCAGATTCTTGAGTTTTCACAACAGTAGGGGAAGTATGAAGATTTGAAGAATTATGAACATTAATATAAAAGATTGAAATGGTAAAAGAAAAGTGCAAGAAATAAGTTAAAATCAAACAAGGAGTGCACCTACCCTTTGAAACACTGCATTCACTTCCTAAAACAACAAAAAGAGAGCTGCACTATGATGAGGATGAAAGGAACTCAAGGCTTGAAGGTGTAGCCAAGAGGGAATTATGATGAGCTACACCAAAGAAAAGACTTGGTCAAGTTTCACACAGAACAACCATGATAAGAGAGAAAACTAGAGAATGGAGAGAGAGAGAGACAGATCAAAAGGAAAATGAGGGTGCAGATGAAGCTTTTGAGCATGAAACGAAGAAGGATGAAAGGAAGAATCTTTAGGAGGAATGATAAAAAGCTACATGTGTCTTGTTAGGAAAGAACAAAAAAAATTAAAGGGACTAGTGGTAATTGAGGAAAAATGCAATAGTTAGCAAACAATTTTAAGAATTCAAGTTTAGTCCTTACAACACTCATCAACAACGCTCAAAATAGCTAGTGGAAAAGGAGGAAAACAAATATATAAAAGAGAGAATATGAAAAAGTGGCATTTTCTAAGAGTTGAACATAAATAATGAGTGTGGGTATGAGTTGGCTACCACTAGTGCTATAATAATCTTAAGATTTGTAATCATACTTAGAAGGGGTCAATAGGTGTGATATATAGAAAAAACAAATAATTAAAATTATAACATACAGAGAAAAATGGAACTAGCAAACAGTCAAGTACAGTGAATAGATAGAAAGTAGAGAGAGCTACAACATGGAAGTGGAGCAAGCAAATAGAAAGTAGAATGAGCAAATAGTTAAGCGGAGGGAGCATGCAAAAAGTGCAGCAAGCTAAAATAGGCAAGTGGAGGATCTTCAAAAAGTAAAGAAAGTTAAACACACAACTAAAAATGACACACAAGTATTGGAGTGAGTTACTACAAATTTAGAGCATCCTCCAAATAAGAAAGTGGAGTAGCCTCCAAATTTAGAGTAGCCTTAAAACAAAGCAAAAAAAGAAATAAAGTTAAAGAGAGAGAAAAACACTACCAAAATTTTTTTAATTCAACCTTGGCCTACATTCAGTCCTCTTAAATTCTAAAGGATTTTTTTTAATCAATCTTCAAATTATAACAGACATGGCTTTAACATATTCACTGCTAACACAAAGTTTCTTAACTTACCTCAAATTAATACAACACTAGATTTTATTCAAGCTCTCATTCTTTTCAAGGGTTTTTTTTTTTAACTCACCCTAAACTCAATTTTCAAAATGATATGAGAATAAATTTAAAACCCTTATTAGAAAAAAAGACTACAATAAGCATATTCTTTCTTTAAAGTTTTCTCAAGTTAGATAAACCTAGACATTAAGTTTAGATAAGATGAAGATAATAAAGGAAAACTACAATATAATTTTTTCAATTTCCTTTGTTCTTCTATTCATTATCTTTCATTTATATAAAAGTTTTAAAACATTTCTATTAAAAAGCAATTTCAAAAATAGTTATTTTTGAAATAGTCGTTGAAGGAATTTTTATGAAGGAACTTACACAACTATGGAGTTTACAATGTTAGTGCTTTCTGACTATTTAGACTTAGCTCTTCTTTCTTTCTTGTTTTTGTATGCATAAGGTAGGGAAAGAGACAATGAAGCATTATCTTGCTTTTGCACAATAAATGTTTTGAGCAAATTAATTGAAACAAATACTTTTCATATAATATAATATAATATAATATAACATTTTTTGCATATGAAAATAACATGATGTGTGAAACTTATGTTTAGAAACCTTCAAAAATAACAAACATATTCTAATACTTTTATCCTCTTTACATATTCCAGACTTGCTTTCAATTCAACTTATATTTATCTTTTTATGAAGACATGATATGAGCTTTTAATGCTCATTTAATACAATTAATGTATTTGTATATTCTGACTTTTGTAACAAAAAGTATTATAATCATTTTGTTACTTCACTTTAGTATTTCACATTTTTATTCTAATACATTTTATAATTTTTCTTTTTTGTATTAAAGTGTGTAAATTAACAAGGCCCAACAAGATGTAATGAAATTTAACAATAGTTTCAAATATTATGCCTAAATAAATTATAAGCATAATCAGATTAAAAAGTCCAATAAGATAAAGTAAATAATATGAAGATTAATCAATTGATTTAGATAGAATAACTCAATCAAAATATTATTTATTAATGCAATGTTTCATTTTTATTTATATTATTTTTCTTTCAATAATTATTATTGCCTATTAAAAATAAATTAAATGACTTTTAATCCAATAAGGTAATGGATAATATTTAACTTAATATTTTTATAAATTTAACCTAAGAGTTTTATTATTATCAAAATAATTTAACGTTATATTAAAACCTGGGGCCAATAAGATTAGTCTCCATCTAATTCTTTTCATAAGCCTCATAGTTTTTTTTAATTCTTTTTATTAAATGATTATTGCCTTCTATCTTAATTATTTAGGTTCTTAATAATTTTTAATAGTTAAGTTTTTAGTAATTACTACTTTGAATCTTAATTCAATAGTCAGTGAGCATCACAATTGTAACTAGCTTTTCTTTCATTAAATTTTAATTTATGGCCCAACTAATTTATTCTAATTAAATTGTTATTATCCTGATTATTGTTTTATATTATAATTACTCAAATTTTCAAATTATTGGGCATTACACTTGGGGCTGTGCCTGATGTCCTATCTCAACCAAAGTTTTTGACATATCTGTATGTCAATTGTTTTGATATATTGATTTCTTTTTTTTTTTTGTCTTGAGACTATAAATTAAAAGATTGACACAAACCTAGTTCCATATTAGAAACTTTAAAAACAAGGAAATGAACTCTCTGAACCAATCCCACCAGAACTCATTGAGAGATCAAACTATGGACAGATTTAATTGAGGTATATATATGCTCCCCTTTAAGTCTCAATTTTAGAATGACTCTGTCTCTGTTATGACTTCATCTACTAAGGCTATACTATTTTGTCTCTTTTCTTGGTTGTACTTAAAAATTATAACATTGAAAGCCATAATTGGTGAATGGCTCATAGTGAGTGTTCATTTCTAAATGCTAGGTGTCACACTTGAAAATGCGACCGCGTTGTGCCTTTAAAAACCAAAATTAAAAGTAAAAGTAAAAAGCGTTCAAATAAATAGGGTTTAGGAGTCGCCACCAAAATTTTTGTTTTTAAAAAGGCAAAACTTTGGAAAAGTCCTTTTATGAGAAAAATGGTCTATGAACCAGATAATGAATTCGAGAGTCGGTTGTGAGTGGGGAAGGTGTTAGGCACCCCACTATATCCGTTCTTAAGAACGGTTACCCTAAGTTAGTTGTACAAAATTAATATGGGTTCTATTCTATTTTAATTCTCCCTAACTAATCACATGTAAAGAACAGAAAGAAAAATTTAAGGAAATAAAATTAAAGAGAAGAAAGAAGCAAAACAAAGAGAAATTCAAAGGATAAATAAAGAAAAGGGAATAAAATAAAATTAGAAGAAATAAAAGAAATAAAATTAAAGGAAATAAAATTAAGAAAAAAAATGTTTATTCACAAAGGGCGAACTCGACCTAGGATAAAAACCTAGAGTCTACGTACCCTTTGAAAAGGATCAAAGTCCACGTAGTTCGGTGGAGATTATATTTGGTTGGTGTGTGTTTTTTTTAATTTTTTTTTTTGGTTTTTTGTCTTGTTTTTTTTTCTCCCTCTTTTTTTTTTGATAAAAAGATAAAGAAAATAAAAATTACTTTTTCCTTTAACAAATAAAACGATTTTTGAAATTGTTTTATGTGTTTTGATTTGTTAAAAGCAAATTTAATTTTACCTTTCTTGCATTTTTGCTTTTTCTCTCCTCTTTTCTTTATCATCTTTTTGTTTTTTCATTTTTTCATTTTTGTCTTTTGTTTTGTTTTGTTTAATTTATTGTTTTTATTACTTTTTTTTTGTTTTTATTGTATTTTGTCTTTGTTTTGTTTTGTTTTTGTTTTTCTTGTTTTATTTCGTTTTTGCTTTTGTTCTTGTTTTTGTTTTTGTTTTTTATCTTATTTTTTATGACATCAAGAAGGATTTTCATCTCTCTTCTTTTCTTTTGAATTTTTTTTATTCGATTTTATTGATTTATGGTTTTTTTTTTGTATTTTAATTGGATTTTTCTTCCTTTTTTATAATTAGTTTTTTTTTTCTTAAATTTTGGTTTTAATTTTTGTTTCTCATTGTTGATTGATTTCTTTTTATTTTTCCACTTTTGTTAGATTTTATTCTTTACACATTTTTTGGTCCCCTTTTTTTATTGTTATATATATATTTATGTAAACAAGAAATATTTTTTTTTTTTGAGTTTATGAAATATATTCTTATTAAAAAGTACCTAAGCTTCAGAAAAGTTTAATTCCTACTTACTGTTATCTTTTTTTTATATATATATTTTTTGAAAATCTTTTTGGGTTTTCTTTTTTTCCTTTTATTTTTACTCCTTACTTTTTCCAAAAAACAATCTCTCCAGAAAAATTTACCTTTGAATCTTTAGAACATTATTTTTCAAACATTTGCAAAATAAACATTAGGAAAGGAGTAGACAAGTATTTGAAGTTCACTTTTGTTCTTAGTAGAAAGCTTTTTTAATCGTTTCCTTTTTGTTTTTCCTTTCATGAAATATTTTCTTTGAAAAATCATTTGCTGGGGCCGTTGAAACCCAAAACACTAAACGTACATTCAAGGCCCAAAAGGCACCAAGGAGGCTTATTGCCACACATGGCCTTTTGGTCTATCCTTAGGTGCCTAAGAGGATATGAAATCCCACACGGCAATTTTAAAGAGAGAATAAAAACTAAATTAATGCAAAAATATTCACAAGCTTGCAACATTTGTTTTGATTGTGTGTACTTGTGTCCAGCCAACTAAACAACATATTGTAATACATTTCAAGAATAAGAAAACAAATTCAAACCAATTGACTCTGCTATGCTATCCAATCCGGTTTCATCTACTATAACACAACCATCTCTTTGATCTTTGCTCAAATCTTGGTAAGTCTCCTCAATCGTTTGACATCCTCAAGCAAAACTCATGCAAAAGAGATAAAAAGTATGGGGGAGTAAATTCTATGCCATTATTGATTTTTCCAAAAATAATCAAACCAATGGATCACTGTCTGAACATACACCCATATGGGATAGAGGAGTTATGTATAAAACAAATGTCTGAAATTCACAGATAATTTAATGAAAAAAAAAAGAACTTTTAAAATGGACTAAGATCTGCGACAAGCCTTAACCATCACCACCCAACATAAATAAGGACCAATTATATTCAATACCCAACCACACAAAATAACATAGCAATCATAATCAATGTTCGACCACCGAAATAAGGCATATTAAAAGGGTACAAATTTAGGCCAGAGCTTGATAACCACCCCAACTGGACGTCCATTTTAAAATAGAATACAATATACTTTGCATCCCATGAGCTTAAGCACAGCCCGAGGATGGAAATTAAGGTAAACAATTATCATCAGTTAAAGAAAACCTGGTTCCACTAACTCAATCACGGCTTATGACAATGCAAACAGATATAGCAGCAAATGCCTCCTCTTACAAAAGAATCATAATGGGTCAACTTAATTCCAATTCCATGTGTCAATTCCCGAACCCACATAAGTTCTAAAACCCTCAATCGATGAAGCAAAAGTCTAAAACTTATACCCTCTTATCCACATACAACTATAGCATCCTAATCATGGACATCAAAACACACATTCATGTGAAACGCTGAACCTTATAGAGTTCTGAATTCAAGCGGTCTCCTCACTTCCGCAATGTGGCTCAAGCTTCCATGGATTTCCTGCTCAGGGCATCAGCTCTTGAATTAGGCCTTACCCGGATGATATAAAATAGTACAATCATAATCAAACAGAAGCCAAGAGCCAAATGCAATTTGTATGACCGAGTGACCAAGAAACCACAACTATTCATGATCACAAGGGAGCAACATGACAGAATATTAACAGCAGCTATCAACCAGACCAACCATCAGCATACAAATTCAGACACAAATAACAAAATCTAGCTATTCAACGCAAACCACAGTCCGAAAAGAGTGAAACCTGAAAATTATGTCTAGATAATAAACCAAGACACCCACAGAAAATTTCTCATAAAAAACTAACTACTAAATAGAGGAATATTCCCAGAAAAAAAAAACATCAGTCTTATTCAATTGATTGGTACAAATCCCTACTCGAACCCAAAATAATTCTCAGTCAATGCGAAAACTAAGAACAAATAATATGTAAGCTTTCGGATGAAGAAGGAATATAGAAGTAATATACCTCTCGGTGTATTTGACTTCTATTTAGAAATGGAAATCCTAACCGTAGCCAGAGATTGAAACCTCTTCTCAATTCACTCGTAAATCTGCAAAGCTTTTTCTTTAGATATCCACCAGTTTCCTCTTCTCTGATGGTCAAATAGAATCAGTCTCTTGCTTCTGTCTCCTTTGAAATGGTTTCAGATGCCGATTCCTCCTGAAGACTTCTTCTCCAAGAGACTCATAAAGCAAGCTCTCTCCCTTCCTTTTTGCATTTCTGATTTTTTTCTCCAAATCCTCCCCTCTATCTCTAATTTTTCGATCTCCTTTCTCTGCTGCTTCTCCTCTCAATCTCTTCTCTTCCCTATATCTAAACCTCGCGTCTCCCTCTTTTCTATGCATTTTTTCGTCTGCCTCCCCGGAAAAAGGAAATCCTCTTCTCTTTTTTTTTGTTGCCCTCGCTTCGAATCTCCCCCTTCTCCTTTTCTCTCGAATCTCCTTTCATTTTTCTCTGTGCCTTTCTGCCTTTCCAGAAAAAGGAAATCCTCTTCTCTTTTTTTCGTCACCCTCGCTTCGAATCTCCCCCTTCTCCTTTTCTCCCGAATCTCCTTTCGTTTTTTTTTACTCTCGGCCTCTCCCTCAGCCTGGCTTCCCCATGGATTCGGGAAGTGGCATGTCGGGGAGGGAGAAACTCCTTCGGTCCCCCCCTTCTGCCTCAGAGTGTCTCCCCCTTTTGTTTGTCTCTCCCTTCGATTCTGAATCCCTTTCTCCTTTTTTCCTCCCCGTCTCTGTCTCTCCTTTGTTTTTTTTGTACCAAAACATACCCCCCTGCTCCACCTTCTCCCTTTTTCCCGTCCTCTCTGTCCCTCAGTGCGTCTGTGTCTGTGTGCTTTCTCTCTCCCCGAGGACAGAATCCAGAAGGGACCAAGGGACCACCGGGTAGGGTTTGGGTATCAGGGGGGTTTGGGCTTTTTCTTCGGGCCGGGTTTGATGAAACGGATCTCGAATACGGGGCCTTCATTTTAGTTCATCGGTTTCTTTACATGGGCTATGCTCTTTAGGCATTTTTTTTTGGTCCAATTTTAGGTTAGTTTTGGGTTGGGCTCTTTTCTTTTTTTTTTCTCTTTTTTTTTTGGATTGTAGTAATTTGGGCCCCTTTTCCTTTCCCTTTTTTTTGTATTTGGGTTGAAAGTTGTGGTTGTTTGTTTTCTTTCTTTTTTTTTAAATAAAAATTTTAAAGATATTGGGTTTTCTTTTTTTCTTGTTGTTTAATCATTATTTTAATAATTTTTTTTATCAACTTGCTTTTAACCTTTTCTCTCTTTTTCTTTGTGGGTTTTTACTGCTTTTTTTTTTCTAGTTCCTTTTTTATTTCTATTCTCTTTTTTTTCTCAAATTTCTATTATTCCCTCTTTGATTTTTTTTTTGTTCCAATTTTGGGGTTAATGGACCTTTACCTTGTTTTATATTTATATTTAATTTTATTTTTGGGTTCTTTCCCTTTTAATTTAATTTTTTGGGTTTATTGGGCTAAAATGACCTATTTGATTTTTTGTCTTTCTTTTTTTTGTTTTCTATTTATTTTTTATTTTTATATATATTATTTTCAATTTGATTTTATTATTATTTTTGGAGTTTGCTCGGACAAAATACGGTGTTCACACTAGGTATAAGAGAAATCCAAGACTATGCAACCCAGGTCCTTGCAAAAGAGAAGCATAAGGACAAGGTAGCCATTCCAGTGGCAGCATCATTTGGAGGGGCCTTCGTAATAGTATTGGCAGCTATCACCTTTTACAAATTCAAGAGGAGACAACAAGGTGAAGATACATATACATAACATTAAAGGAAATGTAGCTGTCACCTTGTTGAATAATGAAAAAGAAGACATTAAAGTGGAATAGTAACTAATTGTGTTTCCATTTCTTTATAGAATGGTAATAAAAACTAGCCATCATTTTATGCATATTCAAAAAGAGACAACTAAGTGTGCCAGGTAATAACAGATTCCCTTAAAGCAACCAGAGAAAAAGGAAACTAATTAACTAGTTGCTTCTCGGCAAAACTGAAAGGAAGTGGAATTCTTTCCATGTAGGAGGAGATTTCCATTTTAGTGGGAGAACAAGGTGGCTCGTGCCACAAAGTGATTGAATGAAATAATAAGTATCAAATATTGTGTTTAACCACCTGGTCTTTAATAACAACTGTAATATCTACTTTTGTCTATAAAATTTATCATGAGACTTTTAGAAAAGAAAGAGCAATGATATTTGAGTACTTTTTTCTATATTCACAAACTAGCACAATTGGCATAAGTGGCTCTATCATGACTTCATATGTTAACACTGGAAAGTTCTCCTCTTAACTGAGATATATTTAGTGTAAAATTATGTGACATTATCACTTGAAACAGCAACTTGCATATGCTGAAATCCTCAGCATTACCAACAATTTTGAAAGGGTTGTAGGAAAAGGAGGATTTGCAATAGTGTACCATGGCCATCTAGGTAACACTCAAGTTGTTGTCAAGATGCTATCTCTTTCAACTCAAGGATTTTTGCAATTGCAGGTTAAGGTATCATATTTTCCTTTTGGTATATCATCAATACATTTACTGATGCTTGTATCTCTAAGAGTGCTAAGTGACATGAGTTGAAGGAATACTGACCTTTTAATTCACAGGCCAACCTTCTTACTAAATTTGATCATAAATACTTGACTCGTCTGCTTGGGTATTGCCATGAAGGTACCAATATAGCACTCATCTATGAGCATATGCCAAATAGAGACTTGGCTAATCTTCTATCAGGTATTTAATTAAGTTCTTTTTGAACCTATCCAAAATCCTGGTATTATTTCTTTTACATAGCTGAAAGTTGTCTCGTGAATGCAGATAGTGAAAAACTCCTAAGTTGGAAACAATGTAACCAAGTTACAGTGGATGGTGCAGAAGGTCAAGAAGGAACTATATTTTTTCTTTCTCTCCTTCAATATATGATTTTCTGTATACCCAGTCAAAAGTAACTTGGACTTTTAAACCATAGGCTTGGAGTGCCTGCATAATGGTTGTAAACCACCAATTGTTCACAGAGATATCAAACCTAAAAATATCCTACTGAATGAAAAATTATGAGGTAAAATAGTTGATTATGGGTTGTCAAAGATCTTTTCTCATGAAGATGACACCCATGTGTTCACAGTTATTGCTGGCACTCCAGGATACTTAGAACCTGAGTAAGTAATAATTGTTATCATTTCATATCAAACTCAGATGCAAATTTTATATCAATCTTTCTTTGTCACTTTTTGATTATTATAGGTTGATTTGCAACATCTTTTGCCCTGCAAGTACTGTGTGTCAAATAGGTTGAATGAAAAAAGTGATGTTCTTGGCTTTGGAGTTTTCCTACTTGAGCTAATTATAGGCCAACCTGCAATCACCAAAACTGAAGAGAAAGCCCACATAATTCAGTGGGTTAGTTCTACACTACCTGAAGGGGAGGTTACTGATATTGTGTATTCAAAATTACAAGCAGAGCATAATTTGATACTGATTCTGTAAGAAAAGCCTTAGATTCTACAATGGCTTATGTAGCACCTAGTTCCACTAATAGGCCAAGCATGAGTCAGCTGGTGATGGAATTGAAACAATGTTTGGCCATGGAGATGACTCGACAATCTTATAGTAGTACTAATAGGTTTGCATCAAACAGTTTTGCTGAATCTGATCGTTATTAGAATTCATCCAATAGGATAGCTGTTGTCTCAAATTCGATTGATAGTGTTAGTGTAGAGAGTTCTCTGTTAAGTTAGTTTGGCAAAGTTGCTACTAGTGTAAATACAATGGCTGAATTCGTTTGATATAATCACCTATGCTGATTTATTCCAAGTGGAATAGGTCTTGACAACTGGCCTATACTTACAGCTCATTCAACCTCTTAGAATAATTTGTTATTCTCATTGTTCTTGAAATGTTGATAAGTATTCTAGCCTAATATGAGCACAAATGTTGACTCTTCAGTTCTTGTTGCCCTTATTAAAAAAGCTATCTATTTCGATGAAAAGATTCATTATAGTGGACAACATCTTTCACCTTGCCATATAGGATTAGAGTTCCTTCAAATCGAGGCCTTTAAGTCAAAGATGTACTTGTTCATGGTTAATATGGTAGCAGATTCATGATATAAACATCAATATAATACAAGTTTAATAAAATGCAAATTTGAACAATTAGCAGTACTAATTTTAGCTGGAAAAGAAGTTCCAAGGTTTTAGGGTGCTACGGTTTTGATAGTATATAGGCCCACTCAAGTCAGTTTGTTCTAGTTGTTTTATGTCAAAAAGACTTTCAATTTAAACGCTTAAAGTCATTAAATGAATGTCCATGAATAGTTTTTACTATAATCTTTAACATGTCTGTATTCAAAGGTTGGAGATGGGTCTTTGTCTTTGCCATGTGTAGAGAATAAGGTTAACTGCTTAAGGATTATAGTACTACTAAGAATATCCCTTGTTTTGGCATTAATATTGGGGTGAAATTAGTCCAAGTGTCTACATTCTGACAAACAACATTGATATTTTAAAAGATTTTTGTGTAAGGGTGTTCTTGGTAGGAAAATTGTCACGACCTAATTTCTGAATCACGACTGCCGTGTAGGCTAAATTAATCTGGATATTGGATTAGCCTATCAAGCCTTACAAAATTTATAGTCAACTATTATATCATATATTTAAACTAACCCATATAACCTACAAATTTTGAAAAATTTAGTATTCAAATCATTATGTCATTAGGGGGCTACCGAAAATTCAGCAGCATCTCCCTTAAAAATTGGACATCTTATCCTGAAAAATAAATTAAACCAGTACCAGCAATAACTAGTTACATACAATCAAAATACTTAGCTAAGGAAGTATAAATAATGTTTATACATTCTAAGTGACCATATAATATGCACAATTCTAAAATACTTTCTCTACACCTAAGTGCCATCACATCATGGAGTCTGACACAAACTCACAAAATTAAACACATACTTTAAGGGTCTGGTAGCTCATGAGCTCCCAGATCACTTCACTCTTTTACTTATTGGTCTGAAAAATAAGAAAAAAAGAGGAATAAACTTACCACTGGCTTAGTGAGTGTATAAATAATAAAGTGCATAGGCGAGGAAACAAATGCAAGCAAGATTTTTTTTTTTTTTAGAAATCAATGATTATTGAATAATTTAAGAAATAAAAATTTTAGTTGAAATGAAAAATAATTATTTAATAAATAAACTTTTAGATAACATTCATATTTCCTAAGTATAAGAAAAATATTATGGGAATGGATATCTTAGAGAGGAACTGAATCATCAACCCACAGCATTATATATCTTGGTTTTTCTTTGGATCCATCCCATCTTATCACTTTCACATTATACATCTAGTACATTAGATCGCAACACTGGATATATCACATCGCAATGCTATCACAATTCACAACTTATTCTAGGTGCACCTAGGTCGTTACCTCCGTTAACGACTACAGGATCTTAACTAGATTTCCATCTATTATATAAAATTAAAATAATTAAAATAAAATCCTTTCAAATGGCATTTAACTATAAAAAATAAATAAATCAATCAAGGAAATAAATAAATAATTAAATAAGACAAGTTAACCTTCAATATAATCTCTATAACATATGAGACCACAAAACAACATAAAATACTCTCCTTATAAATAAACATATACATACCACTATTTTCTTTTCATCCAATTTACTCTTTTGCATTTCACAAGGATATATCACGCCACATTTCAATTATCAAGTTGTTTTAATAAACTTATTAAATCATCATATGAATATATATATATATATATATATATATATATATATATATATATATATATATATATATATATATATATACCCATTTTGAAATTTTGAAAACACCAATTTGTTTTTCCAAAAAATAGAGCACATAAATCACACAATTGAAATTTTCACTATAGAAATATGAAATGGAATAAAATATATATGCCACTCTATTATTTACACACTCACCAGTTGGGACTAATAGTATAAGTCCCAAACCCTTTTTGTTTAGTGCAGAGTCCCAGTTGAATAAGTTTCTCCAGTATCACTTAAAATTATAATCAATATAAATTAATTATGTTGACCACTCTAATAACATCCATAATTATTTATATAACCCAATATATTCCCTAAAACATAAATCCCTCGATTTTAATATACTTTTCTATCCTAAATACTAACTTTAAATTTGGGAATTTTCAATTTAAGCTTCCATAACTCAAATTAAATTTAAAACTTGCTTCTTGGAATTTCAAAGATGAATTTGGAAGTGTTAATTTACACTTAAATGTTGAAATTCAAGAAACTCCCAAATTAGAAGCATACCCACAACCAAATTGAGGAACAAGAACTAAATACCCTTTAAGCTTCAATAAATCATAGAGAAAGATAAAAATTGATGGAAGATAATGAAAGAAAGATTGGAATAGCCAATCTTCACAAAATTCATAAAATTTCCAAGGTTGAACAGCAGAGAAAGAGAAGGAGAAAGGAGATGAAATCTTTATCGAATAAGAGTTTTATGACAACTAAATCCGTCAGAGGTGAGTGGGTAATGACATCCCACAAAAAGAAGGTGATGGATCCTTATGGCTGGCTGAGATTCACGCTTCAATGGAGGTGTTACGGTGAGAGAAAGAGGGAACGACTTAAGCATAAGAAGAATTAGGTAAAAGTCATGAAAAAAACAAGAAAACGTGGAGTTAGGGAGAGAGAAAAAGTGAAGAAAGGAAAGGATATTGCATCATATGGTAAAAAAAATGGAGAGAGAGAGAGAGTGCTTGAGAATTATTAAAATGTCTTTGGCTCATATCACACTTTTGCTCTTTGAAAAGTTTAATATGCATTAATTGATATTTAAAATGATTAAAAAAATCCTTAAAAATATTTATAAACCCAAAATAGATTTAAAAATTATTTAGTTTTTATTTTAATAACCTAAAATATATTATTTATTTATCTATTTATTTTTATTTTATATATATATATATATATATATTTAGGTATTACAAAAATAGCTTCTGACATTTGGGTTTTAGTATGTCGTATTGATGATAAGAAAACTAATGGCAGCCATATTTGAAAGTTTGGGACATATAGAAACTAGTTTAACTAACACAGAAGTCAGCTATTTCCACTGGTCAAAGGCGGACAATGTTTCTTTATTTTGGGCCTTCTAGTTGACCTTGAAATTTCAGTTCCTGCTGAAATTACATCTTCTTATTGTTGAATTAAATATTCTACGAAAAACGCACGATTCAATTCACAGATACAAAGTTAGTCTACCGCCAATGATTAAAAAAAAAAAGTTTATATTTTCAGTTGAACAATTCAACTTTGGAAGATGAAGTTGGTCAAAAGAAGGCGTGGGTTCTTATTTGTTTTTCCCCAGTTGCTTTGTTTGATTTTTCTAAAAGAATATATGGAGATAATGAATGGCATCATTCCTGCGCCAAAAAGATGAATAGCGTCACTGAATGTTTAATCTTTCCTTGTAATTGACCTGTTCTCTCCAAAATCATTGGGAAATTTTCGAGTCTGCAAAACCTTTCAGTTCTAAACACACAAATTGGAAATGGCAGGACATGTCCTATTTGCATTGTTTCAACTTTCTTTGACACTTGCAGTTCTTGTTCATTCCCAGAATCAATCAGGTTAGCTAGTCTCATCTTGTTCTTCTGACTGCAACCGCACCTTCTTGTTCTTACAACTTATGCTTACCCTTTTTGCAGGATTCATCAGTATTGATTGTGGACTTGTGGATGAACCAAGCTACACAGATGAAAATACTTCCATCTATTACACTTCAGATGCCAACTTCATATCCACTGGAATTACCCACAGCATATCATCCAAATATAAGACACAGACCCTTAAAAGGCAGTTCTGGAATGTCCGAAGCTTCCCAAAAGGAACTAGGAACTGCTATACCCTTAATGCTCCTCAAGTAAGTAGCAGCAAGTACTTAGTGAGGGCCATGTTCATGTATGGAAACTATGATGGTGAAAACTCTCTTCCCAAATTTGATATCTATCTTGGAGCGAAATGGTGGGACTCAGTGATATTTGAGAATGCATCTGAAATAGTGATCAAGGAAATCATTTATGCTGCTTCATCAGATTATGTCAATGTTTGCCTTTTTAACACCAACAATGGTACACCTTTCATGTCAGTTTTGGAGCTCAGAATTCTTAACAGTGATGCCTATCTTGTTCGCTCTCTGGAGCTCTTGGCTCGGTTTGATGTAGGCTTGCAGGATGGTGAATTAGTCAGGTGAGCCATTATATCATGGAACTTCAATTAATAGTGAAAATAGAATTTTTTTTTTTTTGTTCGCGTGAAATTCTGTGTCCCAAATAATAGGTCAACTTTAATTTTTTACTCCACACTTTTTTTTTTTAATTTATTCCCTCATTTTTTTTAAATTCTTTCAATGGTACCCTTTTATTACATCGTATTTCATAAATTGATTTATAACCTAACATAATACTGACTCACACTACACACTTGATTCACATTAGATATCTTAATTAGGAACCTTAATTTATGAAATCCACGAGTTCAATATCTTTGAAGTTCGCCCACCCATCCAAGAATTTCATGATATTAGTGTTTTTAATTAGGGCTTCTTCTCTTATGTGACTCGAGTGTGTGCTAGGTGTATTAGTTTTAGTTAGCATTTTCTTATATATATATATAACTTCAATGAAAATCATTGAAAATTATTGTAGTTAACCTATTCATGATTCGATAGCACTTTTTTTCTTTTGTGTTGCTTTTTTATTTTTAGTGGTGGGGCCCACTTTAATTTTTGGCTACCCGTGTAACACCCATAGACGGAAATAAGATGAATGAACAAAACTGAAAATATCTTAATGAATAAGGGATTAAATTGAAAGAAAACATATACAGATGACTAAGTTAAAATGAACCTATCTTGTAAGGATGAAAATAGGGTTTTAATTCAATGTTCACTGATGTATTGCCCTTTTGGTTTAAAGATACCCAGATGATGTCTATGATCGAATATGGACACCTTATAACTCAAATGACTGGAAACAGATAAATACGTCACTCCCTGTAAACCAAGGAGCATCATCATCATCATCATACAGTTTCATAACATTACCACCCTCCATTGTCATGAGAACAGCAGCAACTCCGGCAAATGTCAACAACAATATGGAATTTCACTTCCTGCCCGGGTATAATAATGCCTCTACATATTACATATACTTTTACTTTGCCGAAATACAGAAGCTCCAAGCAAATCAAATCAGAGAATTTAATATTTTCTTGAATGGAGACCGTGTCAATGTTGATCCAGCCAGTCCTTCCTACCTTCAGAGCATACCTTATCTAGCATTAATAACCGAACCACGGTTGGATATTTGGATTAATAAAACTGATAGATCAACTCTTCCTCCTCTTTTCAATGCCATTGAGATATATATGACTAAGGATCTCTCACAGTCAGAAACAGAGCCAACAGATGGTATGTACTCTGGTTGCAAGTTGTGCTAGTATTATCAAGATTACCCATGATTCTTAATTAATTAAATTATCCTCTTACACTCTCCAGAATTCTACTCAAATTTTAATTTAACTCTTATAGTTTAAAATTTTTAATTGAATCCCTAAACCGCCTTTAGTATATCTTTAAATAATGTTAATATGGCCAATTATGTAGCATATGTACATTCTAAATATATATATATATATATATATATGAGTAAATTACATAAAATTTTCTTAAGTTTTGTTAAAATTATTCAAACCTTCCCTCTATTTTCAAAATATATATCAACTTTTTTTAAAATAAAAGTTATCATACACTTTAGTTTAATTTTAGATTTTTTTTTACCAAAATATCCTCCATTAAAATTTAAATACATATTTTTTTAAATAAAAAAATTTTAAATGAAGGATATTTTAGTCAAAAAAATATAAAATTAGATTGAAGTATAGAGTGACTTTTATTTTAAGGGAGATTTATGTATGTTTTAAAAATAAAGAGAAGATCTATATAATTTTAATAAAATTCAAAAAAAATTTATGCAATTTACTCTATATATTATTTATGCCAATTTATCAAAATCACTTGACCTAAGTGGCATTGCCTGCCACATATGGGAGTGAATTTGACTCTTATCAACTTCTAATTTTTGTGTTAACGCGATTCATACATATTTTTGAATGTCAAGATAGTTTATGATTAATTACATTAGTCCAATTCAACAATACATTTAATAGATGATAATGGCTAAATTAATTTTTTTTTTAAAATGATAGGAACTCAAATAAAAATTGTTAAAATATTAAGTGGAATTATGAAGAAACTAACAGAATAATTTAGCTTTCTTAATTTAATCTGACTGATTTAAATTTTTTATAAAAGTTGATGCTATCATGAACATCAAGTCAATTTATGGGATCAAGAGAAACTGGCAAGGAGACCCTTGTACTCCACTGGCTTACTTGTGGGATGGTCTTAACTGCAGCTACGATGGATCTGGTCCACGAAGGATCACATCCTTGTAAGTTTGGAATAAAATAGCCATAAAAAATTGAAGATTTTGTGGTTTGGCTCCATCATCTTCAAAAATGGTGATAAACTTCATACGATTTTGCTTTCAGGAACTTATCCTCTGGCGGATTAACTGGAAACATAGCTCCAGCCATATCCAATTTGAAGTTGATGGAGTATTTGTAAGTATCTCAATCTCTTAGATGCAAATAGTAACTTATAATTGGGAATCTGTAAAGATAATGTGTCCTCATTTTAGGGATCTGTCAAACAACAGTTTAGTTGGGGATGTACCTAGTTTCCTGTCTCAACTGCAGTTTTTGAGGGTTCTGTAAGTCAACTATTTCAATTTTCATATGAATTTTTAAATTCCTATAAACTATTATTAAAAAAAAAAGGAAACTAAAACTTATTCTCCATTGAAGAAACCTAGAAGGCAATCAGCTATCAGGAATAATTCCAGCAGAACTCATTGAGAGGTCAGAGAATGGATCACTTAAACTCAGGTACGCTCCTTTTGATGTATCAATTTAGAGAAAATACAATACACTCCATCAACTTTGGTCATTTTGCAAATACCCCTTTCATTTTTTAAAACAAAAAAATTAGTCTCTTAAACTTTCATCCTTCAGCATTCAAAACATCTTTCTGTCAACGAAGATGGCACTCTATATCCTTTCTCTTGTCACATGGCACAGCCAATAATTTAAAAATAAATAATATGGTTAAATTTTTTTATGTTTTTTAATCTTCCGCAAGATTGAAGTACTGCAACCCTAAGTTCCAAAATTTCCAACTGCCAAAGCATGGATAATTTTTTATCTTTATAATTGAAGGGAGTGTTAGCAAATGAACTAAAGTTGAAGGGGTGGATTTGTATTTTTCTGTTCAATTTTAGATAATACTCTGCTTTTATTTTAAGTGCTGATTAAGATGACGCTCTATTTCTTGTTAGTTATTTAATAAATAGTGTGATATAACTTGTTTACTTTTCATTGTAAATGCAAGTTTTGGTGGAAATCCAAATCTTTGCTCTCCAAGTTCATGCAAGAGGAGTAAGGCCAAGGTCGTCATTCCAGTAGTGTCATCACTAGCAGGAGCTTTCGTGCTGCTGGCAGCCACAATTACTTTCTGCATATTCAAAAGAAGAAAACCAGGTACATGTCTCATGTCTTCTATTGGAGCAAATTTATTGTAGTAGGGATGGCAAAATTCCTTTTTGATTCGGGAAGATTTTAAGCAAATGGTGGGTGGTCATGTGAATCATATATATAAACTTACAAAGATGAAAATTTCAAATCTCTTTTTATCCCTTTTTTCCCTGCCCAGTACGTTACATAGTGCTGCATATTTGTATCTAGAGCAACTCTAATGGTATGTTCAGGAGTTGAGATGGAAAGGAACATAAAAAAAAAAAAAGAAGGTATCTGACTGGGATTGGATAGCACGGCATGCTCAAGTTTCGCATTGAATAATATGGGATACTTGGTGAAATATTTTAAAAAAATTGTTCTTTCTCTTTAGCAAGGCGAATTCTTTATACTTCATTAGGTCTTTTTGAATATAAAAAAAAAAGAAAGTCTTTTTGTGTCTATTAGAATTACTAAGGTAGGAAAAGGAAAAAAAAAAAAAAAAAATTTTGACTGCATACTCTTTCCTCTCACAGTTTCCATCTATCGAGAGAAGCTGAACGCTTATTCCAGAATAACTACGGAGCTAGAGTCAACGAAGCAACAATTCACATATACTGAAGTTTTGAGCATTACCAACAACTTAGAAAGGGTTGTGGGGAAAGGGGCATCTGCAACTGTCTACCATGGCTTCTTCAATAACACTGAGGTAGCTGTCAAAATGCTCTCTCCTTCAGCTCAAGGGTATATACAATTTCAGGCAGAGGTAGTGTGATTATTGCCTTCAAATCTCCATCACACCGATATATATAGTCGCTATATCAAACATCTTATCAATCAATTCTGCATTTATATGGCCTTTTACAATATTTTTACCTTGTTTCAACAGCAACTATTTCACAGAAACTGAAGAACTTATGACTTTCTGATTCACAGGCCAAACTTCTTGCTAGAGTTCACCATAAACGCTTGACTGCTCTGATCGGGTATTGCGATGATGGCACCAACGTAGCTCTCATCTATGAGTATATGGCTAATGGTGACTTAGCTATGCATTTATCAGGTTTTGACCATATGATCTCTCAAGTCCATCTAAATTTTACTTCTTACTAAATGTGTCAAGGCAGTTACCTCATATAAAACTAAATTATAGACCTTAAGATGAAGCTTGTAAAGTTGACTCAAAAATCAGTTCTACTTTGTATGTAACTAAAAGCAAATTTTTGGTGACACTTGTTATATTAATACAGAGAAAAATGAAAAGATCTTGGGTTGGAAACAACGACTTCAGATTGCAGTGGATGCTGCAGAAGGTTACGAAAGAAACAACTCATTTTTCCCCTTTATTTCCTTTCTTGGTCATTCCATTTATTCAACAAAAGTTGCTTCACTTTTAACTGTAGGCTTGGAGTATCTGCATAAGGGTTGTAAGCCACCGATTGTTCATAGAGATGTTAAAACCAAAAACATCTTACTGAATGAAAATTTTCGAGGTAAAATAGCTGATTTTGGATTGTCAAAGATCTTTGGTGATGATGGCGATACCCATATCTCTACGGTGATTGCTGGCACCTTTGGATATCTTGATCCTGAGTAAGTTATTGTTAGTTCTAAATTGTTTAGCCGAATTTACTTTATTTTTTGACAATTAATAAATACATAAGTTAGTTTTTGAAAATAACAAATTCATTGTCCAGTAATCTTATTCTCAAGTGATTAATAAGGTTGAAAAACTAATGTACAATAAGTAAGAATGCTGATAAGGTAAGACGGAAGAGGCTTTCCCCATCCTGAACCCTAAGTATATTTTTTTATTTAATTTGAAAATAACAAATTCATTGTCCAGTAATCTTATTCTCCACGAAAAGGAAAAATTGCCATCCTCAGCAACTCAAGTGTTATTTTCGAGGACCATATTATTAGGCTACTCTTATTGTTATCATTTCAATTCAAACCAAACTGAAAACTTAAGATCAACCTTCCAGTTTTCCTCCTCTGTTTTTTTAAGTGCCATGAGTTGAGTTGCAGGTTCTTTCTGTCTTGCAGGTACAATATATCAAGCAGGTTGAATGAAAAAAGTGATGTTTACAGCTTTGGGATTGTCCTGCTTGAGATAATCACAGGCCGACCTGCCATAGCCAAGACTGAAGAGAAAACTCACATAATCCAATGGGTTCATCTCATGCTTCCTGAAAGTAAGATTGATGATATTGTGGATTCAAGATTACAGGGAAATTTTGATACCGATTCTGCAAGGAAAGCCTTGGATACTGCAATGGCTTGTGTAGCACCTTCTTCCCTAAATAGGCCAACCATGAGTCACGTAGGGATGGAATTGAGACAATGTTTGGCTGGGGAGACCGCCCTTGGAATTCATAGTCCAATTGATTTCTCCTCTGGTACAATTAGTGGAGGGAGTTCTCTAGCAAGATAGTTACTAGTGTTGTAACTATCTTTTAAAGAAAAAATATACTGTATTTCTATTGAAAAACTTAATGACAAAATTATAAGAATTATGATTTTTTGTTTAAAAATTATATTTCAGGACTACAAGTTAAAAATATTTATTATGAAAGATTTTAAATTTTAAAATTATTTTAAAGAATTAAAAACTTTGTTGGTTATGCCCTCTTTACTCATTTTGATTACCTATGGGATCACTAATAAATATTACGAGTAATTATATGGGTATTCAATGTTGGGTCAAGTATAAATGAAAGTAGAAAAAAAAAAGTTTTATATTTGATAATTAAACTAAATAAAAAATATATAAAGGACTCGTAAACATAATATTTTAAGATTTTAAATTAAGAAGTAATATTAAATTCACTTATATAGTAAAAAGATATTCTCCCAAATTTCAACTTTTTAATCTTTTAAAGTAATTTTAAAATTTAAATTTTTTTAATAAATATCTTTAATTTATTGTTGAAAAATATAATTTTTCTTTGTTTTTTCTGTTAACCCCTAGAAAAATACACATATGCATAAGTCCAAATTAACAATGGATACATGTGGAGTCTCAGACATCAACCCGGATTTAGCCAATAAAAGAAGAGCCCGCCAATGGGCCCAAACCCAAATACCCAAACAAACTCAATGAAATTTTTTGGTTATCTATATTATCATATTAAATATAAATTTATAACCAAATTCAACATCATTGTTATACACTATTTTGGCAAAGTATTTTAATTAAAGAAAAAAGTAACATGGATTATACAAACATAAAATAGAGGGAAAAGTGCTTTCATACTTTGGAAAGAACACATTTTATATATAAAAAAAATTAACTTCACTGATAAGAAGTAAATATTATGAGGAATTCTTATAATATATATTAAACGTTTAAAAAGTTGTATAAGATTTTTGAGATTAAAAGAATATCAGCCTACCTTGTATAATTTAGTCATACCAAGAAAGAGATGAGTATATTATTTTTATTTAATGACAACGCAGAAAGAAAGGATTTTTTTGGGGAGTGAAATCCATGTGTAACATTTAAATCCAATTTTCTTCGCTGGAAGAAATCCAATTTTCTCAATAATTGAAGAAAAAAATAGTTTACAAAATACCTATATTGCAGGCTTGTAGAAATGAATTAATAGTGAGAATTTAAAATAATTTGCACCAGAGATTAATTTTAATTTTCTTTTTTATCATTTCCGTACACAATAAGATAAAAAAAATCTGATTCAATGCTTCTTGTAACTGCAAATTATTTGAATCTCACCAATAGACTACATCCGGTGTCTTTTCTTTTTGATCATCATAACCAAATGGGGAAAAAAAAAAAAACTTGTGTATTCAACTAGTTGAGAAAAAAATAAATTATACAGATTTCTCTTAAATTTTAGTGAAATTGTATAATTTTTTAAAAACAAAAATTGTTTTATATTTTTATCTAATTTTAAAATTTTCAATTAAAATATTTTTATCATTTAAAATTAGAGTAAAATATAGAGTAATTTTTGTTTTAAAAAAATTATATAATTTTAATAAAATTCAAAAGAAAAATCTGTATAATTCATTCTAAGAAAAATGGCTAGTATTTGATAGACACACTAGCTTAGCCAAAATAAGAAGCCAAGCTGGAGAATCAACAGCCATGACACAAACTGTGAATGAATGAAGATCAATCAAAATCATATCCGTCCAAGTTGCGAAACCCTACAAGAAAATGAGTTCAGCAACCAAATTAGACGAAAAACCACGCGAAACATCCGGTCCCTTTCACGACACAATTTCTATATTTAGTATACAGCCCCAACTACCACATCATATATGGCCTCCTTTTGATCCGATCAACACCACCCTTTCTTCAATCCTTAACCCCTTCAATTCTGAATACAAGGATCCAAACAAAAAACACACAACCAGCTAGCTAGATCCAATCTGATACCCACATACTAATTATTTATCATTTAAAAAAAGAATTAATAGGTTGAAATGATCAGGGATCTTATATACAACTTGTAGTTAAAAAAACAAATAATAATGAACAATATTATGTGAAAAAATTTTGTTCATATGAATTTCTTATCATATTATGTGAATGACATTAGCAAATTTTTTTTATATTTGAAAAGATTTATCGGAGAGAGAAAAAGAGATGAGATGTAGTCCAACACAACCCACTTATATAAGCACATCTCTTATTTCTTTTTCTTTTTTTCTCCAACATAATTTTCTTTGGTACCAAAAAAAAAATTTAAATTCGTGAATGACTTGCCTTTAACTAATTTGAGAAAATAGTGTTGAAAGATCAAAAGTTGATCTATTAACTCTTTGTGTTTGCATTATGATACTTGAGATCCATTTTAATTTATATAAGGAGATAAAGTTATATCTTGACTAATAATTATATCCATTAACCTAGTGATAAATGCTTGAGAAAATAGTGTTGGTAGATCAAAAGTTGGCTGCATGCATTAATTTTGTGTTTGAACTGTGATACTTGGCATCCGCTTTAACCCGCTTTAAGAAAATGAAGTTATGTCTTCATTAAACAACTATACCCCATACACAACTTGATCTTAGAAATCGTTGGAGAACTGGCCTCTATGTTCATGATCAGTGGTCAACAAGAAAGTAGAGTTAAAGAATTTTCAAGCATGGCAGAGAGAGAAAGGACGGAGAATAGTTTTTTTATAATATGCGATGGAAAAACCACATGCAGATACAGTAGCATGTAGGCATGTGCTATAGACTATATAGTGAAGATAAATATTCGAGCCTAATTAAAATAATGCAAGTTCTATGACAATAGCACAAAATAACCCTCATCAAGTTTCGTCGTAGCCGTCGTTATCATAGTCATCATCATTAACAATATCATTAGTTACATTATAGCATTTTGAGAACTTGGTAATGTTTAAAAAAGACAGAGAGAGAGATGTCTTTTTTATATTGTACATAGTGCTTATGACAAACACAGAGGCCAAAAAGGAAGAATAATAGAAAATACACGTGCTAAGCAATGAGTTTTGGGGTGATTTTCAAGAGCACGCTTTGGGTTGAATCAAGGAGACAGGACCACTGACTGCATCAGTTTCGCGTTGTCTTAAGAGAATGTCTCTTCTTGCATTGGTTAGCTAGCAAAGCAAAGCACATTCATTAAATTAAAGATCTCCAAGAAAAGAAAGATGAGCTTCAAGTGCTTAGACTGCATTAGCTCGAAATGACTATCACTTTCCAGAGAGCCCTTTACTTAATCATAGGTGTTATAATTGGTAGGCCTTTTTGTAACCTAAAAAGTTTATTTGAATCACTTCCTTCCCTACTTCCATCATCACTTGCGCTCTAATCATGTCCACTCCACTTAGTTTAGTCTATAAGACATCTCTGTCCAATATATATATATATATATATATATATATATATATAATTAAAAAAAATTCAAATTATAAAAATTCACTTATCACATTTTCATTGAAAAATATAATAACAAACATCTAAATACTCTTATAAATTTTGTTTATAATTGAATTACTCTAGCATAAGATACACATAAGTATATCCAATACAAATTTATTGAAAATTATACTGACATGTTTACATATCTTTTTATATTTTAGCTTTGTCAATTTAGGAATTTACTTGAGAGTTTTTCTTCATCCACAGTTTAGGGAGAAAAAGACAATATATGGTGTAACTAACAAGAATCCTCAATTTTCTCATGCATAATTAGTTATGATAGCAATGAAAATTTTATACAAGTCACTGAAGATGTGGCCAAGAAAACTAACACTACATGTCATTCATTAGAATTTTCTTGCTGATTTTGGCATAGAAAATGAAAATGATTCTGCTAATCATTGGTTATGAAGTCATGATCTTGGAGGTTATATATGGACCCTTTATACATATTCTTCCTGGCCACCACATTGGTAACAAATAACCATTTCGACCATGAAATTCAATGTTGGAAGTGGTAGCTAGGGTTGAACTGCATGGGAAAAGAAGGGTTAAAAGAAAAGGCAATACTAGTAGGAGGACAATTCATAGCATCAATTTTGCTTCCTAGACTCTCTAATGCTTTCACCTGTGACCTTAGAAACTTGAGGTAATTTGCAGCCTCATCAAGCATTGAAGCGGTGTCCATCTTGCTTCCACCAGGCACCAATTTCTGCAAAACCCTAATTCTTTCACTTATTCTCTCCCTCCTCTGCCTTGCAGCCACAGTTTGAGGATCTGTTGATATCCTTACATTCTTCCTCTTCGGCTTCTCCGCCACCTCCATTCCTAAATTCACAGGCCTAAATGCTGCAGCCCTATATATCATCTCTTTCATTTGTGCTATGGCATCTGGGTCTGGTTCTTCCATGGAAGATGATGATAAATGTGGCTGCTTGAAATTGATGTTTGAAGAAGTTGGAAGCTTAGACTCCCATCTGGGTCTTTTGGGTTTTGGTGGATTATTGTTGTTATTCTCCTTAATGAGCCTGAAAGAACTTGAACCACCTTCTCCAATGCTAAAGTAGGGATATTGATCAAAGGCATCATCAATGCTCCTTTTTGTACACTTAGCCTTGGTGGAGTCTGCAATTTTTATTCCTTGATTTACATAAAGATCTGAAGAACCCTGAGATAACGTTTCATGATCAACATTGGTAGCATTAGTAGTACTCTCAGATTCACTTCCTCCATTGTTATAACTAAAGTTCCATAAGTTTGATCTTCTGCAGTCAGATAAGATCATGGAGACTCCATCATCTTCTATAGAAGTGTCTGTGTTGCTATTTGTAGCTGAGAACAAGCAATCTAGCGACTCAACGGAGCAGGTAGCATTTTGTGAGCCATTATTGACAAGTTGTGGTTGTTGGTGGGCCATGTTGAATTCTGGAGGCTCAAAATTACCAATTGGGATATTCATACTGTAAGGTCCACCAACCCAACTGGTCCCACCAACTAGCTGTGACAGATTTGTCTTTTTAGTGGTAGTAGCTGCTAATTCTGTTTCAGCTTCTGATAATTGAACCATGTCTTTGATCACTACTATTTCAGAATTTGAATACAGATGATGATGACCTGTTTGAGGTTGCTTCTGCATCTCTTGCATTTGATTATTAGGAAAGCTAGGATTTAAGCTTGCTTCAAGCTCTTGTTGCTCTATATTGCTCCACAAAATGGGTAAGTTTTCCACAGCTTGTGAGGCGTCCCAACTCAGACCATCCATAGATGATAACTGTATATAACTTCTGATATAAATTGGTAGACTTCAGAGATCTAGCTGGTTGAAAGTTCATTATGCGTGTGCATGCGTGTGTGTGTATATACAAAAACAGGCCCTATTTATATCTCAACTACACTAGATACATGAATTATAATAATTTAATGTTAAAGGACTTACCAGTTCTAGATCTTGCTGCTGCTAAAACCAGAATATAAATTCAAGAGCTAGCCAACTAAGGAAACCTGTTTGAGTCTTTAATGCCTGAAACAGAATAGAAGATAATTGATACACAACTTTTATACATATGAGCTCTGTTTGATTCAGAAGATGATGAAAACTGTAATGAAAGGAATGAAAAACAACCAAAGCTTGTGTCAGATTTGGTAACTGACCTTTGTGTAGTACGCTATCGGGCTTTAGGTTCTGTGTGCGTATATATACATATATATATAGAGAGAGAGAGAGAGTTTGACATTGATCAGATGCATCTAAGAAACAAAAGACAGAGCATATAAAGGAAAGAAGAAAGGATGTACCTTCATGAGTTGCCATGGAAGACCAGTAGTAGTGATGATGTTAGTTCGTTGAAAAGAAGCTTATATAAATAGGAAGAACAAATGGTGCAAGCTTTTATAATAAGAAAAATATTGGTACTTGAACAACTACGTCTGGAAATGATAATAATAAATAGGTACTTGAACTTGAAGAGAGGCTAATAAAACATAGTGGTTTTGAAAAAGATAAGGCTTTTTGGGTCCGATGGGTGGGTATGTGAGGCTATATTTTGCGGATGGGGAGCATATGAATGAATGAGATATTGCACACAGAGAGAGACACAGAGAGAGAGAGAGAAGAAGAATTTTTGAATCTCCAACTGATTAATTAATTGATTATTTTAATCTATATCTCCCTCTTTATTTTTTTTTTTTATGTTTTTTGTATTCTTTTTAAGTCGGCAAAGGCTCTGACCCCTTTTGGTTGCTTCTGTATATTCCAATTTATCATGCGCACTGTAAAGTTGTAGGGAAAGTGAGAGCATTTTCTTATAGTAATGTCACTTCTCTTTCCAAAAGATTTCTGTTTTAATCATAGTTTTCATCATAGCCTGTGATGTTTTCACTTTCTACCACATTCTTGTTAAGTTGTGAGATATATATATATAATGGGGTCATCTTTCCACTACTCATCAAAACATTGAAACTATAAGTTAGGCTTTTGTAGGATTTTAAGAGGAATCTACTGATCAAATCAGAAGCACAGTACAGAAGATTCAACTTTCTGCAACCTAATTTTTTGCTTCAATTTTGCAGGATTCCTTTGTGAGAATATCTGTGTAAACCCAAATTGACTTTCAACTTTGATCTTGCTTAAAAGTGTATGTTAATATTACAATTTACAAAATCTGATGAAACTTGGGTTTGATTCTTCATAAGAATATTTTGAAAATAAGATCTTAAATATATCATATCAATATGATTGAATGCTGTAAATAGATCAAAAAAAGTAAGTTGGATATACAATTCTGTTAGTATTTCGTTGCAAATTGCATTAAGTAGAGAGAGGAAAACCTCATTCTCAGCTCTGTTCTGATCAGGCCTATCTTAACTATACCCACATGCGCCCCATCATTACAGCTCAATGAATGGGTTCCCATAGCATTTGCTTAACACCTCTCTTCTCTTATTGTCAATATTTCTCATGTTTTTCTTCTCTACCCATCATCAAGTCATGTTCTTTAAATAATGTACAAATTCGACTTTCTTCAAACAAATTATTTCCGCGATAAACTTTTAGGTGCACTAAGTGTATATATAATCAATAGTTACATCTGTTTCATATAATACATAGAACAAATTCTTGACTTGTGTAGAACAAATTTCTCTTATTTTTACCAATATCTTTACTCAGTAAAGAGTGCTTTTGCAAAGACAAATTCACTTGGGACAAAATCAATAATCAGCTATTACATTTTTTTTTAGACATTAATAATTAACTTAATTAAAAGAATCAAGCAAAATTAACTAAATGCTCTTTAATTTCGCTTTTACTGGTGATCCTTATTGGTAAGCAAGCTTGCACAAATCATGGTGTAACTTGCATTGTAAATGAAACAATTTATCGAACTCATTAAATTGTTTACTTTAAAACAAAGAAGTATGATTTTCCTTTCTAGTCCATGTCCAAAAGATTGACCCAGCTACCCTATAACTCTAGACAACTTGGATTTGATATCTTTGATTTTGTGAAATTCAACTCTCAACTGTTTCAAGTGCAAAATATTATTGACAAAGAATTATTTCTCTAATGTCATTCATGAGGTCAACTTATCAAAATTATGTTCCCTTGCCCTACAGTTATGAAAATGAAGTTTCAGTCAACTATGTAGGCTTTTCTTTATTAGTATCAACTTTACCAGTTTTTGTATATTAATAATATGGGGAAATTTTTTAGAGGCTCTTCCTATTATTACCTCTCATGGTGTTTATTTGCATATCTATTTATTCATTCATATATACTAAATATATATTTTCGTAGTTTTTTTTAATTCATTGATTTGCTCGTCTTACCCTAAAAATCAGGAAATTATAGATAAAATAGTAATTTTTGCTTATTTTCGTTGACCAATGTAATAATAAAGCATATATCCACGTATTTAATTTTTAAGGATTTATAACTGCTTGGATTATAATAATTTCTTGTCCTCTATACACAACTCCATAATTTTCAAAAAAAAATTAAATTATGTTTTGCTTCTATAAAATTCTTTTAAATCTAAAAAGAAACAATCAGCAATCTCCTGCGTAACTAGTTCAAACATCACTCTGAAAATTATTTAAAAAAAAAGGATTGAAAACCGTTATAAATAGTAATTGAAAATTCCTCAACAATAATAATTAAAATAAATCACTCTCCTCTTTTCTATGAAATGATCAAAACATATAGCGCTTCTATTTGTTTTGAATATATATATATATAGAGAGAGAGAGAGAGGGAGAGAGAGGTTAAAAGATCATTAAAATACTTTAATATTGATTTCTTTAATTAAAAATATAACTTATTAAAAAATATATTTTTTTTAACTTTTAGTTCAATATTATTTATTTTGTATTGACAATAATAAATTTTAAAAAATATATTTTATATTAGTGAAATACATATTTAATACTTATTATATTATATAAATAATAAATATAAGAATATTTTAACTAAAATAGATGACAAGGAAAAATTTTCTACTCAAATAGCACTGTTGTCTCAACAAAGATGTTAAATTTTAAAAATAAAAAACAAGAGAGGAGCAATCTCCTTATTTAGTGAGTTACAGCACTCTATGTTGTAAAGGCACCGTAGTAGAAAATGTGTCTCTATAATAATAATTTATTTTTCGTTGCATAAAAGCTCATAATTTAAGAAAATTTAATTTTTATAAATAAAAAAATCATATAATTTGAATATCTTTCTAGAAAGAGTGAGGAATAATTTATGCTAATAATTAATGAGTAAAATATTTTGAATCTATGCTGTGACACGGAGGAAGTGTGAATGGTTGAAGCCTCCATTGACAATTTTGGTGGGCCCTTATATGTGGGCCCAGTGGTCCATCAAATAACGCTACGTGTAGAAATAAATGAAATGAATGTCAAAATCTCAATTAATGAATGTCCGTCCTGTATCACATCCCGCGTTATTTCGGCGCAATCTGCCAAAAAGGACGTGAGCTGTCGGCTTAGATGACGCCACCTGTTTTCGACTCGGCTCGGCTCGGCTCGGCTCGATTCACCAGTCGCTAGTGGTCCCCAGATTACGATGTAGGGCCCCACGCTCCCCTCCTTCATTATAACGGGCCACACGTGAACTCAACACTCTCATTCCGACGTGGCAACTTTTCATTGGATGAACAGTCATGAGTAGGCCTTCCTCACATGGAATATCAAAACGGAGAATTGCGGTTGAGACCATCTGATCGCACACCGTTCCTTAATTTAACATTATCCAAATATTTTATACTCTCAAAATTTTGATTGGGAATTTTTTTTATTTTAGCAATAAATTTCAGATTTTGCATTTGCTAGTTCAATGAGAGCATCAGCTTTGACCTGTTTTCTTTTTTTTTGTACATTAATATGTTGCTTGGATGAGTTTTTGTTTTATTAACTGAAATTTAAGATTGATTTGACTTTAAAAATTTTCTTAATCATGTAATCTATGAATTCAATTTTTTTTAAAAAAATTAATGATTGAAAAACTGAATTGAATCAACTGGTTAGATTCAGTCCAATTTTTCAATCATTGGTTTTTTTTAAAAAAATAAATTATACAAATTTGATTAATGACCAAATTGAATTAAGTAGTTTTCCACCAAAATTGGACATTGAACTAGTGGTTGAACTAATGTCAAGTTTAATTCAGAATTAATTGCAAAAGTAGCATCACTAGGATTCAAATAACTAAAAAGCAATCCGGCTAAAAACAGGTTTTTTTTTTAAATTTTATTCAATTGGTGTTTGGACTAATTTGTATGAACTTAAAAATACGTTTATCTTTTTGTTTGGTTAAAGACATATTATTTATATTAAAATAAGAGAGTCTGCCAAAAAAATTTGGGGCATGCTAAAAATTGATGAAATTAAAATTTTATGTATTTAAAAATACATCTAATCACATATATATATATATATATATATATATATATTATATATATATATATATATATATATATATATATATATATATATATATATATATATATATACTCTCTTTCTTACTACTTACGTTGGGGTCAAGCATTTGAGCCACAATAGGATTGCAATCTTATAGAACTTTCATGGAGCACTTGTTCCTTGTTATTGCTTATAATTCTACATTCTTTAAGGTTTGTGCATTTTCATATCAATGAAGCAATTAATAGATCATTGAAACCAATCCAATTAGCCCAGTAAATTACAGAGCGAAATTCATACTCCATGCTCTGAATTGATATAATCAATCCAATTACCGTAAGAACAACCAATTTTCTAGCCACACTCAACATGAATTATATGTTATACCACTCCTTTGTGGAGAACTCGAGCTTTTTATTGTCCAATTGTCTCAAAATTCGTTTAATGGTATAGAAATTTGTGTAAAGTAAGATTTTATAATCATACGCAAATATTAAAACACGATTGAATTGTTGGAGAGTTCAAGTTCTTTACATCCAAATTTTATATTATAATTATTCAATTATTTATTTATTACATCTATGATATGTTTAACTATATTTATTAAATACAATACTTTTTATAAAGAATTCAGCCTCTAGCTCAAGAAATCGAACTCTTTATTATTCGATTACTTAAAAATTTAGACAATTATTTCAGAATTTATGACATAATATTTGATAACTACATACATATCTCAAAAGCATGAAAAGATAATAAAGAGTTTCACTTTCTTAGAGGTCAAAACCTCCATATCCTTTCCCTATCCAATAAGTTTTCCACATCAAATCATGGAAAGTGGAAAGAAATTGGGACAAGAAAAGGAGGATAAACATGAACGATAATGAGAAGACATTTGAACGGACAGTTGGACACCCCATAGATAAAGCCTATGGACCATTAGGGGATAGAGTTTCATCCTTTCTATTCATGTTAACCCATAACATCCAGAATGGCCCAATCTAGAAGCAATCTTAATTATTCTCGAAAGATTCAAACTCCTCATAAAATGGTTGACCTAATTGTCTTCAACTAAACAATTTGGCCCAATGCCAGATCTTTCATATCTCACCTTCATTTTTTTTGTTAATATCTTGGCTTTCTAACGAAGATACATTTTTTAAATTTAATAATCTCACTTCATTCTTTGAAAAAATAAATATTATATATATCGTCCTCCGTTAAACTCATAAAGCCCTTGTTTGGTACGCTGGAAAACAGTAAAATGAAAAGGGCAAAGAAAAAGAAATGCAATTTCAGGCTTTATTTGATACCATGTAATGTTTCACCCACGGTAATAAACTTGTTCACAAATGATGAAATCTTGATTCCTTTGTGATATGGCTGGAATGAGGCTTCAATCATAGGTCTAAAAAAATAAATAAATATTTTAGTATTTTTTTTATTAAGAATAGTTTAAAATGTTTTAAAATTTTAAAAATAAATATTTTAATTTTTGTTTGCATTAAAAGTATTATGATTATTTGTTTAATTTTTCTTTCTATTCTTAAATTGTTTTCATTCAACCAAATATACAAATAAAAATGCATTCTTTTTCTTTTTTACATCATACTAAATATAATTTAGAGTTAAGAGATTATATTTTATTTTCATTTCTATTTTCTTAAAAAATTTTCAATTCTACTAAACATACAAGTTGTTTCTTTGAAGACCAAGATATAGCTCCAGAACTCATTATAAAAACAAAACCTGATGTACTTTTTCTATCATCAAGATCTCCAGCATAGTCACTGTCAGAAAAACCATAAAGCTTGCCTTTTGAGTTAGCTTTATAAAATATTCCAAAATCAACGGTGCCTCTCAAGTAACGAAAAATTCTTTTTGCAGCAAAGAGATGACTCTCAGTTGGATTCTCCATATATCGACTTATTAGACTAACACCATGCATGATGTCAGGCCTTGTTGAAGTGAGATACATCAAACTTCCAACCATCTGCTTGAATAGAGTAGTATTAATTTTCTTTCCTCCATCATCTTTCACCAACTTTAAGCCACATTCAGTTGGAGTACGAACAGGATTGCAATCCCCCATTTTAAACCTGTCCAAAATCTAAAGAACATACTTCTTTTGTGAAATAAAAATACCAAATGATGATTGCACGACTTCAATGCCAAGGAAAAAATGCATTAAACCCAAATCCGACATTTCAAACTCTTGCATCATTTTCCTTTTAAACGCATGAATCATGGAATTATCATTTCCGGTATAAATTAAATCATCAACATAAAGAGATACAAAAAGCATTCTTCCCCCTTTTTCAAATTTTGTAAAGAGAGTATGTTCATGAGGGCATTTTTGAAAACCTTCTTTAATAAAATAAGCATTTATACGACTATACCAAGCTCTTGGTGCTTGTTTTAGTCCATATAAAGCCTTTTTTAATTTATATACCTTTTCTTCACTACTTTTCTTCACATATCCAAGTGGTTGATCAACATAGACCTCTTCTTGCAACTCACCATGTAAAAATGCAGATTTCACATCTAATTGATAAACATACCAAGAATTTTGAGCAGCTATGGCTAACACTAATCGAATAGTATCAAGTCTTGCAATTGGAGCAAAGACTTCTTTATAATCAACCCCAAATTCTTGCTTGTAACCTTTTACAACAAGGCGAGCTTTATATTTGTCAACTTCACCATCTTTGTTCAGCTTTGTTTTGTGAACCCATTTAACACCAATGGATTTTTGCCCCTTTGGGAGTTCCACTAATTCTCATGTGTTATTTTTCTCTATAGATTTGATCTCTTCATCCATGGCAATTCGCCATTTCGTATCTTTGATGGCTTCTTCAAATGTGAGGGGATCACAATCTGCAAACAAAGCAAAATGAGCTATTGTTTCATCATCAGTTAAGACATCTCCACTTACATAATCTATCATCCATGCTGGTCTCTTTCTAGTACGATTAGATTGTGATTCTTTTACAATTTCAGTAGTAGGAGATGGTTCCACCACTTCTGTAGATAGAATATCATTTGGTGAATTTTCAAGAGTAGCCACTGTGGTATTTTCTGGGTATTGAGAGTACTCTTTTTCTTCTTCAGATTCAATAATTGGAGAAGGCTGCTGCCCATTCCAATTCCAAGTGCTTTCTTCATCAAAAATAACATCCCTGCTAATCACAATTTTATTGGTTAGCGGATTAAATAATTTATAAGCTTTAGACATTTCACTTACACCCAAAAATACACATTTTTCACTCTTATCATCAAGCTTCTTTCTTTTCTCATTTGGAACATGGGCATAAGCGATACAACCAAAAATTCTGAAGTGATCTACGGCTGGCTTTCGCCCACTCCAAGCCTCATGTGGAGTCATATTTTGAACAGCAAAAGTAGGACTTCTATTCAAAATATGAATACTCCAATTTACTGCTTCTGGCCAAAAACTCTTTGGAATTTTTCCTTTTGCTAGCAAGCTTCTCACCATGTTGAGGATGGTTCTATTCTTCCTCCGATACACCATTTTGTTGTGGTGTATAAGCGGCTGTAAGCTCTCTTCGAATACCATACTGCTCAATAAAATTTGCAAATTCTTTTGAGCAGTATTCTCCGCCGCGATCAGTACGAAGAGTTTTAATATTTTTTCCATTTCATTTTCAACTTGAGCTTTAAAGCTTTTAAATATACTAAAAGCTTCTGCTTTCTCCTGTAAAAAATAAACCCAAGTTTTTCGACTATAATCATCAATAAATGTAATAAAATATCTTTTACCACCATTAGAGATTGGTGTTATTGGCCCACAAATGTCGGAATGAATCAGCTCCAATACATCCTTTGCTCTCCATGACTTTCCTTGAGGAAATTGAGTACGTGGCTGTTTGCCAACAACACACTCTTCACAAACTTGAGAAGGAGCAGAAATTTGAGGAAGACCAGTTACCATATTTTTCTGATGAAGAGTTTTTAATCCAGCAAAGTTCAAATGCCCATAGCGATAATGCCAAAGCCATGAGGCATCCTTCTCATTAGCCAACAAGCAAGATTGAACACTTTCAATCTTTAATGGGAATAACCTGTTTGAACTCATTTGCACAACAGCAATAGCACCTCGTGAAGGATCATAAATCTCACAAGCCCCTTTTTGAATAGTTATAATATAACCCTTTTCTTGCAATTGACCAGCACTCAATAAATTGCTTTTCAAATCAGGGACATAGAAAACATTGGATATTGTTTCTACAAAACCATTTTTAGTTTTTATTTTAATATTACCTTTTCCCATTACCTTCACAGTAGAACAATCACCAAAACTTACAGTGGAATGAAATTCTTCATCTAAGGAAGAAAATAAAGATTTTCTTCCACACATATGGTTGCTGCAGCCAGTATCCACATACCAAAGATCTGATTGAGGTGCTTCAATAACTTGACATGCCATTAACAAGGTTTCTTCCTCTTTCTTTTTTACAAAATTTGACTTCTCTCCTCTTTCTTTATTGTTAGACAGCTTAGTATAACATTCAGAACGATAATGACCAAATTTATGACATCTAAAGCATTCTACCTTAGATTTGTCAAATTGTTGATTTCGTTCTCCACCTTTACCTTGAAATTCATCCTCCTCATCATTTCTATTGCCTCGGTCTCCTCTTCCTCTACCGCGGCCTCTACCTCGACCTCAACCTCTATCTCTACCTCTACCCCTTCCTTTAAAATTTAAGGAACGAGTAAAAGTAGAAGCTTTTAAAGCTTGCTCCTCCATAGTTGAATTGCGATTCATCTTTTGCTCATGAACTAGCAAAGAGCTCTGTAACTCATCAAGTGAGAGTGCATCTATATCTTTTGACTCTTCAATAGAACAAACAACATAATCAAATTTGGAAGTTAGTGAACGCAATATTTTTTCAACAATAGTAACATCTTGCATTTTTTCATCATATAAACACATTTTGTTACTTATCTCCAATGTTCTAGCACAATAATTTGTGACAGATTCACCATCCTTCATTTGCAGAGTCTCGAAATCTCTTCTCAACGCTTGAAGCTGTGCACGCTTTACTCTTGCAGTGCCTTGATATTTCTTCTTCATGGAGTCCCATATATCCTTGGAAGTTTCTTTGCAAAGAATAGTTTCCAAGATGGGACGATCAATTGCCTGAAATAAATAATTCTTTGCCTTTAAATCTTTTAACTTCAATGCCTCTATCTCTGATTGTTGTGCATTCGCAAGTGCTGCTACACCATTTTCAACAACATGCCAGTACTCCTTAGATCTTAAGAAATTCTCCATCAGCAAGCTCCAATGATCATAGTGACCATCAAAACGTGGAATAGATGGCTGCACAAAGTTTGAATCTGAAGAAGACATATTGATGCAACAAACAGAAATAACAATGAATGTCAATCACAAGAGAAGAAGAAAAATAATATTGCTCACTCAAATAATATTGCTCACTCCCTTTTTTTTTTTTCACAATATTTTGCACTCCTCTCAACCAGGCTCTGATACCACTAATAACTTTTGAGTATAATAAAGAGAGAGGGAGAGTGGGAGAATGAAGAACACATTCTATTCCATAAGCCAAGCCTTTATATAGGCAAATACATGAGTGATAACATTAATTAAATAATAAAAATAATTCCTAAATAGTAGGACATGACTTGCAACACATTAGCCACTACATAGACTCCATAAAGCATTTTATCTCCTAAAATGGTGCAACATGGGAAAATGCTAAGCAACATGGAGAACATGGGTTAGTGGATAACTTAATGGTAGAGTGGGCAACAAGCTAGGACATGTGGCAAGCAAAATACTTAATTAAATTTTATATTTTTCTCAACAACAAATATAACTCACATGATCTAATATGAAAGTGAGTCTTCAAGTTAGGTGTTTAATTCTCAATAAAATATAAGTTCACATTAGGTCACGTCAGGTATCTTTATTAATTATATACTAATGGGTTTAACGTAAAATAATATTAAAAAAATAATCTGTGAAAGATTAAAATGTTCAGATTAAAAGAAGCTGAATTAAGATAGAAGTGTATTTTCAAATAACCAAAATATCAATTTATTATTTCTTCATGATATAAAGGTAAATGATTTTTTAAATCAAATTACATTAACCTCAACTAAGGTTCCATCAAAAGATATTTACAGTAAAATTCGAGGATTCACAAGAACAATTCGTTGCTATATCTGGGGTGGAGAACTAAAATTTAAAACATCTGGTAATTCACCCCCTTTTTAGGGTTGAACTTGCATGTATCTCTTTGACGCCCTCCATGATAAGCTAAGCTCTTGGTAGAAAATGGAATGGACAAGTGGGCAGAAGATGAGATCGGAAAAGGTTATGCGATCACCATCTTTGAAAAAGGAATTTACAGCAACAATGACTTGTCGTCGTCGTGCAAGGCCCCTTCGCCTCTCCTTCATATCCAATGAATTTCTCCTATACATACATGCATGCATATATAATTGGGTTAGTCACATTCAATGGCCTTTGCTCAACAACAACCTCCAAATACGATAACGGCTCTTATCTCTTTTGGAATAAATGAACCATCTTTTTTGTCTTACCATTTCTGCAACTCGTATATAATATATAGCTTAATAATCCTAGAGTTCCCAGGCTGGCTTACCAGCTCAAGAGTGATATGGTGATGTAGACCCCAAAGTCATGTCTTTTTTTTTCTTCTTTATTTTTTGAAATATAATGTTTGATAGAAGAAAGTAGAAGGGAAAAAAGAAAAAAGTTATTAAATAATCTTATTTGATATATATTTTACAACATTAGAGAAGAGATTAATTTTTATTCTATAAGTACACAAATAAGTGATAATTGTTATACTTAATTTATATAAAGTTCATTACGTTTTTATTATTTTAACATTATTTTTAAATAGGGATGCAATGATTATTGTTCTAGCAAAATTTTTTATTTTTATATTATTTTTATCGAATCAAACATATAAATAGGATGATATTTTTATTTATTTTTATATTATATCAAACATAATTATTTTATTTTCTTTATATTATTATTTATTTTTCACCTTCACACTTAACAGTTTTGTGTACTACACTGGACATAAATTTTGATCTTGTAATAGATGAGAGTATTCCATAAGAGAAGTAAAGACTAGGTGTTACTCACATAACTTTCTCTTCCTTTCTCTTACAAGATTTTTTTCGTCATAAAAGAGAAGATCTATTTATAATAGGTTAAAGTTCTTAAGTGTAATGCAGTGAATTAATCTGTTTCTCAATTTGTCTAGTTAGATTCAAATATGTAAATAATTAACAAGTTTTAAATTTAAAAAGAAAAAGATTTAAGTACATATTGATGCATGTACCAGCTAATTAGTAACTATAGAATAAATTAGTGAAATTAAAAAATTCATCAAAACAGCTTTTGGAGATGGTAAGTTTCATTCATACTCTTTAACGTAAATATTTATTGACTCATTTTAATAATTCTGTGCAATCTGCAATATACGGTTTCTATATGTTTCTGTTTCTCTTTAGGTTCAGAGTCATCATATATCAGAAAGATACTTTCTAATAGTTGTCCTCTCATATCAATGCAAGATATTGTTGTCTAGCGCTTAGAAGGAATCAAGCATCTCATTTCATTAAGGCTATCATAAACTATAACATAATATATTATTTATCTTTCTCTTTTATCTTTTTTTGGTGAAGTCTATATGGATCACAGTTATAAAGCCACATCAACGAATGAGAAGTCATGAAATTATCTGGATTATCATCTTACTTAGAAGTCGTTTGGTTTATTACGTTATCGTTATGTTCCCTTTATCTAATTTATCTAATTTATTATATTTTTATATTTATTATTTTATCTATTAAATCATCATGTTAGCCATCAAATTATTTTTAAAAAATAAAAATAAAAATAAATAAATAGTATTTTTTATTCTACTTATTCACCTTTTATATTTTTTTTAATATCATTTAACTAAAAAGGTTTTTAATAGGACGAAACATAAACTTCGTTCCCGGATAACGCTTACATCACTGGTAGAAAAATGAATGAAACCTTCGGCATATTAATTCTCACATTCATCTCATGATTGTACTTCTATCTTATTTTATTTTTTTGTTACCAAGCAGAACATAATTTTCAATTTGAAATCTTCCTATTAACTATTCATATTCCTCATCTTTGAGTGACTTGCGAAACCCCATTTCAACCAATAACAAGTCCCATTCATTCAGGAGGGGCATCACTTACCAATAAGATCTCTTCTCCAGAAGAATTAACTAGCAAGATGAGATCATCCGAGCATATTAATCAAACTGTAGCATCTGAAATGATAATTAATATATTAAAAAAATTCAATATAGAAGTATGGTTTTCTAAGACAAACAAGTGCTAAATTATGTATATGGAATTTATTGAACAAAAAAAAAAAAAAGAACTTACGTCACAAATTAATTTATAGGTCTAACATACATGCCTCTAAGGTCTCAACACTCAAGGAGCAAAATTATTTATATCTCATGTTCAAAGCCAGACTTAAACTGATTTATCTGTGTAATTATTAATACATTGGATTCATTTCCTGATTAAAAAACAAAATTAAAAAATTTACACAAGTCACAGCACCATTTTTATCTTATATGTCAAATTTTCAAGAATCTCATTATCTACCATAAGAAGTTTTGTTCTCGTCAAAAATTGATTTTGGATTTTCTACAATCATAAATTAAATGTATATAATACAGTTACATAGAAATAGAAAAAAATGAGTATAAAAAAAAAAAGAAAATAGGTTCTATACATATTTTTATTTTATTTTTTTGAATTACTTTATTCGATTGTATGATTGCATAATTGTAAAAAATTCAATTTCTCGTAAATTTCATTATGTACTTCTTTTTAGAGTCATTAGTTTGGTTCAAAATTTTCATAAATTAGAGTATGTCTCTTCAAGGACAAACATGAAATCTCTCAAAATCTGATAAAGATAGTTACGTCTGAAGATAGAGACTCGATTATAATAAGTTCAAATGCATTAGAAACTCTCCTAAATTAGTACGTTTTCAAATTTAATTTGTTAAGAGGATCTATAGGTAGTTCATGTCTCATTAACTCTTGCATATATTTCCTCTGAAATTCTCTATACTTTATCTGAACACATACCTTGTACCTTCTCTAGTTTTAAATTCCAACCTTGCTGGATGACTGTTTCAACCACATTACTTACTGATTTCTTTTGCTGTCCGAAAGAGTAAAACATTATCTCCGAACAATTAGCAACTTCACAATATGCCACTTTCAAGAATCACACAAGCTGCCTTTCTTTGTTGGGAATGGTCTGTGCAAAGAAAATTGTTGAATGAAGAAATGAAAATTAGATCAAGCTAAACTCAGGTTCAGTGACATCATCACTTCTTGAAGTCATTTTTATTAACTCAAAGTGCATAACTGCTTATCACTGTTTAAAAATTTGTTAAGAGAAGTGATGACAGTAAACAATAGGCATATACATAGATCCGTACATACAAGCATATGTACGCGAGTTTTGACTTTTCTAGAAATATAATAATAAGGGAGATAATATGTTTAGAATATGCTTGTAATAATATTTAAATTCATTTTTACTCTTAAAAGAATTAAACTTAGACACAATTACTTATATCTTTATTATTAAATTTTCTTATTAAAATATAATAAATGTATTAATTTTTCAATTAGAACATAACAAGTATATAATTTAATTGAGAAACCATACACTTGTCAGTAAAAATATACATTTATTATATTATTATTGAAAAATTATATATTTATTATATTTTAATTAAAAAAATATGATAATAAATATATAAAAGACTTTGTATTAGTTTTTTCATTCTTGGAACGCATAGACTGAAAGAGACAATAACAAATAGTGAGAGAAAAAATTAAAAAGGTTACAACCCTCAATATCTAAGAATTACAAAAGGTTTATTTTTAAGCTAAAGTTTAAATAGTATAAATAAGACATTCTTTTTAATGGGCTTAACCACTATCTAATCGTTTAACCTAATTCATTTAAGTGATGTTAAACTTAAATTGAATTAGTTGAAATATGGAATATTAATTAATTTAATAAATAATAATTAATAATTAAAAATTAAATAAATATTTCAATTGATGAATATATTTTACATATTTAAATAGATATAATTTTAAAATTTTAAGTAATATAAATTTAGATATTATATGGATAATAAATTGATTCTATATATATCTCTTTCTATAAGTTAGTTAGAGAAAATAAAATGAATTTGTTACATATCTTATCTATATTCCTTTTTTTAATATTTGTGTAGAAAGAAAATTAAAAAAAAATACACGACAAAGAAGGCTTATCTATATTCTTTTTTTATATTAAAAAAAATAAAGATAAAGATAGAGATAAGGCAAAGAATACTTATAAAAGTAGAGGTTGAGGGTGTACAAAGAACAATTTAGATTCAAAATCTATTCTTATTTCTCTCTTCCCATATATTCTTCTCATTTTCTTTCTATCTCTTTACAAGTATAATTTTTCAATTCCTAGTTAAGGTTATTAAAGGTCTGACTCAATAAACAATTTGTGAGAGTTCTGATTTATTTGTTTTTTCTTTTATTGAGTATTGAAATATTTTTTATTTTTACGACATTATTATTCAGTTAATTTGAATTGATACCATATTTTAGTTGAATAATTACTGCTATTTGAATTTGTGAATTCATAATTATTTATTAGATTCAGTAGAGTAGCAATTCAATACTTTTGATAAACCAAAATTATTTTTGTGTATTGATGAAAATATTTCTTCCATGCTTCCATTTTAAGCATGCAAGTATATGTATTATTGAATGGTGATTATTAACTTTTCTTGTTCTTAACATTATTCATGATTTAAATTCTAAAAGCTTATTTGAGATTAATTAATAAACAAGGTGTAATAGGAGAGTTTGTTACCTTTAAACACCCTTAAAGAATAGTAGAATATGAGAGTTTACTGATATTTATAACCAATCTATTTAAAAAAAATTATTTATATTTCTTTTGGAGTTTTGATGATTAAATTGGTTGAGTTAGATTGAAATAAACCTTGGTTGTAGGTTATTTCTAAAAATATTTTCTGACTTTTTTTGCTATTTTATTAAAGAGAAATTTTTTCTTTATTTTTTTTATATTTTAATTTCATATTAAATAATTTAGTTAGTTCTTGTAGAATACGACCCTACTCACTTTATCTATAATAAAAATTATTTTAAGAGTAGAAAATTATTTTTGGTAATTTCGATACTCATCAAATTTTACCGATAGGATTTTTATATTCTAAAATTTTCATAGGTGCCAAATTGGGAGTGAGAAATTATTTTTGGTAATTTCAACACCAATCAAATTTGATGATAGGTGCCACCCATTAAATGAGTTTTCGTAGGAGTTTGATCATTGACACCCATCAAATGAGTTTTCATAGAATATAAAACTCCTATCGATAAAATTTGATAGGTATTGAAGCTATCAAAAATAATTTTTATTATAAATAAAGTTAATAGAGTCGTATTTCATAAAAACTAATCAAATTTTTTAATCTAAAATTAAAATATAGAAAAAAAATAAAAAAAATTCTTTTTAATAAAATTCAAAAAATATTTTTAAAAACAACTTCCAATCAATATTTATTTTGAGTCTAACTCAACCAATTTGATCATCAAAACTCCAAAAGAAATATAAATAATTTCTCTTTTAAAATAGATTGGTTATAAATATCATTAAATTCTAATGTTCTACTCTTCTTTAAGGGTGCTTAAAGGAAATAAGTTTTCTTATTAAATCTTGTTCATTAATTAATCCTAAATAAAGTCTTAGAATTTAAATCATGAACAGCGTTAATAACAAGAAAAAGTTACTAATCACCATTTAACAATACATATACTTGCATGTTTAAAATGAAAAAAAAAATAGTTTTATCAATATACAAAAACAATTTTGGTTTAACAAAAGTATTGAAGTGCTATTCTATTGAATCTAATGAATAATTATAGATTCACAAATTCATATAACAGTATTTATTTAACTAAAATAAGATACTAATTTAAATTAACTGAATAATAATGTCATAAAAATAAAAAATATTTCAATACTCAAGAAGAGAAAAAACAAATAAATCAAAAATTTCACAATTTGTTCATTAAGCCATACTCTTAATAACCTTGACTATGAACTAAAAAATTATACTTGCAAAAGGGTAGAGAAAAAAAAATGAAAAAAATATATAGGAAGAGAGAAATAAAAATAGATCTTGAATCTAAATTATTTTTGTGTACCCTCAACCTCTATTTTTATAAGTCTTCTTTGCTTTATCTCTATCTTTATCTTCTTTTTAAAATTTAAAAAAGTGATATGGATAACTTTTATTTGTTGCATCTTTATCTTTATCTTCTTTCTGCATAAATATTAAAAAAGGAATATAAATAAGTTATATAATATAATTTTTTTTATTTCCTCTGATTAACTTATAGAAAGAGAGAGAGATATATATATATATATATAATCAATTTATTATCTATATAATATCTAAAATTTATATTATTTAAAATCTTAAAATTATATATATTTAAGTGTATAAAATATACTCATCATCAACACTTTCTCTTATGGTAATAGAAAGTTAAAATTTCTTGTACTGTCCATCGGCCAAGAAAGTTTTCATATTTTTCATGCTGCAAATAGCAAATAGTCTTTAAACCAACTTCCCAGTGTAAAACTCAAGTAAACAGAGAATTACCAAAAATCAAAACCCAGAAAGCAACTTAAACGATAAATGAGAAGAGCTTGATGGTTTCAAAGCAAAACCCAAAACATAAAATGGAATAATTAAATCCCAGAAAAGCACATACTAGATAGAGTTAAAACCTGAAGTGGAATAAAGGGCTAAAGCTAAATGAATCATAGCTAGCTTGTGTAGAACAACATGGTACACACATAAGCTTTCTCCTCTTGCTTCAACTTTAGCTCCTGCTCCCAAAGTTGCCTCCTAGGATCATGTTCCTTAATTATCTGCTCCAGAACTTTCAATCAGATCCACCATCAGATTTTTAATTTTCATTGGTGGGTTTGGATTTTAATAAAAATAACCAAAGTATAGGAGTATTTATGCAACCAACCGAAAAAAAAAAAAAGGAGTATTTGCTGTAGGCTAGGCGATTCTAAATGAAATTAAGGTGATTCTGAATCAAAAATTAAGGAAAAGACTCTACTTTGGGCATTAACACATAGCTGAGTTTTATACTTAGTTCTCTATCATTTTTTATTTTATTTAATCTTTTGGCATAGATTGAGATGATGGGTTGACGCTTGGGAGTAGAGCGGGCAAGGATAAAAAATTTTCTATCCACGGGGATCTTCGCAGAGACTGCCCTACGTGGGGATGAGGAGAATTTTTCTCTGATAAGGCCAGGAATGGATTTTTGGGATACTTACAATTGGGGATTATAAAATAAAATTATTTATTTTAAAAAATTTTTATTTTACAATTATTTTAAAAGATTTAAGAAGTTAATATTTAAAGTGTGATAATATAAATGTTCTTTTTATATATTCTTATCTACAAGATGATGACATAATTTTAATTGAATGCATAAAACGACGTGTTGTTCATAGTGCACAATCTATAAAAGAAATTTTATTCATAATGAGCTAAGGCATTTTATTGAGACTAAGAATTTTAGATCCTTTCTTATATAAGAAGGGTCTTGTAAGAGAGAGAGAGTGATTGAGTGAATAGGCTTTAGTGAGTTTCAATTTCATTCAGTCATTCTTTCTCTTACGAGACATTCTCTTGTATAAAAAATATATATATAAACTAAAAGTTAAGAGAAAAAAAAAAGGATGTCTATTGCCCTAGCCACCTATGTCACTAAGTCACTGAGGGTATTTTTGTTCTAATATTTTAAATATTAAGTCTTTAAAATTTTAAAATAATTTTAAAATATAAAATCTTTTAAAACAAATAATTTGTTTCATAGTCTCTATTAGTAATTTTTCTTCAATTTTTTTTGAGATGACAAGAAATTCCAATATATTAAAATAACAAGAATATTCTTCATTTATTCGATTATATTAGTAAATATACTAAATTACTATTTGTATATTTATAATTTATAATTATATATTTTAATATATTTTTTGGGATATATTTAAATTTAAGATTATATTCATTTTTCTAAAATTTTACTTCATTTTTACAAAATTCTACTTAATCTCCATAAAATTTTATAAAAACAGGATCCCTTAGGTATCCACCCCCACCTCACCTTGCCCAGCCGCGTTGCCATCAAGTGGGTCCACTTGATTAACTATCCTAACCACTTTTTAAATGTTTAGAAACAACAATGGGATTAATTGGATAGGGTAGCCACACCTCATTTTCTCAAATTCTCCAAATTGAGAGTTATGGGAAGGGTTAGATTACCCATGATTTTTTATTTCTTCTTTTAACTTTTGGTTTTAACCTTCTATTCTCATTTATTAAAAATTTTAACTTTAAAGACTTCATTAATAAGATTGTAACATTCAAACAACAAAAATTATATTAATATCCATTTTTTCATTAAACTTCAATTAATGGAGTTGGTTGTCACCCGTATTTGGATTTGGTGCTACTCAAAAGAGAAGCAACATCATGTTGCTTGTCAGGAGGATCATCCAAATTTGATATAGAGGACTCATATTTTATATTTTTTTAATTAAATGGTGAGTTCCACTTGAGTAAGAAATCTTACAATATGTTTTATTTTTTTAAAAGTGATATTATCAACTTTAAAAAAATTGAGAGACCCAAATCATCTAAAAAGAGTAGTGAACTTCTTATATATATATATATATATATATATATATAATGACATGTGCATTATGTAAGCAAATAAATGTTTTTTTAATGAAAAATTAAATAATTATATTTATTAAGTAAATAAAAATACAAATTTCATTATATATGTTTCAAAAAAGCTTATTTCTTTAAAAAGAAAAGTTTAAACAACATAATTATCAAGAACTAAATAAAAGTTGACACAATTTATGAGTTGCAAAAGACAAAATCTTAAGTAGTATATATTCTCTTTGGTCTTATATATAAAATTTTTTTTAATATTTGATTTAGTTTAAAATATATGAAACAAATCACTAATGTCTGATGTATTAATTATAGTATTCCAATTATACCTTCCATTAAATGAGCCTTTCAAATTATGAGCAGTAGTTATTATTAATTTTTTTTTTAAAAAAATACACATATTAAATAAGAGTATTCTTAAAAAATAATTTTTATTTGGAATATAATTAAAAAGATCAATTACTTTTAACTAATTTTTTTAATTCTCATAAATTAATATTTATTTCTTATATATGAGATTAGATAGGGTATATAATCTATCTAAATATCCAACATACATAAATTAAACTAAGGAAAAGTAATTGTGCGGGAATATTAAATATTATACTTACTAGAAAACCACTTGATACATACACATGTTGTTTTTCCATTGATATAGTCTACATAAAAAGATAGATCTAGACTATCCATAAATCTCTCAACAAAATCCTCATAAGTTTCACACCAAATATTTCCCCACCAATTAAAACTGCAAATTGGTCTAATTAATCACGAGTGTTAGTCAGATAGTGGTTCTTTAATAAATTCAACCTTAATCATTGCTTCCTAAAAGGGTTAAGCTATATATAAATGAGAAATTTGAAGGTACATTTAATCAATTAGCCACCTTAACAATGAACCAATAAAAATTACTTCAAGTGGGAGTTGCATTAATGAAATATATTAATACATTTACTTTTAGTGAATTGTTATTATACAAGGAATATACCTAAAATTATTTTTCTAATATAAATATGCAATAAAATTCATTTCAAACCTTTTTTGGGGGGGGGGGGGGGGAAGAAATAACATGTGATTATGCGAAATTAAAATTTTCTTCCCAATCTCCTATGATGGGAGGATAACATTAACGTTCAACAATGTGCCTCAGAAAGAGAAAAGAAATTTTGCACGAATGATTTGTGTATACACATAATGGTTCAAATTTAATTTGTACCCGGGGAGTTTACCTGCTATATAGTAAAGATCAAATTTTAGCCGTTTTATTTATCTGTATACAATTTCTATAACAGACATTAATTTTCTAGTTTGTATATAATCCTTGCTTGAAAACGAGGACGAGTTTCAAGGGATTATTCGTGTAATAAGATTGACCGAAGTTTAGAGAATTTCAGCGTGTGGTTATAAAGCACTCACCTCACCTTGCCCTTCGCCAAAGCCCAAACACTGCATGTGAAGAGAAGAGACTCGGTCACAGCCTTTAAACGCATTTCCCAATCTTCCCTCATTCAATTTCCCAAGTTACTCCTATATTTCAGACTTCATTGACCATGATAACGGAGGTGCTGAAGCTAAGCTTTGTGATAACTGAAGGGGACGAAGGAGGAATGTTGTGGTTATGCTGAATCTCTATCATCTTCAAGCTATAACCTTCACTTTTAATGGGGCCCTTTTGCTCTTTTTACTGATTTCTTGAATTTCTTGTTTGATTGTATATGGTTTTCAGCTAAAAGTTCAAATTTTGAGAAATGGGTACCTGTTGGTTTTTCTTCCCCCCTTGTAATGGTTTATAATCACAAATTCTATTTCTTTGAAGTAGATTAATCTTTCTGAGTTTTGTTGATATAGTCTTTCTTATTCTTTGATTTTTTATGACAATGTTTTCTGAAAAGAACTTGTTTTCATATAGAAGGTCAAAGCTGTAATGCTTCTCAAAAGTGTTTTTCCTTTTTCCTTCACTGAAACAAAAGCACTCGGTTGGCAAATTTTTATGAAAAGAATACGAATGAGATCTTCTGAATTAGGTGGGAATAAGAATTTTTTGTGAGTAAATTAGAGTGTAAAGAAGAAGAAGGAGAAGGATGAAAGGGGGAATTGAAGAGGTAAAGGAGATAAGCCCAATGTTTCCTAGGCTACATGTCAAAGATGCAGAAAGAGGAGGGCCAAAAGCCCCTCCAAGGAACAAAATGGCTCTCTATGAACAATTCACCATCCCTTCTCAAAGTTTTGCTCCTCGATCACCATCCAAGTTTCCTCCTCTGCTCAGAAACAATTGCCCCGTTCCTTCTACGTCTGGCCATGTGAGTCTAGTAATGTTCTTAATGATTTTTCAAAAAAAACATCCAGGTTTTCTTCGATTTCTTAGATGTTACCAGACACAATTTGATTTTTCTTTTTCCCTACCATAAAATATTTTTGTTATTATAAAGATTTGAGTTGATTGAATGTAGGTCTTATATGTCAAAAAATTCACAAGATTAAATCGACTTTGTTACTAAAAGATAGTTGAACTTTTCTATGCATATTGCATTGTAAAAACTTGAAAGAATCAAGTTGAAAATATTAGTCATCATTAAAATGAAAGTAATGGAAGAGTACATAAATATTAAAAATGTTCTCACCATTAGTTTTTTTCCCCCTCTTTTCATCTCTTCACTCTTCGCAGTCATTTTGATCATAATGGTTATATCGTGTCACAGGTCGGTGGCAGTCAAGGCATCCAATTCTGCAACTCCGGTGTATCTTCTTATCTGGCTGAGAAGATTCATGCTTATCATTCCAGAACTGTTAACTTGACCATATTGATGGTAAAACCCATGAAACCTACGAGTTACCAAAATTTGAACTACATGTCCCCATTGTTACTGACTAGTAAATGCAATTTGTTTCAGCCAGAATGTTTCGTCAATTGTAACAATTCTCTAAAAAAATATGAGCATGAAGATGCTTTGATAACTCCTGTCTATGCCCATGGAAGAAATTCACGCTGCAGCATCAGCCAGAATGAGGAAGATGAAGAGAAATTTGCTCACTTTAAATCAAGCTGTTCACTTAGAAGTCAAAATTCATTTAGTAAGAAGGTGGATTTAACTAGACCAATAAAACCGATGTCAGCAAGATATGGGAAGAGCCAGATAGAAGATCATACAGAAGTGAATCAAATTGATCAGAAGCCAGAGGAAGGGTCTGCTCACCCATTAGCTGGTTTTGGTGATATAACAGATGAATCGTCGATCTCATCGGTGAAAGTTGGGAATCCTAAATCAATGAAGAAAGCACATGCATCTTTGATGGAAGAATTTAGAAGTATTTCAGTAGATAGCTTGAAATTATTGCAGGGTAGCAATGGCCAGACAAATGGAGAGGACAAAATCAACCCTAGGGAAAGTTACTTGGAGAAAACAGCAATAAGTGATGTTCATAAATGTCCTGATGGTTTAGAAATTAGTAGAAGGTGCTTCTGGGCCAAGAGAGACGGGCATAAAAGTGAAGATATGTATAGACATTATGATGCCTTAAGTCAGCACATCCCAGACTCTACAGTAGGTATGGAAATTACCCCTGATGATGTTATAGGAGTTATAGGTGAAAAGCAATTCTGGAGAGCAAGAAGAACTATTATCAAGTAAGGTTATCTGTCTGGTATTATTTGTTTATGATTCAGCCTTTAATTCTTTTTCATTAAACTGTTCTAGATTACATCCGAGCTCTGCTAAATTCACTGTTAGAGTTAGTGTTTGCAGATAACCCTCAATTTCTGAAATTCCTAGTTATGGGTTTCCAATATGATTCGATTGCATTTTTGGTTCCCATTAGGAACTTATAGATGTAAGCTATAGGTGAAATGTTACTTGATTCACATGCATCGGCTCATTGTCTCTGTTCTGATGTCCTCTTGGTTCCAGTGCGTTTCTACAAGTTTATGAGAACTTTGTTGGTATCCTTTAGGAAGATGGCAATTGCTTTGTTGTTTTAGATTTTCATAAAGCTGTTTGGGCCATGAGATATCCTATTCTGTAGTAGTGTTTAATTGAGTTTTGTTAGTGTTTTGGCCTTTCTTTAGTTCCTTTGGCATGGTGCGTCACACCATATCTCATTTTAGTCTCCTAGGTTGTCATAGAGAAAAGAAGAGGCCAAACCTGTTTTCCCTTGTCATATTTGTCACTGACAAGATTGAACCTCGCATGGAAGACCTACTCGTATCTTTCAGCCTTCTTGGAGAAACCAAACTCAATGGTATTAGAGAGAGAATAGGAGTTTAAAGTTTGGAATAGTACTCAGTAACACAATTCAATTCTTAATTCAAGTCTAATATTTCAATTAATCTGTATCAGGATATAAATCAATTTTTAAATAGGCAACCCAACTAAAACTACATAATCCTAAATTATTGATAATCCCTAATTTACTAATAAATATCATATAAATATATTGCTCAATAAACCTAATACTCCCCATCAGCCTCCCAACTTTTGCTTGCATTTGTCAGATTTTAATCTTGACTGAATCATGTGAATTGTTATTTAAAGTTACTTCAAAATTTTCATTCTTTCACTATTCTTTTATTTCTTTGATTTTATTCTGCTCCCTACCTGGATCTGACACTAATTGCTATGTTCAGTCAACAGAGAGTCTTCGGTCTTCAAGTGTTTGAACTGCATAGACTCATAAAGGTAAATCCCAGACAAGATATTGCTGGCTGTTTCTTCCATTGATTGTGTGTGCCTGTTTGTGTGTATTTCATAGGGAAGTATTTAGGTACCATATGATGCATGTAATGCATGTACATGCATTATATGGTACCAATGAATTTCTCGTGTTTCTTGGCGTTTGCACTCAGATTGTCAGATCCTGGGACGTAACTAGAATGTTTCTTCAAACTAAAACAGGTACAAAAATTAATTGTTAGATCGCCCAATCTCTTCCTCGAAGATAACCTTCTATTGAACAAATCTTCACTAAAAGTATCTGCTCCCAAGAAACTACAATCTGACTATGCCATAGAACAACCATCCTCAAATGCCAAACTGAACAGCAAGTCTGAGAAGCCTACTACTGCTGAGTGTGCTGAAAGTACTTTACTTAGGAAGATTCCCCTTCCTGGGTTCAACAACAATATGAACAAAGGCCTCAGTGACCAGCTTCCAAATTATGCTCATCACTCAGGAAACCATCAACTAGCCCTTCCTGCTACCACTGCCAAACCGTCCCCATGCTATATTTACCCAGCACCAGGAAATCGGCAGTTAGTGCCCTTCAAGTCCCCTTCTGAAGGCCTTATATACAAGCCCTTTGTAGGACCATGTCCTCCAAATGCAGGTTTCATGGGACCAGTCTTTGGTGCTTGCAGCCCTATGAGCCTCAACACAGGAAATAAGGATGTTTTAGATGCAACTAATGTTCCATATATCTTTCCATCATGTGGCACTTCAGTTATGCATCCATCATCTATATCTGCTTTTGCACATGAACAAATGAGCCCTCCCCCTAACATGCAGTCTAATGGTACTACCGAAAATCACCAATCAGCTGGAAATGTCAATTCTGCCATATTGTACCAAAGCTCATCTAACATGTCCAACCAGAAAAGTCAAGTTATGTCAAGACTTGTTACATATGATAATAACCCATCAGAAGATAAAGATTTGCAGACGAGTACAGGTAGTAGCCCACCTAAGAGGATGAAAGGGGATGCACTTCCTTTGTTTCCTATGGCACCAACATTTTGGGCATCATCAGATCATCAGAAGGCACAAGCTGTTGAAGAACATCAGCCACGAATAATCAAAGCTATACCTCACAATCCGAAATCAACAACTGAATCAGCAGCCAGGATATTTAGGTCAATACAAGAAGAAAGGAAACATCTGTGACTAGTCTACTTTATATTATGCCATTTCAGTCGAAATATTCCTAGGCGATAACATTCTAATTTTGTTCAGTAACCATTTTTCCCGACATATTAACAGTTGTACAGAGGCAATTTTTTAATATAGAAATCTCTTTAGCAATTTGTGTTCTTCACCAAGATCTTCCATTTGATTCTAATATCTTATGATTGGGTGAATATATACGGTGAAATTTGACTGCCTTTCGTTCAAATCGACTTTTAGTTACAGCCTTACAGGAAGACTTTATGTCTGTTGATCTAAGAACATCTTTAAACACTAAGAAAACCAGTTCCAGAAAAACACAGTGCCCTGTTAAAAAATGTTTTGAATTTCGTGAATTTGTTAAAAAAGAAAATGCCAAATTTACAGGTCCATAAATATGTTTATTTAATTTTCAGGAGCTCTGATAATGCTACCACGAATAGTCCATGACATTAAGTGAAAGAGTGCTTAAGCTCCTAAAAGAGTTTCAGACTTCAATAAACCGCCAAGAACATTCAACCAAAGAGAGACCAGTCAAAAGACTCTTTTTAAATTCCATATGTTTGTGCTATAGAAAATATAATCATTCTTCTTGAGCCAAACAACCCTTAGCACATCCTATACAACTCCAACACCAACAGCACAGGCACTCCTTCACACTATCAAAAGCACTTTTCTTTTCTCTTTGATACCCAGCAGCAACTGTATAGAATCTTGAAAGCATTTTATAATATTCCTAATCAATATGATTTTACATAATGGATAATTTTAATCAATCTGTCCAAACCTTTATGGAAGGGAATGGACTTCCACCTCAATCTTCTTTGAACATGGAAAGATCAGAAAGGTGTAGGATATTACTTTAATCACCTCAAATGGGATCATTTGTAATCTACAATTGAAGATTAACAAGCATGAGTCCAACCTTTGAAGCCCTGTGTAAACATAATTATTTTGCAACAATGTAGTCATCATGCATGATTCACTACGCTACCACCCTACATATTTTGTAGACTGAAGCAATAGGTCAGGACGCAAAACATATCATTTAGTGGCACCTTCCAGGACAATAGTTTTGTAGCCCCTTCTATCATCTAGAAGACTTACCATGACTTGTATCAAACTTCTTGTCTCCTGAAAGACATACCAGAGACTTAAGGGAGCTGAAAGGGAGGATGAGCAAGGAACAAAGAAAAAGCCAACTTCTACCATGCTGCACGATAATAGCAAACACGGTCTAGTAATCTTATTGTAGTTTCTTGTGGTCATGGATGTAAGTATGTCAACCATAGGAAATCCTGCTAAGCAACATATATTCAGCGCATATTTATCCTTCAAATTTTGTACTTTGCATTCATTTTATCACAAGAATCATGGCTATGGTTTGCTCCCACATTTGAAAAAAAACTGTGTACGTTTGTTATGATAATTGCTTTGTCTTTTCCTATATCTAATCCAGATGAATTGGAACATTAAATGTTTCAAACAACAATATGATCACACAGAATATATCAGACAAACAAACTAGTCCCAATTGGAGCATAGAATGAAAGATGGTGTCTAACCTTGAAATGGAAAGGTTCGCCTGAGTAAAGATCAACAAAGCTCCAGCAGGCACACACACTCAATATGAGGTGTGTGTGGGAACATATCTACTGGCTGTAGACTTTTTATTTTGTAACATCCTTTTATATTCTGCTCTGTCTGCACAAAATTTTCTACAGCTCAATTATTGAATCTGAAAGAACAACAGCTATATAATAATAATAATAATAACAACAGCAACACATACCACACCATGACACAGATAATCAAGGTCACGCGCACATGTGGCAGGATTGCATGATACATACACTATGCGCGATGCCTTCAGGTTTAGCAGGAATTTAATCAACTTCATGTGCATGCCTGGACGGTTTGGATCTGCATCAATTAAACAGTTTAAGAACTTGATATACATTATGCTCTGTCATTACACAAAATGATAGGATAAATGGTCAGTTTAAATACGAATTTCAACTTTTACTGTCAAGAATATATATCATCAGCATGTTACTACTAAAATGAAACCAAGTTAGTTTCTTGGCATCTCAACTATGTTGAAACCAAAAATGTGTTCATCAAAGTTCTCAAAATTTTTTCAAAACACCAGTACACACCACTATTTCTCCTTTCACATGAAATATCAAAAGAATGCAAGTTCCTCCCAAACGTTTATAAAATTAGTATAGCTTGTTAAATTTACATTTGCAGAACATTTATGATTAATCATCTGCTTGCTTTTATGAAACAAATTCAGCAATCCCAGTATTTAAATGATTAAAAAAAATTATTTTAACAAAATTTACATTAAGTATATATGTCCAAAATATACTTCTGATGAAGACAATACCCAAGTATAAAAAGCCTCAAACACATTATTGAAAGAACTCAAATTAACAAAGAAAATAGGCTTCCCCTTCAAATTTTTTACCTTCTTTCATATAACCTGAGTAATCTCATTTGCGGCAATCAACTCACATGAACACTCAATATGTGACAAAAAGCCCCTTCTATTATTCACTAATAAACAAAAGATAACAAGGAGAAGGCTCAACTAAATTGGGGATGTGATCAAACTTATTTCAACAGGTGTGCTCTTAGGTGAAGTTTCTCTTAATGTCATGATTTTACGTTATTTCATTTCTAGTTAGTTCATAAATTTGTTACATATTAGATAGAAAAAATTCATAGGCTGAATGTTGAAAGTTTGAGAGTTAATTCCCAAAGTCGAAACCACGAGAGCTGATTTCACTCATTTGCTAGGGGGTCAAAGTTAGAACTTTTAAGTTATTAGTGGGTTATTTGCAATTGAACCAACAAAGTAAGATAACTAAGAGGAACAAAACCTGAAATGACAATGTCAGGCTTAGGAAAATTTTTCCCAAAATTTTCATCAATTTTATTAAGATCTCCCTGGACAAATGTGGCATTTTGGATGCCATTTATCTTGGCATTAAGACAGGCATCTGCGATGGCTTGAGGGACTACTTCATAGCCATAAACATGGCTGACACTGAGAAATAAAAAAAAATAAGAAATATCAGCATACTGATCGGTTTAGAATCAGATAAGATTGCTATTACTGTTTCGTAGTTTGACTTAAAATGGCAAAAAAAAGATAAAGAAATGATATTACCTTCTTGCAAGTGTCAGGCCTATAGTACCTGTCCCACAAAATAGGTCAAGGACAACTTCTGAGCCGTCTCCTCTGATCCCAGCACATTCTTCTATAAGCTTATATAATACCTCGGCCTTTTTTAAAAAAAAAAAAATGAAGTTATCTAATTATCATTGATAATAACCATGACTAAATTTAAGAAAAACACTAAGTGGATCTGAGTTGTTAACAGTATGTTGAATTTCATTGCATATTGCACAATGCACACCTGTTGCGTATTTGTTTGAAAGAAAGAGTTTGCTGATATTTGGAATGTAAGCCCTCTCAAAATCTCTGTAATGCTAGATTTCCCATACAAAGTGTGTTCTTCCTCCCCAACAGACGTATTACCAACAGAAGTATTTACATTGTTTATGACGCTTACCTATCATTCATGCAAAGGAAAACTTGGATAGCATTAAAAACAATAGATATAAATTAATAGTTTGGAAGCAAGACAATAAGTTCAGTTTTAGAGAAAATTTCCCACAAATCTCCATATGAGTCATCTTTATGAGCCAACATCACATTCCCAGAAAAGAAAACAGACTACAAAATATACAATTTTGATATCTTAATAACATAGTCACACTAAAAACAAAATTTTCTTATCAAAGAAATCCTAACGTTCTCCGACAAAACTAATTTCTATTGAATTTGTGCAAGAGTTCCTTGAAACATCCCTTCATGCCTTCAGTTATTCCTCTCAAGGTCCAAAGCAAGCTTCAGTAAGCACCATTTAGGGATAGAACATGGATCCTCTCCTTAACAACCAGACCAGAACCTAGCAAGCATCAGTCAAAGCACTCTAACTCAGTTCCTCCTCCTCCCATTTGGTAGTGAAATGTTCCTCATCCATTCCACTGGAATACATATTACTGAAACAAATCTTAATCATACCTTGACAAGGGCAAGTCAAGCTGAACCGAAGGCAACTTACTTTCAAGCATAAGAGATTTAGAAGTTTGTAAAGATAAGGAAGAAGTACTCAAGTATATTGCGCAGAAGTAGGGCAAAAGGTATATCCATGAGCAAAAAGTACTAATAAACTTGAGCACCAACCACTTCAGGAAATGCAGAAACTTTATCAACTAAAGGCTTCAGCAGCTCTGGCTTGTAGGAAGAGGTCACCAAGTTGACCATAACTTCAGGCAGGCTGGTACTGACATGTCTGGAACAAGTCATATTTGTTAATATTGAAAAGAAAGACAAGGTTTCCTTCAAAGATCTTAAATTAAGAACATATGGATGCCATGAGTGTGAGGGATGTACATAAATGAAAAATTATAGAGACACGAATAGTGCAGTATCTCTTGTTATTACACTTCCATTCATATTTAATATATGATCAACCAACTTCTCATTCAAAAAGAAGAAACCACTAATGGTTATATATATTGGAAAATTAGAGAAACAAAAATCAAAATTGAAGTTGCTCATTTTCTCCCATCTCCAGTAACTTTTTTCCTTTTCCATAATTTTTTCTGTTATTTTCAACATGCTTTACATTGATAATTTGACAGATTTTTCAAAGGTTGATTTAGCACTACCTGATCACATTTTAAGAGATACTGTGATTCACCACATATTCTCATTCCTCCACTGATCAGAAAAAGTTCTTGTCTTTCCCTTGCTTAATTCCATAACACAAAATAGGACTTATCTTAAGTTGTATCTAATGATATGAGTATGTCCTTAGGACATATGAGATGGGCATTGTCCATAAGCATAGATCTAAGAACCACAGTACCCACATATACATTAAACAACAACGTTGGGTAATACAAGACGTAATACATATGTCATATACCTTCCTGTTCTGAGCATCAAATGCTTAAGAAACCCTGAGTGTGAGCGAACATCATAGGGAGAAAGACAAAGTTGTGGGTCTCTCCAACAATCTTGGAGAGCTGCGAGAACCTGTTCGGATTCCAAATCAAAATGGCAGGAAAATGAGATTTCCCTAAGTGATAAAACTTTCAATATGTAATAGGAAATCAAATGATTCTGATGAGTAGATTATGGTCTTAACTATCAACAACAGACCCCAAAACAAAACAAAAAATCAATTTGCAGAGTCACCGCACTGGAATATAGCTAAACTAATAAAGATTTCCTGCATGCAAAACATACCTACTTTTTTGCAGACAGCAGTTTGCTGGAGAGTTTAATGTGCATAACAAGAAAAAAGCAAGAAATATCTCATTTGGCACTTGCATTATGAACCAACTTAAATATTACAATTTGGAAAAGCTTACTGAAGAATGTTTGGCAAACCTAAAAGACATCTGTTTTCTTTGATTTCCACTTCAAAGAAACACATTTAGTCAGATAATTACCACCTATTAATCTTGAACATCTAAGAAGATTTTCTAATGATGTCTGCTACCAGCCTTGATATTGCTTCTCCCTTTACACATAGCTGCAAGGTCAAATAGTCTGTAGTTGTCTTATAAAGAAAAATTTGTGTAATCTCTTTTATGAGCCAGGATATACACACAGACACATGCATATAGGGATCTGCAAACGTCTTAAGTCTTAAAATATTTATTCCACAATAAATACACAGAATCACACTCTAACTATACAGATTTCTACCCTAGATAAGAGAATAACATTGCATACCTTATTAGCAGGATTGCTTTGCAGTAAGCACTTGTCAACATTTAGAATTTTATCAAAATAACCAGGAGCATGCAATCCTAGCGCATAACTTTCACTACCATTATTTCTTTCAAGCAATAATTCTCTAGGTAACCATTTGTGGGGACTAAATGAGAATTCCATCTGCAGAAGCAGGAAAGTAGATGTTAGATGCAAGTGTAAATTTAGATATCTTTCTTACAATAGTAAAGCTAAAAAGCAGCCATATATTTTAACGATTGCTAAATTTCAATGTCAACCAAGCCAACTAATAGTCAAGCTAAGAATTAGGCAGACCTGTATGCATCAAAGCACCATAGTTACCCCTCTTCTTGTAATAACAAAAAATTTCGCTTTAGCACAGGGCAGGCATAAAATGGATGGTGCATCAAAGGGAATAAATGCTGATCAGATGCCTTTTCTACAATCAGATGCCTTTTCTACAATGAATTTGTTGTGTGCTCCTGATATGGGTTTAAAGTTGGAAAAATTAAATTCAAGGACCCAGGTTTTACAAAATTTACAATAAAAGACATTAAAAATTGAAATTATCCCCAAGTACCAAAATTACTACTAGATTTTAGGGGATTAACTACTAAGGTTTAAGAAAATTACTATTAGATTTTAAAATAGTTATAGTTTAAGTAACTTTGGTAGTAACTTTCCTAAAATTTAGTATTAATCTTTCTAAACGCTAGTAATAAGTCCTAGTAACTTTGGTCACTAGGATATTTCAATTTTTAAGGTCTTTTATTATAAGTGTTATAAAATTTGGATCCTTAAATATAATTTTCCTTTTAAAGTTTAAACATGAATAAGACATAATTTCACATCCAAAAACTGCAACTTTTTCAATGAGAGATGAAAGGAGTTCCAACTTTTCTTTTTCCTAATTAGTGTTACATTACCCCTTCATTATACTTATAGACTGTAGTGGGAGACACAGTTCCCCATTATGTAGTTTAAATTTTGAAATATAAACACTTTAAAAAAGGGGGCACCACTTTACGTGAGGAACAACGACATATCTCTACTGAGACATTAAGCTAGTCATAATTATAACCCACAGGAGAAAATAATCATATAGGAAACTTGGATAAGAAAAAAACTCCATTTCAATCAATTTAGCAGCAAACTTGCAATTACAACGTCAGAAGCGGAAGTTTATAGCAAGCTAATCGGATATGTATATTTTGTAAAAGCATATTTTGTAAAATTTTCATTTCTCCCAAAAAAAAAAAGGAGGGATGAGGATGCATTCTTTAAAATGATATAATACATCACTAACCTTATTTCTGTAATGAAACTGAATATCACACGGAACAATGGGCTTCATAATGCCATGCAACTCCAGTTCCTTATAAGAAAACCTTCCTACATGTATCACCAAGTCACGGACTTGCTCCTCCTTGGCTCTCAGCTGAGCCTCATAAGACAAGATTTGAGTCTTACATCCTCCACAGTAGGGAGCATACTCACAAGGAGCATCCACTTTGTCCCGAGGAGCAGTTATCGTCTTTAACTTAGTCACCTGCTCTTCTTAACCAAGTTGAAATAGAAACCACAACAAACAGAGAGAGAATCCAAAATAATGAAATTTCGGAATTTTGTGAAGAGGAACCACATTTTAGCCATGTGAACTAAGGTTTTATTACAAAACTCATACATAGACTTTTTTTTATGTAAAATTGGCACATAGAATTTAAAATGTAACAAAAGTAAAACATTAAATATAAATTAAAATTAACAAGAAGTCATATTATCTTGACAATTTGGTTTCTCTGTTGCTGGAGAAACTTGCTCCATTGTGCTGCTATGATCTGAAATCAGATCTGGACATTTCAGATTTCATTTTTTATTATTTTCTCATTTTTTTATTTTAAAAGAAGTAAAGGCAGAATGAAAATAATTTTTCAACTTAAGACTTAAAAAAATAATAATTAAGATTAAAAATAAAAAATAAAATTTAAGCCATCCAAATATTCAGATTGTAGTAGCACAACGCAGCACCCCGGTTTCTCCAGCTGGTAGAGAAACCGAACTCTTATTTTGATTGTAATGACAATGCTTGGTTTAATTTGACATTGAACTTACAAAAAATTCCTTTCTAACTCCAACAAAATATTTTTTTTATTTTTTATTTTAAAAGAAGTTAAAAAAAATCAAAATAATTTTTTAACTACAGACTTTTAAAAAATAATAATTAAAATTAAAAAAATAAAATAAAATTTAAGCTATCCAAATCTGATTTAGATTATAGTAGCACAACGCAGCACCACGGTTTCGCCAGCTGGTAGAGAAGCCGAACTGTTATTTTTACTGTAATGGCACGATGCTTGGTTTAATTTAATATTGAACTTCCAAAAAAATTCCTTTCTAACTCCAACAAAATTCTGTCTAGTTTCAAAAATTAACTTCGATTTGACATTTCCATTTTAATCCAAATTGAAGAAGTATTTTATTGCGTTTTAAAATGTTACGATGTAAAGTATCAATTTTGTAACTTCGCTATCGTCAATTATTTTTGAAAACCAAGCCAAACCCATAATTTACCTCGGCATAATTTCCCTTCTTGCGAGTTACTCGGCCAATGAATCGTTCGCCAGGAAGTGCGCGGTCGCACATGACAACGAACCCAGTGTCGGTGACCTTGCACAGACCCTTCCCTTTGAAAGCCAAGGATTCACAAACCAATTCCAATGTTTGGCCTCGCTTCGGGAAATAGGAATTAGGCTTACTGGTTTTGGTTGAGTTGGGGTGGGTGTGTTCCAAGTCTTCTTCGGCTAGAGAGCACGAGAGAGAGGAGATGGAAGATGAAGAACGAGGCTTTCGAATGCGAGGCAGAGCGATGCGTAGGTGCCTGAAGCAGTGGTTTGGTACAACGGCCATTTCGAGAGACCACACTCGAGAGGCAACCGAAGAACCTGCCTCACGATTCGGGTTTAACACGGCGCTTTGGGATAAGGAATTAAGGACCATCTTGAGTGAAAATTAACGAGAAAATGCAGAAATTGTCTCCAAATTACGGACTCAACACACGTTAATTATTTTGTTCAGTTAAATTGCATTTTCACTCGTGATATAAATTTTTATATTATTATTTGTATCTTTTTTTAAAAGAAGAATGAGATTATTGCTATAAGGTACATGTTAATTTTTAGAGTAAATTATGTAAGTTTTTTATATTTTGTTAAAATTATATAGATTTTTTAAATATGTATACATTTTTTTCAAAATAAAAAGTTATATTATATGTTTAATTTTTAATTTTTTATTAAAATATTTTTATTTAAGATTTTTAATTAAAAATATATATTTAAATTAATAAATGATATTTTAATAAAAAATAAAATTAAATAAAAGTAAAAAATAATTTTTATTTTATATTTTAAAAATAAAAAAATTATATAATTTCAATGCAATTCAAAAAGTTCTACTAAATATATTCTAATTTTTATTAAGTGTCATGTGAGTCATTAACTCTTCGACATACAAGGATAATAATTGAATTAAATTTGAAAATTTGATTTCCATTACCAACTTGACAACTGAGTTCATTTACCTATAGTTTATTTTCGTGGGTGTTATATTATCATTTTAATGTTATATCAAAAAGAAAAAAAAATCATCCGTCTAATTTTGAATCTTGACATAGCCCATCAAATTACTTGCCTGGTTAAGTCGTTTAGGGGTTATTGGGTATAGACTTGCTCCAAGGATTAACCTTGCAAGCTTGATTTTAAAAAAAAAAAAAAAGGAAGTAATAAACCCTGTGAGCTAGTCTTAATAATTGGTCTTATAGGTTAATTAGTCCTAATAATCTTTAGAATTCATTTATTTGGTATAGCGTTACATCATATATTTTAACGCGTCGAACAAAATTGGTCTTAAATAAAGTGTTAATTATAAATGTCAAACCTTTAATAATAAAGTAGCGTGTAGATAAATTATATGAAAGAAAATTTTAATATTAAATTTTGATTCAATATATCAAGAGTAAATTATTATTCTTTTAAACCGAGAAAACAATAGAAACAATTTTAATACTTTAATATTAATACTTCATATTTATATTATATTATATTATATTATGTTATATAAAGATTAAAATACATCAAAACCATAGTATCGCAACTTTAAAGTTCTATTTTTGCAACACGTGTATGAAAACAAGTATCTGAAACGACGAAATTGTAGGAAAGCTAGAGACTTAAAAAGAGATTTAGCTTACTTCAATTTCTTTGCCCTTCAACCTTGGATTAGGATGAAAGAAAAATACATATATAATAGAAAATTAAGGAGATTAACAATGATTGAATATGTTTAAAGTTTTAACCAACGTAGAACGCAGAAAAAAAAAAAAGTGATAAGAAAAAAAACCAGAAAAACGCCCTCTGCAGAAAGCAATCTTGGATTCCAACCCAAAACGACACACAAAATCAATTAACGTTGATGTCTTCTTCTCCTCTCTTTCCTAAATGCTCCTACTTTCTTTCATCCGACTGAGGTTTCGATACAAAGTACAACTACAAACATTCTCACTTTCTCAGGGCGGACCCCTTGAAGCCATTCTAAAATCCTCTGCATGCACAAACAAACTGATCACATGGTAATGACTAATGAGCTTTTCATATATATATATTTAGCATAAACAACTCCAACATTATCGATAAAAGCCCCAGTATTATGCACAAGATTTTCTTTCATTCCCATTTTAATCTTTTTTTTTTTAATGTTGCATGGCATTTTTCTTAACCGTGACATGAGTGAAATTCTTTTTCAATTCTGTTTTCATCCTTTTTATTTTTTCCCCCTTTTTAATATTGCATGCCGTTCTCTTGGGCAAACCTTTTATCTTATTCATATTCTTGAAAAAGAGAAGCTGACGCAACATTTATTGCTATGCGCAGAATTCTCTTTCGATTCCATTTTCATCCTTTTGGTTCTTTGTTTTTCTATTATTGCATGGCATTTTCTTAGGCAAACTTTTTATTTTGTTCATATTCTTGAAAAAAGGAGTTGAGGCAACATGTACCAAATAAGCATCTGTGACATGCACAGAATTCTTTTTCACTCCCATTTTCATACTTTTATTTATTTATTTATTTATTCATATACATTGCCTGGCATTTTCTTAGGCATTGTTTTAATTTTGTTCATAACCTGTGCACTAGAATAACGAGTTAATTTTCTTTGTTATGAGACAAGACAAAACATTTTAAATTATGCCTGAACACAAGATATACTATAATATCACGACATTTATATCGCTGTCAGTATCTTATTGATTTTACGTGATTTTTGACACATTTGTATATTTGACATGATTTTGCCTTGCATGCAGAGGGGGGTGACGTTGGGGGTGGAGGAAGGGAAGGAGACGAAGGACCCTCCTACCCCATTTAGAGCAGCGCAGTCCAGGCCCTTCCCTTTGAGATTTCTGCAATTCTTCTTAATCTTCTTGATCTTCGGCCTCTGTGCTTCCATGGTCAGCATGTACATGATTCGCCATTTTGGCATTCAGAACAAGAACCTCATGCCTTTGTCACACTCTAGCAGCTGTACGCCTTGCTTTAAGGAACAAGCTAGTGTGGAAAGTTGGATAAGACCTCCTCCAAGTTTATTGCATAGAATGGACGACACTGAGCTGTTCTGGAGGGCTACTTTTGTCCCAGCAATTAAGGACTACCCTTATAATAGAGTCCCCAGAATTGCCTTCATGTTCTTGACCAAAGGACCCTTGCCTATGGCACCCCTATGGGAAAGGTTCTTTAAAGGCCATGAGGATCTCTATTCAATCTATGTCCATTCGCCCCCTTCTTACAATGATGATTTCTCACCCTCTTCAGTTTTTAATAGGAGACAGATCCCAAGCCAGGTATGTGCTATAGCTATAATTTCTAGCATTATTTTGTTAATTTGTTTTCATTAGACAAATACCAGTATATGTTATTTTCTCATGCTTGAATGTTGTTGTCATTAAGTATACCAGATTTTAGTTTTCAAGCTGTATGTCTCTATGTGTCAAGGCTGTTCATAATGAATGTTCATTAATCATCATAAGAAAGTGATGGCTAAATTTTAAACCTTTCGTGTGATAAGGTTAATTGATCTTATTTTGCCCTTCCAATTAAAAATCTTTTAGAACCTTCCTACTATGTCATTCTTTGTATATGTCATACAAATGGAAGTAGCTCAGACTAGTTGCATTTTTGTGTAAGCTAACCTAGCTAATACAGACTCATCGATCAACGTTCGTCGAACATAATTCAAAAATTGCTCCACCATATTAAAGTTAAAACTTTTTTTTAATGATTCTGTCAAAAGGAAATCCAGTAGGTAATATTTGATAGGTGTGGATCTAAAAGGTTTGTTTTTGTGATAAATCCTTCTTCTATCTGAAAAAAGAAAAGACAAAAAAAAAAACAGATGAAGAAAGAAAAAGAAATGGCAATTCTTTTATATGAACATATTTCTGGCACAAGAAATACTTTACTTTTGAAATATTAACACTTACCAATGCTTCCATATTTGCTTTAACTCGAAAGCAGAAGACACTATCAATTAACATTATTTTTACTTATATAGCTTTTGCTTACCATTGTCCTTAAGATTTCAATACACTATTCAGTTCATCATCAGACCATTACACTACTAAGGCATTATATTTTTTTTTTCCTTTCATCTACAGCCAACAGAGTGGGGAACCATGAGCATGTGTGATTCAGAAAGAAGACTCCTAGCCAATGCAATCCTTGATCTATCCAACGAATACTTCATCCTCTTGTCTGAGTCTTGCATTCCTCTCCAAAACTTCACTACGGTCTACAACTACATATCACAGTCACAACACAGCTTCATGGGTTCATTTGATGAACCAGGTCCCTATGGAAGAGGTCGCTATAATGAACACATGGCTCCTCTGATCAATCTCAGTGACTGGAGAAAAGGGCCTCAGTGGTTTGAAGTTAACAGGGAACTTGCGGTTAGAATTGTGCAAGACAGCAATTACTATCCCAAGTTCAGAGATTTCTGCAAACCACATGCTTGTTATGTGGATGAGCACTATTTTCAGACCATGCTTACTATCATTACTCCTCATCTTTTGGCCAATAGGAGCCTTACATATGTTGACTGGTCTAGAGGCGGGGCCCACCCAGCGACCTTTGTGAAGGAGGACATTAGAGAGGAGTTCTTCAGGAAGATTCTGCAGGAGCATACTTGCTCCTATAATGGCCGGCCATCTTCGCGCTGTTTCTTGTTTGCAAGAAAGTTTGCACCAGATGCTATTGGCGCTATTTTAGATATAGCATCCCAAGCTCTGGGAATTTGAAAGGCCCGGTCAGCTAAAGATCAGACTAATTATAAATAAATATTTTGTATATGTGTATGCATAATTAATTTGTTCAGTCTATCTTTAGTAAATGGAAATCTACCAAAAGTTTTCTTGTTTAGTATTACATCTTAGTCACAAGTGATTATTTTTGTTTTTTGTTTTTCACTAGGTTGCAGAAATTTTGAGCTGCGCTTGCTGCTTTTAGATGTACAGGACAATGGACATAAAACCACAGTTTATACCATAGATACATATTAATGATTTCTGGAATTGCTAGTGAGCCTAGTGCATCCTGCATTCCGTTTTGTGGACTTTCTTTGGGTGGTTGAAGTTGGCAGTTTCTATCCCTGTATCTCGGTTTGCTGTTAGTGCCTGCAACCTTGAGATCAAGAAACTAAGGCTAGAGCTATTACGCATACTGAAATTTGTTTCCTGTAGATAGATCTAACCTAAGAACCAAAGAAACGTGGACAGACACATGATCTGACATAGATATGGACAACGGGATTTGGATCCTCTCCCATGCTCTCTCCCTTGCTCTCTCCAGTATCAGATCTGAACCGTTCAAATTAATTTGGACGGTCCAAATCTAATTATTTTTTTTTATATTTTCAAAAAAATAATTATTTTAAAAAAAGTAAAATACAAAATAAAATTATTTCCTTAACTGTAAATATTTTAAAAAATGTTTAAATTTAAAAAAATAAAAAAAAATTGAACCGTTCAGATCTTATGAGAGAAATAAGGGAGAAAGAGGCATGGGAGAGGATCTTTTTCATGGACAACGTGATCACGTCTAACATGTGTTAGACATAAACACGTCATCTTTTTTTATTTTTTTGAAGTGTCCACACTCCAACAACTAGTCAAACAGCAGTCCCACCCTTTGTTACAGCAGAAACATACAATTATATATGAGGCAACACACAACACTAATTCAATCCATTCTTGTACTACTATCTGTACCTGCCTCTGAATCATCTGAAGAGAGGGTGGGGGGCGAAGAAACCAGTCCATGGCCAGCGATAAAATATTCAACAGTTGAATGATAATGAAGTTGACGAAAATAACAAAGTCCATTATGATGATAATATCAAAACCACGGACTTTGAACGAAAATGAGAAAGAGTCATTTACCAGACAAATGAACAGGTGAAATTGGAAATATTAAAGACATCTTTTTTTCTTAGATGAAAGAGATAAATGAATGAACCTTATTACTGAGAGAAAATTATGGTTCGAAGCTAATGATTTTTATGCAAGCACTTAAGAAGGTCATTTGGATTTAAATGCTTTACAACTGAACTGTGAATCAAACCAAACCAACGCCCCCATATCAGGGTCATCGCTCCAAGAAATAAGCCAACATTGGCTTTTAATGATTACCAGAGTTATAATTCATTATGATATTTACCTTCTGCCACCGGCACATTCTGCTGAAACTTAAGAAGATAACTAGCTGCTAATGATGCATGAAGTGCAGCTCCATAAGGAAGTGCATCTTCATTGATTGTGAAATAGGGTGAGTGTACCGACTCGAGCTGTTCAATTGAAGTGCCCTTCATTCCAAGTAGGAAGAAGTAACCAGGTATACTCTCTTGATAGAATGCAAAGTCCTCAGATCCCATCAATGGTTGCATTTCTTTAACTTTATTGATCCCAAGCAAATCCCCAGCTACTTGTCGAAAATGATCATGCAAGTCACCATCGTTAACAGTTGGAGGGAAGAAGGCTTTCTCTTTATCAAGAAAGCTAACGGTTGCATTACACCTCTGCACAGCAGCTTGCCCAGTGATAACCTGCATATGCGAATCAACCTTGACCCTTAATAGGATTGCATAAAAAATAACAATAGGTCTTCAGTAGGTTTTTAAGTTTCAGAAGAGTGGGGGCAGAAGGAATTCAGAAAAAAGAAATCCCCAAAATTTGTGTGATCCATACATCTAGTTGCAGTTACTTTGGTTGAAGATTCATACAACAGAATACAAAAAGAAACATGATGCTTGTGTGTTTCTTTATGTTGTGTTTATCATTGAAAGATTGTACTAGCTATAGATAATTCTATGCATATGAAATACGGTATGCTCATCAATAACTGTTCAAGTTTTGTTACGCATAGAAAATTAACTAGTTATTCATGATATATGTTGTCATTAATTTAGAATAAAATTGTAAAATGCGTTGGTTTTATTAAATATTACATATGGCAATTTTATTTGAGTGTCTGTCTAATACTAAGTTTTAAAAGCATTATATTTTTCCAACATGCTTATAATCCGGTTAGTTTCAACAATCATAAGAAAGAAAACAACAAATACATAACTATGAGTTGATGATGAACATAGAAAAATGGAGGTCATTAGTGTCACTTTATGCACATAAATGGATCCAATCTTGTAATGGACGCACCTGCTCAATCCTCTGTCTCAGTTGCATGAAGCTTTCTTTTGAAAAAGCTCGGAAGGTACCACCAATTGTGACCGAATCTGGAATAACATTGAATGCACCGCCTCCTTGAAATTTTGCTACTGTTACAACCTGTGAGAATATTCTTTTTTGTCAAGATGGAGAGGGTTGTGAACATAAAATAGGAAAGTCCTCCTGGAAACAAGCCTTTCATTGTATTCAATAATCAGTAATTACCAGATACAGACACATCACACATGCATGTTTGTGGATGCAAAATCACACATGCTCATGGTTGCAGAGACATACACAGTCCTCTAGGTCTAGATCCCATCATGGCATCAATTATTGCTTCTTTGTTGTTGAAAAAGAACAGATGCCAATAATGGACGAGTGAACTGCTTTAATGTCAAAAGGCAGGACTTAGACTTCTGTTACTCATTCTCATGTCTATTTCACTGACAAGCATCCCTAAAGCTTTGCTCGGACTGGTCTCAGAATCACATAGTTTTTCCCATCCCGTGTGAACCAGATAATTATCAGGCCATACTGGATGCTCTGACTGGAAACTCTTGGAGGTCTTCCAACTCCTGAGTGTGTTTGCCAGTCAGCATATCCATTGACACAGTTCTTTGTAACTAAAGTTATATTAGACTACCTCTATCATGTAAAACCTTAAATAAGTTAACAAAGAAAGCAGGCAAAAATTTTCCATAATAGTACTATAAATTCTGGTATTGCACTAAATTCCACTATTAACAACACTTGTTAGAATTGTGTTCTAACTCACCAACTGTGGCAAATTCTTTTTATAGTTAGTCCTCAAATTTCCAGAAAGAGAAGTTATAATTGGGGATTATTTTAAGGATTGATCAAGATTGATTATAATAATTGAACCCATCTTAATCCTTATTCAAGCTGCTCCTTCATACAGACGCAGATTCCTTACCTACCTGGTAAGTTCAACTTCTAATAACCCTTGTGATAACACTTGTTTCTCATACAGATAATTATTTTCTACAAGAGATAATAAAACCAAAAGATAACCAAGCTTCGCACTAGCTCGGACCCATTCCAAGCCCCAGCATTTGATGGCCTCACTGCACAGTGTCACATATGCTGGTTTTGGATTTTGTATCATTCATGATCAATCATATCTTGGGGATGGAACTAGGAAAAAAAGGATGGTGGGTGCAATGTGCTGCATCCTTTTTTGCGGGGGCAAAATGTGTTGCAACATCTATAAAATTTCAACTTTCCAATATTTTCTTCAGTACTAATTGAACCAGATCTATACATATTTTTTTAGGGCAGGGCCCCCCCCCCCCCAATTATAATACAAGTAGGCCCATTCCTGCATATGTACTTGATCTTGCACTCCTAATTCTAGCATTGAACAGTAAACAGGATTATCTGCACATAAATAATAATGTCACCTCTTTTAAATGTTTGTCCAGTTCAACAAGCATAATTGTGAGCAGATGACATGGCCCTGTCTGGTAAACTGTTTTTAGAACAGTTTTCTGTTTTTAAAAACAAAAAAACTTGTTTGATAATGTGTTTTTAATGAAATGTTTTGTAAAACAAAAAAACAGAATTTTGTTTTCGGAAACAGAAAAATCAAAACATATTTTAGGTGTTTTGTAACCTTTGTTCTATAAAATCAGAAAAAAATAAAAAACAGCTACTTTTTATAATAATGATTCAAACGGATTTTTTAATTTTTTTGTTCTCAAAATTTGTTCTAAAAAACATTTGTTTTGAAAACAATAAAACAAAAACAGAATCTAACAGGCCCATAGATTGTATCCTAGTATTTTCTCAAATAGCTAACATGGCAGGCAACACAGTGTTCCCCGCAATGTAAGTTTTATGAGTCATGAGAGAATCAGCGATAGCATACATAAGTAGAAGGCCCATAAAGATTTTATATTGCATATGATTGAATATAATTGCTTAACATGACCAAAAGGAGGAACAGATACTATTAGGGTTTATTTTTATCATAAAAAAATACCTCTGATGTTTAGGTTTATGAAAAGGTGAGTGAAAGCCAGGGAATCCTTAAATTTCTAAGAAACTAGATTCCCAACCTAAGCTCTGTTAATACTTTGCTTTTACTTTTCCTTTGTTCTTTATGATGCCCAGACATAGCTTAAGTAACATATAGAAAAAGAACAAGTATAAATGAGCGGGCAATGACAAGGGAAACAAGGAGAAACAAATTTACTTGGGAGTCCAGAGGATCAGCCTCTCGAGAAACAAGATGTTGTAAGCTAACAATCACATTAGAAGCTGCCAATATGGGGTCTATTGTATGTTGGGGAATAGCAGCATGACCTCCCTTTCCACTAATTACTGCTTCGAAGAAGCCACTTCCTGCCAGTAAGGGACCAGACCTAGAGGCCACTTCACCAATAGATAACGTAGGCGAGATATGCAATCCAAAGATAGCAGTGACATTTTCTAAAGGTCCAGCATCTATAACTTTCTTAGCCCCTCCACCTCCTTCCTCTGCTGGTTGGAAAACAAGAACAACAGTTCCCTATTTAAACAACAAAAGAATAAATGATATCAAAAATCCATGAGAGGAAGAAAACAACAGAATTAGTCAATTCAGAACACGTAGTAGACACAGGTGACTGTCCCGAAACAGTTGAATGATTAAGAGGCCAACTTTTCTTTTCTATTCTTTTCTTTTCCCCCTTTTAAATTATGTGGGACATGATTCGAATTGAAAAACAAAAATAAATAACAAAAACAAAATGCATATAAGTACCAGAAGGACCAAATTTCTTGAGTATATCGTAAACAAGAGTAGTGATGTCACATAGTCACATTCTAAAATGAAATCAGAAAAGCAGTGTCTCACCTAAAAAAAATTAGCGGATCATGGATTTAAGTTCCATTAAATGAAAGTAAGTAGCTGATGTTATCTAATTGCTTGTACTGTATACAAATCTACCGTTTATTTTTTCATCATCGCTGGTCTACTACACACTGTACTTTAGAGTTTAAAGGATTTGTCTTCCTAGAGAATAACCTTAAGAAAGAAAAAAGAAACCAAAAGGCTAATATGAAGAAGCATACTTTTATCTCTTTTTCATGCTCTTTGAGGATCTTCGCAGCACCAAGAAGCATAGCAACATGAGCATCATGTCCGCAAGCATGCATCTTTCCAGGTACTTTACTTTTGTGCTCCCACTCCACCATTTCCTAAAGTTATTCAGAGCATCAATAAAATATAGAACACACAGTGCCCTCTTGGAAAGATGGACCCAGAAATTAGAGAGAAAGGAGGGGCTATAATGAAAAATTGACTAACAAAAGGCATATCACTTGAGTGTCACCCCAAGATCAAATCTAAAATAGTGCCAAAATTCCAAAACCATACAAGCATATATGCCCCCCCACAAAAAAGAAAAAAAAAAAAAGGTCTTAAAATTCATCTAGACCAGCATAGCAAGAGAATCTAGACCCAGAAATTAAAGAGGGAGGGACCATAATGAAAATTTGACTAAAGGAAAAGCCCTTTAAAAGTGCCATAATCCCAAAACCCTGTAGCATAAATTCATGCCCAAAAAAAAAAGTCAAATTCATCTAGACCTGCATAGCAAGAGCATCCATATCAGCTCTTATTGCAACAAAAGGAGGCCGTCCGGTACCTATGAAGCCGATAACGCCAGTAACTGCGACTGGGTATTTGTAAGGGATATCCAATTTATCCAATTTTGCTCTTATCAATTCACTGGTCTCAAATTCCTCATAACCCAGTTCAGGGTTCTCATGAATCTTCCTTCTAATTTCGATCATCCAATCAAAAACCTCTGGCTTTTTGGCAAATTTTAAAAACTCGATGGGAATTGCTGATAATGGTTGGTTCGACCTCAAGGAGGAATCTGAGAAGATAAGTGTTGCAGCAAAGAGATAAGACATTAGGATCAAGTTGACCCACTTGAAGAAACCCATGGTTACTTTGGAGTGTAGGAGATTGGATTGGAAAAGTTCAAGCAAGAAGAATCGGATGAATCAGATAAGTAGAAGAGTCCCCCCGTGAAGCCTGAAGCTGACCACCTCGGTATTTGAAAACGTGGAGTCTGTGGTATAAAACAAAATAATGTGGTCTGAGTTTGGGAGAAAGAAGATGAATGTATGGGCAGCCAAATGTCTCAGCGCGACAGCCGCAACACGTGAAAATTCCATTTCCTCACGTTTGCCAAATCAGTTGCGTTCTGGAGTTCGCACACAACCGGACATCACGTCTACTCCATTTGTAGATATTTTGGAGTAGGTTTGATTTATTACTAGAGAAATTCTTATATATGTCGGTCTATATTATATTATTTATATATTAATTAATAAAATAAAAATAAATTATATAATAAGCCTTTCACGGTAAATAATAGAATATAAACATATATAATATATTATTTATATAATAATAGAATAGTTAATAATTGAATATATAATTCAATTATATAATTTGATATTATTTTATTAATAAGACAATTTTATTTTATTTTATTTTATTTATACTTTTTTATTAAAATAAATAAATAACTTGACCTTCTAAAAATACTTTAAATTTTTTATTTATTATAATGATATTGATTCAATTTTAGTTAAAAAAAATTAGATATCTTTTTAGGTCTACATTCTCATCTAATTTTATTTGAATAAAAATTTTTAGATGATAATTAAATTCATACTATTAAAAATAAATATTATTTTTCTTAAGAATTAAGCTAATTTGCTTAAATAAAAATTAAACATCTTTAGTTTATAAAAAATAATAAAATCAAGTTAATTATAAAAAATATATAAATAGGTTGGATATAACTTTTTTAATAAAATTTATCTCTTACTTATTTATAAATTTATTTATAATTGATTTAATGTATTGATTTTTTATAGATTGATTGAAGTGTTAAAAAATTTTTGACTATGAGATTGATTTATTTTGTTTTCTAAAACAACCAGGAGATAAATAGTCTATTAAAATGTTTTGATAATTAGAAGAAAGGAGTCAAAGGAAATTAAGCGTAAGGCCTTCTATAGTTTATTATGATTTAATTAATATAGGGGTTTCATTTAATTTCTAATATACGATTCTAAAATTTAAATTTTTTAATTAAATTCTTATCATTTTAATTGTTTTTTGTAATTGAATCTCCATTGTTAATGATCATTACTATAGCATTACACATGTGCTAAAGACATAATTTCCAAGTCAATCAACACATGTACAATATGATGTTTATAGTATCACTGAATTTTTTAATAAATCTCTCATACTTTGAAATTTTGTTAATTGATCATCGTTTTTGTTTTTTATTTTTCGATTGGACTTATTTTTGTTAATTTTAAAAGAATTAAAGTCTAAAATATAATAAATGTTATTATTGGTTTTAAATTTTAAAAAGCAATTATGTGTTAAATTTATAAATAAAAAAGAAGTAAAAAATTATGTTAAATTTTGCATCACTTACAAATAGTTTTATAAATTTTTAAAATAAAAAATTAAATCTCTTACCTGGCACACTTTAAAAATTAAATCTTTTTGTCCGTTTGATCTTTAATGCCATTCCTAAATTATGTGTTGTAATATTGAAATTTTGTAGAAGACATCATTATAACATGTGATGTGCACTTTTTTTTTTAACCCCATGTACATTTTTGGATATACTGTGATGTTCAAATTTTATCAATAAAGTAAATAAAAAAGCTATTTTTAAAATATAAAAATTAAAAAAAATAATTTTTTATTTAAAAATTTTTAAAAATTATTTACAATAAATCAAATTTTCTGTTCTTCTTCTTCTTTTTACTCAGATTCATCGCTTTTTCGTAATTATCCAATAAGTCAGTAAATAATTATCATAATAAGTGTTGTAAGTAGTAAAGCCTGCTAAAACACCACATCAATAAATTTTCATTAATTTATGATATAATTACATAATACATTATATGTATCGAAGTTATTTTTATATTCTAATGTTACATTTAATATGTAAAAAAGAAGATTGAGAGAATTAAAAAAAATGAATAGATAACATAGAAACTAATGTTTTTATTTTAAAAAATTATAAAATAAAATAAATATTATTAAATAATAATTACAAAAGTATAATAAATATTTTTTAATCTTTTTAAAAACTTTCTTTCTTTAAAATGTGTAACAACACATACCATACGTGACAAATGAGTGCCACTTTCTTCACATAAAATACACAAGAATTTTACAAATGAAATTGAAGGATAATTACTCAATTACTTCATCATAAAAATCTCAAACAATGCGTAAGAGTAAGATTCAAAGGAACCAACCGCAAACTCATCAAATTTGGAAGCAAATAAAAATCGGGAAGTAAGAGGAAGAACAACCTGGAACAAAGTAAAAGGGAGATGGCATTGGGTTCTTCTAAGGGGAATGAAATAAACACTTTCTGAGTTGCATGGAGTACATTGCATTGACTGAACAAGTAAGATGGAATAATCTCGATACTATGTCACTGGTCATGGGTCCATTTGACAATTATACAACCACAAGACCACCCACCACTTCCATTTGTTACTTTTGTTACTGGCGATGTGTGGGGAGATTTTGTTTAAGAGGAAATTTAAATACAATGTCTATATATGTCATTAGATTTTTCAATAAAAATATAATGAGTGATATTTTTTTTATAATTTAGCATTAAATAATTGAATCTTTCAAAGAGTTTTGTACCATCTCATGTTTATATTAAAAAAATTTATTGACAACAATATAAAAAAATTATGTCTAAATTTAGTCTTTTGTTGAATTGTCTCATTTTTTTGTTCTCAATTTGAATGATAGAGAAGGTTTGTCAAACCATAAGATTATTTTTAGTCCAAAAAAGAAACCATAAGATTATTTTGATTGAGAAAAGAAATAATAAAAAGAGGTTAAAGATTTAATTTTTATTTTAATGGCAGAAAAGTGAGAGGAGGGAGAAAGAAAATCAGGATTTAGTTCTAGTATTAAAATTGCATAGTTTTGTTTAATGTGAAATATAAATACCAATTTTTGAATAAATATAAAAATACATTATATAATAACTAAATAATGATGTATCAAAACTTGTTATATGTCATCACATATATTATATATCATCATATCTGTGAACTTTATTAATGGTATATCTATGAAAATGTGTTATTGATAACTGTCTAAATGATTAAATCAAAAAAAAACAAACTTGCCAAAAACTAAATTAAAAATTATTCATTGGACTAAATTTATTTTTACTATCATATTCTCTAATTAAAACATGAAAAATATATAATTATCTAATTATAACATAATATGTGTATGATTAAATAAAAACTATAAAATTGTCTACAAAAACCATACACTTGATATATTATTATTAGAGGACTATGTACTTATTATATTTTAATTAGAGAACTTGATAATAAGAATATAAAGAATCCAAAAATATAACATCTAGCTTTATTTGCTTGTCTAACTTATTGATCCAAGTTAATTAATTATAAGATTTCCTTGCGAAAGCTCTTTAATTGAAATAATATTAATTTTTTAATAAATAATTTAGTTAAATAATCAACATCATACTAATTAATCGAGTATCTAATCAAATATCACCATTAATAGTCTAAATTATGTTCCTTTAAACTCCAAGAAATATTCATTCAATCTCTACTACAATGTTTACATATGTATTCATATACAACCTAAATAAAAATAAACACATTGCATAACAACTCAAAAATAATAATCTAATTAAAGTTATACATCTCATAAATCTCTAGTTACAGCTTTGATAACTTAGTCTTACCTATTCATCGATTATAATGTAACATGATTCAATTAAGATGCTCATTATAATACTTCTTTTTACCAAAATCCATCTTTTTACCTAAAATGGCAAATAAAGAAAAAGTGTAGATGAAGCATTTTAGCCATAACATAAAGCTTTTCACAATTCATTTCTTTGCCATAAAACATATGCATTTCTCGTTACTTTTGCTATGTGAACCATCAAGTTTCAAAAAAAAATTTTAAATAGGTCATCTTGAAAAACAAAGCATTTTATTTTATAAATTTATTTGAGGATAACCATGGCCTCAGTGGTGTCTATCACAAGAAGTTTCTAAAAACTTCATATGCTCAATCACGTCATACAAATATCCTATGATACCCCTGTTTCATTTCGTCCCATACCAGAATGAGTAAACTTAATGTATATCATCATTAAACCTCATTCAGCATAACATCACATAACATTTACTATCATTTCCTTGGGAATTCACCCAAAGGTAACATAACGTATTCATAAGCATATCCTTCAAAATATCTCATAACAGGTCAAATAATTTTACTTTAAGAAATGCAACATCATTCCATAAATTTTCTATTAAATACATTATATGCAAAATCATCATTTCTATAAATCATCTCATCCAATATTTGAAGTGTAACTAAACATTTTCACAATCCATTTCATAAAAATGAGAAAACATTTATAGAATTATGTTATGGAACTAGTTACCTTACAAAGATACCAAAAGTACAATTGCCTAGGCAAAGCCAATGAAAGCCAAATTACAAATCTACAAAATAAAGTAATATATATAGATATATAACATGATCTACTAAATAAACTATCATAATTTATCTACTTACCAATCAATCAAGTCCTCTAAGCTACTCTTCCACCAAGGATGTGCACTTTTCACACACTTGCACCTTAATTAAATATCTTTTGAACTTGCAAAATAAACAAAAAGACTCCTTAAATTGATCATTCAAACGTATAAAGGAAAATTATAAGATAAAAATTATACCTTAAACTCATCTTTTAACCACCTATTAGCCTCTTAGGACTTTTATCAAACTTCTATAATATAAACTTAATATTCAAATATTCATTTAATTAATAGAAACTAGTGTGTATAATAGAAATTATGCCTCTAATAATCTAATTAGCCTCTAAGAAGTTGAGATCCTTATCCGCTTCAACCTTGAAAATTCTAACATCATCCAATTCAAATTTCAACCAATTCAAAAGAAAGCTTAGAAGGAGTAAATTAATTCTTTCTTCACTCACCTTAGCTAATTCTAACTAGAGCCAACCTAAATTGAAACTTAAGACCTTGCATTCATGGCTTTTTCTCACTTTTTAGATCTATTTTCTCTCCTCCCCCCCCCCCTCCCTTTCCACTCTCATAAGCATTGATTATGGCTAAGGAAGATAAAGGAAATCGTGACCTGGGTTATGTTAATGATGGCTATAAGTCATGGGTCATAGATCAAGTTCACATAAAATGATTTAATAGGCTTGAGTAAGTCTAAATACATTATCGAGCTTCTTATTTATTTATTTTAACTAAACCATTAGGTTTTTATTTATTTTCTTATCATCTTCTAATCCAATTAAATAAAAACGTAATAGATTATCTATCTTATCTTCCATACCCATTAAATTCCTATTTTTTAAATTAAAGTTTAATAATTCGTTAAACAATAAAATAATAAAAATAAACAATCAATAACCCATAATTAAATACATGCCCTTTGACCAATAATTATTTAATTTAAAATTCTTCAATAAATCATTAATTAATTATTTTAATTAATTTAATATTACATGATTCAACATCTTTCCCACTTTTTTAAAAGTTTTGTCCTTAAAATTGAATTGCCTCCTGTAAACAAGGTCAAATATAACTTCGTCATGTCTCCTTCTATCTTTTAAGTTGCCTCTTCCAAGGATAACCTATCAAAGACCATCATAATCAACGATATACTCTTGCTTATAAGTTTCTTAACCCGCTAGTTAACAACTCTCCAATTCAATCACATAAGACATATCATCTTGCAAATGCCTTAACTCATACTTAATGACATGTAAAGTGCCGAGTTGGTATTCCTTAAGTTACAACACATGGAAAACATCATGAATGATAAAAGTCCCAAAAGGTGAGTTTAAGGTATAATTTTTTTATGTGTTGAATGATCAATTTGGGCAATGGGAGTCTTCTTGTTTATTTGGCAAGTTAAATAAACATTAAATCAAGGTAGAAGTGTGTGAAGAGACATGTCCTTAGTGGAAGAGTAGCTTTAAGGACTTGGTTGATTGGTAAGTCAATAAATTATGAAAGTTTAATTAGTAGATTGTGCTGTATTAATATATATATATATATATATATATATATATATATATATATATATATATATATATATATATATATATATATATATATATATATATATATAAATTTATTTTGTAGATTGGTAATTTGGGATTCATTGGAATTGTTAGGGCCATTGTACTCTTGGCTCCTTTACAAGGTAGCTAGTTTCATAACATAATTCTATGAATGCTTTCTCATATTTTACAAATGGATTGTGAAAAAGTTTAATTGCACTTCAAGTATTTGATGAGATGATGATTTTGCATATAATGTATTTGATGGAAAAATTATGAAATGATGTTTTATTCTTGAAATAAAATCATTTGATTGCTATGTGATATTTTGACAGATATGCTTATAGTTATATTAAGTTGCCTTCAGGTGGATGCCCAAGGAAAGGATAGGAAATGTTATATCATGTTATGCTAGATGAGTTTGATGCATGCTTATATCCTTGAAATAGTGATAACTTATTTTTAATAAAGATATGTTAAGCTTGCTTAGTTTGGAATGAGATAGAATAAAGCAAAGGTATCATAGGATATCGTGTGTTACGATTGAACAATTGGATATCTTAGAATCTTCTTATGGTAGATGCCATTAGGACAATGGTTGTTCTAAAATAAATTTATAAAATAAAAGTTTTATTTTTCCAAGATGATTTATTAAAAAAAAAACTTGATAGTTCACATGATAAAAGTAATGAGAAAAGCCTATGTTTTTATGGCAAAGAAATTAAGTGTGAAAAACTATACGTTATGGCTAGAAATGTATGATTCAAAACTTCACTAACTACTAAAATTTTATCTCATCTACACTTTTTCTTCAATTGGCATTTCTAGGTAAAAGAATAGATTTTGGTAAAAGGAAGCATAACAATGAGTTTCTTAGTTTAATTATTTTATGTTATAGTCAAATTATAGGGAAGACTATGTTATCAAAGTTGTAATCATAATGGACCTGATCATAGCTCGAAAAATACGCTCAACTAGATAGGCCTGACTTGAAAAAGAAAACGAATAAGTTTAAGAAAAAGAAACTCCGAAAAAAAGGCCCATCTTTAAAAAAGCCTGTTTTGTAAATGGGTTAGGCTCAGGCATTTTTTGTAGCTCAACATATTTTTTTTAATTTTCATTAATTAAAATAATATGTTAACTTGTTAAGTTGCTAATATAACCTTAAGCCCCTCAACTCTTTCTCTTCCTACAGTTAATCGAACCCTTACCTTCCTTTCATTCTCTCTCACTTTCACAACTCACAGCTTACTCTTCATTCTTCAATTCGTCACTTTAATTCACCAAACTCTTCAGCCTCTTCATTATTGACAATGCTACTGAGCTAATGGATAGCCATTAATCGCATTGATAGGGAGCTCATCAAAGTCTTCTCTTCTGGTTCATAAGAGTTGGACAACCACTGAAGATGTCATTTTACATGTGTGTCCTCTTCCTGCTTCTTTGTGTTTCATTTATTTCTTTTGCAAATTAGGTATCCAATGCCATAAATTCATGCTTCATCTTCTCTTAGATTTGATTATTAGTTTTCCCTTCTTTTTTGCCTTTTTACAGTAGTTTAGTTGGTATCCACTTGTTGTTGCTTCAATCTTTGGCTTTTTAAGATAGTTTTTATACTTAATCGTTGCTTTTAAGTTGTTAAATAGTGTAGATTTGAGTTAAGGGTAGTATTATGAAATATGAATAAGAACCATGACATTGAAATTTGGACTTTTGTAGCTTTAATATTTTCCATCCATGATTCAAAATTACATATCATTTAAGCTATGTGTTTGTGTGTTATGAATCAATGAGGAATGTGAAGGCTGGTGACGTTTAGAAACTATCTACCGCATCTTCACTGTTTTGTTGCAATGTTAATGAAATTTATAATACATTGATTTGCTTATAGTCTAATTGAGGTAAAAAGCCTTAGTTATAACTTTTTTTTATCTATCTAGTGCTCTCTAATGTGAAGCTTTTGGCATAATTATCATTTAAGTGACATGGTTTTGATTGTTTAAGCATGATTACCCAAACTCCATGGGATTAGATTTTAAGCCTTATACAATTATTTATTATACATGTCAAGCTGCTAGAAAGGGCTTTATAATTTGGTATCTTAGTTCATGGACATTTTAAGAATTCTTATGTAAAATGCTTAATCTTACTTGTAAAAGTTCTAAATTATACCAAATCACTCTTCCTAATCATGTCCTTTTTTAAATTAAAAATGCATAAAGGAACAATAAACTAAATAATTTATAATCATTCTTTTAGCAATCACTCTAACAAAAAATGGTTATCAATTCTTGTTCCATTATTCAGAATAAAGTTAGCTATTAATATATCTATTTTGTTGGAATCAAATATTATGTTTTAGGGTTTGAATGTTATGGTGTGTTTATGCAAGTGTTTATGTTATAGGTTTCAAAATAAATACAAATTTAATAAATCTTTAATATAGTAATGATGTGTAAATATAATTAGTTGGGTACATAAGAACAAGGATCAACAAGGGAAATGTAAGGAATGGTAGAAATGTGAAGTATTTGTATGCAATTAAGAGAATTGCTTTCTCAATTGCATTTGTTGGAATAAAGTTATAGTCTTTATAAAATGTAGTGTCTTTTTTTCTGTCTTACAATTTAAGTCTTATGACACTCAAATGCTACCCTTTTGGACAAGATTTAACTCCAAGCTTATGGATTAAAGAATTTTGGTGTCTCTACTTTAAGTTATGAGTAAATAATACCCCCTATATATAACATATTTTATTGTTTTCAAAGTCTTATTCTTGATTTCTAGTGCATGCCCTTTATGTTTGATCTTTGATTGTTGTTGAAATTGTGGTTGAACTTATATTTCCACTATATGTTGGAAATGTCATATTCTTTTATGATGGAAATTAACTAATATTGTATACCAAAGTTACATAATATGTTCTAAAGGTTGTAAAGTACATTCCAAAGTCACATATAATATGTTCTAAGAGCTATATAATTATCTAGACAACCTCTATCACAAAATATCATTTGCATCTTTCTTTATCCCTCTTTGTGCTTTAATAAATAACTATTACTTTTGATAAAAATGTATTTACATGGATTTACAAATATATTTTGGCTTTTTTGGTTTTTCAATGTTTTAACTACAAGAGTACTTCTTTGATATGGCAATGACAACAAGTAACATTGACAATACCCCATCAAAAGACGTAGTTGTGCAACATGTAGACATTATGAATGAAAATTCTCCTGAGTATCAAGCTAAGAAGAAAAAGAAGTTGGCTTCCCAAGTATGGTTGCAAATGACAAATTTGGAAGATGGAAGTGCTCAATGCAATCAATGTAAAAAGATTTTTGTTGCAGAGTCACACAAAGGTACTTCTCACTTAATTTGTCACTTGGTTATGTGTAAGAAATGTGTATTACTAGACATTAGGAATTATAGTAGGTTGGATAATACAATTGAAACTGATGGGTCAATATCTCTAGCATCATTCACTTTTGATTGGAATAAAAGTCGAAAGATCATTGTAAATTTTCTTATTTGTGCAAAGCTACCTTTTAGTATTGTTGAGTTACCTACTTTTAGACATATGTTGCAAACCCTTACACTAGAAAGTAAGACAATAAGTAGGTATATAGCTAAGATAGATGTGATGAGCATTTATTCAAATGAACAACAATTGGTAATGAAGGAATTGGCAAAAGCCCTTGATAAGGTTGCATTAACTTCTGATAATTGGATATTTGAACACACATATGATAGATATATGTGTATGATAGCTCATTGGCTTGACATAGATTAGAAATTGCATAAAAGAATAATTTGCTTCAAAGCTCTATCACTACCTTTTACTAGAATTTTCCTAGCTTATGAAGTTGTCACTTGCTTATTTAAATGGAAGATTGATGAGAAAATATGTAACATTACATTAGACAATGCTAGCTATAACAATGTGATGGCTACTTATATGAAAATGATGCCTTCTTTTTTAGAAATTTAGTGTGTAACGACATCTTTTTTCAAATTCAATGCTCTTGTCATATTTTGAATTTGATTATATAAGCTGATCTAAAAGAAGTAGACAATGTTATTGCAAAAATTCGTGAAGAAGTGAAATTTATTAAAAAGTTAACTCTTATGCAAAAGAAATTTTATAAAATGGTTAAGACAAATTTCAACTTTGTTACAACTAAGAAATCGAGGGTTGATATATGTGTGAAGTAAAATTCCACATTTTCAAAGCTTGAATATGTCATTTACTATCAGAAGGGTTCCAATATTGAGGGCAAAAGGATAATAGTTTTGGTATATTTGTACTTTCTAATGAAGAGTAAGATAAGGTTAAAAAAAATCCAATTTCTAACATCTATTTTAAAAAGGTATGTCAAATTCACTTATGCTTGTTTGAAACATATAAAAATCCTCCTATTTTTATGGCGAATGTGATTTTAGATGTGTTTGCAAATTTTTAAAAATATTAGGATGAATATAATTTGTTACTTTCTTATGCTATTATATTGGATCCAAGGGAGAAGTTGAATTTTGTTCAAGTACGCTTTCAACAAACCTTTCACCAATGTTGGCGAGCAATTGGCTAAGGTAATCAATATTCTTTGTGTAATATTTAAGCACTACAAAGAAAATCATTTTGTGAATCTAACATCAATTGGGGGAGATTTAGGAGATACTAGCTCACAATCAACTAACAGAAACTTATTTGATGATTATAATCAGTTCTCAATTTCCAAAAGATAGACATAAACTAGGAAATCAAAGAACCAACTAATGAATTGAGTACAAAACTTCATATCTTAGACTATTGGAAACCAAATGTTGCACGATTTCCTAAGCTATCATCAATGGCTTGAGACATTTTAGCAATTTCAATATCTAATATGGCTTCTTAATCTATTTTTAGTATTAGTAAAATGGTAATCAATCCTTGAAGGAGTTCATCGAGCAAAAAGACCATTAAAGGTCTAACATGTTTAAAGGATTGGTATCGTGCAAAAGGCTTTATGTAAGGTAGTTTTTTATTGAATATTTTGCCAATGTCTATTGATTTTACTAAGGTTCATTTTTAAAAAGGTAAATATATGCTATTATAACCTTTTAGGAGAGTTTCAAGTAGATGATTCAATCTCCTTTGATGATGAAGTTAGTCCTCACATTTCTTTAGAGGATGTTTTCTAATACTATAAGTTTCCTAGCATTATAAGTCTTCTTTATAGATAAGGTAATGATATTGTAATTAATACTTTCTTTTTGTTGCTTCATGAAGGTATTGAAACTTGCAAGGATTTCAAGATTTGAATATTGGAAAGTTTGCAAGTTAATGTTGTGTAATGTGCATTTTAATTAGAGGATTTCTTTGTGAGAATTTATGCATTGTCTTTAATTCTAGACAAAGCGAGTGACTTTAATTATTGTTTTTAATTTGTGTTTTGGGTCATTATGTTGCTTTATGTATTGGCTTTTATCAGTTCTTACTTCTTAGTGGTTTTTATTCGAGACAAATTTGTGTATTGGTTCCAAATAGTGTGTGCAAATTTATGTATTGATTCTTTGTGTTCCTTTATATATTATTTTTTATTTTGGACAAATTTATTTATTGCATCATGTATTGTTTTTGTTGCATTATAATAACTTCAAAAAATTAGAAAGTGAGTTTTTATCTAGCCTTGGCCCAACCTAATTACACTTTGGGGACTGAGTTTAGGCTCGAGCCTAAGCCTATGTTTTTGATAAATATTTTCATGAATTTAACCCATGATTAAATCTAAACCAAAGATTTATGAAATGTTTAACTTTAGTTGGATTATTTATTTTAATTGTTACGCAATGAGTTTATTTTTATTTGGATTATATATGGAAACATATATAAACATCATAATGGGGATTAAATGAATGTTTGATGAAGTTTGAAAGGTGTGATTTAGACTATTAATGGTAATATTTGATTAGATACTTGATTAATTAGTATGATGTTGATTATTTAGATAGATTATTTATTAGAGAATTAATATTATTTCAATTAAAGAGCTTTCGCAAGGAAATCTTATAATTAATTAACTTACAGAAAATTAGATAGGTAAATAAAGCTGGGTGTTACATTTTTTATATCAATCTATAGTTAAAAAAAACCATTAAAAATTTATGTTATTTGAGGTTATTGGAGGATGTAGTATGCCATGTGTTGGGGTTTAATACCTATAATAATTGAGGTATAATGAATACTAAGGCTATGATCTTTATGTCCATAAGTTAGGCATGACTAATGAGAGAAACCAGGCTAAGACATTTCAAGAATTGAGAAGGGCCATGGGTGAGATGGCTAGTAGGCTATAGGATCAAGCTAATGTTTTAGTGGAAAATAACTTTAGGAAATAAGAAAAAGAAGTACTTTACATCATCTTGACACACCCATGGCAATCACTTAACTCACTTTGGTAGCGTCTCAGCTCCTTTCCTAGTTTCTGACTTTAAAGAAACAAGGGGACGTATAGACTTTAGGGACTACAAGTGATGAAGGAAGAGCTAAGCTGTGTTATAATTTTTTATAATTATCATGATGCAAAAAGGGTATAGAAGTTGAGAAAAAGGGTAGTAATGAAAAAGTTGTTGAAAAAGGTTAAAAGGAATTAGATTACAAGTTAATGGGAAGATTCGTTAGCATTTGTAGGAATGTATGATCTAATAGTGGCTAAGTAATAGACTAGGTAGTTAAAAAAGATCTTTAAGGTGATATGGTGCTTAGATGAAGAGAAAGTCTTACTAGTAGTGTGTAAGTTAGAGAAAGATGCAAAGGACTGGTGAAGAGGAAAAACATGGCTCTTTAAGGAAAAAAGGGTGTTCATTACATAGGCAATGTTTTAGGCATCGTTCTATAATAAGTACTTCCCTGATCATGTTAAGAGTGTGAAGGAAGCTGAGTTTCTAAGGTTGGTACAGGGTGATATGTATATCTACCAGTATGAATTAAAGTATGAAGAGTTGTTTGAGTTTTCTAGTTATCTAAATCACACTCACGATGAAGCATGAAAGCCAACCAATTAAAGGCTTGAAGCTTAACAATATGGTTCAAATAGCAGGCTATAAGATTAAGAACTTTATGTTGTTCGCAAATAAGGCCAAAGTGATATAAGATTGAGTAAGAATTTACTCGTGATAAACCTCAATCCCACAGAGGAAGAGGGCAATGAAAGTGTAGTTCAGGTAAGAGATACAAGCAATAAGCAATGGAACATGAAGCTAAGGCCTATAAGTTATAAAAGGAAAGGAAAGACGAGTGTGCTAGCCACTTTTTTAAAAAAGTGTAAGAAGTGTAGTAAACCTTATGGGAATAGACTATGTTTAAAAGGTCAGAATGTATGCTTCAATTATAGTAAGCGAGGTCAATTTGCTAAGGATTATCAAGATTAAAAAGAGATAGCCCCAAACTTTAGACCATAGAACCAAGGGCAATTTTTTGTAGTTCAACAAAAAGACAATCATTTGTGTGGTATGTTAAAAATTCATATTTATATTATAAATGCACTATTTAAGTATAGAGCCATCCATTCTTTTATTGCTTATGATTATGTGAAGCGTTTGAGTATGAAAATTAATGTTTTACCTTTTAACCTGTCAATTGCTACTTTTATGAGATGTAAAGTAATTACTTCTAAAGTTTGCCTTAATTGTATTTTATAGTTTGATAATCGATATACTATTCTTAACTAAATATGTATCCCTTGTATTGATATTGATGTCGTTATTGATGTGAATTGATTATCTACTAATCATGCTATTCTATATTGTTCTCCTAAGTATATCTTTAACTCCTTGTATTTCTAATAATGAAACTTTAACTGTTTATTTTACTTGTCTACAACCCAAGCTAAGAGATACCTTAAGATAGGATGTAAGGGATATTTGATTTTCTTTTTCCTGCAAGCTAAAACTAAAAAAAGGCATAGAAAGTATATTTGTTATGAGTGAATACCCAAAAGTGTTTTCTAAGCAAGTTAGTGATCTTCCTCCTAATAAAGAGCTCAAGTTTATCATAGACCTAATGCTTGGTAATAGATCCATATCCAAAGCCCCTATTAGTTGGCAGCTACTAAGTTAGCTAAGTTGAAAAAGTAGCTAAAGGAATTGTTATAGAAAACGATTAATTAGGTTTAGAGTATCCCCTTAACGTGCACTAGTATTTTTTGTTAAGAAAAACGATAGAAGTCTTAAGCTATACATTAAATATATGTAGTTGAATCAAGTTAAGATTAAGAATAAGTATTCACTACCTAAAATAGATGACTTGATAAATCAATTGACTGGAGCCACTGTGTTTTCTAATATAGACTTAAGATTAAGATATTACTAGTTAAGGTTGAGAACATGCCTAAAATGGCTTTTAAGACTAGGTATGAAGATTATAAGTTTTTGCTTATACCTTTTGATTTGACCAATGCTCAAGCGATTTTCATGTATTATATGAATAAGATTTTCAAACCCTACTTAAATTAGTTTATGGCCGTCTTTATAAATAATATCCTTATCTATTCTAAGAGCCCTAAGGAACATGAGAAACATCTTAAGATAGTGTTCCAAGTTTTGAAAGAAAAATAATTATTTGCCAAATTTAGTAAATATAAGTTTTGATTTAGAGAGGTTCGATTCTTGGGACATGTTAATGCATTGACTTATACTCAATGACATGTGCAGGGTCAGGTTAGTATTTCTAAAGTTACAACACTTTAAAACATCATCAATTTGAGAAAAATTAGGTGGTAAGGCAATGCGATAAGTAACGTGCCTAACTCAATCAAGAATTTGAAATAAACCTATGTATCGAGAATTAAGCTTTCTTGATATCAAAGACTACCTTATGCCTGTAACTAAAAAGACTATAAGAAAAACATGATCATTGACCTTAAACTCTAATGATCTCTTTCTTTTATTTGTGTAGCTCTTTTGCCTACACTGAGTGGTAAGTAATCTCTTCCTAATGAGTTCAATCTGTTTAGTGTTTTGATTAACAATATCAAAGCCTAACAAACTCGTTTCTCTTAATTCAACCCAACAAAGTGGAAACCAATATTTTCTCTTGTAAAAGAGTCTTAAATGGTGCCATCTAGATATTAGAATGATAACTATTATTGTAAGCAAACTCAACTAATGATAAATATACATCTCAATTCTCTTTCAAGTCTAAAACACAAGGCCTTAACATATCCTCTAAAATTTGAATGGTCCATTCAATTTGTCTACTTGATTGATGATCATAAACCATACTAGAACTTTAGTTTAGTTTTTAAAGCTCTTTGAAGTGATTTCCAAATTTAAAGATAATTCTAGGATCATACTTTGCTATCTGGTATCTCATGAAGTCTCACAATATCTATGATGTAAACCTAAACTAGCTTGTCTAAAGGATAAGTGGACCAAATTGGCAAGAAATAGACAGACATAATCAATATATCTATTTATCCAAATTGCATCAATACATGAAAGTCGATCTATCTATAACTATCCAAATTACATAAATACATGAAGATATTTTAGGTAAACCTATCACACAAAGTCCATTAAGATAATATCCCATTTTCACTCAGGTGTCTCTAAGGGTTGCAACAATCTAGTTGGTTTCTAGTATTCTATCTTAACATTTTAATAAGTCAAACATTTAGACACATAATTGGTTACATCTAATTTCATATCTCGCCACGAAAAGGTTTTTTTAAGATCCTAATACATTTAGTAGTATCTGAATAAATGGTATATTTACTCTTAAAAGCTTAAGCTAAAATCACATCCCTCTAATTATCACTTTTTGGAAACCAATCTACCTTAATGTAAAATCACATCATTCTCAACAATACTAAAATATTTAAATTTACCTTGAGAGGCCTCTACTTTTCTAATTGGTACCTAAAATCACTTTAAATCTTAAGTTCACTCAACCAAAGATTTCTTGCATTAACAAAAATAGATAGGATCAAGTCTCTTAAATCCTTACTCAACTATTGTTTCCTAAGCACCATCCTTACCATATCAAGAGATTTTCTACTCAAAGCATTTGTTGCAACATTTTCCTTCCTTAAGTGATATTTAAGTACAAAACGCTAATTCTTAAGAAACTTTACCCACCTTTTCAACTTCTTGTTAAACTCTCTTTAATCAAAAGAACACTTAAAACTCTTGTAATTGCTAAAAACCTCAAATATTGCTCCTTCTAGATAATATCTCCAAATCTTCATAGCAAACACCATTGCAACCAACTCTAAGTCATAGCTACAATAGTCCTTCTCCCTTAGTCCAAGCTACCTAGATTTTCAATGGTTTTTTTTAAACCATTGCTCTGATACAATATATATATATATATATATATATAATACTTGCCTTTATTTGCCTATCCATTTTTTTATCCAAGTTAATTAATTATAGGATTCACTTACGGAAACTCTTTAGTCGAAGTAATATTAATTCTCTAATAAATAATCTAGCTTTAAGAACTAAAATTAAGTTTTGGTCATAACAAACACTTACAAGGGCTTTAGATTAAAAATAAAATGTTTTGATACTACGGAATGCTACCTCACCTTTTAACTATCTTTATGAGCGACATTGAATTAAAATGAAGATACAGATATGAGACCACTTCAGGATCAAGTAGCATCGGTAAAATTTTAATTATAATTTAACATTTTCATTCTAACAAAGTTCATTTACACACACACACACAGACCACCTGTCTAAAATTTGACAAAGAAGTAAGATGTACCAAAGAGGGGAAACCAGAGATGCAAACCTGCACAGTCTGGTTGCAAAACACCCTCTCATGTAAGTTGATTTATGCCTCTTGAACAAAGCCAGCAAGAAATTGATACTAGGATCTCAGCTCTTGCAGCCGAAAAGAGAGGCAGCTAAACACGTTCAGCAAGAGGGAGTGTTGAAGTATATGTATTATGAAATATTTTCTGTTAATAAGTCATCCTTTTTCATTGTCAAAACATAGATCTGCAATAGTTCTGGCCCAGCTATCAGAGAACATTTTCAAAGAAAATTAGTCTAGTATTAGACTATCAGTGAACACTAACGTTGACTATACATAATCTTAATATCAGATGTGGGCATCTTAGATGCAGGTTTATCTTACACACCCATGTTAATACGCTGACAAATCATACACCTAGTAAATATCTTCCCAATCGGACAACTCACAGAATATGTACCGCTTGACAGTATTTCAGAAAATTCCTATCCAGAATCAAGTTTTCAGGTTTTACAATTTCCCAAAGCATTTGTTATAAATCTTAAAGGTTCAACATACCTTTGTATGACTTACCCCAAGGTCCCTTGTGTGAACCAAAATGAAAAAACTGAAGTTTATTTATCAAATGACATTTTTCACAGCACTAAAACGGAAAAACCCAGCTTCAACATCAACCTACAGGGTGCACAAAACAACTAATACCAGTTGAAAGAAACAAAAACCAGACTCCTTAATCACTTGGGGACCACAAGCATTAACATCGTGCATGACAAGAAGCATTCGCAATGATGATTAATAACGCTACGTATACTTATTTAGGATTGCAGTCCAAGTTATCAATGTTATCGTTTTGCATGCATCAACCTCTATAGATTAAACACAATGTCAACATAAACGAATAACACAATTCAGTACTTTTTGCACACATTTTGAGAACAACCTTCACTATAAACCCAGATATTTATCAAGATCTAAAAAGATTGAGATTAATTTATGCTATACACAGTTTACGCAACATAAAGATTAGCATATTAAGAACCTGAAAATCATCCAAAAAAACTTCAAGAGAACAACAATTAGGACAATGATTGTCTTGAAAGCTAATGATTTACACTCAACTTGCCTAGTCTCTGAGAAATACTGTTACAATATGATGGTTCCTGAAAATTGTAATTTAGATACAATCCATAATCTTGAGTATCATGTACCACAACATCACATGAAACCAATTTCTAAAACAAAACTTCGCCCGCCAAAACTCATGAATTTTAAAATCTGAACCCCATAAGGCCTCAATACTTCGTATTTAGTCCCAACTCTATCTGTCAACAAAATAGATTTCCATTTATATCACACTGACCATGTCAGTGCCAAAATTACAAGGAAAATAACTGACACCTCCAATCCTCCTGCATACCTCTAAGAAATTCTTAGCTTACCCATCCCAGCAATTTCATGCGTGGCATTATATTAGTATCACTAAAATCATCTTTGACCTTCATACTAAATGAACAATGTCAAGGCCTTTAAACACTTTTCAGTTTCAACAACGCAGCATTTGCTCAGATTTATAATGTTGCTCCAGTAGCCTCTCAAACTCCACAATTCTCTTAGCCAGCAGTTACTAGAAATGGGAAACCCATTTGAACAGATTCACATTTCAACATGTTTCTCCTAATATCATATACCCTCTAAATCTCTAATATACACAAAATCCAACCCCAATTCCCTGAGAAGTGAGGACAAACAAAATCTAAAACCTAATGAACTGAAAACAAATTGAGAAGAGAATAAACAAATTTAAGAATTCACATTATCGCAGTCAATATATAGAAACCAACCAAATTATAATATAATGCGAAGGGCATCGAAATGCCTACGCAAAGTCTACATACTGACTTAGAGCAAATTCAGTTTCATATAAACAAATCACTCATTCTAATGATAATGTTTAATGTCCACAACTCCCAGTCACTGTGATTACGTAATAGTATATATTGCATTCACAAACGATACCCATCATTCTAATGATAATAACAATTCAATTTTAACCTCTAGCCTTAAGTTCCGCAAGCCTCCTAGACAAGTCATCTTCGTCGACCTTCTCAGCCTCCTTAGTGGGCACTGCGTGCGCTGCTGGCTGGGGCAGACCCACCGAGACCTCAAGGCCATAATCATCGGCCACCTGTTGCATCAAGCTATTGACTTCCCCTTCGGGTGTAGATAGCGAGGTGGATCCAGCCATGGAGCTCTCCATGAACTCAGCCTGAACCTCCATGTTCACAAACTGCTTCTCAAATTGGTCCATGGTCTCGGACATCTTCTGGAGATTACCAGTAGCCAAGGAAGACTCAAGGGACTTTACAATATTCCCCATTGACTTGTTGATGGTGGTCATCTTGGCTTGGGTATCGAGCCGAGCCACGACAGCGTCAAGCCGAGAGGCAAGCCGCAGATAGTTCATCTGCTCGGTTCGCTTGCGGATGGCGTTCTCAGCGTAGATACGAGCACCGTCCATGTTGTTTTTCTCAATGGCTTTCTTGACCTTGAGCTTCTCGGATTTCTCTTCCTTTTCGCATTTACGGGCTTGGCGTTGAAGGGATTTGGAGGTGAATTTCAATTCCATGATCTGGTTCATCAGCTTCTCTGTGTTGCCCATGATTTCCCCCCAACTCGTTACCTTATCAGTAAGATCAAAACCGAAAATTTCAAAAATCTATAGAGAGAGATTGTAAGATCAGCTAGGGTTTTCGATGGATCTGAAATTTGGGGATTCGAGAGAGGGAGAGAGAGAGAGAGAGAGAGAGAGGAGCAAGACGAGGAATTACGGACTTTGGGTTATCTTGACCTTCGTTGCGGGAATAGTTATTCTCTCGCTGACCTACCACTAGATCAAATCAAACCATCAAAATTAAATTAAATTAAATTAATTAAATCAAATCAAACTACACCAAATTATCAAAAATTAAATAAAATTAATTAAAAATTAATTTAATTTAATTTTTATAATTACAAAATTAATTAAATTAATTTTATTATTAATTTTTTTTATATTTGATTCAGTTAAACAAACCAAACCATTAAATTTACAATTAATTAAAATTTAATATTTATTTTTTTAAAAATTAATAATATCTTTTATTAATTAAACTTATATCAAAATTACAATTTTTATATAATTCAAGAAATATATAAATTATTTATATTATTTTATTATAAGATATTGTTCTTTTTTTTTTACTTTTTAAAGCTTTTTTTTGTGAATGTATAAAATTTTTTAAGCAAAAAAAAAAAGATAAAAATAATAAATTATTCCAAAATTACTATGGGTCACAATTTTAAGAGATACAAGATATTAAAAGTTAAATTCAACGTATTATAATGAACAAAATTTTTTAAAAAAATTACTTTTAGGCAAAAAAAAAAAAACTAAAACGATTAGAATTTAAAACTGACAAAATCCAATAAAATGCTAAACCGATTAGGTTGGTTCGATTTGGTTTTAGCTCAAAATCGAACTAAACCGTACCTTTTAACACCCCTGTCCACCACCACCATCAATATTATTATCATTAATTTTATTTTTATTTTTATTGAATAGAAAATAAAAATTAATTTTATATTACATCTTATTTTTTCAAAATAATAAAAAAAATATTAAAATAAAAAAATATTTATTGAAAAATAAACTAAAAATCCAAATTATTACTCAACTTGAATAATAGAGTAATGGAAAATTCTTATTCTTATAGTCGAAATTGAAACTCTTTAAATTGTATGAAATTTAAACTTAGAAATTTTAATTAGATTAAATTATACTTAATTTGTTTTTTTTTAAATTACATTAACTTTCTTTTAATGCATTTTTTTGTGAATAAAATTACTTTTTTGCATAATATATCTTTATTTTAAAAATAAAATTATTTAACTATTATTATATTAAAAATAAAATTATAATTTTATGTTAAAACTTGACATCAATTCAATTATTTTTATTGTCATATTAAGAACAAAATTATGATTTCATATTGTATAAATTTTTAATTGTTTTAATAGAAAACAAATTGAAAAAAAAGGCTATATAATATATATTAAAATATTAAAAAATGAGTTTAATTTTTTTAACAAGAAAACTAGGCTAATTTACACTAAATTTCAATTGATCAAAACATATACACACTCTTTCTAATTTTAAAGCACTCTTATATTAAATTTGATATAATAATCAATCCCACACTGAATTATTATTAGAAAATTAAAAATAGAGTACATCTAGAAAAACATTTTTTTAGAATAAATTAACTAAATATATGATTTCTAAGATAAATTAAAATTCAAATTTTAGAAATATTAAAATATAAGAGAAAATAATATGAAAGAGAGGGTTAATTTTAAACTTAAATTTTGTTAGGAAACAAATGAACAAAATTATTTTAATAGTGAAAGCAAATATGCAGTGTGTAATCAAGCACATTAAGTTTCATTTTGTAAAAAAAAAAAGTTATGTATAATTTCCTATATTTTTATTATCAAATTTTTCAATCAAAACATATAAATGTATAACTTTGCAGTAACAACATAATAAATATATAATTTTTACATATAAACATAAAACTTTTCAATTAAGCTATCACTTATCATATTTTAATTGAAAATTCATATATTTTATATTTTAATTAAAAAATTTAATAACAAAAATATGGACAACTCAATCCAAGCATAATCCTATTTTATATGCCGTGTGTTGTTATCTTTCATTTGTCAAGATACATCAATACAAAAAGAAAAAACAAAAAAAAAAAAGAATGAGAAAAGGAGAATCAACCAAAAGACATTTGGATCCTTTATTATTGGTAGTCCCTACAATTAAGGGAAATTCAACAAAAGAAGATGAGATGAGTGAATTTAATTTGAAATAGAAAAAAAATTAAAATATACTTTGCCTCCCTCCCAATAACACAACAAAATAAAAATTTCAACAACAGAGAATCCATATTTTTTACCAGAAGAATCCAATGCACTTTTGAAGTAGAGAAAGAAAACCTAGCCTTCCAAAAATCATACTTTGTAAGTATTATTAATGGTGAGAAGCTTCAAGATACATAGGCTTTTTTTATGGTGTTTTAAAATCCATTAAATCCTTAAACTATACACAAAAAGTTGGGTATGAAAATAGAAATAAAATAAAAAAACGTGATTTTATAGATAAAAAATTACTATAATATCTTTACTTTTAATGATTAAATAATGATTGATAAATAATATTAAATAATAATTAAATAATAATTAGAAGGATAAAATTAGAATTTCTCTTGATTTTTCTTTTCCTTTTCCATTTCCCATGGGATACCAAACATGTCGTAAGTTTTGAAACACATGCAATATAAGCAATTTCATTCAATAAAGCTGTAAATGTAGCAATCAAAACTAAAATTGGAAAGCTTCATTTCTTTAGGTTATGTTTGGTTCAACGAAGGAGAGAGGAAGGGATCTACTGAGTTCTGTTTGGTTGGAGGGGAGAAGGGAGATTATTGTTTGGTTCAAGAAGGGAGGGGAGGTAATTATATTTGGACAAATTTACCCTTATATTATTTTAATTTTTTTTTATAAAAAATATTATTTTTATCAATATTTTTCAAAAAAAATTATGAATTCTAATTTTTTTATTTTTAATTCCTAATAAAAAATTTATCTTAATTTTTATTAAATGTTAATATATTAGAAAATTAAAAAATTAAAAAATTAAGGGATAAAAAAGTAAATTATAAATTAAAAAATTCTCCTCTCTTCTAAAACCCCCAAATTTGGAAGCCCTCCTTCCCTCCTCTCCCCTCCCCTTCCATCTCCTCCAATTTTTTTTTAACCAAACATCTTAACCCCTTCCCCTCCTCTTTCCTCTCCTCTAAAAAACCCCAACCAAACACACTATTAGTGAATTGGCTTTTACTAAAAGACCCTAGTCTGATTCCACATTCTTAGGCTCAACTATCATTTTAGTTTCATAATTAATTAATTTATTTGATCAATTTGCTCACTTAATTTTTTTTTAATTTAGTCATTTAACTTTCAATCGATGTTATATTTGTCCTTTATCTTTATTTATTGGCTTAAAATGATTTTTTTAACTTTTTTTTAGTGTTTCAAATAGTTCTTGATGGATGTAGCAAAAAAAAGAATGAATATGATATATTAAAAATTAAAAAAATAAAAACAAATAAATAAGTTTAAAAAATGATAATTCAGCGTATATCTCAATGTTAGCATTGCAGTTTGGAATGATTATAATGTTATCTTGCACATTCTCCTGTATTGGCTTTTGCCGTTGTAGTAAAAATGCCTTCACTTAATTAAATTCACCATTTCAACAAAAAGCTCTTTCATTCATTTTGAATTTTTGTAATGATAACATTTCTTATTTAGTAAACTGAAGAGACGTTTAAATAATATATAAGAGTTATGAAGTTTTTTTTTTTTAATTTTCTTTGTTGTCATGCACTTCAAAATAAAAATAAATAAATTACAGAGACTTTTAAATTTTATTGAAATTATACAAATCTCCATTTTATTTTTAAAATTAACAAAAATATCTCAAATTTTACTAAAATGACACAAATCTCTCATCTACTTTCAAGACATATACAAACTTTCCCTGACCCAAAGGGTAAATTGCACAGACTTTTCTTGAATTTTATTGAAATTACGTAGACCTCCTATTTATTTTCAAAATATATACAAACCTCCTCTAAAAATAAAAGGAGTCTGTACAGTTTTAGCAAAATTTAATAAAGGTCTTTGTAATTTCAATAAAACTCATAGAAAGTTTGTGTTGATTTTAAAAATAGACAAGAGATATATATAATTTTAACAAAATTTTAAAAAAAAACTTGTATAATTTCAACAAAATTTAGATAAAGTTTGTGTAATTTATTCAAAATAAAAAAAGACAGCAAAATAGTTTTATTGTGTTATTATGAACTACAGATAAAATTTTTTTCTAAAAGAATTTGAGTTCATATTTGACATATGTTAAAACACTAGTTAAAGTATTAAATAGCATGCAATACTTTAAATTATTAATGGATATTTGCTGTATGAAAATGATGACCCAGATGCGTTTAAGATGCTAGCAATATTTTGGATGATCCACTTCATATTACTAATATAGAATATAAGGGACAGGATAATGCCATGTTAGAATGCTTACCTCAAATCTAGGCAACTATAATTTCTAAATTTTCAGCATACAAAAACTGTATTGCAGAATAAATATATATATATATATATATATATTAAAAAAATTGAATTGGACATTAAACTAGAACAAGAAGTGATTAATAACTTAATTGAGGTTGGATCAAGTTTGAATTATTTTTCCACACATATATATATATATATATAATATTTTATAATTAAATTAATACTATATACTATAAAATAATATTTAAACTAAATATAAATATTTAAAAATATAAAAAATAGTTAAAGTTTTTTATATATGACAATAAATCTATATAAATAAATTGAGTAAAATTCATAAAATATCATAATTTTTTATCACACAATGCCAAAATTCTATTAAAAAAATTAAAAACTGATTTTTGACGAATTGAATATGAAAGTGATTTTTTAATCAGTTTTTGAATAAAGTAGCCAACTTTTGTCTATTTTTTTCCTTAGCAAATTTTGAAGATCAAATAAATCAATTTTATGACCAATTCATCATATTCAACCCAGAAGTTTGATCCAATTTTCATAACCATCACTATTTCTTTACGAGATTGATTATAAATAGACAATGCATAGCTCGCCATTGCAAACTGCAGGATGCAATTTTACCCCATTATTATCTGATCCTTGCGTAGCAGAAGAATTATACATACAGTAAGTCCGAAAAGATAAATAAATAAATAAATAAAAGAATCATACGTACAGCAACAACATCTATATACAACACAATTTCTCACAGCCTCCAACCATTTGATAAAAGTCCCTAATACAAGAACATCTTCATAGTCCACTTTCTCCTTCAATGCACAAATCTTATCTCTCTGTTATTTGTACCCACAATATACAAATTCTTCTTGCGTTAACTAAGTCTGTGATTTGCCATGAGAACTTCCAAAACGGCCACTGACTTGGCGTGCATATGCCACAACAGCCTTAGCCCACCTCTTGATCTCAGCCTTCAACTTGTTGGAATCCATGTCCTTCAGCTGCTTCCCTGGCTCTAGAGATACTTCCACAGAAGAGGACCACCGATTGAAACGCCGTCGTTTTGCGTTTTTTTCGACAAGTCCGGTGGCTTTGCCTCCGTTGAGAGACACAGATTTCTTTACCGACATGGCTGCTGATTGTTCAGCAGCAGCCAGGAATAGTTTGAGAAATATATTTTGAACCTGACAAAACTTAGTACCCACTATTATATAAGGTTAGCCAATTACACCAAGGCAAGTAACCTTAGTATTACAATGCGTGCATTCGTTGCATTCATTGACTCTAGACTTTGTCAGCATCTCTACATTGGATTGCTCGCCAAGTTATAATTGGTGCCTAACTATAGATTCCACTAGAATAATCAATATCTATTTTTTATGTATAGAGTTTATATACAACTAATGAGGGAATGGTAATAGTGACGTAATTACATTGACGGAGAAAATATATATTCTCTGTTTCAATTAAAGTCTAATTGTAATTTTAATATATTACTTTTGAATCGTAACAAAATATCTTATATTCTTTAAAGAATCACAAAATACTTTCACGCCAAATAAGACAATAGTTAACGTTTCCAAATTCTTATCAAAGAATTTGTTACGTTTCAAAATTAATATACTAACATTATAATTAAATATTAATTAATTTAGGAAGTAAAATACTTTTTCCCCCGTCACCGAACATTATATGCAATTCCATCCATAGGAAAGTTGAAGTTTAGCTTTCAATAGCTAATATATTCTCTTTTTCTTTGTTTTTTTGGTTTTTTTAGTTGGGCCGCGGGGGGGGGGGGGGGGGGGGAATATTTAATATATTCATTGTCTTTTCACTCGTGAGGAAGTTTATATCCAAATTTTGGAGAGCACGATAATTATAACGAGCGGAGACCTTTCTCTTCTACACTTTCTGCGAAAATACGAGAGGCTTCTTGAAGACCTTCCCTCTCACCTAGTTTTGAAAAAAAAAAAAATGATCTGTTGGGGATAATCATCTAGAACATGAGGCTTCTTGAGAAAAGGCAAGCATTAGGAATATGACCCAAACAACCTGAAACAGACAAGATGGAAAAATAAACAGAATATGACCCAAACAACCTGAAACAGACAAGATAAAAAAAAATAAACAGAGAGTCAGCCAGCATGGGAGCCCCAATTACCCATCAGATTGCAAGTTCTTGAGCAAAACCAGATGAACTCTAGCTTCTCGTGATAGTTTTGTTTAAGAGATTAAATCAGCACTGTGAGTACACATGTAGCGTACAAGAAATTTGCCAGTGGACAAATTCTTCTGACACAAACAGTGCGGCGTAGAAGAATTCCTTATGTTCATTTTCGCTGGGTCCAAAATTTTATGCATATACTTGATATAAAATTGAAATTATGATATAGTGCCTCACCTTTCTAGGTTTGAACTTTTACGCAGAATTACGATGCCGTATGGACTAGTTTCTCTATATGAAACAGAAAGGAAACTGGAGAGTTGGGTTTGTGTAGAATTACCCATGGAAAGGTCATCAAGATTAAATCCACTAAGCTCATCAACGGGCATATGCCAATTTATTAACCTATGGAAAACAGTGTATCATTCAGACTAACAAACCAACATGATTTGCCAGCGAAATTTCAATACTTTACAAAGTGCCAAGCAAAGAGAACCAATAATGTCCCATCTTTTGATCCAAGAGCGAGTTTTACAATGTCCCTTTAAATTGTATCAATAGCCAAAAAGCAATCGCAGCAATTTTATCATGATGCAAACAAATCCGTTAAGTCAAATGCTGTAACATACTAGTTCTGATTTGAAATTAACGAGACTCAAAATCTGCCAATCATAAAAACTTGGAAAATCTAGTGTGGAGTGCTAGGAAACAACAACGAAACTACAAGGGGCAAAATGGGGGTTGGCTGCAATATAACTTCTTGATTCACTTCCTACCAGGAGTCTTCACAGCCTGTCTGTTCCTCTTTTTGACACCAGACTTGGCAACTTTGAGGCTCCTATGAATGGCACTCAACCTTGCAAGGGCTGCCTTCTTAAGATCAGGCCTGTAGTAGTTATCTGCCACCTGCAAGATTGCATGGCAAATCTAACTTTACCAAAGTTGGAAAATATAAGAAATGTAACAAAAATTGTGAAGTGGATTATATGAAGCAAGGGCTGCACAAAGATGCAAGATTGCATGGCAAATCTAACTTTACCAAAGTTCACATGATTGTACAATTAAATTTTAAAGAAAACTATCACTAATTTGAAACCAAAACATGATGCATGCTTTATCATAAGGTATTAAGTCCCAAGTAGAAGCTCGTAATTCATTCATGGGAACAATTTGTGGTGGAAATATCATTTCTTTTGCATGTGTAGAGACACAAACAAGAATGCATGCTTCATGTGTCAAGGCACAAAGGAGTCCCAACAAGTGCATGCTTGTTCACCACTATTATTTCAAATTATAATCTTCTCTGAGTAGAGACTTGAAACAACATTCATGTGGGAAGAACATTGCAGCAGTTTCATACCCAGTTCATTAATACTAATCATCATAAAATCAGAAAGGGATTAAAAAAGCACATTCAAGAAAAAGCTTCTGAATGACAGAAGCTCATAAGCCACGCGTAACAGGTATATTTCATAGGAGAGTCAATTAAGGATTCTTCTTACATGTTGGCTCATCACAGCGGTGAAAAACTCAGTTTTGCTAGAAAGCAAAGAGATACAACAATTGCCCCAAACATAAGCCATATATCTCAACCAACCAACTTTTCCAATTTCTCCAAAGAGATGCAACAACTTCTGATAAAAGATCACACAGGCAAGGCACTTTAAACAATAGGCAGCCCAACTGATCCATAACAACATTTGTTCCAACAAATTACATTTTTAAAATGGAATTATGTAATTCTTTGGTTATATAAAAGAACCCCTAATTTGCACCTTGGGACAGTTGACGATATTACTTCCAACATAGCACATCATTGGTAGACGTAAAGCAGAGTATTCTTCTCGGTAATGTCTTTGTGAAGAAAGTAAACAGGAGATTTAAATTGACATTCAGCTACTGTGATTAACAGAATAAAGGTGATGCAACTATCAATGTAACTATGACCAAATCCTCTCAAAAGTCAGAAAATTCCAAACAACAAAAAACCGGAGTATGGAGAGGAAAACAATAGGCATTTTGGAATTAGCACACCCCAATCACTTGGGATCTATACCATGAATAAGCATAATCAAAAGCCATAAAAAAGCCTCTGAACTACTAAATTAGCATATTTTGCTTTTTAAATTACCTGGTTCTCTACTGCCTTTGCCATCCTCCTAAACTCCTTTTTCATGACAGATCTGTGAAGCAATGCAGCAGGCTTGTTCTGCTTCTTTGTCTTGGTCGTTGCCAGCAACACAGATTGATCTTTACCACCAGCCTGAATAGTGACGGTTTTCTTGTTTGCCAAACCTAGAATAACAGTATAAAGCCGACTTAATGCACAAACAAGTACATCATTAGAATTCTGCAAATAGAAATTTTCTAATATAAAGCCAACTCTAAGATAATCTACTCTACTCCATTCCTCAAAGGACAACATATGACAATGCAGATTTTTTATAATAACTCAAGCTCTATAGCAATCATTTATCTCAACATGATTGCGGCGCTCTTTATTTGGAAAAAATATATATTTGTTTCCATCCCAGAATTCAGCAATCAGATTAACAATATGCAATGCCTTCAACTTTCCAGCTTCTAATACACCAATTGACATCTAAAAGCATTTTATGTCCCCCTTCTGTTATGAGGCTTGTGCATTTCCCAAATACTTATCAGAAACAACATTCAAACAAAACCCACAAAGCTAGAAATCTAACACCATCTAAATCAAAATTCACCCCGGAACGTACGACCAGAAATGTAGTTAAAAAAAAAAAAGGAATTAAAAATATAATTAAAAAAAAAAGCAGAAAAGTTACCAGAGAACTTGAAAGAGTTAAGGTTGTAAAGATTGTTGCTCTCTTTGCTGAACTGCACGCTCTGAGTCCCCCTACCAAACTCCTTAACCAAAAAAGAGTTGTTCTTCTTAACGATCTCCCACACGAGCTGCCCTGGTACTGTGGCCATCTTCTCCGTACCTGCAAACGCACCAGAATAGATCCAAAATATCTCAGAGACATTTCAACAAAAACCCTTGACGTACAGGATCTCGATCACACAACCAGAAGAGAACCTGTTTGGCTTTCCCTCGACGAAGCTGGGAAGCGGGAGACTTGGGGAAGAGTAAGAAGGTACATGCGTATGTCAGCGTTCTGTGATTTATACTCAAAATGGCAAACCCTAATTCCGCAATTTGAATGGGCCGACTCCTGAGAAGTTCGGCCCATCGACCTTTACAAGATCATTGAATTGTGAGTCACCATAGTGGATTAGCCCATTAAACTATGTGTCGAAAAAAGCAAGACCCAATTCTCAGTGATCTATGTTCACCCAAAAAAAAAAGTGGGGTAAATTATACAGATTCTTTTTAATTTTATTGAAATTAAAATGTCTATAAATTTTTTATGAAACAAAAATTAATACTATAATTTAATTTAATTTTAAAATTTTAAACTAAAATACTCTCTATAAATCTAAATATATATATTTTGTTAAATATACTGACAATTAAAATCTTTTTTTAATTTATGAATATTTGTATATTTAGGTTTATAGATGATATTTTAGTAAAAAAATATAAATCATACTAAATATTAAATTTTAAAAATAAAAAAATTTATATAATTTCAACAAATTCAAAAGAGATCTATATAATTTACTCAAAAAAATAATTTATAATTCCATCCTCAAAACATAAAAATCAATAATAAAAAAATTATTTTCATCCTTTAAATTTGACTTAATTTAATCCCTTAATTTGCTTTTGTTCAATTAAACAAAAACCTTAGGGGACCATAGACACTAGCGAGCAAAAATCAAACTCAATAGTTCCTTTTAACTGGTTCACTTCTAAAACATTTACAAAATGCTAAAATGGGATGACTTAACAACTTTAGATTCATGTTTGCTAGTTTATATTTAATGAGTTATACGGTTCACTGTTCACACAATTGCTATGTTGATTCCATCTATTACTTAAATAACAAAAATACGGTAACATTGATGCCACAAAGGGACCGTAGTTGTCACTTTTTCCTCTTTTATATTTAAAAAAAAAACACGAAACAAAAAATTGAAAAAAATTGAGGAAAGGAATATTAGGGGGAATGAGGTCAATGGTCATAAATAGAAAAAATAAAGAGTAATATTATTTGCATAACATTTTCTCTTAACTCTATTTTTTTTGGGTCCAAATCTCCCACAACTTTCACAATGCATATGAATTCAGATGAACTCACCTGAAAAAATGTTTCAAGTAATATTTTATGTAAGACACAAGTATGGAAGACCATAGATAACTGATCCAAATTTTCTCACAATTTCATTTCAGCTGTAGGCCTTTAGTAACTTATCAAGTTCAGCATCCGAGTACAATATGAATCATCAGCGTTATTGAGCCTCCTAAACAACCTGAATTCATATCTTCAAGAACCTAATATCAGGTCACATATACCTAGTGCTAGATCATCTTTACACCTCAGCTAATGTTACATTATTTACAAAGCCAAGAGAAGCCTCAGATGATTTAAATCCTACAAGGTCTCCATGGAAATATCCTGAAATTGTACAAAAGACTCCACCTTCATGGCAGAATATGTGCTGCTGCAAACTCTGCATTGTTAAAATAAGTAGATATATATATATATATAGTTTCTAGAACTATATGAAAATCTCTCCATCACCAATGGAACCAATTCTCCATACAATCCATTCTCTGCCACTTTTTCCCATTAACTCAAGTCAAGGGTTGGATGTTGGTAACACGCGGTGACTCGGCCGTGCCTGACCATTCACTGCCTCATTTATCCTACTAAACACCACTTTAAGGGGTATACAAGCTATAACAGGACCCTTGGGCTTATCCACCACAGGTTTTCTATCCTCTTCTGATTGCCTATGGCCAGTCAGTGACGACAATTTCCTGATCTTTTTAGACAACAGCCCGGATTTCTTCGTTCTGGAAGATTTACTAAGCGAAATACGTGAAGAATTCTTGGAATGTATTCTTCCAGTTACTGAGTTGGGCTTAACAGCACAAAAAATGTCACCGACTTCGAAGTCACATCTGATGCCACTCAGCAATTCATCACAGTGACCATCGTCCAAAGTCTCAACAGTAAGAGGGTGTCCAACAATAGCTTTACCATTCAGTTTACTCATAAGAGAAACCAAAGGTACATGTTGTGGCCGGTAGCTGGCTTTAACTTCAAGTTTAACTTCATATAATGAAGCATCAGAATAATAATTTCTACCAGGAAAATCCACCATTTGATATCTGGAATTGACAGCAAAGCGGGACTGGCGATAAGGAAGCGATCTCTGAGGTGAGAGTAATCCATCAGGCAGTAGCTTCACCCCAGTTGTTGTCCCCCTGATATGCTTGCTCAGGTCATGAAATCCATCAAGATGACTTTCAGCAGCAGGTTTGCACTTAGCCTGAGAGGTACAATTGTATGAAGCAGGTACACTTAAGACATTAAATTCAACTTTCTGACCAGCACCTCGAGAGAATCCATCTGGCTTCTCTATACCTGCCAAATAATCACTGGGTTCATCATCCCTTTCCACAAATTTTCTTGAGGCTTGTTTTCTATTTTTACTTGTATGTCTTGAATTCCTCTTTCTTTTTGATTGCCACTTTGAACTACTTTTCTCTACTCTATGACCAATAGTATTATGACCAGCAGCTGAACTAGTAGAACCAGATTCATTCTGGCCCTCATTTTGCAATGACAGAGCTTCAGATTGACTACCATGACAAGATTGTTGTCCAAGCCCACCAACTGGAGGTTTTCCAGATGAACAAGAACCAAGAATGGGCGAGAAACCTGAAAGATGGAATTACATCAGCAAAAGGAAAATTGTCCACCCTGGGCCTCTTCAAAGTTTAAACCATAGATTCAGAACATACAAGAATGCACACAAGTAGTATGGCTAAACTGAAGCAAATCCACAGAAAAGAAACATAAACGGAAAAAGAAGGTTTAATTGAGGGGAAAAAAATGGTAAAAGAAGGAAAGCAAGTTGTACTTATATCAGCATTGACATGTTTGATTAATCAGGTGATACTTACTCCAGATCTAACGACCAGCAAAACCACTTTACTTGAAACAATCAAATTGTACCATAATTTTGGGACAATAGACCATGAAAACCAATAGCAGTTCAAAAACTTCAAGGGAGGAGGAGTGCATGTTTAAACAAATTATACTACACAAGAAACTAGTGAAAACTGATCAAATCCTAGTTAAACAGTCCCCAAAAAAAAATATCTACCATGCATGTTGATGCAATAGTCAAAAGATCTGATCTATGAAGACAGGCAAAAAAGCATAAAAAGGGGAAAAAAAAATCATTCCTCTCAAAAAGAATAAAGGATGATAATGAGATAGGAAATATTTAGAATCTCGTATGACAATGCACATACACAAGAAACTTCAAAATTCAAAGTACTACATATTCAAGCATACCTGCAGTATGTTTCTCCTCCCCTAGAACCCCAACAAATGGCACATCAAATAATTTATCAGAAGAATCATTCCCAACCAGCCCTGATATGCCAGAAGCTTCATTCTCCTTGACATTGTGACCAATTTGGGAAGCATTATAGCCATGTCCATGAACATTTAAAGCAGTCCCATTCTCACATTCAACTCCAGTACCATCAAAATTATGTATTACCCGCGGAGAGCTTTTCTTTGACTCATTGGAATCTAATACTGAAATCCTGCCATCAGATATCCCACAAAGTGGAGAACTGGTTGAACTAGGAAGCTGATCACAAATGACAGGAACTGACACCATGGCTGTGCTCTCCAAAACCTTTGTCAAAGGCCGGCGTCGGTTTTTCCTTTTCAAGGATTCATGAACATTTGCCACCTGTGATCTCTTCCTTTTCAGTGTTGAAGAATTACCCTTGACACCATTTACAGAAGTTCCATTTGCCAGGCAATTTCCTGCGTTGAAGTTGTTGAGGGAAGCACTATCTTGCTGAACTACAACAGTTGTCCCTGCTCCCTGGACCTTTCTCTTTGACACTACACCAATACCAAGGTCCTCAAGTCCTCTCATTCGCTTTACTCCTTCTGTTCCATCATCTTCCGAATCATTAGGAGTTTTTCTCCTTCCCTGAACAGATTGTGTCTTGGAGGAACCATTGTGATTTGGCTCTTCAAAAGATATCCCAGATTGAGATAATTCTGGAGCTGAATTAGAATTGTCTTCAGAATCACTCAGATCATCAATCACATCCTCATTTTCATCACCAGAATGAGATGTGTCTGGTGATCCTCCAGCTGAATCACCATTTTCACTACCTGATTTGTCTGTTCTTGAATAAAAGTTTAAAGGTTCTTTGCCAAGGCGAGTGCTCTCTATCTCAAGAGCATGGAGAATAGCATCTTCCCTGCGAGCATACTTCACTGTTTTCTTATTGGAATTGGCAGCAGCAGCCTTTGCCTTTTCAATGCATTCATCGTACTCTCCACAACGAAAAGCTTTAACACGCTTTGATTTTTCAAGATTATACCAATCCCTAAATAATGAAGGAATTTTGCCAAAATCAGACAGCAAGCAAAGATCAACAAATTTCCACAACTCTGACAAAATAATTCAAGAGACAGTAAGTTTGAAACCTCAACAAACGAAAATACAATTACCTAGGGAGATCTATAACTTTAGATACATCTAGTTTAAGAAAAAGCTAAGCTACCTGCTTACTAACAACTTGCAGTTCTGAAAAAGGAAAGCTACATCTAAATCATTGGCCACGGAGACCTAGTAAAACCAATATCTTTCATTCTAAAATGGATTCTAGGCATTCTATAGAATTTGTTACCAGCTTAACTAAGCAGTCACAGAGTTAGCATCTGCAAAGGACTGACAATAATACAGGGACACGTTTCTCAAGCTGGAAGCATGAAATGTTACAACAAAGCCAAATATACATAACTGTGAGACCAACATATTTAATTACCTATCCCAAGAATGTGTCTGCATGTAAAGCAATTAAAAGACCATAAACAGAAAAAGGAGCTAGAATTAAACATATAAAGAAAAAATGATTCGTATATCTCAATAAAGATTCCACACTGGTCTTCTGCAACAAACAGTATCAAGAAATCACATTTATATTAAGGCTCAAACAATCTCAATGCATTCCTCCACATTAGTAGCTCATACCAAACAAGATCAGCTAAAAAATAACCAGTCTCAATTGTTTCATTCAGTCAGATAATTACTTCTCATAAGTTTCAATGAAAAAGTACAGCATGACTTCCATGAAATAAGAGGAGAAATAAAGTCTAGCAGCAAAGTTTTGCAGGTGCACTTGCACCTAATATTACATAATCCCATCATAGAAATATGCAGTAGGCATGCAGTAGGCCTTTAATCAATTCGACAAAACACCTAACTCAAAACCAGTCAATAAACAAGGCTCTCCAAGTCAAACAATTTGGTTTCCCTAGTAATGTAAATCATGAGATGTGAACCAACTTTATAGATGCCATAACATGCCTACCTTGTTGCTACATCACATGATCTATGCTCTAACATATAAATATCAGAAGTTGTTTTCTCACCAAACAAACACTCATATATCAGCATATAGTAATAGCAAGGATAACAGTTACATTCATAACAAGTAACAACTAAAGACATTAACAACAATTATACATTACTCTTATATCAAGAGCAAAACATTTAATTCAAAAAATAGGTTTCCAATTAACTCTTTAGAGGGATGTCCCCAATTTACATGTCTACTTGCATATTATGTAGAGTGCATCGAAGGCTTGCAAGTAATACAATCCCAGAAAAGAATTTATCAATATAGAGGCCAAAAGAAAACCAGAGATTAAAAAGAGAAAGCCATAAAAGCTCAAGCAGTTAGGAATGTTATCCAATATCTGACAAAGAATACAAGTACTTTAAGCACATTTGTCACAACAAAGGCACAAAACTAAAACTTAACACCTTCGTGTATCTTTTCTCAAGGCATAAAGGTCAAATTAGCAAGCTGTTACCAAACAAACTGAACACAAGAATAAATTGCACAACTTGAAAAGACAACAAGCACATTGTAATTAAAGACAATAAGAAACAGTAGTAAGGAAGGAAAACTGACTTCATTTCTTTCACTAATCTATTACGTTAGATAGAGCATGGTTTCATTGGCAGGAAGATGAAGCAAGAGTTGAAATGGATTTATACAAGTCTGTAATTTGATACCAACGAAATGTTGAACAACTGAAGCAAAATTACATGTGTCTTCTGTAATAGCAGCAAGTCACAGGTAACACAGCAGGAAGCATCCAGCTTATTGCACTAATCTCCACAAAAGCCAACTTAGACCTAGGCCGTTCTGCTCTAACCACATGAATAAGAAAACTAAAATACCTTCTTTTTCAGATTTATTTGTGAAGGTAGTTATAAGAGTTCATCATACAAATGACTATACGTGGACTTCTGAGAAATTTTGTTGTTTGTCTGATCAGTCAACATAGGAATTGAACTATTCTAGAGGAGAAAGAGATGGGACACGAAAGTCAATCTATTAAAAAAAAAAAAAGGGAAGGGGAACCTAATTTTTTGACTTCAGAAAACTGTACCTCAACTTTTAGAAGCTATTCTATTTTATGTTACTAGAAGTAGAACCAGCTCATCTATTTGTACAATGATTGGATACTTTTTGCACACCTGATCAAAATGCAGCCTTAACAATGTCCAATTTCCAATCTGGCAACACAATCATAATTTTGTTTCAAAATCTATAAAAGCTAAACCAAAGATGCACTAGATTTATAACAATGGCATATTAAATCCCTTTTCCATCCTTGGTACCTCATACATCTGTATACAGATACACCTATGATGTTCATTTTTATGTAAAGAATAAAATTAAACAGGACCAAAGATCATCAATAATATGTGACTCTCAGTCTCTCTAAATCCCCAACAAGGGCATCCCTTTACTAGACCATGAGTTCAACAATATTAAGATGCTAAGAAAACAATTCCATCCCACAATATAGGTTTGATGGTATGAAACCAGAAACACCATATCTGGCTACAATGCACATGACCAGAGAATTTTATCCCCCTTCTACTCATAAAACAACTAATCGTCAAAACGCTCCACAATATTGGGATATACCCACACCTCTTAAAAAATACTGGAAGTTTTATTCAAAATATCACAACCCATTGTGCAATGTGAAATAAAGCATTTACCAAAAGCTATACAACAACAACAACAACAAAGCCTGTTCCCACTAAGTGGAGTCGGCTACATAGATCAATCGACGCCATAAACACCTATCATAAATCTACTATAGGATCAAGCCAGTAGCATATAGCTCCAGCACCTTGCAAGATGAACTTTGAGCATTAAGAATATGTTTGTTAAAGATGAAATTAGGAGAAATGGAGCTAAACAGGAATATCAGCAAAGTATCGACAGCATGTCTTCATATATTGCCAAATTTCACTTGTCCTCAACCATTCCTCCTATTTCCATCCCTACCAAAAGCATAACTGAAAAATACATAGGAAGGCAGATATAATAATCCCGTTAGGTATAAATCTTAGTGGTAGAAGCGACTAAGTAGGGGTCAACACTTAAGTGTCAGTCATTCATATGTAAAGAATAATACCACATAACACCAGTATTTGCCTTTGTATGAAAAGAAAGATCTCCTAGTGAAATTGATTCTAATTCCCAGTGAAAAGAAAACACGTATAACTGAAATTTAGCAGAGTCTATTAAACATCAGAAAGATAATCAAATTACAGCATTTTAATCCATTACCAAAAAAACAGAAGGAAGAATGGTAAAATGAGCTCTTCTCGTTGAATAAGCTCTGTGCTAGGATATTAAGAATGGTAAAAAACAGAAGGAAGAATGGTAAAATTTCTGATAATGAATAAGCTCTGCTAGGATTTAAGATTATGATTACTTGATTAGTGAAAAACAAAAGAAAGAACTAGAGAAGCAAGAGGCACTGCCTTCTGGTGAGGATACAGCTATACCAACATACCAACACACGGTATCAGATAGTGGAACTTAGTGACAAATACATTACTTGCCACAACATCGCCCACAAAGACTTAGCAAGCCCTATGTCAACAAGAGTGATACTAAGAGTCAAAAGAAAGAGGGAAAAATAAAACCTTTAAAATGTACACAACTCAATACAAAATTCATAAGCAGGAAAAAAAAAAGACTGGAGAAAAGCAAGTTGATTGAGTGGAGGAAGTAGAAACACAAGAAGAACAAGCACTTACACGCTTGCGTCATCGCGACCCAACAGCTTAACTGGGGTACCCGATCTCGGCGAAACCAAGCAACCCTCAGACAATTCATCGAGACCCATTATTCGGCCAGGCCACCACGACCCATTTCGGCGTCGGACCCAAACCAAGCCACCCACCGACGCATCGATTCCGTTAGTGTTGGACTCTCCCGAACTACCCATTTCACCAGGTGCAAAAATAAACAGAAAATTGTAATCCCAAAAAATCAATCTCGACCCGCCATTGTCAAGCCACCGAAGTCCAGCAGAAGGCCTGAAGCCGTCCTTTTTGTGGGAGAAAGCTCACAGCTTCAAGCCTAAAATCCCAATAAAAAATTAAAAAAGAAAATCGAATAAATTCGAGAAGAACTTGTAATCTTGCATGCAATGAAAGGGCAAAAAAACCCAAAAAGAATAAACAAAAAATATCATTTGACTAATAAATACTTGATCAAAAGAGCATGGCAGACGCACCCAGATAGAGCTGTGTGGCTGTGCAGGAAGAAGAGAGAGACAACTGAAGCACAGGGTTTATAACGGATGGAGATCTAGAAGAGAAATGGCATGGGAAGAAGCAAAGGGAAATCGATCGCCACCAAAAGAATAGATCTTTTGCATTTTTTATGAGTGTCTGTTAGATATTTTTAAGACTTCACCGAATACACTCTGACTGTTTGTGCGATTTTCTGATCTTCCATGTTGGTCTTTCCCAGTGAGATATCATCCGAGAGGGGCTGGCTCACTCGTGGCGTACAGAGCGTACGGACACCAAGGGAGTGAGGCAGTGAGAGAGAGAGAGAGAGAGAGAGCGGCTCCTGGAGAAAGAAACAGTGAGAGCTTGTGATAGATGTTTGGATCAAACGTACCTTTTGGTGTCTTTATGCCAAGGGAGGGTGTTTGTATTTGCTGTAGGAAAATACGGGATAAGAGAAACAGCAAAGACGGGGATTGTATACGGTTCTACTAATACGGTTTCACCAGTCCGTCCATGGCGAGAGTTATCTCTTCTTTTCTTTTTTTTCTTTTGGGGCATTTTTCTTTTTCAGAAGTTGGTAACTTTGGTAATAATAAGAATGAAGAAAATGAATGGCAAGAAAATTCCCATAAGAAAATATTAATAAAAATAAAGTTATGCATTCGGAAGTGTATATGCATTTTCATAAGCAATAGTATATATCTCTTACCAAAGAAAGAATGTGTCATAGTGGAATAATATCGAGTAAAAAAAAAAGGTAAAGAAAACTGGAATTTTTTTTTAAAAAATAATATTTGTAAATATATATTTTTAATGTTTCAATTTTCTTTTAAAATTTTATTTTTATCATTTAACTTTATTTATTTTTATTTTGATCCTTTTAACTATATTTTTAATTTTTTTTGTCACTTAATTTTATTTAATTCTAGTTTTGTTCTTTTACTTTAAATTTTACTTTTATTTTTTAATTTTAATTTGGTCTCATAATTTTACTTCATATTTCACTTTTTTATTTTAATTTTATTTTATTATAATTTAATAATTAATTTTTAAAAAATATTCAAATATATTTGTCTTTTAACACTATTAAATTAAAATTCATAATGGAAAAGTTCTATATGACTCATTGATAAGATAAAAATAAAATTATTAGTTAGAATAGAACAAATTGGATAAAATTAAAATTAAAAAATAAAAGTAAATTTTAAAATAAAATTAAAAGATTAAATTAAAATTAAATAAAACTAAAGGACAAATGTGAAACTTAAAATAAAGTTAAAAAATTTAAATTGAAATTAAATAAAGTTAAAGAATGAAAGTAAAACATAAAAAAATATTAAAGGATTAAATTAAAATTAAATAAAATTAAAAGATACAAATAAAATTTGAAATAAAATTTAAAAAAATCAAAAAATATTTTAGGCAAAATTATTTTGCAAGAGATAGTCGTGCATTTCAAAATGTATATATGCACTTGCCATTAGAAAAGAAAAAGTGCATACACTTTTTTATTTTCTTATTTTATAACATAATTTTCACTTCTTTATTTTTAGAGTGGTATATAATATTATTGATAACCTTTTCACCTCATATTATCAACAATATTTTTTAATTGAATTACTTTTCTGTATGTTTTATTTTTTAATATTGATTTTATAATAAATTATACTAACTTCTCTTAAATTCTGATTAAATTACATGTGATATCTTTTATTTTATAAATATCATTTGGCTCCATCCTTTAATATGATATTATTTGACTCTCTTAACATTTAATATATATTGCAAAGGTTTTTCTTCTAATTTATTATTTGTGAATGAAGTTAAATTTTTGCATAAGAGTCTTAAATACAATTATTTATATTTTTGTTATTAAATTTTCTAATAAAATTATAATATGCATAGAAAATTCTTTAAAAAACCTAATCATGTAATACTGAACTATAAAATTATATATTTATATATAAAAAATACATTTTTCATGTTTTAATTAATGAACCTTATAATAAAAATACAAAAAATTACATATAAATTATTTTCCTTGCACATAATAATGTATTTATTCTAACTAAAATTACTTAACAATTTCGATTATCATATGAAGAATAAAAACACAATTTTATGCTAAAATTTAACATCAATTTAATTGCTTCTATTGTCATATTGAAAATGAAATTAGTCTTATATTATATAATAATTAATTTTAATTGGCAAAAGATAAAATAAAAAGAGAGTTTTATGATATCAAATGTTATTTTTGTATAGAATGTTTCAAAGACATATTAATATATATGCATATATACACACACACCGCGTGTGTAAACAAATTGAAACACAAGCAATACAATATTCACACAGATTTGCTTAATCTTAAATTTTGTTTCTAATATTGCCTTAAATTTCAAATTTTGTATGCATTAAATACTGAAATACATACACGTGTGTGTGTAAAAAAATTGGAACACACACAACACAATATTTACAAAAATTTGTTGAATCTCAAATTCTGTTTGTAATATTGTCTTAAATTTTAAATTTTTTATGCATTAAATATTGAAATTTTTTTATTGGCCAATTCAAATCTCAAAATTCAACTCAAATTTATATTTTGCTTACAAAATTCCTACTCTTAGCATTAAAAATCAAAATTCCTCCATTGTTCTTAATGAAATTCCAAATTTAAAATATACAAAATAATGTCTTCTCTAAATTTTGCCCTCAAACTAGAATCTCTATTTTTGCTGTAAATTTGTAGTATTTTATGCAGTGAATATAAAAAATTTTTCATTAGCCAGTCAAAATCTTAAATTCAATACAAACAACAATATGACTTTCCCAAATTTTGCCTCTAAAAAAAATTCCTAATTTTGCTCCTTCTTTTATCCAGATTTTCAATTTCCTTATGAAAATGTTAATTTCACTTTGAAGGTTTAGGGAGATTGGGGCAATTTGGGAATTAAGTCTTTTTAATATCAAATTTAGTCAAATGGGGTTATGTGGGGATAAAATTGGGATAAATTATGGCTATTTTTGGGTCATGTAACTTGTATGTGATATTTTTTGTCAATCAGTTAATGGAATAATACCATAAGGTATAAATTGCATTTTAATATATATATATATATATATATGTCGTAATCATCATTACAATAATCGTAAAAAATATGCAAGATGTCATAGTGGAGTAAAATAAGGAGTAAATAAAGAATTTTCAAAAAAATAGGAATTTGATTATTTAAAATCATTAATTGTAAGTTTTAAATTACCTTTATAATTCATTATTTTTCTAATAAGATTTGAATACAATTTTTTTTTGGCCAATGAATGGAATTTTTTTGCCAAAAATTATTATAAGAGCCATTTCAAAAAATTTGACTCTTATATTACTTCCATTTTACTTGGATGTGTGCATTTTGGAGAAATATTTTTTTCTTTGTATTTCAGGATATTTTGATTTATTAACCTACGAATTAACAAGATAAGGATAAAAATGCACCAAAAAACGGTAGAGTAATTTATATTTATATATACGAGTGTGAATAAAAAGCAGAAATCATGAATATTTAGTGGTGAACAGATAAACCTTCAAATGGGCAAAAGTTATTGCTTTGTACAGGCATGATAGGGAGTAAATTATTTTATTCGAAGTCACTTGACTTTTTAGTCGTTTGTGTTACATTTAATTATATTATTGATTTTTTTAATAAAAATGTTTGTATAATATCAATAAGATATAAACTTTATTTAAAAAAATAAAAAAAAAATTAAACTTTGAATCAATTGTAAATAATTTTTTTACTTTCATAATTGAAAGATATGTTCTTCAAATTTTACACTTTAAAAAATATATATTTTTGTCAATTTTCATAGAGATTTGCTCCGAAAATAAAGGGTAATTCCCATTATTTTGTTTATTTGTGGGGGACATATTAGTATTAAAAATATATGAGAACAAGCTATATTAATTATAAAAAAATTTTGACATGGCGATTGAGTTAATATATATATATATATATATATATATAAGTTTTTATTTCTTAAAACATAAAAGCTGATAGATCTATTTTTGTTTTAATTTTAAAAGTATAGAGACTACTTATAGATAACCTAAAACTTCAGGGACTTTTTGTATTTAACCCTTTTGTCTTTAATGATATAAACTTTAGAAATAGAAGAAAGATTATTGTATGAATTGAAATTAGAATAAATATAAGTATTAAAAATTTCGACAAATGTGAATGTAATTTATTTCATGAAATGTGATAAATGGGCACATTACTAAAACCAGTATAAAAAGAAGGAAAACATAATGTAATTTTTTTTAGTTTTTATATTTTTAATTTAAATAGATAAATATATAATTTTCATAACTCAATGTTACATGATTAATTTTTTTTTAAAAAAAATTATATATGTCATAATTTTATTTAAAAAAATGTGGTGATAAAAATATAAAAACTTACATCTAAGTCAACTCTAATAAAAAAAAAAGCTTTTACAAGTTCTTTATATTTTTATTATTAAATTATCCCGTTAAAACATAATAAATTTATGATTTTTTTATAATAATACTATAAATATATTATTTTTGTAAATAAATATATAATTTTTAATTAAATTATATATTTATTATATTTGAATTGAAAATTTATATATTTGTTATATTTTATTAAAAAAATTTAATAACAACGATATGAAAAAAATTGTTACAAAATTCAAAAGTTGCCAACCACTATTGTAGTAATTGGCTTTTCAAAGTGATATGGAACGGAGCGTGATGAGGATCACGCAATTAGCATTATTTAATAATGGAAAACTTGAAAAGAATTTAAATTAAAAATATTTATATTGAAATATTTTAAATTTTAAAATTATTTTAAAAGATTTAAAGAAAAAATGTTAATTTAAAATCTTGATTTGTAATTTTTTAATATATTTTTAAAAAATAATTTTAAAATTTAAAATTTATCCAAATAAATTTCTTTAATTTGAATTTTCACTTCTAATTTTCCTTTTAATAATCTTGTATTTCTATGACGTATCCGCTTTGTGGGGAAAGTGCAAGCAACTTATGAATGTATCGAATCTGTATATTTATTTGCAGCAGATTCTTACGTATTAAATATAGTTTCTACACTTGTCCCACATGCATCGTGGGCCCCACCTACAAATATAAATGCAGTTATTCAAACGTCGTCACTCCCTGTTTTGCTCCTCGTGTCGTTTACTTGAGAAGGGAAGAACGCAAACGGCGGTCACCGTGAATCTAATTGTTAGGATATATATATATATATATATATATATATATATATTTCGATTAGCATATCCCTTAGACTTGTCCAAACTAATTTTGCTTTTTGAGAAAATTTCAAGAATACGATTCTTTTTATATTGAATTGGCGTATATATAAGCTCTTAAACAATTAAACTCCAAATAAAATAAATTGAGCAATGAAAATATAAAACTAAAGAAAAAATTATAAATAGTTATCAAGCTGTTCTTATTTTATAAAAATCTCTCAAAATTTTGTGGATAAATTAATAATTTAATCTCGAAATATTATTTTTATTTTTAATTTAATTATCAAAAATTGAAATCTTTTTAATTTAGTTCTTGAAATATAATTCTCCTTCCAATTTAGTTCCCAACCATTTTTCTCCTATCAAAATAAACATCCCAAAAAGCATTTGTGACTTTCTGAGATACTGAAACCTAACGTTAATACAAAAAATAACGTCGTCGTTTCAAAAGTTAAAGGATACATAGATAAATCTATATTATTAATGAATAATCATTTAAAATCTCATTTCTACCTAATAAAAGGACTATTTTGACTTGAAGAAAACTTTTAAGAGATTAAATTAAAATATTTTATCTTTTGAAGATCAAATTAAGAGACAAATAATCTTTTAAGAATTAAATTGAGAAATTATATTTTTAAAAAATAAAAAATAATAATTTTTCAATAACTAAATCACTAATTTACTTTTTTCTAAATAAAAGTTCGTCAAAACTTGAACAGTAGATTTTTATATAAATAGGGAATCACTTGACCCTATATCTGGTGTATACTTTGATCTCTAAAGTCTATGAAGCGCTCCAAAACTGTTCGAATCATAATAATTGAACATACATTTTTACACTCAAATATCTTTCCAACTCATTGACAGAGTTGACAGCGGACTGTGGGTCACTTTTCTGGTTCAATACCAAAGCTCTTCCACGAAAGTATGAAATATAAAATCCGGCGACCATAACATCTTGAGGACGGATATTTCATAAACAATAATCATATTCAATCCTAAAATTTTATCTCTGATACAACAGCCAAATATTTCTCAAGTTTGAATCTTGCATGCATTTAGGTAAGCCAAGAACAAATTTTTCTTTTTCCTGGCATTAATTGGGACAGCCCTTCTGTTTTACATCTAAACCATATATCATAGATTTTGTTACAAATGCCTATTCCAATTCGTCCTCTAAAACTAATCTTTCTTTAAGTATAAATTATTACATTACATATTTTACAACCAAATCTTCTTTTTCTTCTAAGTACAAGGTCCTGACATTGAGATTGCAGTGCCAACATTGACCTTTAGCTTGCAGCTATTAGGTGCAAATTGGCTTTCCCTCCACGGTGATAAATAGCAGCAAGGAGAGGCATGCAAAGTTCTAACACTATCAACTCCTATACACAGCCTTGATCAGTCATAGCTTGAGCAATGGTCAGAAAAGCAGAGATGACAGCTCCGTGTACTAAAGCCCTGACCAAGCAAGCATGTAAGTAGGGCTGCATGTATAAAGGATTTGGATCTTTTCAATTTTTTAAAAATTAACAATATCAATTTCGAGAAAGACAGACAGATTGACCCACACACATTATGGGCCCACCACTGAAATAGGTCCCACACACGATGTGCCTACCTCTCCAAAATTTATATTGTCAATTTCCTTGGAAGTTGAGAGGATCCAAATTCCATGTATAGAAGAGATAAGCCATCCTCAAAATTGAGAAATTTTTAAGAAAACTTGGATTGCAAAATAGTTGTAGATCAAATTAATCATTAAAGACATGAGCTTGTCAGACACATTTTTCAGTGTAATGCACCTTTGACATGCTTATATGATTAGTTTGGTCTACAAATTTTTGTATGCCAGATCCACAAAAGAATTTCTCGTCAAGATCAAGTAATATTCAAAACATTTATGAAATGCAAAATTCACAGCATAGTTGAATAGAACTGAAAAAAAGCTAGAAAGAATATCAAGGACAGGCTTTCAGAAATTGGAAGCATGAGAGAAAAAGATTACCAAAACCAAAATACATGACTGAAATCAAGAAATTTTGCTTATTTTCTTGTCTTCCCGTATATAGTTTGATTAGTCAATTTATACTAATCACAAAAATAAGATGGAACAAAAATAGGGCAGGTCAGAAAAGTGAAGAGGGGATGAGAGAGTGTTTTCCACTTGATAAGGCATGAGGCAGGATATGGAAGCAGGGTTTCTTAATTGCGTGGGGAAGGAAATGAAGATTCTGCTTAGTTGCCATTCCTATGTCTGCGTATACAATTCATTTCTTTTGAATAAAGGTTATACAAGGATGGTTACATATAGAGATTTGATTTTTTTAGGCATCACACAAAGGCCATCTAAAAAGAATCAAGGTGTTTGTGGCTAAAATGAAGGACCCTTACTCTATCACTTACCTTCTGAATAAAATCTATATAAATAAAAAAGCTTTATCATATATTTAAACAAGGACAAATTTTACAATCCTGAAAGCAACTGCCACTATAATACTCATTGCTATTTTTAGTAATAATTATCATCATCACATCATTATTATTCTCGTAAGTTAATATATTCCACACTAAGAAATTTTGAACAGCTCCTCATAGAGGGAGGTCATAAATTTGCTACGTGGGACGAAAGCAAATTGAAAGAATTAGAGGCTAGAGCTAATCAATTAGGTAGCTTACTAGTAGAGTACTGGTTCTGAAAATGTAGCAAACAGAAGTAGATAGTAACTTGCGTGAGAGTGGTAAAGCACTTACTCGGGACTTTCTTTTTGATAACCAAAATCAGTAGCTGCTTTGATAGCTCTCTGATAAGTTTGTTTCATTGCTTCCTGCCCCCACAAAACCAAAAAAGAAAAGAGGACCTTTGACTACAGAAAAAAAATATCGAACAGGATGCAGCAGCTACTTCCCCAAGGGGGAAAAGAAAAATAAAGCAATAATAATTTACAATTTCCACATAGGGAAATTTCATCTAGCAACTATATCCCATATCACTACACACATAAACAAGTTATCAAATGTGTCAAATTGCTGAGTCTATGTTTTCATTTAAGGAAAATGTGTCAAATTGCTTGTAGACTCAAAATTAGAACAAATTCATGTAGACTTGTAATTGACTGTTATAGAGTCAGTTGACTTAATGAGTTTGAAGATATCGTTTTTTAGTCCAAAAAAATTGTGTTAACCCAACTTTGAAAAAAAAAATTTTCCAAAGGCCCATACAAGAAGCCTAGTCCAAAATAAGCCTTCTCAAAAGTGTCAAATGCTATGTTTAGGTGAAGATGATATTGATGATATTGATGATAATGATGGTGGTGGTGATTTAGGTGATGATGAAGATAATGGAGATGATGATGATCTAACTTTTTTTGAGATTTAGTTATTTCGAGTGACTATTTATGTATGAACTTTATTAGAATTTCTATATCAAATACTATAGAATATGGATAAATTTATTTTGAATTAGTATAATTTGAATTGCATTTGAATAAATTTCTTACTTTATAGTGTATTCTAACTATTATGTATAATGTAATTATATATTTTAATAACTATTTATTAATAGATGTAAATTACATATAATGTAACTATATATTTCACGAGCTTACAAGTCTATATTACGGATCCCTCCCCCTTAATGCATTTGTCTAAACTTGCAAGTTTGACAACCTTGAGAGAGCGAGAGATTCTTGCACAAGCATATTGCACAATTCATGTCGACAGTAAGAACAGACAGTTAATTTGAAAATATTGCATGAGGGGGCCCAAAACTTCCTTAAATTCTTTTCTTAATCTACAAAACTTTCCTAAATCTTCTATACCTCTTACCACTCTCCTTCATGCTGTAGCTTGCAAGGCTACAAGCTTGTAATAAATAAAAGACTAAACTTATGTGCAATTACTTATATTCTTAGTTTCCTTAATTAAAATATGACAAGTGTATGGTTCTCTAATAATAACATGATAAGTGTATGATTTAATTAAGAAATATATAGTTGTCTGTAAGAATTATACACCTATCATATTATTATTGGATAATCATATACTTATTATGTTTTAATTGGAAAGCTAGACAATAAAGATATAAATAACTGCATATAAGTATTTTCCTAAATAAAATCCAACTGAAGGGAAAAGCAAATAAAAATAACTGAGTCAAATAAGAAAGCTCAATCATTGTCTCCGGAATTTAGGCAATTAGCACTCCCCCCAAATGACGTCCTTGGCAAACAAATTGCTCACAAAAATCTTCCACCTACTTCCCATGGACAGCCCCTTGATGTTCTCCCAATTGCTTTTCTATTTCACATTATCTAACACAATCACACAACTTCTGTAAGTTTTCGACCTGAGTAGCCCCCCTCAACCTTCTCCCAGCTCGTCTCCACCACTTGGATTGAACATGAAGATGCAAGACAACACACAATTCCCTTACTAGTGCGAAAATCTTCAATATACACACCAAGTGTTTTGATTGCAACTTCTTTCACAGATTGAAATCCCATAAAATATTTGTAACATTTTAAGTAAATATATCAGACAAAAGCAGAACCAAAATAGCTAGATTATAATTTTTTGTAATTTTTATTTATATATTTGTAGAAGCTACGGTTAGGATTCAAGGTGGACAATAATTGTGCTTTGATACCATGTTGAGAAAGTAGAAAAAAGCAAAAGTTAAGGCGAAATAGAAGGGACTAAACAGAACATGTTTTGAAAGACTCGGAGACTGTATGTACAGAAAAATGATCCAGCAACTTGCACTTATAAAATGACCACACAAAGACACTTACCCTTCACTTTGAGTGCATTACAAGTAACTCTTTGTGTATCCTACAAGACTTTCTTAAATCCTTAATAACTCTAAAACCTTGGCACAAATGAAAAATACTGCATTTGCGGAAAATGTGCAACTAATAAAATGGAACGTTGAGTGCTATTCACTTGTACAGAAAATTGATTTATAAGAGGAAGATCATGTGCCCCTTGATAACAACAAACCTAGCAACCATTTACAGTTCCTAAAGAACAAAAATTATGATTAATAAGAACAACAGATTTTAATGTACCTGCAATTTCGATTCAAAATCCTCTGGTGACCAGTGCATCAAATTGCACTCATGATTTAATTCAAGCTCTCCAGCCACAACCTGCAAGCAAGGAGAAAATATGATTAGATAGAGGTCCCTCCAATGCTTTGATAACATGCTTTTGTAAAATCAGCCATAAGCTGGACAGAACAAAAGTTAAAATAAGCTAATTAATCTGACATAAGCTTGAGATCATAGTTTTCAATTTGAAAATTTTCGTTAGGCACAGCTTGACTCGAGCTTCTAATAGTACTATTAGGTTGCTTTTATAATCACATTAGTCACACTCCACTAAAAGATCATACAACACAAAAATCAATGAACTGCTATACGGTGTTAAACTCAAAAGGGATTACACTTTCTAGTCAATTAAATTATCAAAAAATGAAAGCTTCGTGTATAATTGTTTGTGCTAACAGTATGCTAATATTTTACATCTGCCGAAGGTCCAATACATCAGTAAAGTACTTTTCTTGAGTTTATGCTATGGCTGACGTTGGGGGGAAATTGAAGCAAAGGAGAAAGATGTAAAAATCTTCAGACAAGCAACCCCATTTCTTAAGAAACTATTTCATCTCCTTTCCCAAGCCTCCTGCATCTCCAAGCCAAGTGAAGCCTAAATATGACATCAATGTATAAAATAGAACAAACATTGCATTTGTTTTATCACATGCATCATAATTTTGCCGTCCATCATTGCACAATGTGAAAATAAGGTGGACCGTTGTACACCACATTCACCATTATCATCATCATTGTTATTACTGTTGTTTTGATTAACATGGGTTTCTATGTGTATTGTAAGATGTATAAGCTAAACATCACACCCCTCCAGCACCGGCAGCCATTGCAGGAGCCATGAGAACATTAGCTTTCCTCAGAACATCAACTGCCTCAGGTGTACAGGGCATGTTTGAACCTAAGATACAAACAATTCAGAGTAGTTTCCGTTAGTAAAAAAGAAGATAGAAGGGGAAAAGAAAGCCAAATCCACATTGCATCTTATAAGGAAAACTACCTTCTACTAGTATATGACAACCTGAATTAACCAAATTAATGGCATCAGATTGATCAATTTCATTCTGGGAAGCACAAGCGAATGCAATATCACACCTTTCATTCCAGGGTTTTGCTTCATCATAATATTTGGATCGAGCATAGGTCTTTGAATAATCTCTGCATATGCAAAATTTATATACAAGTGCCACAATTATGTATACTTTCCAGTGAAAAATACGTGACAATAACTGAGAGTGAGACAAACCTCAGACTTCTCTGTTGAGCTTTGATATCTCTCAAGAACGATACTTTCATGTAATCAAATCCATCCTCATCAACCAAATATCCTCTTGAATCTGAGAAAATATTTGGTTAAAAAAATTGCGTATGCCTTCATAAGAACAGGGTACATAAAAGGAACTCAAAATCCTGACAGCTCTGACTAGAATTTTAAATCTGATTATTAGTAGTTTTGAATGATTATGCGTAAAAAATAAGCTAAACTCGAAAACTGGCATGTGATGAAAAGCAGATTTCCATTCTTACTGGGGAGATAAATAAATGCACATAGCATCATAACAAATGCAGTACGCACTACATATCACAGAATAAAAATTACCTGATACTGTGATGGGAAGAGCGCCATAAGCAACTAACTTCTCTAAAACATGCAATGCAATCTTTCCAGAACCACTTATGACACATCTACCCAAAAAAAAAAAATCAAGATTCTATTATCACAAATGTGTTAAACCAATTTAAGAAGCAAAATACTAGGTGTAATCTGGTGGTGAGAAGTGTGAATAGTTAGCACGAGGTCTTAGGATCAGATCCTTGCTCCGACATGTACCCAAATTGGAAATGAAAAAAAAAAAGAAAAGAAAAGAAAAGAAAGCAGCAAATTTCACACTAGACAACTGATTTTTATTTTTTCCAAAAAGCAACTAAATAAATTGATACAATAAATTTAACATCTTTAAAGGAATTTTAAACACAAGTAAAACTTTCTAGTAAAAAGGAAAAGGTTTGAAAATATCATAAGAATACATAAATAGCAAGAAATGAGGTTAAAAAAGGTAGCCCCTATAATAAATGAGTAGCAACAATCTTTATCAAATGGCCTAAACTAAGAGAGGAACCTTAATCCTTTGAGTTCTTTATTCATGTCAGCAAGCATAAGCTGAGCAAAGAAAACCTGCAGATAGATGAAAAACTTGTCATATTTAACAAATTAACTTTGGTATGCACAGAAACATTTTGATGATATTCTTCGTGAGAATGATGAATGAGCATGCTATATAAATATATAGTCATTGTCCTGAAAAAAGTGAAACGGTAAGTGATAGGAAGCCTGTGCTTAAGGTGTATGTGGGGAGAGGTAAGGCTGGCAGAAGGGGAAAAAAAGGGAGTAGGTGAAATAATGTTGGGTATGGAAATATTCATAGCTGGAGAGGAAAGCACCCGGTGAAGGGAGTTGGCTAGCATGTTGCAAAATGAGAGAATAAAAGGAGAATAAGGTGAGGAGAGACGGAAAGGAAAGTTTAGGGGAGATGGTTTGGGAGATATCTAGCAGTCTTGAATTGTATATAGCCTATCTGTTTTCTGGTCTCTTTCTTGCTGCTGTGGATTTCTTTTCCTCTTGGGTTAGAGCATGTAATCTGGTTCAGAAGCAAATCAGAGAGGCAATTCAGCCCTATACTCTATTTTCCAGCTGTGTTTTTGTTATTTACTGCATCAGCATCCTAGAGTTTGGGTCTCTATCAGTAGGTTGGCAGAAATGAGATATTAGGCAATACTGCTCCAAGCCCTAGGGATTGCCTTTTTTTTTTTAGAGAAGACATGCACAGAGGAGAATGACAGGAAATTGATATCTTGTTGAGAAATTAAGAAGAAGAAAAGCTAAAAGATCTATTGCAGATTACACCATTCATATTTTCATGTCCCATCATATATCCACATATAGAATGTAAAAGAATTGAAGTTAAAATTACCAGGCCATAGCCAGTAGCTTCAGTTCGAAGACTGGAGCCAGACCAAAATATCCTTGGCCCTGTAAAACTTCCCTGCATAAGTAAGGCATACATATAAAAAATACAGAAATATTACTTAGCTTTCCTTTCTTCCATATTGCTGAAATAACAGTTATCCCACAATTTGATGTGCATGACCTGATTAGATGTGTTTACAGCACTATACATGATACATCGTGCGCCAAGTATGTACACTAAATTGTGCACATTAAAGCAATCAGCCAAATGAATGAAGGTAAAAAGCAAAGGGATATAAATATAAAGTAGAACAAATCTATGTTAATCAGCTTCAAAAGAGAAACTAAATTTACACAATATAACAAAAAGATAATGCAACTCCAGATTCAGATAAAACAGGATTTTCATGGATAGTTTATGCCATTGCCTCTCTGTTGGGACAAAGTTTTTGTTTATGGCTTATTTATGGTGTATAGTGTCAAGGAATGGAGCTTTCAGCCTTGCAGCGGGATTACCATGTATTGTACTCTAGACTGCTCATTTTGTGTTGCAACAAATCAGCTGCATGCTAACTTTTAGATTACCCTCTAGCTAGCTATATTTTGAATTGGCTTTATCAAGTTTTTGGGGAATATATTGGTTTCCAATGTTGTTGATTAAATTTAAAGCTTTTTGGTAGGAGTTGTGTAAGTTTGCTAACTATATAATTGTTTTGTTTTTGTATATATGGTCGCAATATGTGTATCCCCAAGTATACATTTCTTTCTTTGTTCCTGCTTCAGGATAGGGTTGTTTACTCAGATTCTCTGCAGCGTTCAAACTGGGTACCTGAAGTGAAATGATTGCAAGATATGCAGAGATATTTGTGGCCTTTATTGTATTGATATTTTCCTTTTGTACTCTGTTTTTTGGTAGTCTTTTTTTTGGGGGGGGGGGGTGTTTAAACTCTGCCATTGTACTATTTCTTTCTCCTGCCCAATTTGGTATTACATCAAGTGCATAAGGTAAGTCATCTTTAGATCTGAGGGATAGAAACGGGGAAAAAGTCTAAACTAGATTGCAAAATATGTTATAATTGTGTCAAATAATTAGGAACTGGGAATGTTTGGATTACCTGAAAATGACCAGCTAGTCGTCTATACTGTCCAAAGAGATATCCCATTTCTCGAGTACCAACACCCATTTCCTCTGAGGGAAGGTCCTATTATACATTCACTACAATAATAAAAAGATGTCGAACAGAATTTGAATATGCAGAAAAAGAATCTACTTCCAGTTACCTTGTCAGGACCGAAGTAACGGTACATCTCATTCATATAGCTTTGGCAAAAGCGCATAATCTGTTATCAAAGTAACATTTAGAAATTATACAAGTACTCGAGTAGAGATTAAACGAAACAATTTGGAGATTCACCTCATTATCACTTTTTCCTTTTGGATCAAAATCACTTCCACCAGCTGCCCCTCCTAATTTGTAAGGTGATAAGGCATTCTTTAAAGTCTGTAGAGGTAAAAGTATGATGTATAATCTGGATAGTGAATATTGAGAATCATATTTTTACAATATGATACAGAGATATATTAAAAGTCCTTTCTTTGCTCCTCAAGTTTTACAAACCTTACAAAAGGGCTTCTTACATAATTGGAATTAGGGGCATCTCACATATTTTTATCTCACCCCTTCCATCCCCAATGAAGATACACGTAGAAAAACATAAGCACATAGAGTGATTCTTTTTTCTTCCCCCACATGATACAAAAAGAAATTTTATAGATGAAAGAAGTAAAAGTACAAAACCAAAAAACATATAACCTCCAAAGGAAATGCAAAAGGGGACAAAAGAATACAACAGAAAATATCAATACAATAACATCCCAGCAATGTTGAAAGTACATGTAAAAAACCAAACACATGATTCTTACATAGTATTTTAGGTACCTAGGGATCATACATGTCCATTCTAAGACATATGTATCCTGAATGCTCCCCAAGAGAATATTTAAAAGAACTCAAACTCTACCCCCTCTTCCTCCTTCTTATTGTATACTCTCACTATTTTTCCCTTTATTACCTTTTGGCACCAATTCTCCTCAATTCTCTCTATGCTCTTGCCTATCTATTATACCTTTTTTTTTCTTTAAGTTTTTGGTTAGTAAACATGTCATAAAAATTCGACAAAGTTTTACGTTGGTTGTCGACTGCCTAACACAACCCTCCTTTTTTTTCTAGGCTTGGGACCGGTTATGAAATGATTTACATATAATTTAATCCCATATACTTGTTACGTAGATTAATTGAGAGATATACTCGTTACGTAGATTAATGGAGAAATATCAAAAGAATAAAAAAAATTTACATACGGTGTTTATTGATTTAGAGAAGCCATATGATAAGGTGTCCAGAAATGTTTTGTAGAAGTCTTTGGAAAAAAAAAGAGTTCGTATTGCATATATTTGAACAATTCAGGATATATATGATGAGATTACAACTAGTGTGAAAACTCAAGGTGAGCCCATTGAGGATTTTTTCGATAACTATTGACTTACATTATGGGTCAATTTTGAACCCCTATTTCTTTATTTTAGTTTTAGATGTGCTTACTGAACATATCCAAGAGTCAGTGCCACAGTGTATACTTTTTGCAGATGATATAGTCTTAGTTGGAGAGTCGAGAAAGGAAATAAATGAGAGGTTAGAGATGTGAAAATTTGTTTTGGAAAATCATAGATTTCGTTTAAGTAGAAGTAAAACAGAGTATATAGAATGTAAGTTTAATAAGAGGCATACTAATTCTAGTGTAAAAGTAAAAAATCAAAGAACACACCATACCACAAGTTACTCAATTTAAATATCTTGGGTCTATCTTATAACATGACAGGAAAATAGAGGAAAATGTAAATTATAAGATTCAAGTAGGATAGATGAAATAGAAAAGTGCTTCAGGTGTTATTAGTGATAGGAGAATGCTACTCAAACTAAAGGGTAAATTTTATTGTACAGTCATAAGATTGGCAATATTGTATGAAATTGAGTGTTGGGCAAAAAAAAAGTCAACAGGAGAATAAGTTCAATGTCGCAGAGATAAAAATGTTGTGTTAGATAAGTTAACATACTAAATTAGATAGAATTAGAAATGAATACATTAAAGAGAAAGTTAGTGTTGCACCTATTGTAGAAAAGATTGTGGAATTGCGTCTTAAATAGTTTGGACATATGTGAAGAAAACCTATAAAAACCCCAATAAGAAGAGTAGATCAAATGAAAAATAGTCTAATAATTAAAGGTCAAGGAAACTACAAAAAACTATAGGCGAAATTATTTAAAAAGATTTAAATTTAAATGGTCTATTTAAAGATATGATTTATAATAGAATTTTATGGCGTCATTTGATCCATGTGGCCGACTCCACCTAATAAGAAAAAGCCTTATTGTTGCTGCTGTTGTTGTTGTTTTTGGTTAGTAAACATCTTTGTTCTAAACATAGATAACATGTGTAACCGCACAAGTATGATTGCACATTTAACCTCATGTGTGTTTATGTGGTTGACAAATACATCACAGGATTCCAATTAGCCATTTTTCCATGTACATCAAGTGTTCAGATAGGAAATGGACAAAATGGTAATGAAATTAACATTGGCTGAGTTCTGAAAAAGTTAAGTCATAAAACTCTAGTATAAAATGCCTTACATCAAATACCAAATATATTCATAATACCTGTTCAAAACCAAGGAACTTAGCAATACTTAAATTCATTGATGGATGAAAACGAATGCCACCCCTGCATGGACCCAGTGACTGGTTATATTGTACCCGAAAACCCCGATTAACATGTGTCTCACCCCTATCATCCACCCATGGAACTCGGAAAACAATCATGCGTTCAGGTTCCAACAAGCGCTCCATGATGTTGACATAACTGAAACATTTATATGAATCGGATCCAGCCAATATCAAAGCATTAGCTTTCTCTATGTTGAAAATAAATAAATAATTATAACTTCATTTGCAAGAAACTTACTGCGAATTTTTGGCTATCACTCTTTCAAGAGCATGAACTGCTTCCTGGACTGACTGAATGAATTCAGCCTCATGAGGATCCCTTTTTAGTGCAGCTTCAACAATTGATCCAGCTGTTTTTGACATAAGAGCTTCAATTATAGAATTGTTAGACCATACACAAAAGGATGTAGATGTAAGCATTTTTTATAAAACCAATAAGGATTTATAATGATTCCACACAATTAATTAACAAAAATAAAAACATCTGAAAAAATGGTTTTGTAAATCATATTCATGAAATTTATCAAACAAAACAAGAGGAATGAGCTAACATTCTCAAATTATTGATCATCTAAAACCTGAGATTTTATGATGCAAAATTAAGAAAATTTACTTTGACATTAAATCAGACAAAAAATTAGGATCCTCTCAAATAACTAAAATAACGGAATTCCAGGAAAAAGTAATATAGCCGCACAATTGCATTCAGATTTGAGATTTATCTAAAAGCATGATGTTTGTACTTCAGATAACTTTAAAGGATAAGTAAAATGCAGCAGAAAAGCATTTTCCCATAATCTTTGTAATTGATAAATTGCATCTTTAGCACAATCCAATGTTTTAGGAAGAGCGTGATACAATATATTCCCTGACTCATATCAGCAATTCATTCAAATATTAGAAACACACTACAAGGTCATCAACTTAAAGAAAATGAACATATTACTCGCACATGCCAGTGATTAGAGCATGCTGAGATGGCCAACCTTTTACATAAATGGGCTTGTCAACAATAATTTTATCTTTGGAGGCCATTTGGAGACGAAGAGCCTCTTTGTGAAGCAAACTATTATTGTGTTCTTCTAGGGCACTCATCTGCATATTCCTACTGCCCTCATTCCCATAAGGATTTCTTCTATGCTTCCTGCCATACTCCCGGCAGACAGAGCAGAAAATCCTTGCCGTCCCATCTTTTACATCAACATAGGCCCACTTGTAGGTGTCTGCCCACTCCTCCCTCCATCTTTTCACAACCTTTTTCTTCCTTTTCACTGGTTGTGTCTTTGACATATCCTGATCATCATTCGGAAGCTGAGAACCCATCCCCATTTGCTTGCTCTCGCCGTGCTCTTCAGCAGAAGATTCTCTTGGTGGAGCACCAATTAGAGTTGCATTACCAAATGAAGGATCATCATCCCCAGGTCCAATTTCTAAATCAATCTCTTCGCCAATCTCCCTCACAACCAAGTGATGCCTCTGAGCTTGCTGAATCAAATTCATATCATCCATTGCAGAATTCATCCCTACTCCAGTGGCTGGTAGCAACATTCAGCATGACAACTCTCTCCAAGACTTTAAATCCAATACTCTCTGCGAAGACAATAAACCAAGTGGGTAATTTATTTGGTAGATAATGGTAAAAGGAGAAAAAAACAAAAATTATGTGACATAAAGTCGCTTATTCAGCTTCCGAACATTGTTTGCTTTAATTGAGTGGGATTGACTATAGAGTTACAATAAAACAATGAAAACCACCAAGTGCCTGTCTGATTCTCAACTCCCCATGTTAGTTGAAAATGCAGACCACTAAGATCCTTTAGGCAGCCGACATGAGGCAAGAAAATAATAATTATATCATAATGTAGCACGTAAGTGAACAAAAACCCCATTTAAGTCACTCCAGATATCCTTTGACGACAATTTCGAACTTCCTAGGCAAGTCCCTAGTTCTTCAAAAACCGTAACGGAAAAAAAAATCCCACTCGAATTTTAAATCGGGTCCTCAGTCAACATAGCAATTACACAATATTCCCCAAAACTTTCTCCCAAGTCCGGATTTAGTGAATACCCTTTTCCTTCGACAATCAGTGACGCACAAAGGCACAGTTGAATACAGAGTCAGAACCCAAAAACTCAATAAGTAATTAAAAGAAATTTCTCTGTCAACGACCCACAAGTTAGAATTGAATACGAAGAAATACCCAGAACTTAAATTTCATCAGTAAGCTTAAGTACCTTTGAAATTTGAATGGAAGTGGTGGACTGGAATAGCCCAAGTCACAGTTTCAGACTCCCTCGTCGCGTAGTCTTTCCTCCTTCGAATTTGGACTCGTTGATTTTATCAAGTCTGCAGACTGGACGACGAAATTTCCAGTGAGATCTTGGACCTCAAGTTGAGTGAAGGGTCTTTGATCAGAAGATACTTGACTGAGATTGTACAAATGTATGACGGGAGTAAACTTTGTTTGAGCGTGATTGTTGTTGCTGAGTGGAAGTGACTGATTGATTTTTCTGGGATTGTTTTTCGTGTTCAAAAGTGGGGGAGATGGGAGAAAGAGAGAGAAACAGAGAGACAGCGCTGGATAAACTCATGGGCAAAAAAGGCATACTATGATTAACGAAACACTCTCTGTGAAAGAAAAAAAAAAGAGTCATTAACTATTAAATTCTATCAATATATGTTTTAAAGATTAATCAATAGCAAATTTAATATTTTTAAAGATTAAATTATGGTTTTTTAAATTTAAAAATTAAGTAGTTAAGATACATATCTTGTAAGAACTAAATTTTTCTATTTTAAATTTTTAAAAATAAATTATTAAATAATAAGATATATTTTCTCATCTAATAAATAATTTATTTAAATTTTTTAATTTGAATTTTCTCATCTAATAAATAATTTACATTTACTTATATTTCTATCCTCATTTTTATTTTATTAAATCCTTTTAGAATTTCACTTTTAAATATTATTTGAATTTTTTATATTTTAATAAAAATTAAAAAATAAATTATATAAATATTTTTTAAATTTTACTAAAACTACACACACATTTCTTCTATTTAAATATATATACAGATTTTTTCTAAAATAAAATGTACTACCATTTACTTTGATTTAAATGTTTTGACTAAAATATTTTTTATTAATCTAAATATGTGTTTTTTTTTTAATTTAATAAAAAAAATCTATTATTTTTATTTTTATTTGTGCATACCGCATATGTTGATATAATATATATTTATATATTTAAATTAATAGATAATATTTTGGATAAAAATTTAAAATTAAACTAAAATATTTATTTTAAAAATAAAAAAATCTCTATTATTTTAATAAAATTTAAGAAAAAAGTGTATAATTTACTTTTAATTAAATACTCTTTTGACGTTCAAAAGATATAATTTATGTTACATCTTTTTTTTTCTGGGATAATTTATTGATTATGCTAGCACCTCAAAAAATTATTTTATTAATCTACTATATTAAATTTTATTTAAGAAATTTTATTTATGTTACATCTTTTTTTTCCTTGGACCCATTTTCCTTTTTGGTTTGTTTTTCTTTTTTATTTCTTAAATTTTTTAACATTCCATGCATACATAGTGCACAATATGAGCGTTAGTTAAGATTAATATCATAATCTTATATTAAACAGATTGTTAATATCTTTAAACAAATAGAAATTAAATTTTTTACAATATATATTAAAATATTAAAAACTTAGGTGTAATATTTGAAAAAGAAAAATTGACATTAAGTATAATTTAATTAAATTTCAAAGACAATTAACATTTACTCAAGCTGCTGCAGAATAAAGGTACAAATAGAAAAATACTTACCCGTTCGATTTAGGTGGAAACAAGGAGGAAAAGAAAAAAGAAATGGAAAGGAAGAGAAAATTACAAATTTATCTTTATAATTATTATTTAATTAATATTTAATATTTTTGGATGATAATTATTTAATTATTAAAAATAAAAGTATTATAGATATTTTTTATTTACAAAATTATTTTTTTTATTTTATTTTTTTTTATTTCTATCATAACTTTGCATTTATCAAACGAGCCCTTAAATATTGGGCTTCGATTAGGCTTTATATTAAGTGGCCTAAATAAATAAATAAATAAATAAATAAATAAATAATAATGTGTATTTGAGCGTATTTATGGACATGCTCAAGGCTCTCTCACATGATAAGCTCATTCTGTGGGGAGTGAGAACATAACAGGGCTGTCAATGTGACTTGCGTTACCTCTGGAGAACACGATATGGTTTGGATGGGGCTGTTATCTTTTGTCTTGGACCTACAAGCCCATGAATATTATAATCCATGCAATTTGATCCCAAAAAAAAAATTACACAAACTTTTTAAAGTTTTATTAATATTACGTAAATTTTTTTATTTTTAAAATATATACAAACTTCTTTTAAAACAAAAAAATTACCTTACACTTTGTTTAATTTTAATTTTCTGAACCAAGATATCATTCATTACTTAAGAAAGATCTGCATAATTATTAAAAAAAAATTGAATAGAATCTTGCTGCAGGATTAAATTAATAATTTAGTCCTAAAATATTAAGCCTTTTTAGCTTTAATCCTTAAACATGAAGAAATATATTAATTAATTTTTTAAATAATAAAGTTATTGTACCTTAATCCTTCCAGCACTTTTAAACAACTTGATAAAACAACTTACAAGCAACAAATTTGTCCATTTTAAAGACTATATTGTGCATATACTAATTTTTAGAAATTAACCCATTCTCCAATGAAAGAATATTTATATTAATTTCCTTATATCTTTATTATTATATTTTTTTAATCAAAATATGATAAGTATATAATTTTTTAATTAAAATATAACAAGTGTATAAACACACTATTTAAAAAAACTATACACTTATATTTAAATTAAAAAAATTATATACTTATTATTTTTTTAATTAAAAAACCTATAGTAAATATATAAAAAAATTTATCTAAATTTAATTATTCTCATATTCGGTCTTGAAGGAAAGCTAAAAATTTTATCTAAATTTAATTAAACATGCAAGGAATGTACAGAAGAAAGATGGTGTACAATTTATGGCCGAAATGAGATTTGCATGGAAAGTAATGCACATCTAATCTGCACTAGAAATCATCTAATAGGAGTTTGCAAATTTTTTAACTAATTTCTTAATCGCATGTTTAAATGCAAGCCTGTTTGATTGCCTTGAAAGGGAAAACAAAGCAAAAGGCGAGTGAGATAGAAAGAGCCACAAATCTTATTTGATAAGTTTGAATGAAGTTCATTGATAAATTTCGTCTTCCAAGTTATATGACATTGTTCATTCCTTGAAAAACCATTTTTTCCCCTTCTGAACTGTCCGAAAGGTAATGAGAGAGAACACCAAATTTTATTTATGAATTGACATTTTTACTTTTTAATTTTTATACCTTAATTTGTTATCATCCTTGATCTCAAATTCATATTTTCGATCCAAAACTGTAAGGGAATAAAATATGTTTGCTCTCCAATTAAACAAGTAATTTTTATTCCATTTCTTCTCACATATTTGATTAATATATATAAAATTATCATCTAAAGATTTAAACTTTCATCTGAAATTTCCATCCCTTTCCTAGGTCGGGAACTCCTTGCTTTTCGTTTGAGTATGATTGTCTTTTTATCTGTTGTCTCTTTTGTTGAGATTGTATTCAAACTAATATTGTAATGATACTTGAGCTTTATTATATTTTACATCATAATATGGTATTCATACTTGCAAATTGAAGAAAGAATTTTCATCCATTTCAATATTAAACTTTTAAGTAGAGGAAAAATAAATTTATTATTAATTAATTAATTAATCATAAACAGATAAAAAGAATATTTTAAAAGTTAGTTTTATTAAAAAATATATTTTGCATTCTTAGTCACTCATTTTGATTATTTTGATTTACTAATTTTTAATAGATTGAATTTACTTTAATTTTTTTTAATTCATACATTCATTATTGATCATTTGGCTGGCAAATTTATGGTAAGGCATGGCTCATTTACGGTAGTTATCTTTTTTCAAAAAAAAATTATAAACAAAAGTATTTTAAGTTTCATCTAAAACTAAAAGCTCATTTAGTACACAAAAAGAATTTTGATGAGAATGGAAATGAGAAAGAGGAGGAGAATGGAATGAAATTTGTATAGTCAAAATAATGTTTGGTATGATCAGGGAAAAAAAAGGGGAATATCTTTGGATTCTTATATTTGGTTAGATTGAAATAATATAAGAATAGAAAGTAAGGTGTAAAATTAAGCAAAATATTTTTATTTAACAATAATAAAATATAATTATTTTACCTATATTAAAATAAATCAAGGAATGAAAGCGTTACCATCTGCTTCGTTTTCTTCCTTCTAGCTAGACAAAATTGCAAGGATTGAATCACGTAAATTATATCTATAAATTTTAGGACCCAAAAAGTGCAACACAAGTCACATTTCCAGTTTAGATTGTGAATACTGTATTTTATTCAGGCAGGCTTAAAAATAATAATAAAATGAAATTAGTAAAATATTAAAAACAGAAAAAAAAAGAAAAAAAAATCTTTAAGAGACAAAAGTTAAAAGATAAATAGCATGCCCATTTCTCTTCTCCCAAATTCCAAAAGCATAAATGGTTTAAATTCAAATAACTCAATCCTCAAATTTAAAAAAAAAAAAAGGAAAAGAAAAGAAGAGAAGAAGAGAAAGAAAAAAAATAACCAAATTAAAAAAAAAAAAAAAAGAAAATTATGAAAAATGAAACCAAAGTTTAAAAAAAAAAGAGAAAAAAAAATTCAGCCTAAAAAGAAATTAAAATACACACACACTGCAATTAAACAAGAAATAATAATAAAACAAACAAAAATGATGAATGAAAAGGAAATCAAAACGCAAGAATCTGCGTTTTGACCCAACTCCTTTGAAAAAAAGATCTTTTCCCATGCCTCTCTCTCCTTTACCTTTCCTATAAGATCTGAACTGTTCAGATTTTAATCTTAACGGTTCAATTTTTTTTTTAATTTTTTTAAGTTTAAACAATATTTTTTTAAAAATTTACAGTTAAAAAAATAATTTTATTTTATATTTTACGTTCTTTAAAATAATTATTTTTTAAAAAATATAAAAAATAATAATTAAATCTGAAACGTCCAAATTAATTTTAACAATAGAGAGCATGGGAGAAGATCCAAATCCAACCCCGATTCATCGTTTCATTCACTGTCATTAACAGAGAGCAGGACTGAAGCGCAGGCTGGAGCACAAAGAGAGAAGGCAGTAGGTCAGGGCATCCAACGAAGGAAGAGAGTCAGCAACGTGCTCGAGGTGTTAACTTTCTTTCACATCCTTTTCACCATCAGAGGCAAAGAAACTCTAACGCAGAAGTGGAAGGGAAGGACAAAAGGGGAGATCGAGGAGGGAAATATAGGAAGAAAGAAGAGAAACGGAGAAAGGTCCGATGAGGAAAGGGAGCATCAGAGGAATAAAAAGAGGGAAGCATAGGAGACTCGGGAAGGGAAGGGCGACGAGAGACCGAAAAATCAAGGCAAAGAACGCGAGGGAGAGACTGTGAGAGCAAGAAAACAGGAGGATTTTTCGAATTCAAGAAAAAAAGGGGATCTTGAGACTGGAAAAAAAAACGAGAGGGAGTGACTGAAGTGAATCGCGACTAATAGGAGACGGGGAATTCAGAGGAAGAAAACACATCAGAGAGGGAGTTTTCTAGTAGGACACCCCGTCGAACGGAGAAAGGGATTCTGAGAAAGCTGTGAGAAGGATTAACTGTGAAGGAATAATTCATTATTCTGCCGTTGTCCTTATAGGTAAGCTATGGGTATTCTTTGCATTCCTTGTCTGTAAATGAAGTTTGCTTGTGATTTCTGATGATGTGAAATAGGAGGGGAGGATTAAGTAGCATTCTTGCACTGGGTAGTTATGAATGAAGTCCAAAAGGCCTTGCTCTGTATATGTCCTTAAGTATGCACAGTAAATGTTCGATGAAATGTCTAAGAAGAGTCTAAAATAGGTGTAGGCATTTGATTGTTATATTTCCATTAATGAGGGTTGCTGTGTTAATGATCTGACCTGTTGAATCTATTAGGGCCATGTTAATGTTGCTTTGATCCTCCTACTACTGTTATTCTGCAATGGATGGATATATATCTTGAGTAGTTGCTTCTGAAAAAATCTCGGTTTGATTTTTTTTAGGCAAATAGTTAGTGGATTGGGCATTCAATGGCAACATAATCCTTACATTTTGAGTTGTTAGAAATAGTGGTGTTGTTAAAGAGCTTCATCGGTATTTGGGGCTAGTTCTATTTCATGTTTCTCTTCTACTTAATTGAAACCATGAATTTGTTTTAATCACGATTCATGTCACGAGTGTTAGCTGGATTTTCAGTTTTGGTTGGTTAACTTGAATGGGTGAGCAATTTTCTACTTATTAGTAACATTTCAAATGAATTTTCTGTTGAATTCTCCCCAGTCAAATTTAGGTTTGGTAGTTAGTTTTGGATTTAGGTTTCTGTCTCACATGGAGATACTGGTTATTTGTTATGATTATAATTGATTATGGGCTCAAATTTTCGCTTGGGATGCGAGTCTTGGGCCAATAATTAAATCTAGATTTATGCTTTTGCTTGATTGCTGATCTCTTGTTGTGGTTTTGGATTTTGCCCCTGCACTACTTCTGCTTCATGCTTTTCCTTTGTTGCATCTACACCATTGGCCATGAAAACTGCTAGAAAGAGAATATATGCAAAATCCTTAGACAAATGACTGAAGAGGAGGAAGAAGGAACTTCATCAATCATGTAAATCACCTTTGGGAATTTACATAGAAAAGGGGATAGCATGGCAGGGATTCCAAATACAAAAGACTTAGGAAGCATAAGGAAGCTGAAAGATGAATTCATGCTCACGAAGACAAATTGGTTTTGTATTTTACATGTTTTAATTTTATTTTATTTTATCTTCCTCTCCATACTTGAAATTCATATGAATATGATATTTAATCGGTCACACAAGTGCACACAACACAAATATTTGGATGTTCATATTGCTATTTTGTTATTTTCATTTTTTAGTTTCATTTTATTTCATTTTTAGAATTATCGTGTGGGATTTTTTGTCCCCTCAGACACGTATGAATCAATTCAAAGGTATGTGTAGCAATAAACCTGCTTAATCTTTATTGGGTTTTATAATTATATTTTAATAAATTTTGAATTTCAATGGCCTAGGGTTTGATTTCAAATAAAAAGATATAACAAAATTGAAAGTTAAGAAAAAAAATTTCTTAAAGAAGATTAAAAAAAACAACAAAATGATATTAAAAAAAAGGATTCTCTTTTCAAACAAAAGACAAAGGTTTCAGAATAAGGAAACAAGAAGAAGAAAACCAAGCAAAGATATCAAAAAGTTTTTTTTTTCAACTCAATCTTATTTCAAATATCAAAATTAACACAAAAGAAAAGGGAGAAAGGAAATGAAAGGAAAACTTGTTTTTACTTAAATTAAAAGAAAAGAACAAATAATAACTAAAAGATTAAAAAAAGCAAAAAAAAAAAAGAAAAGAAAAGGCTTTCAACTAAGAAACCATTTAAGGAATGTATTCAAAAATCAAGTCAATAATCAAGAGTAATCATAAAAAAAAAATTAAAAAAATCTAAGATAACTAATTCAAAATCAGTCAAAAGTAAAACAAAAAATTAAAAAAAAAAAACCAAAGCAAAGAAATTAAAAATCCAAATCAGCAAAAAAAGAAAAAGAAAAAGAATCATTAATTAAAAAAAAGAGAAAAATTGAAAATGAGTGAAGAGTAAAAAAAATAAAATTAATTTTTTCTTTAGCAAATTAAAACATATCAACTAAGTTTAAATCCTTTTTATTTGGTAAAAGTAAAAGTAATTTTTATTTTCTTTCTCTTTTCACAAAAAATAATAATAATTTATTCATTTAAAATAAAAACAAAAAATTAAAATATATATATATATAAAGAAGAAAACAATAACAAAAAAAAGAAAAGCAAAACAAAAGCAGAAGCAGAAAAAAACAACAAATAAAATAAATAAATAAATAAATAAATAAATAAACATCAACCAAAAGACAGTTTTATTCGAACTACGTGGACTTTGATCTCCCTCAAAAGATACGTAGGCCTTAGCCTCTCATCCTAAGTCAAGTCTGCCCTTATAAATAACCATTTTCTTTTAGTTTTATTTATTTAATTTCTTTCCTCTAATTCTAAATTTTATTTTTTTAATTCCTTTCTCTTTTTACTCTTAATTTATTTTCATTTAATTTTTTTACTTTTTATTTTGTATGTGATTTGTTAAGGAGAATTAAAATAGATTAAAGGTCATGGTAATTTTGTACAATTAACTTAAGGTAACCATTCTTAAGAACGGGTGTAGTGGGGTGCCTAACACCTTCCCTACTCACAATCGACTCCCAAATCTATTTTTTGGTTCGTAGATCATTTTCTAAACTAAAAAAGTTTTTTTACAAAATTTTGTCTTTTCAAAAATAAAAATTTGGTGACGACTCCTCCTACTTTAAATTTTGATGTCGGTTTGTCGCTACGTAGTCGCATTTTCAGGTGTAACATAGATAAATCTCCATATCTTAATGAAAAGCTCCTCTTCTTCAATTAGGTAGTTGAGAAGACGACCCGTCACCACCACCTTCCTTTTGTATTGATTAAACACCTTGTAGCTTTTTTATCTCACATACGTAGCATAAAACTTGCATAACATAAGCCACAATTCCAATTCATAGCCCCAAATATGAACTCATTTGGATGAGGATTTGGATGCTAATGGCTTCAGAGATAAAGATGTAGGCAATGATGACAAGGATAAGAGAAAGGAGGAGGACGATGCCTCTGAGGAGGCTACTCGCTTCAATAGCAATGAGTGGATTTGCAATGATCGAAAGTGCCACTAAGGGCAAGATGGTATTTTCACTTTGCTCTCCCAAGGAAGTTAGCTCATTCCATCACTTGAGCTGAGGAGACCAAATTCCAGCACATGGTGGAATGCCACTTTTCAACATAAATGAAAGATGCATACCAAATAGACAGGTCGACTTTTTCCTTTTTTCTTTTCCTTTCTTTTTTATTATTTTTCTACATACTAAACATGCTTTAAATCCTTTTCTCATACAATTTTAAAAATACTCTTTAACTATTTGGAAGAGTCCAAATGGTAAGAATTGGATGAGAATATAAATAGTGTCAAAAATTCAAACCCTTGAATATATATTAAAAAAAGCTTCTTCTATATCAACCTATAAAGATGAAATTTCTAAGGCATTTTTCAAAAAAATAATAAATTATTATTTTCTTTTATCAATTAAGCTAACCATTTAATTTTTTTTTTTTGGTTAAGTTGTATATTTAGTCTTTCTAATTTCCCCAAATTTTTTATTCAATCCCTTCACATTGTTTGCTTGTAATTTGATTTGTATAGTTTCAAAATATTTTAAAAGAGTTCTTGCCATTAGAGATCATTATAATATCATCAAGTTGGATCCAACATGGCAAATAAGAGTCTAATGTCGCTTTATATGGTTGTCTATTCATCTACAATTTGCCACACATGTCAATACATTAGCAAAATTAAATTAAAATGACCTATTTATTAAAAAGTGTATTTGACATTCTTATTCATTCACCTAAGGAGTCATTTAGTACACAAAATTGTTAAGTATGAAAATGAAAACAAAATAAGGATATAAATGGAATAGAATAACTACATTTGGTATAAAATTAAACAAAGTGTTGAAAAAAATATTATTTCATTTACATATTTGGTTGAATAAAAATAAAGTGTTGAAAAAAATAATGATGGAGAAATAACTCTTGTACACTTTTTTATAATAAAATAAAAAAAATAATGATAACAAAAACATAATAGATTTTACATAAATTAAGCAAAAAAATTACTTTTGATTTATACGCTTATTTAAAGAAAATGAATTCATTCTTCCTTTTTGGCATTTGGACAAAATCTCCCTGCCAAACGACAGATAGGAAATGATTCCTTCTTCATCTCATTCTACCTTACACTATTAATGGGTGTTAGTTTATTACTACACCTCTTCTTATCGAGTTTAAGCATACTTGCTTTTCAAATAAACCCAATTTAATACATTAATTGACCAAAAAGAAAAGACCTTGATAGTCACACACCTTTAGACCCCCCTCTTCTTCCTCCCCCAAAATCATTACAAATGTAAAAGTAAAGCTCCGTTTGGTTCAATGAAGGGGAGGCAAGGGGAGGTTAGTGGAAGGGAGGGGAAGGGGTTTAATGAGTTTTGTTTGGTTGGAAGGGAGGAAGGGAAGGGAATGGGAGATTATTGTTTAGTTCAGAAGGGGAGGGGAGTGAAGGTAATTATATTTGAACAAATTTATCCTTATATTATTTTATTTTTATTTTTTATAAAAAAAGTTATTTATATCAATATTTTTAAAAAAAATTCTGAATTCTAATCTTTTTTTTATTTTTGATTTCTGATGAAAAAAATTATCTTAATTTTTATTAAATATTGATTTATTAAAAAATTAAAAAATTAAGGGATAATAAAGTAAATTATAATTTAAAAAATATCCCTCCCCTCCTCTCCCCTCCCCTCTTCTCCAAAACCCTCTAACTTGGAGGAAAGAAAAATTTGCCTCCCTTCTCTCCCCTCTAATTTTATTCAACTAAACAATTTATCCTCCTCTTTTTCCTTCTCCTCCCCTCCAAAAACCTCCAACCAAACGCACCCTAAAGGAACAACAGGGCTCTACAATAGTAATCCTACTCCATAGCTCTCTTTTTTGCAATTAGAAAGGGACTTTAAAGTGAAGAAGCATTTGCTTATAGATATCTTTTCTTGTTTCTTTGTCTCAGCTATAGTGGTAGAGCCAACGAGGTACCTTTCACAGGAAAACCTCAATAAACACAACAAAAGAGAAGATCTATGGATTATATATAGGGCAAGATCTACGATGTCTCTAATTGAACTGATAACCACGTAGACAATGAGCTTTTATTTTTCAATCTTATAGGCCAAGACATCACAAATGCCTTTTGTTGCTTGTCATTCGAGCTCTACGTAGAAATATTTCAATAGGTTCTTCACCAGTTATAACCTCCTGAACTATATTGTATCAAAGGTGCCTAAGGATTATCAAAAGCTTGAATCAAAGTTTTCTAAGATCAATTTATTTGAAACAAAAAAAAAAGGGACATGGTGTGTTCTTCGCATTCTCATTCATGGCAATTATATAGCAAAGAATGAAAATGGCAAATGAAGGAAAAGCTGTTGGGTCATTCTTTCTTTTTAGTTACTGATATGTAAAGATAGGTGCCAAGATGTGGATGACTTGGCAGTCATATAATGCTACACTAGACTCTTATTTGCCACATAAGATCAAATTTAATGGTATTATGACTTATAGCAATCTCTAACTATGAGGCTTTTTTATAGGGACCAAATTACAATAAAGACTTAATCAAGAAGTTAGTGAAACCATAAGGAGCAAAGGTATAGTTTAATATAGTTATTACAATTATTTTTAAAATGCAAAACTTGATCATCTTGTCCATTCAAAGTTAATGATGGGCATTGGTATCTTATACGAAGTAAGACCAAATCTGAAATGAAGGGTGGACATTTTAAGTGGCATTTGGTTGACAAAAATGGAATGTGTGGAATGGGAATGAGCCAAAATGATGTTTGGTTTGTGGGAATGAAGATTCCTTTCATACCACAAAAGAATGAGACATGACTCCTATGAATGGAAAGGCTATTTATCATCTCCCTTTAAGATTTCAAACTTTAAAAAATGTCATTTTAAAGTAATATAATATAACAAATAATAATGTAAAAACTAACAAATAATATATAATATAAGCTAAAATACATAGAATTTTCTAAACTTTGAGTCATACATAAATAACCCCCTAACTTTTAAAACTTTGACAATGAATTTCCTCAAACATAAAATTATGAATAAGTAATCTTTTACCATCAATTAATCTATTATTTTACTAACAAAAGCACATTACATTAAAAGAATCAAAAATTCAAAAGATAATTTGTATATAACTCAAAATTCAAAATAGTTATTTATAGAAAAAAAGAATTTTAAAAAGTTCATTTAATTTAACGTGTCATCTTTCTATTAATTAATTAATAAATTTATTAAAAACGAGATTTATTTGTATAAATTTAAGAGTTTAAAGGGTTTATCACCACGTTTTAGAAATTAAAAAATTATTTGCACATGACTCATCAATCACCTTATAAACGATATCAATATAAATTTAAGAAATACCCTAAATCAAAATTTCAACGACAGTGAAAATTTTGTCCTATTATAAGACTTAAGGATTTTTTGGCTTCTATTTCGATAGGTTTATTATTAGGGATAAACTGAATTTCATTTTCTGATTTCTTTCTTCTAAAGATTGTATCTGTTCTATTATATGGGTTATTAATCCTAATTGTCCATGCTTGGTGTTTACAAGGTGTGGTTAATATTAGAGTTTTTTCAGTAAAATGTAAAGACATATATTGTTCTAAAAAGTCCATTCCTAAGATTATATCGGGTGTAATTTCATTATATTGATATAAGATTGGGATTCTTAATTCATATTATCCTATTTGTATAGGTATATCTTTAGCAAATAATTCAATAAAATGTATTTCTTTTCCAGCACTACTCATCCTAATAGGTTTGTCTTTTGTCCATAATTCGAAGGGTAAAATGTTATATTTAGCAGTTGTAATATTTGCTCCTGTATCAATCATAACATGGTATTTGCGTGATTGATATTTTACATAATTAAATCTGACTAGAATAAAGTAGAACTTCATTGGCTAAAGTAATTTAATTTTTTCAAGTATTACTACTTTCTCCTTGCATTATATTAATCTCATCTTCTTCAGTAATATAATTAAATTCTTCATCTGATTCACTAGATGTAGGTTTCATACTAGAGTTAGTTTCTGATTCTGATTCTAAGGTTAATTTTTCTAGTTTATAGATTTCGATATCAGAATAATCAAATTCTTCGTTTATGTATTTATTTAATTCAATAGGTTCTAGGTTATAATCATCAGCTAATTCTATAAGATTCATAACTTTTTTATTTCTAGGTTTCTTACATTCGGTTGCGATATGACCTAATTCTCCACAATTATAACATTGACATTTAGTAGGGTATTTACTATAATTGATTTTTCTTTGTCCTTTCTTATAATATTTTCTAGGTTTAAAAGGTTTCCTAAATTTTGACTGTCTTTGAAATTTTGATTTAGGGTATTTCTTAAATTTATATTGATATCGTTTATAAGGTGATTGATATTTTCTATATGGCTTTTTCTTTCTTTGATATTTTTTCTCAGGTTTACATCCCCATTTGTGAGGTGTTTCAAAATTACTACACTGTAAGATTAATTTGTTTGTTTTATAATATTTATTATTTTGCCAGGCTTCTTTACATTTGTTAGATAAATATTCTCTAAGGAAATCTTCTCTTCTTCCCATGGTGTCTACATATGGCATTAAATATGTTATATCATTAAAAGCTTTTCTATATTCAATTATAAGTATTTCGGACAATAATTTAGGTAATTTATGATAAAATAAATCTAAATAAAATCTTTTTTGTTCATAATTATTAAATCGGGCTTCATAATAATATTTTTTATATTCATAAATATATTGATTGAGAATCTTTGGGTCAAAGGAACATATTTCTATTTGATGTAATTTTGTTATAGCACGATCTATTTTTGTTTGTTCGTTAGCTCCTACACTTCTTCCTAAAAATTCATTTCTTAAAACTTGTTCGTATTTTCTTAATACCAATGCATAAAATTCTTTTCTTGTTGTGTAATTTGATGTTTGTCTTACTTGTTGTCTAAATTCTTCTGTTAAACTTTTCCACCATTTTAATACAAATACCTGTAAAACTTGATTCGATAATTAAGATGGCTGAATGGGTGTCTGGTTGTCGGTGTGCTAAAGCTATTAATTGGGATTTATTCCATCTTCTAATATTTTTTCTCGATCTAAATTGCAATCTAAATTTAACCATATACCTGAGTTTGGGATTGATCTAGTTTCATATTGTTCTAATGGAGGAGGGACAAAACTACTTTTTTTCGATGGTGTATAGATGGTTTCAAACATAAATTCATTATTGTTGTCTTTCATTAGTTCTTTATGTTTTAATTCTTGTTGTCTCATTTCGGTTTCTCTATCAATATTACTTCCTATATTTTGTTGTTGATACGATGGGTCTGAAATGTTAGGTGGGTTAAAACTTTGAGGTTGAGATTGAGGTTGAGGTTCTTCTATTTTAACAGCTTGCATATTTACTTCATAATTATCTTGAAGGTTTAAATAACTTAATTCTTCCTTTATAGATTCTAAATTAATTTCTTCCTGACTCATTCTTCTTTCGATTTCTTCTTGTTCCAATTCATTTAAAATTTGCATCATATTAATCTATTTAATTTCGACTTTAGGTTTTTCAATTTTTAGTAGATAAGGTAAAAATTCTATTGCATCATAATCTATTCTATCTATTCTTCGCATAAAATCTAATCTTTTCTTATCTAGTTTTTTACATTCTTCGGGTGAAATATAATCAATTATGGGTATTTCTTGATCTGTCTTAGGCTTAGGTTTTTGAATTTCATCATATATAGTCCATAAATTATTATTCATAATTTCTTGTCCATGTTTGAGTTCTTCAACTATTATGCGAGTTTCATAAACTTGTTCATTCATAGGTTTAGCTTTGATTTGTGGCTCAGTAACTTCTCTAACTATTTCTTCATTATATAATCTCATCATATTTATTTCTCGTTGTTCTCTAATTGGTTCTACAGTATTTCTTATTCCTAAGACTTGGCTAATTTTATCAATCTTTTGGTTGATTAGATGTACTTCATTTCCTATTTCCATAACTTCGAGTCTCATATCTTGGATTTCGGTTCCTATTCCTTTAATTTCTTCTTTTAATTCATACATTTTTTGTTCTAAGAGTTTAGCTAATTCTATTAATCTATAAATTCGCTTATGATCTGGTTCTTTTTTTAATATTTCTTTTACATCGGCAAGTGGATGTTTTAACATATAACTTATTGATATTAGGGGTGAACAAAACCGAACCAAACCAATTAAACCAAACCAAACTGAACCAAACCGCCAAAAATCGAATAAAACCGATTAATAATTGGTTTGGTTTGGTTTTTGTGATTGTAAAACCGATTAATAATTGGTTTGGTTTGGTTTTCTCCATATTTAGTTCGGTTAACCGAACCAAACCGAACCATTAAAATTGCAATTAATTAAAATTTAATATTTTGTTTCTTTTTAGATTAGTGGGATCTTTTGTCAATTAAACTTGTATCAAAATTACATTCTTTATGTGATTCAAGAAATATACAAATTATTTATACTATTTATTATAAGATATTACTCTTATTTTTTTCACTTTTTAAAGTTTATTTGTGAATATATGAAATTTGTTTAGGTAATATATATATATATAGTAAATTATTCCAAAGTTATTATTGGTCAAAATTTTAAGATATGTAAGATATTAGAAATTAAATTCTATATATTATAAGGAACAAATTTTTTTTTAAAAAAATTACTTTTGGACAAAAAAAATATGAACCAAACTGGACCAAACCGAACCAAACCGAACAAAAACCAAACCAAACCGATTAAAATTTAAAATCGACAAGGTCCAACAAAATACTAAACCGATTAAGTTGGTTCGGTTTGATTTTTGCTCAAAACCGAACTAAACCAAGCCTTTGAACACCCCTAATTGATATATCGGGATCAACTACATATCCTAATTGTTTTAATAAATACATGTTTGTCTAGTTAATTAAATTCCATGTTATATCGCCTCCACCTCCTAACATGAAAGGTGAAGCTACAAGTGTTTCATCTCTTATTGGAATAAAACTACTTGTTGGTAAACTACCTTGATTTACTTCATAAATTCGAGGTTTAATTCTACTTAATAAAGACATAATTAAAGGAAAAATGCAGAAAGCAGGAAAGGCACAGAAGGCAGAAAGCAGAAAGCAATAGCAGGGGAAAAGCACAAAATAAGTTGACTTGAATTAAATCGAAGATTAAGTTTCATATTTCTTTTCTTATCATTCCATCCATGCTATGATACCATTTCTAGAACAGCTTAGAATGAGCGAGATCAGCTACCCATTCAAGGAGTAATTTAGAATTAGGAATAGGGGTGACCGAAACTAAATTGGGTCATGGAAGGAACTCTGCCCTCTTTCATGCCGAGGTCTTTTCTATGGCATCTCAACATAGGAGCCAAGACCTTCCCCTTTCAGCTTAGTCCAGTACAACCTTCCATCGTTTTCTATCAGAGGTGTACTATTCCCATTTCTAATGTACTGTTCAAAGGGTTTCTAATCCTCATTCCAGTATTATCCCATTAATGGATCAATTCATTTATGGAAGATAAGACGAGAAATAATCTACTTAATCTCCGAGGAGAGGTTTAGCTAATCATACCTTAATATTCTTCTTTATTGATATGAAGGCAGAGTGTACAGGAGGAATTTAGAGAGAGGAGAGGGAGCTCAGAATTCTTAGAGAGGAATTCGGAGTGAGTGTGTTAATTGTGTTGTGTGTTAAAGTGTGTTACAGGGCTTTAGATAGGCGAAAGGCATTCCTCTATCGTTCCTATGCTAATAATTGAGTTTCTGTTCCTATTACAATAATGGAGATTTCTTTCCGATAAGAGGCAGCTTCTTTTTGTCAAATCGTCCTTTTGTTGGCAACTTTGGGTCATGTCGAGTTAAGTCTTCTTTTTCTTTTTTAGTCACTTCTTTCTTTTTGCTTTGTCGTGATTTGTTTTGGAATCTTACTTTACTTTGACTTTTTGTTGTGTCGATACTTTCGGCTATCTTTTGTCACTTCGTCTTCTTTCGTCAAATCAGCTTTCGAGGATGTTGATGCAGGTTGGTGGATTACTCTGATCTTCTGTTGATCTTTCCGTGTCTTTACAATAAATGCATATGTGAGAAGGATAATCCGATAACTATTGTCATATTCATTTTTTGGTGTTTTCGGTATTATCCATTTTATTGGTTTTAATTTTATCATAGAAGGAAGTAAATAGTCAACTGTTTCAGTTCTTCCTACTGAATAGATGCAAGTTGTTGGGCCTATGAGGTAAGTCTATTGGACCTCATCACTTGTTAGAGTTCGGTTCATTTCTGTGAATATAGTATCAAATTCTTGGGCTCCAATTTTTGAAATCAAAAGACGGAATTCTTCTTGGTCAATAGAAGATTTTTTGGATTTATCAAAGGCGAAGGGTTGCCTAGTTGTTCCGAATTTAATGAGATTAATAAGAGGATAAAACTTATCGAGAGTTATTTCAACTACAGTTGAATAACATCTCATATACATAATGTATTGGGTGATGATTTGGTGATAGTGTTTGGCTGCTTCTTGGATGGCTTTTGGTAATAAACTTAATTCAGAAAGTTCATTAAAGGGATATATACAGTGAACTAAACCATAACTAAATAATGTATGAACTAATTGAGGATTGGTGCCAGAGTTAATAACAGCTTTATTGATGGAATAATGAGAGATATATTTGATGGTTGGTACAAATATTTGACAGTGGTTAAGTTTCTCAATAATTAACTGAAAATATTCAAACTGTTCATGAAGTCTTCGTTGAGCAGTAGTCTGAGAATTTGAGGTAGACGATAAGGCTATTTGAGGATTGGATTGGGCTTTTTCTTGGGCTTGTTTGGTTTCTTGTTCAAGGATAGCTACAAAGGAAGGAGTAGAGGGAATATGAGTTGATGGGCTTTGTGGTATCTGTGGTGGTGACGGAGTGGGAGAGATATTCATTACTTGTTTTTCTACTTGTATTAATCGTTTTTCTAACTCATTGACCTGGGAACTAAAGTTACCCAAAGCCTGAGTTAAATAATTCATGGTATTACTGATATTATTCACTTGATTTGTAGTATGAGATGACAAGATATTGATATTGAGTTCGAGGGAATTCAATCTTGCATGGATATGAGCATTACTCATATCTTCTTCTTGAGGATTACTTGTAGCTTTACTGGTTTGAGAGGACTGCTCCATCTCTGCTCAAGAAATCAGTAATCAGATTATTTTTTCCTTTTACATATTCAATTATATAATCATAATAAGATAAATCAGCTTGCTATTTATATAACATTTTATTTGCTAATCTAACTGTTTGAAGTCTGCAGGATAACCAATATTTTACTTGAGTATTATCCGTTCGAATAATAAATTGAGTATTAACACTGAATAATTCGATTTTTTCTACAACTTTTACAATTGCTAAAAATTCTTTCCAAGTTGAATAATAATTAGTTTGACTATCATTAAATTTTCCACTAGCATATCTAGTAATTATTTCTTGTCCTTCATTATTGACATGGTAAAGGGCAGCGCCCCAATAATTGTCAGATGCATCGGTATATATAATCCATTTAAGATTTTCCTGAGTTGGGATCATTAATTTGGGTAAATTACTACATAAATCTTTAATTTTTTAGATAATTTGTTTAGTTTTATTATTCTATTGCAAGGAGATTTTTCTCCAGCTAATTTAGAAATTTGTGCTGTATATTTAGCTAAATGAGAAATAAAATTTCTAGCTTGATTTACTAGTCCTAAAAATAATTGTAATTCTTTTTTAGTTGTGATTTTTTAAAAATCTTTAATTTTGTGACTTATATGTTCTTGTAATTTTATTCTATTTGAAGTAATATAATGTCCTAAGAAGGCTATTCTTTCTTTTCCAAGTTCGACTTTTTTAGGTGAAATATTAATTTTTCTTCAACTAGAGTCATAAACTGATCTAAATATTTTTCATGCTGTTCTTTATTTTCGAAAAATATTAAAATATCATCTATATAAATTACTGCAAAGTTTTGAATAGGTAATAATAATTTTGTAACATATTTTTGAAATATACTAGGACTATTATGGAATCCCATTGGTAATACATTCCATTCATATAATCCTTCAGAAGTTAAGAATGCTGTATATTTCTTACTTGATTCTTTTAACTTAATTTGGAAAAATATTGACTTACAATCAAATTTACTAAAAATTTGTTTTCCTTTTATTAAATTAAATAACAGTTCAATTTTTAGAATTGGGTAATGATTCCTAATTGCTAAATCATTTAATTTCTTATAATTAATTACCATTCGAGATTTATTTCTTCTAATTTCAGCATGACCCATAACGATCATGACTGGTGAATAATAATTGAATCTACTTTCCCTAATTAAATTGTATTGCTTCATTTCATTTAAATGTATAATAAATTCTTATTTATCCTTTTTTGTCCAAGGATAAGGTTTACTAACTATTTCTTTACTATAATCAAGCAATTCTATCTTAGCATAAGGTTTTGATTTTTCTCAGTGGATTAAAGGGTTTTCACTATAATTATTGATTCGTCTTATCAATAAAGAAGAATATTTATTATAACTGTAATATTAAAGAATTTAAAATCAAATTTAACTATAATTCAAAATTGGATTACATGATTTAAAAAAAAAATTACATTGCAATATATATATATAACAATGATATGAATATTCGATTCTATGGGAATACCAAAAATGAACTATTGTTAAGTGATATTTAGACTATAAATTGGTATTATTCAACTAATTTACCTTGGAAAATTAGAAGTTAACCTAATAGCATATCTCATGTGTATTTTGAATAGGGAAAAGTGTTGGATATTTCAAAACAAAATATTATAATTAAATTCATTAAAATAATACTAATTATAAAATATTTTATTTTTAAAAATATTATGGTTCAAATATTTTAGAAATATGCTATAGGCAATTATTTGAGAGAGAGTGATTAAATAGATCGTGATATAACAAAATTACATCAAATAGAAATATGTTTCCTTGACCCAAAGATTCTCAATTAATATATTTGTGAATATCAAAAATATTATTATTAAGCCCGATTTAATAATTATGAACAAAAAAGATTTTATTTATATTTATTTTATTATAAATTACCTAAATTATTATCCGAAATACTTATAATTGAATATAGAAAAGCTTTTAATGATATAACAGATTTAATGCCATATGTAGACACCATGGGAAGAAGAGAAGATTTCCTTAGAGAATATTTATCTAACAAATGTAAAGAAACCTGGCGAAATAATAAATATTATAAAACAAACAAATTAATCTTACAGTGTAGTAATTTTGAAACACCTCGGGGATGTAAACCTGAGCAAAAATATCAAAGAAAGAAAAAGCTATATAGAAAATATCAATCACCTTATAAACGATATCAATATAAATTTAAGAAATACCCTAAATCAAAATTTCAAAGACAGTCAAAATTTAGGAAACCTTTTAAACCTAGAAAATATTATAAGAAAGGACAAAGAAAAATCAATTATAGTAAAAACCCTACTAAATGTCAATGTTATAATTGTGGAGAATTAGGTCATATCGCAACCGAATGTAAGAAACCTAGAAATAAAAAAGTTATGAATCTTATAGAATTAGCTGATGATTATAACCTAGAACCTATTGAATTAAATAAATATAAAAACGAAGAATTTGATTATTCTGATATCGAAATCTATAAACTAGAAAAATTAACCTTAGAATCAGAATCAGAAACTAACTCTAGTATGAAACCTACATCTAGTGAATCAGATGAAGAATTTAATTATATTACTGAAGAAGATGAGATTAATATGATGCAAGGAGAAAGTAGTAATACTCGAAAAAATTAAATTACTTTAGCCAATGAAGTTCTACTATATTCTAGTCAGATTTAATTATGTAAAATATCAATCACGCAAATACCATGTTATGATTGATACAGGAGCGAATATTACAACTGCTAAATATAACATTTTATCCTTCGAATTATGGGCAAAAGACAAACCTATTAGGATGAGTAGTGCTGGAAAAGAAATACATTTTATTGAATTATTTGCTAAAGATATACCTATACAAATAGGAGAATATGAATTAAGAATCCCAATCTTATATCAATATAATGAAACTACACCCAATATAATCTTAGGAATAGACTTTTTAGAACAATATATGCCTTTACATTTTACTGCAAAAACTCTAATATTAACCACACCTTGTAAACATCAAGCATGGACAATTAGGATTAATAACCCATATAATAGAATAGATACAATCTTTAGAAGAAAGAAATCAGAAAATGAAATTCTGTTTATCTCTAATAATAAACCTATCGAAATAGAAGTCAACAAATTCTTAAGTCTTATAATAGGACAAAAAACAATTGAACAACGATTAATAGATAATTATAGTGAAAACCCTTTAATACACTGGGAAAAATCAAAACCTTATGCTAAGATAAAATTGCTTGATTATAGTAAAGAAATAGTTAGTAAACCTTATCCTTGGATAGAAAAGGATAAATAAGAATTTATTATGCATTTAAATGAAATGAAGCAATACAATTTAATTAGGGAAAGTAGATCCAATTATTGTTCACCAGCCATGATCGTTATGGGTCATGCTGAAATTAGAAGAAATAAATCTCAAATGGTAATTGATTATAAGAAATTAAATAATTTAGCAATTAGGAATCGTTACCCAATTCCAAAGATTGAACTATTATTTAATTTAATAAAAGGAAAAAAAATATTTAATAAATTTGATTGTAAGTCAGGATTTTTCCAAATTAAGTTAGAAGAATCAAGTAAGAAATATACAGTCTTCTTAACTTCTGAAAGATTATATGAATGGAATGTATTACCAATGGAATTCCATAATAGTCCTAGTATATTTCAAGAACATGTTACAAAATTATTATTACCTATTCAAAACTTTGTAGTAATTTATATAGATGATATTTTAATATTTTTCGAAAATAAAGAACAGCATGAAAACCATTTAGATCGGTTTATGACTCTAATTAAAGAAAAAGGAATTAATATTTCACCTAAAAAAGTCGAACTTAGAAAAGAAAGAATAGCATTCTTAGGACATTATATTACTTCAAATGAAATAGAATTACAAGAATATATAAGTCACAAAGTTAAAGATTTTAAGAAAATCACAACTAAAAAAGAATTACAATCATTTTTAGGAATAGTAAATCAAGCTAAAAATTTTATTCCTCATTTAGCTAAATATACAGCACAAATTTAGAATTGAACCTCGAATTTATGAAGTAGATCAAGGTAGTTTACCAACAAGTAGTTTTATTCCAATAAGAGATGAAATACTTGTAGCTTCACCTTTCATGTTAGGAGGTGGAGGCAATATAACATGGAATTTAATTAACTGGACAAACATGTATTTATTAAAACAATTAGGATATGTAGTTGATCCCGATATATCAATAAGTTATATGTTAAAACATTCACTTGCCGATGTAAAAGAAATATTAGAAAAAGAACCAGATCATAAGTAAATTTATAGATTAATAGAATTAGCTAAACCCTTAGAACAAAAAGTGTATGAATTAAAAGAAGAAATTAAAGGAATAGGAACCGAAATCCAAGATATGAGACTCGAAGTTATGGAAATAGGAAATAAAATACATCTAATCAACCAAAAGATTGATAAAATTAGTCAAGTCTTAGGAATAAGAAATACTGTAGAACCAATTAGAGAACAACTAGAAATAAAAATGATGAGATTATATAATGAAGAAATAGTTAGAGAAGTTACTGAGCCACAAATAAAAGCTAAACCTATGAATGAACAAGTTTATAAAACCCGCATAATAGTTGAAGAACTGAAACATGGACAAGAAATTATGAATAATAACTTATGGACTATATATGATGAAATTCAAAAACCTAAGCCTAAGACAAATCAAGAAATACTCATAATTGATTATATTTCACCTGAAGAATATAAAAAACTAGATAAGGAAAGATTAGATTTTATGCGAAGAATAGATAGAATAGATTATGATGCAATAGAATTTTTACCTTATCTACCAAAAATTGAAAAACCTAAAGTCGAAATTAAACAGATTAATATGTTGCAAATTTTAGATGAATTGAAACAAGAAGAAATCGAAAGAAGAATGAGTCAGGAAGAAATTAATTTAGAATCTATAAAGGAAGAATTAAGTTATTTAAACCTTCAAGATAATTATGAAGTAAATATGCAAGCTGTTATAAGCTGAAGGGGGAAGGTCTTGGCTCCTATGTTGAGATGCCATAGAAAAGATCTCTGCATGAAAGAGGACAGAGTTCCTTCCATGACCCGGTTTAGTTTCGGTCACCCCTATTCCTAATTCTAAATTACTCCTTGAATGGATAGCTGATCTCGCTCATTTCAAGCTGTTCCAGAAATGGAGAAGTGTAGGAGTAACGAACAAACAAAAATAGATCGTGCTATAACAAAATTACATCAAATAGAAATATGTTCCCTTGACCCAAAGATTCTCAATCAATATATTTGTGAATATCAAAAATATTATTATGAAGCCCGATTTAATAATTATGAACAAAAAATATTTTATTTAGATTTATTTTATCATATCAGTAAAGTTACAAGTAATCCTCAAGAAGAAGATATGAGTAATGCTCATATCCATGCAGGATTGAATTCCCTCGAACTCAATATCAGTATCTTGTCATCTCAGACTACAAATCAAGTGAATAATATTAGTAATACCATAAATTATTTAACTCAGGCTTTGGGTAACTTTAGTTCCTATGTCAATGAGTTAGAAAAACGATTAATATAAGTAGAAAAATAAGTAATGAGTATCTCTCCCACTCCGTCACCATCATAGACACCATAAAGCCGATTAACTCATATTCCCTCTACTCCTTCCTTTGTAGCTATCCTTAATGGCTATTCTTTCTTTTCTAAGTTCGGCTTTTTTAGGTGAAATATTAATTCCTTTTTCTTCAACTAGAGTCATAAACTGATCTAAATGTTTTTCATGCTGTTCTTTATTTTCGAAAAATATTAAAATATCATCTATATAAATTACTGCAAAGTTTTGAATAGGTAACAATAATTTTGTAACATGTTATTGAAATATACTAGGACTATTTTTTTGGATGACTTTTGGTAATAAACTTAATTCAGAAAGTTCATTAGAGAGATATATACAGTGAACTAAACCATAACTAAATAATGTATGAACTAATTGAGGATTGGTGCCAGAGTTAATAACAGCTTTATTTAAGTATTAACAATGAATAATTCGAATTTTTCTACAGCTTTTACAATTGCTAAAAATTCTTTTCAAGTTGAATGATAATTAGTTTTACTATCATTAAATTTTCCATTAGTATATCTAGTAATTATTTCTTGTCCTTCATTATTGACATGGTAAAGGGCAGCGCCCTAATAATTGTCGGATGCATCGGTATATATAATCCATTTAAGATTTTCCTGAGTTGGGATCATTAATTTGGGTAAATTACTACATAAATCTTTAATTTTTTAGATAATTTTTTCAGTTTTATTATTCCATTGCCAAGGAGATTTTTCTCCAATTAATTTAAAAATTTGTGCTATATATTTAGCTAAAGAAGGAATAAAATTTTTAGCTTGATTTACTAGCCCTAAAAATAATTGTAATTCTTGACTCGACGTGACCCAAATTTGTCGACAAAAAGACGATTTGACAAAAAGAAGCCGCCTCTTATCGAAAAGGAATCTCCATTATTGTAATAGGAATAGAAACTCAATTATTAGCATAAGAACGACAGAAGAATGCATCTCGCCTATATAAAGCCCTGTAACACACTTCAACATACAACACAATTAACACACTCACTCCGAATTCCTCTCTAAGAATTCTGATCTCCCTCTCCTCTATCTAAATTCCTCCTGTACACTCCGCCTTCATATCAATAAAGAATAATATTTTGCATTTTAAGGTATGATTAGCTAAACCTCTCCTCGAAGATTAAGTAGATACTAATTAATCATAAAATAATATAATAAAAATAAATAATATACTATTTTATGTGAAAATATAATAAAATACTAAATTAATATATATAAATAATATAAATATATTATACAAAAATAAAAGAACAATATATAACTATTTAAAATATATAATTGTATAATATATATGTATAGATTATTATAATATATATATAGGTACATAACAATTATTATAATTATAATAATTATATATATATTATATTTAAATATATAATAAAAATAAAATTAAGAAAATAAAAATAATATTTTTATTACATTTTTATTTTTTATATTTTATTAAAATTTTAAAATAAAAAATTAAGACAATAAATAAAATTTAATATTTTACTTAAACTTATTAAACTTATTATAGTTATTTGATTAACTTTTCTTTCCATTCTTACTTTATTTTTAACAAACCAAATATAAAAATAGGATGGAATGTTCATTTTTTTATTATTATGTCAAACATAATAATATATTATAAAATTCCATTCCATTAAGACTCACTCCTATTTTTGTTTACATTCTTATTTCTATTAAAAGGATTCCTTCCATTCCAATCAAACAAGACTTGAAGACTTGTTTGATTGTTGAAATAATTTTTATTAGAATGAGAATGAGAATGAGAATGAAAATGAGTTTTAATTGCCATAACAGTATTTAGTATAACATAGAATTGGATTAATAATGTCACTTTATTTATATGTTTGATTGAATGTAAATAATATAAAAAGAAAAAGAAAAGTTAAGCAAATGACTATAACATCATTTTTTTTATTTACTTCCAAACAATATTTTTTAATTACCAATAAAATTTCCAATAATAGGTAAAAGTATAGAAATATTTATTTATTTTTTACTTTTTTAATTCAAAAAATATTTTTGTCTTTGTGCTTTAAACATCAACTCTCTTCATTAATTATTATAATGTAACATAGATATATCAAAATTTAAGTTGTCATTAAATAGAAAAGAATATTAAAATGTTTAATTTTTTTAAATTGTTAAAAATATTTTTTCCTACTACTAGGAAAATTAAAATTGTTAAAAATTCTAACACTAAAGATAGATAGAAATCAATGGCAGTTCAATTGTTCATCCTATCATTCCCTCCAAGCAATCAAGATTTTATTAAAAATTTGAAGCAATTCACATTCTCAAATGCACAGTAATTTCTGGCAATGAGCTTCTCATTCCTAAATGTAAATCTCCAACCAACAAGCTTTGTGGCAATGAACTTTCTATTCTAGGGTGCATAATAATTTCTTCCACCAACCAAACAGGGCATTATGGGAATTGACATTGATCCATTTAATCCCTAAAATTGGACAATTTGATTCTTTTTTCTTTCTTCGGTTTGACAAACTGACTCATCAACTCTCACACATGTGCTGGGCATGTGTGTCGTATGTGAAATGGTAATAACTTGGTAGAGAGAGTGGTCCAAACTTTGGACACATCATTCATGATAATGTGACTCATACAGATCACTTGAGGATTAAGGTGCTTCAATTGAAAATGGATCAAATCATCCACTCACAGACAAGTCTATCAATTCAAAAACCAAACCAATTCAAAGTAGAAAATGAGTATGGAAGCATTTTAAGCTATTATTTGATGAGGGTCAAAAATCAAATCCAATTACATCATGCCGACAACAATTTAGAGTTATTTTTTTGGGGCAACAATTTAGACTGTCAGTTTTTTTTTTTTATATATAAAAACTTCACCTCCAGTAGAATTGAACTTTTCTACCTTTAAATTTCTAATTTTTTTTTAGAAACGTGTATTGTTACATTTAACAAATGAAAATCTTTAGACAAATGTAAAATTTTAAGAGTGAACAAGAGAAAATTACAGTTAAAAAATTCAAATAAAAATATTTATATTTAAAAAATTTTAATTTTAAAATTATTCAAAAATAAAAAATTTTGACTTATAGTTCTTAATCCTAATTTTTCTATAAAATTTAAATTTTTAGTTTTTAAACTTTTTAAAATAAGAGAAAATTACAGTTAAAAAATTCAAATACAAATATTTATATTTAAAAACTTTTAATTTTAAAATTATTCAAAAATTTAAAAATAAAAAATTTTGACTTATAGTTCTTAATTCTAATTTTTCTATAAAATTTAAATTTTTAGTTTTTAAACTTTTTTAAATAATTTTAAAATTTAAATTTCTTTAATATCAATATTTGTAACTTGAAATTCCTACCTATAATTTTCCCCAAGTTCAATCACTGGTCATAAGGACATCTTAATTTTAAAAACCGATATTAGTGCCATGTGAAGTGGACAAGACATCTAACTCCAATAAATTCTAGTTGAAATTGCAAGACTTGACACGGTAAACTGATAAGCTCAACTGCTCAAATACATTTCAAAGTTCAAACTTCAAACGATAGAGACTAGCTCAGTACCTATATTTACAAATACTAAAGAAGCTAAGCATGAACAAATTTGGCCATGAATGCGAATTTTAAAGAGTCAACAGAGATTTTCAGGTTGGGTTAATAACCCCCCAAGATAGCATTAATCCTTACTTCTTTTTTTCCTTTGCTTTCAGTGAGATTGTCAGCCAACAACTTTAGGAATAAAGAACTACATCCAACATTTTTTATTTCAATAAAAAGAAGAGGGGGGTTAACACTTGAGCCATGTGGACTTTAATTGACAAGGTTTTAGAGAAATTAAAAATATATTAAATAAAAACGGTGTACTTTGATTTTTCCCATATCTTCCTCCATTCCCGCAAAAGTCTAATGAAAATGCATAAACAAATTGTCATTACTCAATCCCATACAGTATAGCATCCCATACAGCCATAGATTCTTGAAAAACTATGCAAAAACAAATACCAGACTACATGTATCCAATACATATAGATTAAATTAGAATCCCAAGCCATGCTAACACTTACTTACATCACAAACACAGCCATTCTAACAACATTCATATGTATCCCTCTATAATTCCCCTTCAATATGATTCTCTATTCGTTTCTTTTCCATCGTTAAAGAACACCATTCACAAACAAATCAAAAAACAAAAGAGAGCCATTACCTAAAGGATGATGCTACTTTAGTGGCTTTTCTGGTATGAAATCCTCCATTCAATAACATCAGAAAGTGCTGCTTCAGCTAATTATGATCACTCATTTCACAACCAGTATCTAAGTATAAATATCAGAATCAACATAAACCAAAAAAAGTTCAAAGTTATTGTCTCTCCTTCTTCTACTGATAGTTTGAGCCTGGTGTATATATTGCAAGATCAGACCACCCACTGCTACTACCATTCCAACAGCTTGAATCACCATTTTGCATACCCAGAAAGCTCTCTGAATTGCCATTGCTCTGCCTCTCCATCCCCGGACCCGAATCCGAATTTTTCACGGGGCCTGACCCCACATTCTCCCCAAATTCACCCAATTGCACCATTTTCAAAGCAGACCCATTTGAATTCAGACCCCCCAATAAACTACCCCACTGCCCAGTTGATGCCAAAAGGGAACTGAAACTCCCACCCATGTTCATCTGACCACTCGGGTTGGCATAAACCAGGGTCGGGTCAGGATCCAGATGAGCCACAGAGGCAGATGAAACCGATGGAGATGATGATGATGAAGCAGAAAGACGTTTGGTGGTGGATGATCGTTTCGTGTTCTTTCGGCTTCCACCACCAACTGGTATATTTCGGAGAGCACCGCCTTTGGTCCAATACCTTCTGCAATTCTTGCAAAAATGACGTGGCTGCGAGAGATTATAGTTGTTGTAGTAGCAGAATTTGGTGTTGGTGGAATCGCAACGAGGGCATTTAAGCTGTTCTTGTTCAGGAAAGTTGGGTTTCATTGGTTGGAATGGAGTTGGGTCTTGCATTCTCATATCCCTAAACAGAAATTCAATCCTAAAACCCTTCTGCCTCCGTCAAGGAGTATTACAGGAATACGGAAAAGAACAACCAAGTTACCATCTAAATTAAGCTTCAGGAAAATGGGATTTTAAGCTTTTGAAGCTGCGAGAAGTGGCGAACAGTTTAGTGAGCAGAAAGTAGAAAGAGGACAAAAAGGAAAGGATATTTTTTCAGATCCTGAAATGGGTTTTAATTTAATAGAACAAACCAAAATCACATAAAAAGAAAAAGAGTAAAAAAAACTGAAACATAAGCTAAAGAGAGACAGAGTTTTACATGCTCATGGTTAAACATACAGCCAAGTGGAGTGCAGGGTGATTGATTGAGCATATGATGGGGTCTTCTCCCCTTTCTTTGCTTGGATTTTTATGGAGGACAATGAGTGAAAAAGTGGACGGATCTAACCGTTTTCTGTTTCATGGAATTGAAGAAAACACAGGGAGAGCGTGAAAGAGGAAAAAGAAGATATTTGGAGTGTGAAAATCTTGACGGGGATGACCTATCTATCAGTATGTCTGCGTGAGAGTGACGACCAGCCCAGACTACAAATAGAAAGAGAATTCTGCTTCTCTCTCTACTGTAGGGATTGGCTCCGGCTTTTTCTTGTGCAATCCCACAGCCTACTAATAAGTCATAACTAAAAGTTTACTTTTTTAACTAAAAATAATGCTTCTTTATGATTATTCTTTATCTTCCCCCAAAATTATGGCTACAGGATCAAAGGGGTTAAGTAATGTTAAATTGCATATAATTTTTTAATTCTAAATTATGTGTAAATTATATTTTATTTTCAAAATGTAATAATAAATATTTTTAAATTTTCAAATTTATATAAAATATAAATGATCCTTTACAATTAGGTAATTTATTATTTCACAGGCTAAGCATGATGCATTAAAAAATTATATGTATATGACCTAAATTCACAAATATTATTTGTATATAATATAAAATTTAAAAAAAGTATTTGCATAATAAAAAAAATGAAATTCAGAAGATTCTTAGTTATTAACATGTCATGTTATGTTAATAAAATAATGAATTAATTGATGGAATGAAATTATTTACATAAACTTAAAAGTTCAAAAATTTTATTGTTAAATTTCGAACGTCAAAATATTATCTATATATTAGCTAAAGTTTAGAAAAAAAAATTGTATAATTTAGCCTTATAATAAAGTATTTGACATTGTGAGAATAAAATTGCAGAAGTAATATGTTAATGTAAAAATAATATTCTCAAGTAAAGAATAATTTAGATAAAATTTAACAATACTCTTGCCATAATAACCCGAATAATTTAAAAGAATTATAATTAATAATACAAAAACAGCATTTTATAATTTGTATATTATTAATTTACATCTGCTGAAATTAAATATTTATATTAAATTAGAACTACCAAATAACCTTTTTAACTTTTCTTTTGTAAAGTGCGAGACCAAACTACAATGGTATCAATTAATACCATAATTGTATTAAAAATGTAACATAAAAACTTCACACGTTTTGATTAAATTTATTTATTTTATCAATTTATTGAAATTAAATCATGAATTTTTTATTATTACATTAATTTTGACATGAATACTTTTTCTTTAAATGATACAAAGAAATGAATGATTTGAAATTTACATAAACCGATCTCATTGTAATTAAAACAATATATGTGCCAATAGACACATATGATTAAAAATAAACGCAGAAGCAGACAAAAATGTAAAAGCGAATTAGTGTTAACAACATAAATTCGCAGAGGTGATAAACAAATGAGTAACGAATCAACACGTTTATTCTCTGCTTTTGTCTTCTTTTCCTTGTAATGCTAGGATGCCTTTGTCCAATTAATTAACTTAATTAATTAACACGCCAACCACAAAAGGCTCAACTAATATCCTAATATTGGGTTTTTCCATTTTTTTTCTTGAAAGACTAGACACCTAATATAAACGTAATATTATAGAGAGTTTAAATTTTTATTATTAATTTATTTTATACTTTATGATCAATAATATTTTATTATTATATACATAAATTTTAAACCAAATTAAACTTTGAAAACTTAAGCTTTTCATGCTTTAACTTTATAAATTAGAGTCGGTGTTGTGCGTATACATATTTGCACAAGGTTTTTAAGAAAAAGAAGAGAAAAATGACAAAAAATTAACAATATATATAATTATCAATAAAAAATTTATTAATATACATATTTTTTTTTTCAAATTTGAATTGAGCCAAGCCTAGCCGAGTTACGGCTCAACAACATCTGACGTGGCACGAAGCCAGATTATGATAAGGCTGAGCCGCTGCCAATTAGTGGGCCAGGACAGGCTTGCGTGCGAATAAAGCAAGCAGCACCCAGAGGGGGAGCATCATTGGAGTTTCAACAGCATATCAGGACCGTTCAAATGACAGGAGATGCAAATCTGGTACGTCAAAGTGTCGAGCGTTGTGAACGAGAAACGTTGCGTTGAGTTACCGTCACCCTACGGGCAGGGGCTCACCGGCGACATGTGGCGGAACCCCATGAGTGGCACAAACATTAATGAATGGAAAGTGCAGTGGAGTCCGTGACCGCTAAATGAAAAAAAAGAAAAAAAATTATCCAAACTTTATAAAAATATTATTAAAAAGACTTTAAAAATTAAATTTTTTTTTTGTAAAACAAAAATTATTACCGATATTTCTAAATTATTATTCATGATCTGTAATTTTTTTGATGTTATAAAAATATTTTAAATTTGTTATTATTTTATGAAATTACATTTTTAGGAGGAATTTTCGGGTGAAAAAATGAGTAAATTCTCGGTGGAGAAAATGCTAAAGCTACAGGGGGTGTGGTGGTGACAAGAGTGAATGATGTTAAAGAAGGTGGGTTCCACAATGTTGTGATTTGATCGGTTTTTGTCTGTTTGTTTGATTGATGGAGGGCCGTGATTTTGAGAGAGATGATGATGATGAAGAAGGCTTGAACGTTCCGCGTGGGCAGAAGAAGGTGTGGACCCACCTTTTATATAAAAGACAAATCACTTGGGCAAATAAATCAAAGGGATGGATTGGAATTGAAGACATCCACCGTCCTCGTGCGCCAAATTGAAGGAATAGCCTGGGTCCCATTTACTACTAGGCTATTAGATGGAAAACCTATTTTTAATTTTTTATCTAGGGATTCCTTAACTTTATATTAACTAATCGTGGGCCCATTCAAATTTGGTGAGTTCTACTTTTTTTTAAAAAAAATTATTATTATTACATTACTTATAATTTAAGAGTAATACCTAAAAATTTTATTTTTATAATGATATATTGATATTTTATAATTGAATTAATATATATTATAAAATAATATTTAAAATAAAAATTTAGTTCAAAAGGGATTTAATTCTAAAGTTCGCTGATTTATCAGTTTAACTGATCCTTAATTATTTTTCTTTCGACTAAATTATCTTACCAATTCTTTGGACAAGCATACTGAATTGATCTAATTTTTTAACCATTACTTTTTATTGCTGGGAATTTTTTAGATTTATATCTATAGTAATGAAAAAATTATTTATTACATATTTTGAAAGGAATCAACGGTGAAAACTTGAGTTTGAGAAGTGTATTCAAGTTTTTTAAGGGTTCAAGTTTGGGGATGCGGAGGAGGCTACCCGCATCATTTTAGACCCGCAATATTTATATACCCCTCAAACTTAAAATTTGATAAGCATTTGAATAAAGAATTGTTAGTTATAATATCTATGTGTTATTTGTTGAGACATATTCAAGGATAACATTGTTGAGAAAGGGATGAGGATTAAATTTGTTGACCGTTAAGGAGTCCAAATTTTTTAAAAAATTTAAGTCTAAAAATAAAAATTATAATGCCTTACTCATGACTATCTCAACATTTGATTAGTTAGTCTTGTTTATTTATTTATTCGGTAAAAAAAAAAGGATGGGGAGGGATGGCACTCCCAATTTTTGGCAAGACTTAAAATTTTAGCAGATGGGGTTCTATTCTATACCTTCGATCACCACTAAGAATCTAATTACTTAAAGCTTTAGAGATGGACTAGTTACCAGACCACTAGCAAGGAGCTGATAAGTTGAACAAATCATATTGGAATACTCCACTAATAGGTGAGGGATCTCGCTATAATTAATTGTCACTAAATAAGATTTGATTGACCAAAAAAAAAATTCAAACTTATAATCTGAAAATTGCAAAATTGACCCTCCTGCCACTTATGCCAACTTACATTAGTAGTTAGCCTTATTTAGTATAAATTATTTTTTACAATTTTTGTATAATATTTATTATATTTTTATCATTATTTAATATATTTTTTTATTAGTTTTTAAAATAAAAAAAAGACTATATCTATTTTTGAAATTATTTTATTTATTTATTTTTTACTCTACGCAACAGACAAATCACGGGTGATAAGTTGGCTTGTAGCCAGGGAGATTGAGAGACTGTAGCGCAATGGATTGTTCTAGCGAGCTCGATCGTCTACTCACAGTACCCACAGTGTACTGTGAAGACCGTTTCTAAAATATGTATGCATGTTTTTAATATTAGTATGGGCTGTATAATTTCGTAAATAACGTGTATTTAAGAATTTCTTATTTTTATTTAAATTTGATTTAAAAAATAAATGGATGAAAAATTCATTAAAAAATTAATTTATAATTATATTAGAAGAGAACATATTGAAAAAGATATATTTAATACAATCATGTATTTATTTATATGCGTCTAAGTTTGTCTGTATTTCATAGATGATATCTATTTAAAAATAAAAGTAAATTATATTTTTTCTCTTGAAATATACTTAAATTATATGTTTTTTATCATAAAAATTTATGCAAATTACATTTTTATATTATTTAAATATATATACTTAATATTTGTTATATTATATAAATAAATAAAATATTTTAATTAAAATAAATATAAGTACAATTCATTTTTTGTTATTGAAAAAATCAATATAATGTATCTTTTAATTTTAAAGGATAAAAATATAAATTTTTAAAATAAAAATAAGTTATATAATTCAGAGACTTTCTAAGAAAAAGATTATAATATATGAATTTTTGATCCTCTAAAATATGAAATATGTAAAATACCTCTGAGTTATGAGAAAAAATAATAACATAAAAAGTAAAAATATATATGAAATTGACTTTCATTTTTTTTTTCTTTACTTTCCTCTTATTTCAAAAATACTGATTCTGGTATTATATTTAAGAGATTTTTTTGGGACTTGATTTAATTTAAAATATAAGAAACATATATTAATTATAATATTTCAATTATATCATCTATTAAATAAGTCTTTTAAACTATGAGTAATAATTGTTATTAATTTTAAAGAAAAAGCATACACATTGAATATAGGTATTCCTAAAAAATAATTTTTATTTGAAATCAAATTAAAAAAATTGATTAGTTTTAACTAATTTTTTTAATTTTTATAAATTAATTAATTATTTTTTATATATGAGATTGGAGATAATAAGTTTAATACCTTTATATTTAAAAGAATTTAAGCTCAGAGTAGGTGTGCAGTTATAATTGTTAAGGATGTGCTGTACTGCCTTCAGCACTGAACATTGAATGCCTTGTGTGGTTCATGAAAATACCTAACCACGGATCACACTCCTCACAGTTTCTGAATGTTTTTTACACGTTCATTCACAAGAGGAGACAGAGTCAATTCACATAGAATGTGTGTGAGCATTTTGAAATCTGAATTATAGAGAGAGATAATGTGTGAGTAGTATAAGTGAAGTCAAAGTAAAAATGGCATAGTGGATAGGAAAATGATTGATGCCTACAAGGTGTGCATCGTAGTCATTTCTTCAAAGTTTATATATGAGATTCAAGTGATTAAGACATGCAAGTTTGAATGAAGAATTACAGATCTGAATAAAGAATGACAAGTTTCAGGTTTTTGTTGACTATAAACATGGAAGCAATGGGAGATGGTGAGGATCTAGTGTCGGCGAGTGAAGGATGAGGATGAAAAGATAGTGATGCGTTTGATGCCCTAAAAAATAGAAATAAAATGTAAAATGATGAATTTAAAAATAAAAATTTTTATTTTTATTTTTATTTTAAAAAACTTATAAAATAAAATAAAAATTATTAAATAATAATCATAAAGATATAATCTAATAGATATTGCATAAAACTGTTATTTTTTTTTCCTGTTACTAGTAAAAGGATGGAATCTTCCTTAATAATTTGGATTTATTTTTGTAAAGAATTTTAAATGTACAGGAGCTATACATCAACAAGATTATTTGAAAAAAAAGGTTTCAGTTTGGATAAAGCTCCTAGACACTCCTAATCATAATATTCATCAGGGGGAAAAATGAGAAGATAATAGGAAAGGAGTGATGATATTATGAAATCGAGCACACCATCGATCTTAATTATATGACAAAATATTTATTAAATATAATATAATATTTTATTTTATTTATTTTATTGGATCTATTATTATAATTATGCTTGTTAATTACACAAAATTTAAACTAATATGTTTAGATCTATTGATTAATAAATAAGTTAATATCCAAGCAATAGATCTTGAAATATTTAAAAGATATTATTTTATACTTAATAATTATTACATCATAATTAGAATTTATAATATATCCAAATTCATAAAATCATCACTCAGAGAAGGAAGGGAGCGCGATGGGAAAATGAGACATAAAGCAACAAACTTATGGATGACGTACAAGGGATGAACTTAATAACAAGAAATTTTTAGATATATTCAGTCTATATAAAATTTTAAAATTTAAAATAATTATAAATAAATATGTTAAAAATAAGTTTTAATACAAAAAATTGTTTGACTTCATAATTAATTTAGTATATAAGTTTATTTATTAACTTTCTAAAATCCTTCACACTCTCAATTTAAAAGATTTTAAAAGAATAAAAATGTTTCCAAGTCAAAAAATTGATAATTTAATTAATTCTCTCTTTCTTTCTTTGTTATTTTATTTTCTTAGGACTCTTTCTTTTTCCTCTCAAACATGTTTTAAGTCCCCAACACAATGGCGATGATGGTGAATCCAATTGTCATGTCATGTCGTGTCTTCTCCCCGAGCTACACGGCAAAGATGCAGATGGCTTGCCCCAAAACTATTCTTAATTTTTCTTGATATGCCTAGTTAGTTTTTGCTTTTTTTTTTTAAATTTTGAGTTTTTTTATATCTTTTGTCCTTTAAAATTGAAAAATAGAAAATAATTATCTTTAAAAAATAAAAAAATATTTTTGAATATAAAAATAATTTTTATATCCTCACTTTAAAAAATAATAGAATATTATTGAATAATATTTATAAAAAATATCATAAATATTACATAAAATTTTTTAAAAAAGAAATTATCTATTTTGGACACCAACCAAATGGACTAATGGTGTTTGTCTTAAATCTTACGATACATATATGCCTAAGTCTTAATTGAAGTTTACTAATTTTGAAAATGTGTCTTGAGTTTAAAATAATATCAATTCAATTGATAATATAGATGAATCAATTTTGTTGATAAACATTTTACTAAATGCAATGCACTTAGTCTTAGAGTTAAAATAACTTATTTAACTCTTAATTTCTCTTTAAAGAAAAGGAATTTAGATTTTTTTCTACTTAGCAAGTGAATAGACGGTCAAAAAATATAATTTTGGTAAAAGAAAAAAAAGAAGAATTGACTGATGATGATTTTAAAAATTGCTACCCATTTAATGTTATGAAAAAAATAAATTATACCACTAATAGTTAGCCCTTTTCAGTCAATTTAGTCCTAGCGTGATAGATACGTGAATTTGCTTCCATTATTAATGATTGCTACCCTCGCGGATTCAAGGTGAAATTCACCAATTTATCTCAACTTTCAATTTCATTAAGCATCAGTTTTTTTTTTCCACTTCTCTCTTCTTTCTCATAAACAATTGTGAGAGACATTTTTAAATATGACATTTTTATTAATAATGAATTAATTAAATTAATTATAGATAGACATATAAATACATTGAATATGAATTTTATTTTTAAAAAGTGTGAATTTTATTAAAAATTATAATATTTACAATCAGTTTAATTTATTTATTATTGATAATTAATAGAATTATTATCCTAAAAATATCATTAATTAATTTATATTATATCATAAGGAGAAATTAAGAGATGGGAAAAATAAATTACACAAATTTCTATTAAATTTTATTAAAATTATACAGATTTTTTAAATTATTTTTAAAATATATACACATTTTTTGAAATAAAAATTATTTTATATTTTAGTTTACTTTTAAAATTTTTTATCAAAATACTCACTATTTAAATTTTTTAATTTTAAAAATTATGTATTTAAGTTAACAATAGAGAGTATTTTAGTTAAAAAATTTAAAATTAGATAAAAATGTAAAATGACTTTTTATTTTATGAGATGTTTGTATATATTTTAAAAAATAAATAAATTTATATAATTTCAATATCATTTAAAAAAGATATATAATTTAATTAAAAAAAAAAACATAAGAGAAAGATTCACGCACCGTGCGCTCTACAAAAGTAAAAGCAACTATAAGTTCTATAATGTTAGCATTCCAAGGAAAAGTTAGGGCGGAGGCCCAAGCTTTCAGAATCAGGATCCCCCGGATTTTATCATACTATGTGCAGTAACATGTTTTATGCACCTTGTTTTCTAATTTTTTATTTTTTTAGATTTTAAAGTTTAATATAAAAGATAAAAATTTTAACTATATAATAGATTAAAATTTTTAAAATATAATCTTTTCTTAATTAAAATTTGTATTTTCACAATTACAATTTTCATCTTTTATATTAAATCTCAAATCTTTAAAAAAATTTAAAAACACGTAAAATACATTACTGCACGTGATCCAATAGAGGATGTCCTATTGCGTGCAAACTTTCTGGATGCATGTATCCTATCTGTAGTTTTGCCTTGCTAGTGTGCTGTTGAGCAAGGACAAGCATGAACACAAATCACTTTTCACCTATCACTTGAGTTATTCATCTTACTCCTAGCAACGTTGATTTGAAGCAGAGTTGATTATTACAGTGTGGCTCTCCTTGGGTTCTCTATTTTTTTTTTCTCTGAATACCATCTTCTCATTTCTTTTCTTTTTTTTTCATCCACTGTAATGGGTCCATGCAACTCACGGTAAGTCACTTAGTTTTTAGAAAATCAGAAACAAGAGAGGGTGACCGAAGATAAAAATGGGGTATTAATGTGACCTATAAAGCCAGATATCAATGGGAGTATATAAGATCTTCTTTCGCTACTCTGCGTGTATTCTCAACATCTCCTAAATTAAAGACAACATGAATGAGAATATGATTCATCCAGCGATTCTCCATTAGGTCACTGCAGAAGGTAGCACATTTCCCTAGAAAGAAATTAAAATATTCTTACTTAAAAATAAATAAATAAATATTATTAAGTAATAATTATAATGGTGGAATGAATATATTTTAAAATTTTTTAATTCTGATTAATCTTTAATCTCTTGCAACAAACGTGTCCTAAGTTTAACCCAATTTCTCTCATCTGATGGACTGAATAAACGCACTCAAATCAATCACTTTGAATCATATACGTAGAGGGAAGACTAGGTATTTGAGGAATGTGTATCATGGTGCTTCAATCCTTATGTATTGTACTTTGCTGCTATCTGTCGCTATTCAACCACGAAAATTTATCCTAATGTTCTCAAATTTCACTTATACAAAGCTTAGATACTTATATGTTGTTAGGTGTATAGTGGAAAAACAAAGTATTTTAAAAAAGTTAAATCTCACATTGCTCAAAATAAGGAAACTATGAATGTATATATACTAAGTTGTATTATTAAACTAAATAAAAAATTAAGAAAGAAGGTGGATTCGTGTGTATAAGAGCAAGTTAAATTGGATTTAATATAGTTGAAAATCACTGATTTTTTTCCTTGCACGTGAAATAATATGGAGTGGAAAAAATTTTACATAAATTTTATTTTATTTTATTGTACTTAACCGACTAAGGTGTCGAAAAATGTTAAAATTCTCTTTTTATAAAATTATAATGTGGTTTCGTTTTTTATTTGAAACTGTATAACTGCAGTCTTTAATATTTTTAATTTTTGTAATCTCCTCTTATAATTTCATTTAATCCTGAACATTTTTTATTTTAATTATACGTTAACCAACGTTTAATATTTTTAAATTCTGCAACGTCCTTCGTTAAGCCAGCAACATTCAAATTTTAAACTCTCTGAATGTTCAGTCCTTTGCGTATAAAAATGTCTATAGTTCTTTCTAGGTTTTTTTTTTTGAATTTTTCCTCTGTTGTTTTAAATCCCTGGTTCTCAATCATAAAGAATCTGTTTTATCCTGAGAAATATCCGTTAAACCGGAATAATCCGGAAGTTAGCGTATTCAGATTAAATTAAAAAGGTTTCTCAACGCATGTGTGGTTCATGCACTCTCAATTGTCAATATTCTTGAGTCACCTATTGACTTGAGCATTGAATTCGTGTTAAAATTAAATCATCACTTTTCACATCTGACCATTGTCTTCATAAACAACTCCTAATTCGGCTACGTACCAGCGATGATGTCATTCACCACATTCCAACACGTAGATAACCAGAATGCGCAATGGGCCTTTCGGGTTTAACAAATCAACCACAAGAAAAAAGGCATGCAATGTTAGAGTCGAAATGGATATACAAAATATAATTATGATATCCAAATAAAGTAAAATGCAAAAACTATGTACCTGTAGTCTTTGCTCTGAGATTATGAGCCTGTTATCTATGGGAATGCTTCTAGCTTAACGTTTTACGCTATTGATGATGTATTTTAGAAATTATTTTAGTTACCTGAAGACGCAGAGAAACTAAGTCAGAAACCCTATATTTATAGCTAAAGATTCAAGTTCGTTCCCTTCAAAGGGGCCCTGAAATCATCGGATGTGGATGAAATAGTTGGAATATTCTTCTCTGAGTCCTAAATTTACGGACCTCCTCCATGGGAACGTTGGCAATACTAACAAATTTGTTACCAACAATTGCTTTCAACCTTCACTTGAATAGTTGCATGCAAATCTTGGGCAGAATCAAACCAGCTATTTGAATTATAGTCACCTAAACGCACAAGATTAGAATTGAGACTGTACTCCCAATATTTCCCGGGAACCAAACAGAAAGAAGCAAGTGAATAAGTGGATCGTGGGAATTAAAAGCAAACAAGCTCGAATTTCTTTGTCCTCTTGTGACATCATCCTTCTAATTAACATCTCTCTCTCTCTCTGTTTTATAGAAAAACCTTCAAATTTTAGCCAACTCCCAAGTTGATGGAGGTAGGGGAAGAAGAATAATTACCTGTGCTTGTCTGCAACTTTATTGATTTCGTTGTCATCCTTATACTTCAAGGTTTATTGCACAAGGTTAGTTTGTTGTATAATCACTGCAGTTTAAAAAGTATAGTTGAATGCTTATAGAAGTCACCCGGTGTGATTCAGTGATGAAGAATGCGAGAAATTAGCACTAGATCTCAAGTTTAAAAATTTTCTCTATCGTAGACGTCCTGTTAAAAAGAGTTGTTTATAGGGGCAATACAGGTTGTTAACCACTGAAATACAAAAAGTTTGTAAGAAATAAATTATATAGAAATTCTTTGAAATTTATTGAAATTACATAAATATTTTTTTATATTCGAAACTTATACAAATTTCTTTTCAGTTTTGCAAAATTACACAGATTTTTTTATTTTCAAAATTTCCCATAAAATAAAAAGTAAATTATACAAATTTTTCTTAAATTTTGCTAAAATTATACAAATATTTTTTTTATTGAATAAAATACACAAACCTTTCATGAGTTTTGTGGAAATTACATAAGGTTCCATTCTATTTTTAATATATACACAAATTCTTATAAAGATAAAGAGAATATCTGTATAATTTTAATAAAACTTAAGAAAAATTTGTGTTGATTTCAAAGATAAATAGGAGGTTTATATAATTTCCTCTATATTCTATATACTAACTCTATTAAAATTATTAAATCAAAGCAGTTAAACATGCGAATAAAACATAATGGGTTAAAAACAAATACATACTAAGATGTAACATACACTAAACATACATTATATAAAGTAGAGACATCTTGTTTTTATACATGGTGCATAAACAGACCACAGCATATTATAGTTACAAGAGGCTAGCTCTGCTCCGAGCAGTAACCACTTACATGGTGCTTATTGGTTTATGAAAAATTTAATCTCTCAAGTAGGCATACCAAGTATAAAAAAATTTAAAATATACACGTTATACATGTGTTAAATAATATAAAAATATTAATCTTTTTATAAACAGTTGAGAAAACATACCAAACACCATCTTAACTTAGTTGGTCTACCAATTAATTTGAATTGTGCTACTATGCAACATCTGCACCGTTCAAATTTTAATATAAACAGTCTAAAATTTTTTTTGGTTATTTTGACATTTTTTTGTTTTAAAAGAATAAAATATAGAATAAAAATAGTTTTTAATTCTGCACTTAAATAAAAAATATTGATAATTAAAATATAAAAAAAATTAAAACCTTAATCATTCAAATCAAATCTAAACAGAGATAGTCCTATCACAGCCTCGCACGATTGAGTAGAAATGGTGATAATAAACATCATTGTAGGCAAAATTTCCTATTGATATAGCCCAATGGGAGTTTGATATCAAATTAAATCTTCTATGTTCGTGTATTTATATATTTGGAGAGAGTGTGACACAAACATCTTTTTGGTGCATGAGACTCATTTTTTATCTTTATACCTTTTTTTTGTCTGATCCATTTTTTCTCAAATATATTATAGACATTTAATTTGTTAATATAATAAATCTGAATTGGGTCTAATATTTGATCGTGCACCTTGCTTCCAAACATGTATTAGTATTTCTCCACAACAATTAACTTTATCTTAAAGAATCAATTTTTTTTTTAAAAAAAATTTGATCTCTTATGGAGATAAGCAAAGAAAATTATTTTTAATTTAAACGACTCAAATTTTATTATATTATTATTATTATTTAAATTATCAACCTTTTGAAATTATCAATTATAGAACTATTTTTATCATATGTTTTATATAAATCTAAATAAAAAATTAAAAATAAAAATAAAAATTGAATAATTCAAATTAAACTTAAATTATCCGAATAAAAATAAACATCCCTACTCATACCTGGGATAAGCAAAGAGCTATCATGCCTAAACTTTGAAAGAAAGCCCTGCATCCAGATCCTCTGCACAGCGAAGGGATGAGTACGCTGTGCGAAGCTTCGAAATGACACCGTTTTCTTGCCTTCACTTAATTGCAGTCGTTTGCATAATCCATGGATCCGTACCGCGACATGGCAAAAATTAAACGCTACGTTTCTTGTCTTTTCTCTACCAAGCATCAGCAAATATCCGCCATTCGTCCCACGCAATCTGACCCGTCCATGGTAAGCCCCAAAACTTGACCCAAATTAGAGAGCTAGCCTCCTTCATCATTCCTGAAGCTCTACCTCGGTGCCTCTTGATCGTCATTGTTGGAGGTGCGCTCTTGAAGATGTTTTCCCTTTTAATCTGCATTCTGGGGAATTGATTGGAATTGATTGCCATCCCGAGTTGTCCGCTGCGCAATGTGGGTTTTTGAATCATGTTGAAACTTATTTGGTCTGTTTATTATATATTAAATAAATGAATTGTCATTTTATTTGATTGTATTTTTTTCTAAATTTTGCCTACATTGTGCTGTGTGTGGCGTAAATTTTTAGGCTGAATCATCCAGTGTCTCCGAGAGTTTTTGTTAATGTTGTACAGTACTAAGGCTTAGGCCAAAAGCTTAGTTATGTTATACCTCTCTATTTTTGTATTTGCTTGCAACTTGCTTCTTCAAAATTTGTTAGCAGTGCAGAAATGTATTTCTAAAGATTTCTTTGTGATGTAAAATTACGGAATTAATTCCTATTTTTCTATTAATCATTTTGACTGTGTTTGACTGCTTCATATATGCATTTTAGAGTTAAAAGCATTAAGCCCCTTCTATGTTAATATGCTAATATTAAATCTGTTGAGTTTTTCTACAGAGTCTATATTGAGAAAATAAGTTAAGACTCGGCTTATCTTGAAAAATTACTCCAGAAATGGAAGATTTTGATTTTTATATTCCATCAGTGACATAAGGAGCTTTTCTCAAGATTCAAGATAAACTATTGGTTGATGGAGTTCACCTAGTTGTTTGTAACAATTTTACGTGTAAAGTGGGACTGAAAGCAGAATATGTGAATGAAACTCTATCTAGTTCTCCTTATTTGTAATATCTTAATCACATGTTCTAGGTCTACTGAGAAAAAGGAAAACAGATAATATGTGCTAGGTTTGGGTAATAGAGAACTTTACCATCCACTTTATTTACAGCTATAAAAAAGTTATTATTTAAATATTACTGCTAATATTATATGCAACTATGAGAGAGTTATTATTTAAGTATCAATGCTATATGGAAAGTTATTAATTTACTGTTCCATTGGCAGAGGAGGGAGGCTAGACTGGGGGGGGGGGGGGAGGAACTTCCAGTTGTGTCTAGTAATTCAGGATCCCCCTCAGGCTATTTTTTTTTCTGGTTGGAGTTAGCTTCCTTTGCATACTGCCGATAATTTCCAATTGTCTATATAACAATGTTGTCAAGTGTGTAAGAACAAACACAGTGATAGAGAATAAATGGTCGGCATTCAAAATAAATACTGGCTAACCTAAGTTGTTCATGAAAAGGATTTACTTTAGAAACTTAAGTTTGAATCATTTATGCATATAGAAACATAATTATGTGAATTAGTTATTTCTGGTCTTGTTCTCTACGATGTCAACATTCTCTTTTCTTTTTTTTTCATTCTCACTAGGTGGTTTTATTATCTCATCAAAATACTTTTTAAGAAATCTGTAGAAGCATTAATCATTATATGTCTTTGATTACACTGTTAGATTCATCTCAAATCTTCATGTCCCTAATTATGCAAATGCTTGTTCTAACAGGTGAAGGTCACCAACTAGTTCTACTTTCAAATTTCAATCACTTTATTTCTCCACATTCAATTTTAATATTAGCTTGTAAAATCTAATGTCTGTTTGCATGACATTGGACATGTCAAGTTGGATTTAGTCCTAATGTCTTTTGTAATTTTGTTTTATTTTCTTATGCCATACAACTTTATTTGCCATGCTTATACCATCTCAAATGTTATCTAGTTGATGCTCTTCAAGAAATTACTAGTACAATAGGGGCCACCTATTGGAAGTTTGATGGCAATTCTTGCCAAACTGAAATGATGGGGTTAGCACCAGAACCACCCACAGCACTCCGAATGACAGTCATTATTCTTTCAACCATGCTGAAATAATTAATACCCAACAGAAACAACTTAAGGTATGGAATTAGAGAAACAAATGCGCAATTCTTGTTGCTTTTATCATGAGTTTACATTAGCACCCACACTACAAGGGCTTTTCTCATGCTTCAGAGGGTAAAAAACAACTTGAGGACACAAAAATGGAGCTCAAACAAATTCAATTGGAGTGGGGACAAGAATTGGGTAGGCTTTGTAAGGATCTAAGACTTGGTTCTCCATGAGAAATATTACCCTATAAGATTTAGTTTGACAATTTTTTCTATAAGATTGAGTTAATTTCTATGTCATTCTCAGAACATCATATCAAGATCCTTGAAGTGGCAGCCTCTTCCTACCATAAAGTTTAAGAGGAGAACCGCCAACTTTACAATCAAGTACAAGACCTGAAAGGTACATAAGAATTTAAGATACTTCCCGACAATGAATTTGATGGTACTATCCATATGTTGTGTACATGGACAAATTGGCTGTCTTACAGGAGCTATTAGGGTCTACTGTAGAGTGAGGCCTTTCCCACCAAGACAATCAAATGAACATTCAATAGTAGATTATATAAGAGAAAATGGTCGATCAATTTTGCACTGTTGGAATAACTAGCTACAAGTATGAGAGTATAGAAGAAAAAATAGACAGAAGTAAAAGCTAAGATACAAGTATGAAACAAGCTACAACAAAGGGCAAGTACGAGCATCCATATGTATCAGCTTGCTTCTTCCATATGCGTATTGTTGCTAGATCTATGATGGGTCATAGTTTATAGGTAAAGACAAGAAACACAATGTAAATGTAATTATTAGGGACTTAGATTAGACAATTGTTGTTGATTTAACTTGAAAAAAGAGTCCAATGTACATGATACAATTGATTTGAATAAAGTTCCACATATTATTGAAGTTTCTTTCAAACATTATTATTGCAATACTATTGTTTACCCGATGAAACATCTCGACTGAACTCTAGTGCTTCAAGTGATGGCATGGGAAAATCTGGTGGTGCCTACAATGCAGATCAATACAAATTATAATATAATTCCTTATGAATTAGAAGGAAGTGTTAAAGATTAAAAATTTGATTAATCTTACCATTAACATTTGAGTAAAAGTAAAGTCACTTTTAGCCATTTGAGATCTTGTAAGAGGTGCTTGGGGTGCATCGTTAGAGGTGCTTACTTGTATATCATTACTCTAAAAGAAAAAGGCAATACAACATTAACATTTATTAACTACTAATCATAAAATATAGTCACGTAATATGTTTATACCTTAGAAGTTATTCTTCTTCTTTTACTCTTTAGTTTTTCAACCCAATTTTTCTCCCGCTTCTTTTTTTTATTACCATCCCTTTTTTTAAATCTTCTTACTTGAGCAATAGACTCTGTTGGTAGTGTTAAACTTGCTTCACCATGATTTGTTAGACGTTATTGGCTCGATCGAAGTTTTGTTACTTGCTTAGTCAGTTTTAACACATCTTTTTGCACTAATGAGAATGCTTCTAGACAGTTAGATGCCTCAGTTGCTAATCTGATCATCATAGGATAAAGTTGTTTATATCATCGTGTGCTTTTTAGTCTAAGATCGGCTTGAACCTCGTTGCCCCTAATATCATGTATGATACCACTCCTTGCTTCTCTTGTCTACCTCTTCATGATATAGTTCTCGGATAATTTTTTTACATCCCTCACATTATAAACCTTTAAAGCGTGGCAACATAATATTCCCATGGATTCAAACATCTGACAGCTACATGAAATTGAATTATTGCTAGGATCAAATTAAACTTTCCATTCACTCTCTTCATTAACCATATCAACAACATAGTCAAATAAAGGTTCTTCTTCATTTCTGTGTTTTATACTAGTAGCTGCAACTAGATCCCATTGTTGTTGGAACAAGTTAAATATTGGAGCTATGTAAATTTGAGAAAGCTGTCGCAACATGGGGGAACTATGTATAATCAACCAAGCCAATTTTTTCTTAGAGTTAAACTCATGTTTCAATTCTACCTCCTATCATCCACAACTCGTTCAAAGTGTTTAAAAAATTGATTAATGTTTAAATCCAATCTTATACAACTCTTTGTAGCAGTGTTCACACTTTCACTTACTTATGTGCTTCACATCCCAAGCGTGAATGCCTTCTTCATATAACACCATGCCCATTTCTCTTTGATATTGTAAACTGAGGTCAACCATGTATTATCACTGACATTGTAATTTGAAAACATCCGACTCCATCCTTCCTCAAACTGCACTTCCTCTTCATAATGATACATGCACTTTTTCAAATTAGTTAAAAAATGTGATTCATCTTTCATCAAGTTTCCTAAATGCTTAATACCATTTTGCATAAAATGCCAGATGCATAATCCATGCTTTGTATCTAGCATCACCTCCCATATTGCTCGAGTCATGGCTTGATCTTGATCAGTAAAAATGGTCAGAGGTCTTTTTTGTTGGTGTGCCTCTAAAAAAGTCTGTAGTAGCCACTTAAATGATTCTATAGTTTTGTCATATAATAACACTGCACTAAAAATGACTACTCCTTTATAGCGATTGAATCCCGAAAGTAATGCAAGTGGTCTATGATCACAATTTATGCTAAATGTTGTATCCATAGAAATCGCATCACCAAAATATGCATAGTCAAGTAACATTCTTGCATCAGCTCAAAAAACATTTGTAATTTGCTCTTTTGTATCTATCTGATAAGCATGATAAAAAGATAGATTTTTTGAGTATTGTTCTTGGAAATACTGCAATAGGCTTGTAGCTTCTCCATACACCATACTTCACTGACTTTTAGTTCTCAAATAGTTTTTTGCATCTAATTGAGTGTAGCCAAGATTAGCTCTTCCTCCAGCATTCCTACTTATCAACTCAAACGAAGATTTTTGCTGAAGCCCTGCATCCTCTGCCAAGTCAATTTCATGGGCCTGAACCTCAGTTACTTTACGTTGTGATGCCAATAAATGAACTATTTCTGGAAGATGGAATGGATGATTATGCTCCTCAACAAAGGTATTAATTCTATATTTTCCATCAACGTGTGCAACAGACATCTTCGCTTTACAATTAGTCCTTGTCTCAAGCCGCAGTTTGGTGGTCATAAAGTCTCTCTTATCTTTTGCTCGCAAACCCTCTTTATAGCAAATATATCTAGCTGAAACTATAAAACCATCTTTCTTACTCTTGGTATTATTATATTTTCGTGCTCCAAATCTAGTTCGTCCAGCATAAGCAACCAAAAAGTTCCATGCTTCTTCTAAGTTATCAAATTCCAACCTTTGTCTAGGAGTCAAATCAACATCTATATTTTGGTTCCTGAAAAAAAGAAAAAATCACTATTAGAACATCTTAACTTGTGAGAATAATATCATAAATTTTAAGTTAACAAGAATATCACTTAGTAAAAAAATAACAAAACTTACCATATGAAATATTATTGCAATTAAATTTCATACAAATTATTCAAAGTAAATTATTTCTATTTTTTCTCACTTATTTTCTTATACTTGTCTTCTCATCATTACACATAATCTTGTAACTTCAACTTATCATCTATATTGTGATGCTTATTATAGCAACATCAAGCACTTTACCTTCTCACCTTATTGTAGCATAATTAAATTCTAATTTCTTTATAAAATTTCACATGATTTTAATTGTGATAATTGTTTCAAGTGAAATTGACATATAAGCAAATCAAGTTATAAGTTAATAGTTGTTTATGCCATATCAATATCAATAAAACATTACTTGTTTATAACATATCAATAAATTTATAAAACATGACTTTGCCAAATAAAAAATAATAAAATCATTAAATTATTTTATTGAATAGATAATAAATGCCTAAATGGCTTTTGAGAATTATACATGAAATCAAATTGACTAAAGGTATCAAAATTTTATATTACATTTCAACTATAAAACTCTTGTGAACAATGAATCAAAGGCAAACAAAAAATTTATCTTAGGTATACAAAGAATCTGCTTTAAGGGGGAAAAACCTATTTTAGGTATATGATAGTTATTAGAGGAGAAAAACTTATCACAATCCATCTAAATAAAGAAAGAATCTGCTTTACACATATTTATACAGATATACATATATATATATATATATATATATATATATATTTCCAGCTGGTATCATGCTAAGAGTGTAGGGAAATAAATAATTATAAAAAGAATAACTTTATACAATTTTTTACATTTGCGATTGCTAATAAAAATGAAAAGAATCTTCAATCTTCAAATATCATGTAGATATATCCTTTCTTCCTCGTGCTACGTTGGCTCAACAACACTGTAAAAAACAAATTAGAAATGAGGTTTTGGAAGTATAATGCAGATGGCTTAGATGAGCAAAATTATAACTTACTTATTTTTTGCAAATTTTGCCTTGCATTTCACAAAACTTGATAGCAAAATGCGCCAATTTCCTGCGCTTTCTGATCTACCATCTAAGGTTGAAGAATCAATGTATGGGTGTTGCGTTTTGGCACTGAAGTTGTTAGGTTTCATGATATTAAAACGGTGAGTTTTATATTTGCTGATGCTTAGCAGGGAAAAGACGAGAAACGCAGCGTTTAATTTTTGCCATGTCGCGCTATGGAGCCATGGATTATGTGGACGACTGTGATTAAGTGAAGGCAAGAAAATGGCATCGTTTCGAAGCTTCGCATAGCGTACTCATCCCTCCGCTGCACAGAGGATCCGGACGCGATGATACCTGGGATAAACAAAGAGCCATCATGCCTAAACTTTGAAAGAAAGCCCCTAATCATTCATTGCTCATAGACCGCCAAGTCGTGCTTTGTTTTGGGATTTAGGCCCTATACCCCTTTTCTTCTTCTTCTTCTTCTTCTTCTTCTTTTCGCATTCCCCATTATTTTTTCTTAATTTTCATGTATAGCAGGCCCTACCCTAGTAATAAATCCCAATTTCTTGCATGAACATAAAAATCAAATATTTCCATTGTAATCTAATTCCAATAATAACATTAAAAGGATATGAAATTATTTTAAAAATTAAGTAACATAAATTTTAAATAATGTAATTGTTCATTGCTATAATTTTATACGATTATTTTGGCTAAAATTAAGATAAAATATTATTAAATAGTTAATTGATAATAAAACAAATTACAAAATACTCCTGATCTCATATATAAGAGACTTTTTTTGAGATTTGATTTGGTCTTATATATAAAAAACAAACTATCCATATCTGATATATTAATTATAGTATTCCAATTATATCCTTCATTAAATAAGTTTTTCAAATTATAAGTAGTGGTTGTCATTAATTTTAAGGAAAAAGTGCACACATTAAATAGGGACATTCTTAAAAAATAATTTTTATTTGAGACAAAATTAAGAAGATTAATTACTTTTAACTAACTTTCTTAATACTCGTAAATTAGTTATTTATTTTTTATATACGAGACCGAAGAGAGTAGTTGAATAAGAGACTCAAAAATTAATTTTTGACCAAACCACATGGAGTTAAATATGATTTATTCTTAGTATTAAATATTAAATAATTGGATATTCTCATCTCATGATCAATATAACTGCTCAGTATGGTACATTAATGGGGCACTTGGTGGAACAATGCAAATTGAGAACAAAACAAATTCAGGTGGCATGATCTATTTGGTGGCTCAAATCCCTGGTAGAATAGGAAAGTTTATTACAATTGTAGTTTTTAGTATTGTAGGGCGGGAATAGAAGGAGATTTTGGAGCCAATTTGGTGAAATATCTCTTTTACCCCTCTTCATCACACAAACCTCAACTAGGCTTGTCCTATCATTATGTGCGTGGTTCTTTTGTCTTGTACTCTATAACTTCTACTTTAGACCAATCTCGTAACCCATCGCCCTTTGTTGCCTCACTCCCAAGTGGCTGCCATTACAATAGTGGAGCAATAGTCCTCTGCCAAAAGAGGTTTGTTTGACTTATTCCCTTTCCTTATCTATCTTTCTTATGCAACTTCATCAACCACCATTTCACTTTAAACTTTAAGCTATGACTTTGAAGTCGATAGATTATAAACAATGTCTTATTACTCTTTGTAATGTGCATATGTCTAATCTTATCCTAAACCAAGAGTATTTGTATTCAATTTTTCTGCTTTGTTAGAAACGTTGTAATTTGAACATACCATACTTACAAATTCTTGTTTCTTCCTAACAAATTTAATTTAAAGAAACAAAAAACAAAATGTAATAGTCCAACTTTCCAAGTAAAGCTATTGCTTGTTCTATTGGAACCCACTTATTCAAGTCAATATCTCCTTTCTTTCAGAGTTTTTGCTTTCATAATACCATTGTTAGTTCTATTTTTCTCTCCTTTTAACCTTATTTATATTAGCTTGTTTTTTTTCCCAAGTTATACTCATTCCTCCTAATCATTTATTTATTTTTTAATTTGTTGGCTGTCAATTAGTTTAAGCCCTTTTCCTTTGATTTTTTATTTTATTTTATACTTTTTTGTTTCTATATTTTTGTTTGATAGTGTTGTTGGATAGATAGATTTTTGTATTTTCCCCTTTAAATGCTATTGAATATTTATGAATATTAATGAGATTTATAATATTACTTTATATACATTCATTTCACTTTTCTCATGACGTGCTTCAATTGTAAGAGGAATAGCATTGTAACCAAAACAAGTTATGGACAATAGTCCTTGCAGTATTGATTACTCTACAATGTATCAGTTAAAAGTATGTGTTGAGAAGACTTGCTTCTATTTTTAGTTATCCATTCACCTTCCCTTGAATTCTTTTTAAACAATTTATAAGAATCAATTTCAAGAAAAGCCTACAAGGTTATATTAGTTATGTTGGTATTCACAAGGAAGTTTGGGAAATAAAATCACATTCTATATTTTTATAGTATGGAGGTAGGTGAATAATTACCAGTTCAAAATTGACATTGTCTTGGGGTTTCAAATAATGGCACCATCCAAGTTGGTGTAAATAAATATCCCATTATGATTCTTATAATAATATTATTATTATTCAAAAGTCATTATTTTTCAAAGTACCTTGTTTGGAAATCACTAAATGTTGAAATATAGTCCCTTATATAATATAAGCCAATGTCGAGCAAAATTCCAACTTCCAACAAAAACTCTACTTCTACTTCATTCATTATAAAACTATGTATAAAAAAAAAAAGGGTTAAAAAGTGTAAAGCATTTAATTGCACAAGTAAGTGAAGAGGTCGGGTTAGCTAATATTTACATTTTAATACAAAGTTAATTGAAACCAGATTATCATTTATGAGGGGTTAATAATAATACTAATAATAATAATTAATAAGTTTGTGAAAAGGGCACTCAGATACAATAGTTAAAGTATACAAGGTTTAAAATATGACTTTTGGTGTTCCTCATCTTCTTTAGGATCATAATTATGTGGTTTCAGCATTGGTGGTTAATGATCTTTGAATCATAATTGTGAATTTTAGCTCATTTAGGGGATAGTAGTTGTAAAATAGTTAATGTAGAAAGCCACAATACTATAATCATTATGCATCTAGTTGAAAAAATTTTAGTTGTAAATATACAACTAACAATTTAGTTGTAAATATACGACCAACAATGCAACAAACTTACTTGTTATTTAAATCGAAAAATAAAAGTTATTTATGTCCTTTCTTTTATGCATTAAATTTATAGTCCATTTTGGTTGCAAACTTCTAATCATAAATTAATTTCTTAAAGTAGTGGATTTTCTTTTATGAACCTTATTTATAAGATAGTGCAAGACAATGAGAGCATATTTATAATATTGTCTTTTGGTTCAAGTTTACATTATTTAAAAAATACTTACCAATATTTGTCTTAATATCTAACTCAGTATTCAGCAGTTATGGATGACATTAGCTATAACACCATGCTTCATGTGTTGCTATGGTTTTTTGCTGGTTGCGCATGCTAAGCGTAAGTGGTTGCAAACCATGTAGGTCACTATAGCATTGAACTGTCGTCATTTGAAGCGTAGGCCATACACTGTAAACTTTGAAGCTAAGCGAGCTCATCTTAAGAAGTTGGTTTATAATAATGATACCACTTGTTATAACCAACTTAGAATGTATAAAGCAACATTTGATCATTTATGTTCCATGCTTGATACAATAGGGAACTTAAGGTCTTCCAAAAATATGCTTGTCATACCCAAAAATGCGACTGCGTGGCGCTTTTGAAAAGAACTTTTTTAAAAAAGAAATTTTAATTCAATCTCCAAAGAAAATGAAGACTGAAATCGAAATTAAGACAAGCAGTAGAGTCACCACCAAAATTTTAATTTTTGAAAAGGAAAAACTTTGGAAAAGCCTTTTTATTTGAAAAATAAGAAAAGTGGTTTATGAATTAGAAAATAGGTTCGGGAGTCAATTGTGAGTAAGAAAGGTGTTAGGCACCCCACAACACCCGTTGTTAAGAACGGTTACCCTAAGTCAGTTGTGCAAAATCAATATGGCCTTTAATCTATTTTAATTCTCTTAACAAATCACATGCAAGATAAGAGACAAAGATACAGGAAATAAAGTTGAAAAAGAAAAAAAAAGAAAAAAATTAAAGAAACAAAATTAGAAACGACAAAATGAAAGAAAAGATATTAAGAAGATGAAAATTGAACAGAAAATTTTATTTACAAGGGCGGACTTGATCTAGGATGAGAGCCTAGGGCCTACGTACCCCTTAGAGGGATCAAAGTCCATGTAGTTCGACATAGAGATGGTGCTCAATGTTTGTTTTTGTATTTTTGTATCTCATTGCTTTGTTTTCCTTTTGTTTTTTTTGTTTTCTTTAATTAATTAATTTATTTTTTTGGAGAAAAGAGAAAGAAATAAAAACCATTTTACCTTTGTTAAATAAAACGAAATTAACATTAGTTGATGTGTTTTAATCCACCAAAGATAGAATTAATTTCATTTCTTTAGCTTTTCCCATTTTTAATTTCCCTTCTTTTATCCCCTTTTTTTTTTTTCTAGACTCTTCATTTATTTAAAGGATTTCTAATTTTGTTTTATTTTTTTTTGGTCTTTTGTTTTGTCTATTTTTTTTTTGGTCTTTTGTTTTGTTCGGTTGATTTGAGATTGAGTTTCAATTTTTTGTCTTTTCCCTTTTGGTGATTTTGGTGACGAATTTCTTCATTCCTTTAATTATTGAATTATTTTATTTTATTTTATTTTATCTCTTTACAATTTTTTTATTTTTGTAAAACTTTAATGTTTTTATAAAATACATTTAAACTAGCAACTTTACCAAATGAACAGTGGAGGAAAAATCCAAGTCTACAAGAAAAATTTAACTACCCTTCTTTTTTTAGAAAATTAGTTTTTGTTTTCAATGTTTTTTTTTAAATGAGAACTTTTAAAAAAAACTTAGTTATTTAAAATTGACTTTCAAAATTGAAACGTTTGTCATCCATTTTCTTTTATTCCTTTTTTGTTGTTTTCTTCTTTTTTTGCTTTCTTATCTAGTTTCCTTATTGAAGATCTTTCTTTGAATGAAGCCAATTTGATGTTGATTGTTAGTGCCTAAAACATATAAAAATGCAAACTTAAACCCCAATGAATCTTAAGGAAGCCTATTGCCTCACATGATCCATGAATTTATTCTCGCGTGTCTGAGGGGATACAAAATCCCACACGACAATTCTAAAATGAAATGAAAAAGAAAAAGAAAACTAAAATAAAAAATAACAAGATAGCAACATGGACATTCGGATATTTGTGTTGTGTGTGATGGTGTGCCAATTAAACATCATATTCAATATGGCGAGAAAGAAACAAGATAAAATCTGGATTAAAAAATAAAGATAAAAATAAAATATAGGAACATGTGAATTGCAACACAAAACTGGTTGGTCTCCTTGGGTGTGCCTTTATCTCTCATCTTCCTTATGTCTTCCTCAAGTCTTTTGTACCTTGAATCTGCTGCCACATGATCCTTTTCTTCTTTGGAGCATCTTGCCTCGGCCTATGGAGCATCTTGCCTCAACCAATGGAGTGTCTTCCAACTCTTCTGTACAGCTTCCCTTTCTCTTCACTCTACTACTTCCAGGGATCTTAAACACAATAGAAACAAAAAGGCATATTAGCTTCTATGATGATAAGTTATACCCTATAACTAATTAAGCATCCAAAAAGTTCGTCTTTTAGATGGGAGTTCAAAGCAGCATCGAAGTGTAACAAAACATTGCAAGAATTAAAAATTCACAGCACAATAATTTTACTCAACGGATAATGTAACGATTTATTTCTATCAAGAAAGGCATCCACTATGAGATTTCATGCTGACGCTCATTTGGACCAAACTCGTTCGAATCAAATACCCAAACCAAGAAGTACAGCTTCCTTAAATTAAATCAACCCTTAACCAAATGTCCTAGAGGAACGTAAATTTGAACACCCAAACCCATGGAGTCGAATCACGTTCCAACAAAGAGACCCTCAAGGACAAGAATCAAAGGATACAAAGACTTGTTCCTCCAAGCAATACATGCCTTCTAATAACCAATCCAGAACAGAGAAAAAAAAAAGAATGGGGATAATTACAAGACCCATAGGAAGGAATAGCAGCTACAAAATATGATTGTGTGAAGAAATTATTCCAAGTGAGACTCCACCATGTCCAAATTTACTAACAAAAGAAAGAAAATAATGGAAAAATGAGCACCATACTTAGCCCAACTAATATCACAAATCAATGAACTCACTAGCATTGCCAAGTCAAGACTTAATCTGGTTTCCAGTGTAAAACAATGACAGATTCATACTTTCCTATTTATATTTCATTTTCAGCGACAGAAATGGCATCATAGAGACACAGACTATACAAAGCAAACACACTAGATGTGATACCATATGACCAATATGAAGCCCTGATAAAACACGAAGCATTTTCCTATCCCTTGATTAGGAAACGCATGGCTAAAACAAAGGGATAAACCCATTATAACCCAAAACTACTCTACTGCACAACTAAGAAACTTAATAAGCTTCAAGACACATACAGATGGCTCATGACATTATGGGATGACTAAGCAGAGCCTGGTTTATTCACGAAAATTTCTCACCACAGTTCAAACGTGAAAACAGGTCCCAACAAGCCATGAAAAAAAAGTCCAGACACAACAGTTATATAACCAAATAAGTTAGTAAAATTCTACACCAAATTCTAAACAGAACTTTCAGACGCAACAAATGATTCATAATCATACAGGAGGATAATCTTCTATCAATACAGAACCGAATCAAGGCACACCGGGGCAAGGAACATTTTGAAATTAAAGCCACAATCTATCACAGACCCAGAACTTCTATAACAGTATGCTTAGGAGAACCAGAAACAAGGAGAAGAACAACCAGGGACATTACCTCTAAGAAGCCGAGATGGTGAGTCATATTCCGAGCCCTCTTTCCTTGCCAGATATCTGAGTGCTTCTTCTCGGTCTGCTCGCTCTTTTCCTTCTTCTCACCGCTCTCCCTCTCTCGATTCCTAGTGACCTATAACCAGCTCCCCCTTCTTTACTCTCGGTCTCTTGTCCTTCCCTCACTCTCCTTCGATTCGTCTCTCCCTTCTGTTTCTCCAACCAGAAATCCCCAGATCAGAAAGTGTCCTCCCTTATCTCTTGAATTTCCTCCGGTTTCTGCTCTCTGTTCCTCACAAATATCGCCTTCCCTGTTTCTCGATTTTTTTTTGGTTCTCCCTGCCTATCCTCGCTCTCTCGTTTGCACGCTCCCCTCTATCTGATTCCTTTTTTCTTTCGGTTCCCCTCGTCCCCTTTCGAAATCAGCTCCCTCTCCTTCTCGAAATCTGCTCTCTCTTTATCCCTTCGTCCTTTCCTCCTCGCCTTCGTCCTCTCTCCTCTGAACTTTCTCTCCTCTCTATTTCTCCTTCGATCCCCTTTTCCTCTCTCCGAAAACCCATTTTCTCCATAACCCCCAGAGATGCGTCCCTTTCCTCCTCAGACTGTCTCTTGCTTTTCTGCCTTTTTTCTGTCTGTGCTCAGGGTTCTCTCTGGAGTCGTGCGAGAGTGGGAGGCTGCCAAAGAGAGATACGGGTAGGGTAATGAATGGATCCGGGTTGGGTTGATCCGGCCCAATAAGAGTTCAGCCCAAACTTTTTTTATTTTATTTTTTTTTGCCCATTTCTTCTTCTATCTCCTTCCTTTTTTTTTTTTAGCATTGTAAAGATGGGCTTTTTTTCATTCCTTTTCCTTTTTAATTTTCTTAAAAAAAAAAGTTAAGTTCTTTCTTTATTTTGTTATTTTGTTTTTTTTCCTTTAATTTTCTATATCCATTTTTTTTTGTCTGAGTTGATGGCGGGTTTAAGAGAGTTGGCTACAGATTCCTTTTCAAATTTGGGTTACTTTTCCTTTTATTTGGGTTGAAGGTATTTTTTGATTTTCTTGTATTTTTTCATTGAGATTAATGGGCTTGAGAAAGGGGTAGTACTGATGGGCTTGAATGAGTTGGGCTGTAACGAGTTGTATTTTTTTTTTTTAGGCTTTTAAGCTTTTTTTTTTCTTTCTTTTTTGTTTCATTTTTCATATTTTGTTGTTTTTTTTATTTTGATTTTTTTTTTAGCTTGTCCGGACAAAATACGGTGTTCACAATGCTTGTTGATGAGTAAGTGGTAATCTTTTTAAACATTATTGTGTTTTATGTAAAGAATAGAGTTATCAAATTTCAATTTGGAAGATTTGGGAAAACCATTAGTAGAACATTCAATTCAGTGTTGTGTGCCATGATGCATTTGGATAAAGAGCTATTCAAAACATCAGAGCTTGTACTCGAGAGTTCAATTAATGCGAAACAAAAATAGTTCAAGATAAACTTTATACCATATATAATCATAGTTATGTCCTTGTGGCCTTATGTTACACCCTAATTACAACATCATACATATTAAACTTAAATATACTAATGGTTTGTAATTTTGTTACATCGCTATTGACTCCATTTTTAGAATTATCTTGGTGCACTTGATGGGACACATATTTTGATACAAGTTCGATTAGAAGACAAGCCTTAGTATCATAACTGAAAAGGTTCAATCACCATTAACATCTTAGGTATTTGCTTTTAAGATGCACAATTTATTTATGTCTTGTCTAGGTGAGAGGGATTTGCTACCGATAGTCAGGTTGTGCGAGATACAATTAGTAGGAGGCATGGCTTGAAAGTTCCCCACGATAAGCATAGATATGTTTGTTTTGTATGACATTTAGATTACTTGTTTCACTTATTTAAGGATGTTGACATGTTTTAGGTCAATATTATTTAGTTGATACTGGTTACACTAACTATGATGGCTTTCTTGCACCATACTGAGGACAAAAATACCATCTTATGAATGGACTCATGGTCGCCACCCAAACTCCCTACAAGAATGCTTTAATATGAGATATGTATTGGCTCGTAATGTAATTCAACGCGCTTTTAGAATGTTGAAAGACGATAAGTAATCCTTAGAAATCCATCCCTTTTACCTAATGAGGACACACAATCTTGTCGTCCTTGCTTGCTACTAATTACATCGTCTTATCATTCGAGAGGATGTTGATGTTTCATCAGAGATGAGCTTTATGGCCCAGACACAGTCGAACCCCCAGTTGAGCCCAATATTATGGTTACACAAATGACATCTTATGCATGGACCATGTTTTGAGAGTAATTAGCAATAGACATGTTCAATGAGTTCACTCAACAAAGAGCACATGGATGACTTGTTTGCTTTCTTTTAGGTCTTTGATGGTTGAATGCCAATTACTAATATGTATTGATCATATAACTGTCATTCTCTCATGGTTTGACAGAGTTATTTGAATGAAGTTGTTTGAAAAATTTACTGTCTTTCACGTTAATTATTAATTTCCAATGCTCTTATAATTATTATGCCCTTATGGTTTAACAAAACACTAATGAGGTTTATGTTTAATGTTCAATGGATATGTACTATCTTTCATATATTAATTTGTTTTGACATATTTATTGTTGATGTGCTGATTATTTATTGCCAGCCATACTTATTTAACACTTTTTCTGTATATTGTTTCTTCTTATTTGATTGCTTAGTCTTATAGCAAGCTAAGATGAACCACCAGCTATATTCTAACACCTAACCCAAGAACCATCAGTGGACTCCAAGTGAGAATGCTCTCCTTATTGAATGTCTTGTGGACTTACAAATGGAAGGAAAGTACTTGGCAGATAATGGGTTTAGGCCTAGTCATTTAGCTACTATTGAAGAACTGTCGAAGAACAAAAGCTCGGGATGTGGTCTTGAAGGAGTGCCACACATTCAGTCTTGCTTGAGAACCCTCAAACAATCATGGAGTACAATGTATGACATGGTTTATGGTTCCAACACCTTTAGTTTTGGTTGGGACCCTATATCAAAGTGCATTATAGCCAAAAAAGCAATTTGGGATGATTATGTGAAGGTTAGTCTTAGCTCATATTATTTTGTCCATAATGACTTTCCATTTTCTTTCTATAGTTAGGTTGTTGCTAAGTGAGGATCTATGTTTTATCCTTTTTATAGTGTTCTTTTTGTAACATTATGTTTGAGTCTTTTATAATTGGATGCATTACTTAATTGCATATTGCATGATAACCATTCTAGTACTACCATTGGAATTATTTTTGATAAGGTAATAGATAATTCAATTCCAAAGAGGCTAAGGATAATATTATATAAATTAAAGGGGAATTACTATGTATATCCTTTAATACAATAATAAGTTATGCAACTAAAACCTTTTGATATTTCCATCCAAATTTATAGTTAATCTGCACTTAAAATAGGTGACTAATGTCTCATGTTTGGATTTGTGATACAATGTGCTATTAACATGCTTTAAAAGAAAAAGAAGAACAAAGGGGGAAAAGAACTCTAAGTTGCACAGATGGCAACTCAAGTTTGCTGTTTTTGGTATGTACTCAAATCACCATGAGTCTCTTTGTAGCATTGGCTTAGGTAATCCTAACATAAGATAAGAGGAACTAGTAAAAGAGACAAGCAAGAGTGTTAAACTTTGGGGACCACTTAAATGTCAAATTTTCATATTTTAGATTACATCTATAGAGACTCCAAGTTTAATCCTGTGATAACCTTCCTTTTCATAGAAAACCACTAGAGGCAGTTTAGGTTACATGATTTTATCTTTAATATTACCTATCTCAATATTTAGAATTATCAAATAAACAAGCATCACAATAGAAGTACATAATCAAGCTATGATAGTTTTCTAACTATGGAGACGATGATGTAAAAGTAATAAAAAGTTACTCATATAATTGGTTTGGATATCTAACAATTATTTACACAAAATATTGATATTCTTCTTGTAATTGCATATTAATATGTTTTTAATACTAAAATATTGAATTAGCATCATAAAAAAAATATAGAATTAGTTATTTTCTAACACTAAAAAAAACTATTTTCATCAAGTATTGTTTAAATTATAATATATTAAGTATTGCTTAAATTATAACATTCATCAAATGCTTATCTAAAAAGATTTACCTTTGTAAGTGCATGAAAGGCATCTTCTTGCTCCTACCACCACTAATCATGTGTGCAAAAGATGAGGCAAAAGTGATGTTAAAACCTAAAAACTATTTATTGAAGGAAAACTAGAAAGAGACATGCATGAATGTATCTTATGCTCTCTTTTTCTGAGGGAAATCATCTTTTTGTTTTTTTCTTTCAAAAGAGCATGGAAAATCTATCTCAGCCTCTAGGTTAGTTTAAAGGTTAAGCCTTAAATTGCCTTCATTGTTATTTGTAGCTCAAAATATCAAAGGGAGTTTATAGGAAAAGAAAACAATCTTTGTCAACATAGATATATTCTTAGCCTTTGAGATGAGACACGACAAGATGCCACAAATTCTATATGAAAACTTGATTAATATACCTATGTCATAGTCTATAACTTTTGATCTCAAAAAACCCATTTGATTTTTCTACTTTAAAAAAAGTATTTAGAATTCAGACTATGAGTTACTTCTATCATAATCTGCTTGAGGTACAAATTTTTAGATTTACTTTATCATTTTAGGAGCTAAGCTTAACAAATACATTATAATAGGCGTAATAAACACAATGAACAATCACAAGTTATAGGTAGTTTTATTTGCTATTAAGTCATCTGAAATCCATGAATGACTTCCTAGACTTAATAGAAATCAACAGGAATAAGGTGGTAAATTGATATTCAAATTCAAGTATAACATTTAAACATAATAACAAAATGACAAAAATGAAGATCTAATATTTCAACAAAACAACAAAAATGGCTTTTGCCTTTGAGAAGGAGTAACCATTTTTTGTCACCTTAAGGACCCCTGTCTCCAATCCCAACTGACTAGGAAATCATTTTTTATTAATAAAATCACCATGCTTTACAAGATATCAATGCTGGTAAATAGAAAATTGTATTCCATGCAATATATAGTTCTTAGTCCTTATCCTGTTGATGTTTTGGATTAAACCTTTCTCTTTATGGTTAAAATGATATATTTCATATTAGCACAAATATAACAATTTTATGCAACAAATGTACGCTATAATTAGGCAATTAAATTGAGTAGTTTGGCATGAGTCTCCCTACACTCGCCCTTTCCTAATTTATCATTTTGCCAGATCTTTTTGCCCCTTTCTGATTGGTCACAATTGCAATTTCATAGGTTACAAATAAGTAGCTTTTGACTTAAAACTCACCTTCTAGACCTCACTCTTATAAAACTGATTTCATATAGAAAATCTTAAACTGTCTACTCCAAAAGTGTTACACAATATTAAAACATTTTACTTTCATTTAAACCACAAAAAAGCAACATCCTTCTGTAATATATCATAAAAAATTTTCAACTTGTTTGATTTCACTAAACAAGTTTGAGGAAGAAAGTTTATTCTTGTGCTAAGTTCTTTATTAAAAAAAATTACTTGCTTAAAACTTACAAAACTTAATTAAATTATTTATTTGATTATTATTTTTTAAGTTTCTAATTTGTTGGGATTTCCTTGAACTTATCAAATATCTTTAATTTTAAAGCAAATCCTTTTTTTGTATATTACATTATATACCACTTGCTAGCAATTCCAAAACTTTCACCTTTCTATGTTCTAAACACATACATTATTAATAAAAAAAGAAAATCAACAACTTCAACCCAAACTTGGCATTATAAATAAATTCACAAAACCAAGGAGGGGGAAGCACTAGTGGGCCCACTGGAATGGATAACAAAATTCCATAACAAATGCATACTTAAGGACATAACATAATTCCATAAGTTGGGTAACTATTGCAAAGTATGAATTTCGACAAAGAATAACATGGAGAAGAATCAAAAGTTGTCAAAAAGAAAAAAAGTAAGAGACAAAAATATGTTCTTTCTTGTTAGTTATATAAGAGATATGTTATTAATCAAGAGTTTATGGATAGTATTGTTTCATTTTTGTTTCACCTTCTTCTATCAAGCACATGGCACTTTTATGTTTTATCTCCTCCTAACTTTTCTTAGCCAATATTCAACATATATGTATGTAACTTATTTTAATTGGTATTAAGAAAATCTCTGGTGTTGTTATGCAAATCCATAAAAAGGCAGCACCATTTCGATATAAGCCATTCCCACACTTTGATGAACTTTACATTATGTGGGGAAAGTATAGAGCAACAGGAAAGGATGCCTAAACATGTGGTGACACTTGAGATGAATCACCTAAAGGGAACATGGGTCATGGTGAAGATGATGTGTGCAGCACACTATTGGATAGGGACATCAACCTAGACATGGCATTCTCAAACATCCCATGCACCAATACAAGTGATGCCATATCAACCTTGGGGAAAAACAAAAGACAAAGTCATGCAATTGTAGAGATATTGGTTCAAGGACCCAAGGAAGTTAGTTCTACAATGGATTAACAAATTATGGTTGCTATTGAAACCATTTGCAAAGGTTTGCATGCAATGCAAACCTCAATGAGAAAGCAATTGATCTTTGGGCAGAATTGATTCGAGTTGATGGCCTTAGCATGCACGAGATGTGTGCAACACATATTTAGATATCTCATGACAACAGGCTATTGTTGTGCTTTCTCACGATCCCAGAAGTGTTGAGGGCTGGTTGGATTAGGTAGATTATTGCATAATTGGCTATATAGTGGGTTATGTATTTTGGGGTGCATGAGATTTTTTGTTTGTATATCATCCTACCCTAATTAACATGCTCAGCCATTTCAATCATATGTATTTTGGAGTATGTATATAAACACTTTTCTATATGTATAGGCAATCACCTGTCTCTAACATTGGTGGTCACATATGTATTTTGTCTATATGGCTACAATTGTAATATTGTGTATGTATATCATCCTCACATAACAAACGTGATCCGTAGTGACATGTTTATTAGGTTATGTTCTAGTGCAGTAGTATTAACTTCTAGCTATGGGATATTGGTGTTCCTTTATTTGTCATTATCTTTAGCCTCCTGAAATTCATTTGGCTTACTTTCAATAACTTGCAAAAGGGAAATTGAATGCCAATTCTATTTTGATTAACTGGTTTATGGTCTAGAGAAGAGGTTTTGCGAAGCAACTAATGTTCATTTATTGTGTAGCACTTATTTGTCTTTTTTATGTTATTATAATATTGGTGGAAACTTAAGGATGGAACTGTGACTAATATGATACTGAGAACTTGTTTGGTATTTAATCTTGGGTGTGAAGGTTGTTTTTAGGGTGTAGTTCAGCAGGGACAAGGCTTGCTCAAATAATCAGGTGTGACATATCAATGCATCTGATAGTAGAAAAGTCTTGGTCAAGTTTATAAGCTCTTTGGAACAAAGACCTGTCAACACACACATATGGTACACAATTCACAAGCTTCAAAGATGCGAACTAGTGCAAGCTTCAATTATAAATTCTAGTGTATGATTCTGTACAATTCATACTACAACAATTTAGATTTACAGATAACTGACCACTTGCTCTTCTAATAAGGAAAGCATATTTAGTACCCTAATTTTAACAAAAATTGGCAAAAAGGAGGTGATAACCATAAACCATAATGCAACATCCACCAGGTACAGCATTAGACAACAATAATTTATACACAACCAACCCATGGAGCACAAGAAATAGAAGTTTTGTTACATGATCCATTGTTGCAAATGTTATAGTAAAAGAGATATTTAAAAAAAAGAAAAATTATTTGTTCAATTCATAATTGGCTTTCTCCAGTGCTGCCCTCGCCTTAATTTGTAGTGCTTTTATCTGATCCTGGATGAAGATTGCATTGGATGTGTGAGAAGATGCAATTTTCACCTCTTCTTCAGCATCCATCATAGTTACCATGAGGTTGGCAAGATGAGCCTCTATCAATCTAGTTTGTCGCTAGGCGGAGGTTATTTATACTTCAACTACTTCAAGCGTTGCCTTCAGTCGAGCCGCCACCTCTCGTAGGGATTGACGACATTGTTGAGATACCTTAAGCAAACCTTGGATCTTGATAAACTCAGCTTGAATGTCAGCTAGTCTCGCTTGATTCTCCTTGTAATGCTGAAACGCCTCATCTAGACAGAAGTTTTTCATAAAATGACTTTGCATTTCAAAGTGCTCCATGGCCTTGCAGTGCAAAACATTATCAAGAAACCCAATCAGAAATGAAATGAAATGATAGCGATATATTTATATATATGCACAACTAAAATAGGGCAAAAATTTTAACAAATTTATGTGCATTCTTTCTCCATATAAGGGGGCTGAGCAAATATTAAAATTTTAGAACTAATCTAGGGCTAAAACTTGAACGATGGCTGAAGTGAAACATGGAAAGAGCCTAGTCCATATAAGTCAGCCTCTCACAAAATTATTTGATTCCCCTTACAGCATTATTTTATTTTCTAGTAACTAACTTGCCATGGGGTGGCCGAAAATGGTCAACAAACCTAGAAGAGGAACGAAGATGCAGCATCCCACAGCAACAAGTAAGGAAGAAACAAATTTCAATGCATAAATTTTAAGATGAAAGCTTAACCAAGTGGGTGAGAAAGAAAGAATTGCTAACCTTTACAGTAAAATTCACAAATTTCTCTCAAGAAGAGAACCCTCAATCTTGCCGAAGTGACAATGTAGATCCACGCCCTTCTCTTCACGCTACATAAACGGCAGAGCACCAAGAAGGTGCAACAATGGAAGCTTTAAAAATGGAATCATGGAGGCTGAACCAAATGAAGAGAATAAAGGCAGCAATTGAAATGGAAAAAAAATTGGAGAAGATGAGGTCTAAAACATCGTAGTAGGGTCGGTTTCATAAAGCATGCGAAGGGAAGTACTAGAAAGCTCCTCTCTCCCCTCCGGTTTGTGTCCAAACTAGGGTCAACACAGATTTTTTCTTTTTAAATCAAATCACCAAGGGCAGTTTAGTCTTTATATACTTTACTCTCCATATCACAGTAAAACGCATTCTGTTTCATTTTACTGCCATATCAAACAAATTTTTTTCCTTTATATTTAAATCAGTATTCAATTTCCTTTTCTATCAAAATATTTTCTGTATACTAAATGATCCTAAAAATTGTATAATTTTCTTTTTCAAAATAAAAAGGTAATGTTACAAAAAATTATATTTTAAGAAGTTAAAATCTTTTTTATAATTGAATGTGCTTTGGAATTCTCATCTTACTAATTAAAACGTGTGAGTAAAAATCTTAGAACAAATCTAAAAGTAAAAAGTTCAACCTATTAGAAAAGATAAAACTCCCAACATTGCCAGAGTAAAAGCTCCATTATATATAGAAAGATGCTTAGATAGACTGAGCAATCATTAAGAGAGACATACAACTATCAAGTTCCACTAATGAAATATATTAACTTATACAATGTGCCGATTAAATTAATCTAGCTATTCTTTGTTCTTAGTTGCAGCACCCATTTATAAAACGAGATAGGGCATGATTGTATCATTTATTTTACATTAAAACTTTTGAACAAAACTTTCGTCTGTAAAAGATAGTCTCAATATTAATTAATTTTTTAATATTATCGACCAGTGCAGACTAAAGAAGTAAGACTATTTGCTTTTTTACTTTCCACTCCACCTTTTTCCCCTTTACTTACATTTAGATGCATGTGCGCAAATGCTATATCTTCCTAAACGAGTAACCATTGTCAGGGCTTTTACTTACACAGGACAAATAGGTAAAGAAATACGTACAAGCTAGCTACAAGGCTACGAATAAAATTTTTTTGAACATTTTCTTCTTCATAAAGTACAGGTTGAGAGTTTCTTTGAAAGTAGAGCTAGGTAGTTAACCTGTATGAAAATAGATACAAGTTGAAAAACCATGTTGATGGAAAATAATGCGCTCTTAAAATTACCAAGAAAGGAATTTAATTTTGGACGGAACTTGCTGATGACTGTAAACCAAGACAAAATGTACCCTCCATTGCAACCTAAAATTATTACTTTATTAGGCTTCTTATACAATTAACTGATACAACAAAAAGTAGATTCTAAAGCATTGTCAAATTATATTCCATCACAAAAATAATCAATGAAAAAATGATGCACTGCAAGTTTCAACTGCTTCATCCCACCAAGATATTCCAGCAAAAGGGAAAAACTACATTTTATCTTAATCCTAGTGGCAGATATTGAACATCCTTTAGTATCTGTTGTAGGAGAGCTACAATCACATTTTCTTCTTCACTTGCAAGCCAAACACAATTCGAAACATTGACTGCACCTCCTCTTTCAGAAGATACAGAAAAAGGGGAGGGAAAGAATATTAGGATCAGAAGGAGGGAAATGCCAAGACTAAAAGATAAAGGAAGAAAGATGCTGCCAGTCCGGAACAAAATCATGTCTGCCTACCCGAGAATTCGGTATCAGCCACTTCTAGTTCGTTTTTCTAGAAGTTTCCTGCCATAAAGATTTTGAAGGGCATTTCGTAGTGTGATTTAATGTAGCCTCCAATTCAATGGTTGGTAGGAAGGGGAACAGAAGCCTTCTCCATAGCAACCCACAAGCAGGTTAACCAAGCAAATACATGTCCTCTTCGATCATTCTTTCTTTATGCATAGTACATGTACAAGCTATTTGCAGCAGCACACGCAATTGAATTTTCAGTTGGGTGCCATGCTAGGTGCAGTAACTTTGTTGTGAAATCAAAAGAATTCCCATTTGCATCAACACCAGTGCTTTCCGCTCCTATTAAGATTACCAAATGTTGGAAGTCATGACAAATAAATCATATTATAGAAAAAATAGCTCAGAGTCAGATGGCTAATAAGATGGAGAAGTAACCTCGTCTTACAACCCGTGTTATACTACTCCCAAGTGATCTAGAAGGCCTTGAAGGCGTTGGAACTTGGCGCCTGGAGAAACGAAAAGGTTAATCATATAAATGCTATAGAGCCTAAATAAATCATACCTGGCATCAGAGCTTTCCCATAAAATCACCTCATTGGATTTTTACTAGCTTCCAAAGTTGTAGCCTCAGCACTTCCCGGGGTACAACCAAACACACGGAAAAGATTGCTGGTATTAATTGAAAAAAAAAAAAAAGTGAGATGCAGGCTGAGCATTTTCAATAACTGAAGCACATAAATGGTTAAGTGTGTAACACGGACCTGTAAGAACCAGTTGCTACACGTAATCCATCACCACTCAGACAACACTCGAACTTATCAAAAATTGAATCATTTTCATATAAATCACACAACTGACACATTGAAACAGAAGCATAACCAATTAAGATTCAATAAAGCAGCAGAAATTCATTTTTATTCCTTTCTCCATAGACAGGGATCTAACCTTAGGTCTTAAATACTCATGAACCGGGAAAGTCGCAACTGGACCAGAATCCATATTAATGTCCCATAACTGACCAAAAAAAAAACAATAACGACCATGAGATGAGTCAGAAATTCTCATGCAGTCCACAACATTTGGTTAAATTATCACTAAATCTTCGAATTAAATCACAGAGATATAAAACGTAATAAGCAGAAGATACCCAAACAAAGCCAGCTACAATTCAATATTGCAGGAACATAGAAAGGAAATTCATTAATAAATTAAATACTAAAAAAACTTTAGCTTGTAAAATTCAGCAAGTCCAAAGTATCCAATCTAAAATTAATATTGCAAAAAGCTATAACAAAAAGAAGAATGGATTTTAAATTTATGAAGCTTTATACCTTTAGAGTCATGTAATCACGGCTAAGTATGTATTTTCCATCCTTCCCAAATTTTATGTCAGAGATAGAAGCAATAATCTCTGTAAAAAATGATCTGGACCCAGGGGCCTCCTGTTCCTCAAATCTGTAACAAACGGCAATGCCTCTTAGAGTCTACAAGAAATAAGAAATTACATAGTTGCAGGTAGAATAAGCTTCACAAATTTTTTTTCTCCATAAGCATCATTTTGATTGTCCACACTAAGAAGAGAAGTCATCTTCATTCCTGTAATTTTGCCTACTATCTTAACATTTACTAATAAACAATAAGTCATAATAAGGGGGAAAATCATCCATTTTTATTTTTTGTTTTAGTAGGAGTACAGGGAGACGCAATCATTGTGAACCAACAAGATGACCACTAAAGAACATAACCTAAAAAACAAGCTTACAGTTTGGCATGAGAATCACATAATGCTGATTGCCGCAAGTCAACAAGACGGATTGAACCCTTTGAACTGCTATATGCCAACATGTTGCAATGCACAGGGTGGAACTCTGCTGATGTTATAACCTCTGCAAAAGCAATATCAAACAAGAAATAAGTCAATCAAATAAGAACCCCCCCCCCCCCCAAAAAAAAAAAGGAAAACGTGAAAGTAGTTTGAAATAATTTAGAAGTGTGAACAAGAGAGATAAGTTTTTACTCAGGCAAAACAAGAAGTGAAAAAATCCAAGTTAAAAATCCTGTTTTCCATTAACATATTAGAAAAAGGAAATCAAAAGGAGAAAAGGGCAATCATTTGAGAAAAAGCCCAAGAGGAATTCACACCAATGAATCATATTAAATTTCATAAATAATGCAGTCGGGCATTACATTTCAGAGGCACATCATCCACAAAGGTAACTGCCTTGTAATAAGCTAGATCAAATAAATAGTAGGCTACACAGAGTGTTGTCTCTTATAACCTTTACAAAGGAAGTTTTAATTCAAGAAAAAACAAATTTAAGTATACATAATTATAAACAGTTAACTTAGGGCATAATGTTTCAAGGAACATTAGAGCTCTTCTTCAAGAAGTTTCATCCACGACCAATTGACATCCTTAAAATGACAGTGAACCAACCAATTCCAAAATTTTACAGCAACCTTCTTAGTCATAAAACCTGGAGCCCATTGAAAGTGATGGTACTTTTAAAAGACTGCAATGTTTGCTCAAAGAAATGATCAGTTACTTATAAATTTTAAAAATGTCACAAAAGGGTACGATAATACCAGACTCCTGGAAAACCAACACTGATGTCCCTCCTCCCTCCCCTCTTGGCCATGACCAATGAAGAATCATAATTTCTATGTTATTAATTAAAATTTACACTCACTCACAAAGGCCACTACGTGAACCAGTGATTCCATATCACAAAATTAAGTTACCCTAAGAACTTGGCAACTCAAATAACACGAGACAATGAAAATTATAAAATATAAAAATACTATCAATGATCATGAAAAATATAGTGGTAGCTTACCAGTCAGATCCTCCATGTTTGCAGGCTTTACATCAACTATATTAAAACTTTGGTTGCTAATTTCCAGGTTCCAAAGATTTATTCGCAAATCGTCAGCTGATATGAAAGTTTCACCATCACTAAAAAAATGACCAACATACAATCACCCATATTCAATCAGTATTCTGTACAAGAAAAAAAAAAGGGGAGAAAAGTACTTTGTACATGAAATGAAAACATGTTTAGTTTTACAAAGTAAATGCAACACATGAAGCAGCACTCCAACAAAATCAATAACCAGTCAATAGTTGCTAAAAGACACCGCGGAAAAAAAAAAAGATTTCACAATGAACAGTCTCTCTATATTCACCTGTTATTTGAAATAGAATTGATATGATAATCATGAGCATGGGCATATACTCTACGACATCGAGCCACCAGGCTGGTCTCATGGCTGGTTACCTACATATTGTGTGACTTGGGTTAAGTATCATGAAGTGCAAAGTCTCAAACAAGCAATTGTCAAGGTCAGAGTTTGAGAAAGAGACTTTACTGCTGCAACCTCTTTTCTTTCCTTCCTCTCTTCTAAATTATCAGAAAACATATCAAAAAACCTATAAGGAATAGAATAATTAAGACAAAAATGAAGTACTCATATGTCTCTTCCTGTACTTCTTTTTGGTCTACACAGAACAGCCCAAAATTTCTTGTTCAATTGTTATACTTAAAAAATGCAAGTTATCAGCGCCATTTGAAAGGCAACCGCCCAATCATAGTATGTTCCTTCCTTTCCCAATGCAGTAAAAGTATACAAGGAAACATGGAAAACTCTCAAATGGTTAACCACCAACTTAGAGAAGCTTCTAAATCAGGTTGCTTCAATTAGGAAAAACAGTGTGCTAATACCGTATGGCATATCCAAATATAATTTACAAGCTTAGCAGTTACATGTGTTTTGCACCTTCAAAGCCTTTTCTTCCCTTCTTTCCCCTTGTCTTAGTAGATTCTACAATGCATATTATGCCAAGGGAGGGGTTGGGGGGGAGGGGAGGGATTCGATTTGGTATGTTCACATGAAAAAATTTTCATTGTCTCTTCTGAAATTGGATTGCTTTGCGCATCTGCTCGCACTTTAGGTCAAAGGACAAAGATCAACATAGCTAGTAAAGAGTTATTTCAGAAACCCAACCACTTGCAACTAGCTTACTTAAGTGAATGGACTGTTTCCAAGGGGGAGTGGAAAACATTAGTCACTCCTGTAGAGTCTTAAAATTTGTTTTAACTTAGACTACTTTTAGGACCAGCCTAAATGGCCTTTACCAAACCCATCTCAGTAGTCTTATCTGCAGTTCATTGTATTATAAGATAAATAATAGGAAGCAAACTTATATTTTACCAAAAAGACACTGAATGTAATAAAATTCCTATAAAGAAACATCAGAGCATGTTGTACATTTCACATGTACTTGCTTTGTCAAACATTCAGAACTTAGTTGAGACTCATTATCCTCATCTCCAAAAATATAAATGGAAGAAAAAATAAATCAAGTAAATTGATGGTTTCATGCTTATTGACTGGGACTTCACAAGACATTTTTCATGCTTAGCTGTAATATCAATGTTAAGTAGGATGACAAAATCAACCAAAATTCAATTAATTAGAAGTCTCAAGCGGGCTTAATCTCCATCAGGTATTCTTGTGGTTAAACTAATAAATTGGTACATGATTACATTCCTTTTTCAAGACCAACCCCCCCCCCCCCCCCCACAAGGAAAAAAAAAAAAGTTGCAGCTCTCCTAAAATAAGGAAGTATTGGAGAGCTTTTTGTCAGAATCAAGCTTATCTTTCAATTTCTTAGTTGAAAATAGGGGGAGAAATTCATACTATAAAGATATTTATCCCTAACAAACAAATATTAAAAAAGGAAATGCAAATGGAAGGGCTGAATACAACTACCACAGGCAATTGTAGTGATGGAATGCCCCCAGATGGAAATGAGAAGTCATTGCTTAGATGATTGCATGATATATCTGGAGATCCTCCATTGGCAAGATATGTCCCAGGGTTACTTGAATTGCTTGAACTAGCAACACAGCCATTTCCCACAGCTTTTGAAGGGTCGACATGCATGTCAGAAATTTTCTTGACTTTCTTTTCCTGGACCTGTTCAACACTCAGAAGGACAAAAGTATAAATAAGTGACCTGGGAGATAGATCATTCATTTATTCACATGAAAAGCAGCCACATTCACTTTGTGTATATGCACAAGCAAAGAGTCAATGCTGATGACATTTTGGTCCACAAGACTTAACCAATAGGATATATTTAACAGCATGAACATCTTTCAAATCAACTTTGTCTCCTCAGAGCATGTATTATTTCATTGCCTTAAGTCAATTAGTAAAAAAAAGTAGATGAACGTTCAAGTGCCATACTACATATAATAGACAAAATTCTTAAAGTCCTTGAAAGATGGAAGTGTCCAAAAAGGGAGTCATGACATTATGAATTTGGAAATGAACAGCTTAAAAATTTAACAGTCATCCTCTACATGCAAAGTCCATCAGTTGACTGAACAATGGTTTATTTATTTATTTTTATGGGAAAGGAAATTATACATCAAATTGGAAATTTCTTAAGGCTAATCCCTGGCAATGGATGTCCGAGTGGTTCCTCATAAACTATAAGATATGTCTATAAACAGATACACTGTCAAAGCATTTGAAACATAAGCAAGGGATCAAACTTGATCCACAGATGTTCAACCTTGCACATAATCCATTAATGAAAGACAGCACTCGGCAAGCTACAGGTAAGCATCTGTTCATACCTTCCAAAATTTTATGGTTTTATCATTTGTGGATAGAAGAAATAGGGCACCATTAGCTGTTTGGCACCATCTAATTTTGTTGATTTTCTCTTCTATTTCCAAGCTCTTAAGATAGTCAAACTGGCACAAAGAAATGATAAGACATTAATACCAACACTTGTGAGCCATGGAACATCAGTGAAGCATTGACTGGCAAATGATGTTCACCTCAGGTTCATGACTCTGAAACTCTGTTTTATAACGGAACTCAGGATGCCTACTTAGCGAATAGTCCATCATCTCCAAATCCCTTCTTGATCCGCCATGCTGAATGTTATAGTATACATAAATATTAGGATATTGAAGTGCATAACATTGAACATTTTTAAAACTATGGTCAAGGAAAACTAGCAGAAGTAAAAATCAGACTTACATCTTTTGTATCTGTCCTCTCAAAGAGGACAACTCGACCACCGCGATCACCGGTAGCAAGATGGTCACCAGACTTGTCAAATTCAATGGCAGAAATTATGTCCACTGAGAAAAGAAAATTAGGCATATAATCAGGTTTGACATTATCATGCAACAAAAGCTAAAACAGGTTTGTCAATCACTCTGCAGCAGAAGATTACCATCCTGTTGATGGTGTCCAGATGTCTAGAGTTAATGCTGTATGGAAACCCATCAATCCTAAAAGCCCATGTCAGGAATTATTCTATTCTATTATAAACCATGAACCACATCTCAGTTACAGTTTGACAAGAATAATGTGTCTTTTCTGTGAGTTGAATCATCCTTAGTAAAGCAGAAAGATTACATGACAGAAACAACAACCTTTCTCTAGACCTCTCCCACCACAACCTCTCTGTAGACTATGACAAAAATGCCAAAAATACCCCAATATAAAATGAATTCAAACAGGTCACATAGATACAATTTTTTAAGCACCAAATATCCTTAGCTCTCTCATATCCTCATTGAATATGTTTTACATTCCATTTACACTGTTTACACTAATTAAAAATTCATTCACATATTGTGCAGTACTTCTTAATGAACTCCAGCCTTCCCCTCCCACCTCCAACACCCCCCAAAAAAAAAATCCCAAAAAGAATAACCCAAAGAAAAATTACACCTGAATTTCAGACAATTTGACTGCCATTGTCTACAAAATCTGGGAGTTTATGTACTGCGTTCCAGCTAAAGCACACACATCAACTCAGAATTTTGATATCATTTCTACTCTCACCAACTAAATTTAGTTGCTTCTGTTCATTAGAAAAATAAAATGTAACTCGGAGTTCGAATTTCAATGATAGCTTATGGTTCACTTTCTTCAACTATCATTCATATTTATGAATTAGAAGACCATAGCTCCAGCCTCCAGTCATCTGAACCAAGAGACAATCGGTTGGGAACAATGTTTCCCAACCATGAAGCATTTTAGTTGTTGCACCAAATAATTGAATTAGTGTAAATCTAAATATGAAGAAGACACAGAGTTGAATCAGCAATATAGAATATAGTTTAGTGCAACTATCAGGATGTTCACTCTCACTCTATTCTGCCCTTGGTACACCCTATCGTTCATTCCTAATGATACCTTAGCAAAAGCAAATGAGAAATCAAAAGAGAACAGAATTATAGCATAACATCATATATCTGAAAACCACAATAAAACCAAAATTAAAGTTTTAGTTTGATCAGCATATATCACTTGATAATAATTCCTCCATGAAACAGACACAATCACTACATCACCCATCCTTGTAATATCTGCTATGATTTTCACTCCAGAGACACCCCCATCATCACTACTGGCACTCCAACCTAGCAAACTCTGCCAAAAACCAAATGTTATACATTGTCAGAGTGCAAATTACGACCTAATCCCTGTAGTCAATATCCAATGCCACGGAACCAGATCCTCTGCTGTTGTGCTGTGGTGCTGTTGAGGGAATTTAGCTTAAAATGAAATAGGATGAATAAATTTAATTTAAAATAAAAAGAAAAAAAAAATCAAAACACACTCTGTATCTTCCCAACAGCACAACAGCATATAAGCTTCAACTGCAGAGGATCCAAATTCCAATGCCACTCATCAAACTACATATAATTAAGATCTAATTCATAGGACCCAAAGTCTCATAGTCATATGCTGACAAACTAAAGAAACCAATTAACGACAACAGAAGTGCTTGCAATATAAGCACGAGCTAAAAACACAAAACGATAATCACCATTAGGTCTAGCATAGGTCAGTTCCACACTCTATCATTCAAAGCCAGTAAATTCATAATGCAAGACAACCTTAACGAAGGCATCTATGTAATATATGAACAACTGTGGGTCAAAGTAAAAATTCCACGCGCGAAACCCACTACTTTACCCAAATCAAACAAGACCTACAAATAGACAAGGGTTACACAATGACCCACGAGCCGATACATGCATTACTTGACGACCCAGAAGGCGAAACAAGAAGTGACTGACGAGCTACGACCAGAAATAGATCGAAAGCACGTAACCAAACCCTAATCCCAACATAGACACAATACATCAACTGGATCCAACCAGTCACAACAAAAACATGTCTCCTCAATACTACATATTATTACAATTACCTTCCTGAACTTCTTCGCCGGCCGTACGTTCGCCGAAAACCTGAGAGAATTTCCATTCCAGAGGCTGCGGTGGACCCCCCGGAGCTGCGACTACCTCATCGCCACCGTTCATTTCTCGGGAAAACGAATCAACGGCCCCCGAAAACTCGACGGAATCAGCCAATCTAATCACTGCATCGAAGATCGCTTTCTATGCTTACAAGATCATAGCTTCAAAGTCCCGTCTAAGAGAAAAAAAAAATCAAAAATTTAAAAAAAATAAAAATGTTCTTCTTCACAGCCTTCTTTGGATTTCCAGTTGAACCATTGGAATACATAAAAGACCAAAATTTCTCTCTCTTTCTGCTCCTACAAACTCCTCTATCCAAGATTTTCTCTCTCTAAAAGGAGAAAATTGGGATTTCCTGATTAAAATGACTGAGCAAGCCGTTCTTTAGGTGTTGGAGAGGCAAATGCAGAGACAATCACAATGCACACACACACTTCTGTGTCTACTCCCTCTCAATAATGGGCTTCTCTTTGTTTTTTTCCTACGTAATTATATAATTTCCTTGTCTATGCTAACCTCACGTGTCTGTGACACAACGAGGTAAAGTACTCATTTTGATTGGACCATGATACTCCTGGTACTCAACATATTCCCATTTGGAACGGACTGTGATGGCTGTGTCGTAAAGTCATGTTAGGTTAAGAATAATTTATATGACTTATTAAATTGATTAATTAAGAACTTTGTAAAAGCACTAGAAATTGTTGAAAAAAAAAAAAAAAGGTAAGGTGAGATTGTCTCAAATGACTTGCATGTCCTTGCCTTTTCTTCCTTTTAACTTTTATGATAATGGGAACAAGATCATGATCCAGCGGCTGAGAATTGTAGGACAATTTTTAAACCATAAAAAAATGAAAATATTTTATCCTTAATGCGTTCGAAGTATTTTATATATTTTTTAATTAAATTATAGTATTATAGATATAACTTTTTTTTAAAGTTAATGATATATTATTGAGCTAAAAACTTTCAAATTAAAAATTTAACAATAAGAAATCTGAAAATTACGTATAAATTTGTGTAAATTATGGTTTTTGTCTGTGAAAAACGAGTATATTCTTAATTTTGATCATTCAAAGCATAACTCTTTCAATTTAGTGTCTCGATATTTTTTTAAAGATCATTTTTCAATGACCAAATTAGGAAATTAGTCATGTGAATTTAATATATAGAAAGATAAAAATGACTAAGGAAAAACGATTGATGGACTAAATTAAAAAAGTTACATTATAGAGGATGAATTTGAGAAATTAGTCATCTTTTAAAAAATAAAAACAATCATTTATTTTATGTAATTTCCATTAACGAAATTATGAGATTGATATCTTTCATATTTTTCTTAAATAAAAACAATATGTAAGGTTTAGAAGTTGATTCCAAACTCCATTTATGTTAGTAAAAGAGTCTCACACATGGATGGTCTCACTCTCTCTCTCTCTTTTTTCCCCCTCTTCAAAATGTATAATCTATTAAATTTAGAGTCACCAAATTCATATATACTTGCACTGTTAAATAGTAAGTACACAAAAATGAATTATAAGTGAGCCATGCCTTGTACTACCACTCAATCCAAATATGTGTAACAATTCCCTATTTGGAAGATACAGCGCTATAGGCAAAGCAGAGAATCAGTGGGATTTTGACATTTAGTTGATGTTACTTTTATAATTGTATGACACATTTTCCTTAGCATATGAAGTTTTTTTCCTTCTTCAAGTTGCCAATAAAAGCCCTTGCTAGTCATTATGAGAAAGAAGAATGTTGGGTTTGGTAGAATTGCCAAGAAAATGGAGATTCATGATTGATTATTGAAGTTAATCATTGACATAGTTAATTATGAATGATATTATTATTTAGAAGGTGATTTTTCTTTACTGAAAAGACAATTCAGATTCTTTTTTATATTGAGATACAAGGGAATTTAATCATTAGCAACTTCTTCATTCCTACCCAAAATTATGGTATCAAGGATTTACGCATTGTTAAATTTATTGGAGTGCAAAACAACATAATATGAATTATAAAAGGTTTTGATCCTTGCTTCTTCTTCTTTTTCCTTTCCTCAGCACACTCTTTCATATTAATTTTTAAAATAAGTTAAAATTTTTTTAAAATTACATAAACCTCTCTTTTATTTTTAAAATATTTTTCATTTATACAAATCTTTCTTAAAATAAAAAGTTAGCCAACGCTTTAATTTAATTTTAAATTTTTTATTAAAATATTGTCCATAAAAAAATTCTAGTTAAAAGATATACATTTAGATTAATTGAGAGTATTCTAGTAAAAAAGATTAAAATTAGAGAATATTTTAGTTAAAAAATATTTTTTTACTAAAAAAATTTTAAATTGAAAGTATTTTAGTAAAAAATTTTAAATTGAGTTAAAGTATATGATAACTTTTTATTTTAAAAAAGAGTTATATATATTTTTAAAATAAAAAATATATAATTTTAACAAGGTTTGTAAACAATCTGCACAATTTACTACAATTTTTATGTAAGAGTGCTAGACAAATGTATTTGGAATTAACAAGTGCAGAGATAAAACGGAATTCAAAGCATATTATTATTTTTCTTAATTGATAGTATTCGCTTAACCTATTCATACTGTCATTTTAGTTTTTAGGGGAAAAAAAATTCTGTTGGAGAAATTGTAATATACAGTGGGCTTATTATAAACCGAAGAAAAATGAATTTATTTTTTAAAGTTTCATTTGGCGATTAGGCATCTAAGATTAAATGCAATAAAATAAATTAATATAATTCAGCACTATATAATCCTTTACGTGCATTAAAATTTGTCAAACTCGTAATAAATAAATTTATTGTTGTCGTTATTATAATATAATGTTATATAATTTAACTATAAATTTATATTTTTTTTATTCTTTAAATTTCTTTAAAATATCAATATATTGTAAATATATCTTGAATAAAATTTTAAAAATATATATTAACTTTTTAGTCATCTGAAAATACACTTTGTCTTAATTTAGTTTGTTAAATAATGATCTTAATTATTTTAATTTTTCAAAAATTGTTTATATTTTATAACTATTATTTTGTAAGCCTGTAAACAAACAGTAAACAAAGTGTTTGATTATTAGAATGCTTTGTAAACATTCTTGGAATACAAAACATAAAACTTTAGAAAAGTGTTTATTATAAGTATTTTAATAGCCACATATATAAGCAATTAATGATCATATCTCTCATTTAGTTGGACTCAAATCTCCTGTAGTAAGAGATAGGAGGTGGTGTATCTTTCTCTCATTCTCACTCCAACTAATGGCATGGGCAGCCAAAAAATTACAAGGCTCATAATAAAGAAAAAAAACAACACATAATATGCCCCAAGAAAGATAATTATTTCATAAACAGTCTTGAAATGGTGACGAAAAATATTTTATGTATATATATATATATATATATTGATTTGATCCTTTACAATGTTGTAAGGGTCCATTTCTTTACTAAGTCACGTTATTTGTCTTGTAAATTTGCTAACAAATTTAATTTAAAATCATTTTAAAACAATGTCAATCTTAAAAAAATCAAATGGAACGTATTACTGAGTTCAAAGATACCCTAACCCTAATGAACAGAAAACCAACGATAATGGAGATGGAAGGCAGAACAATAATTAATTAATTACTAAGAATGATTACTTGTGAGTTCTCCTACATACAAGTGCAGCAAGTGAAAGCTTCAGAGAAAGAGATTGCTTACAACTTGGACATATTCCTAAAATGTACTTGTTGTCTGAGGTTAAGTTTTCATGTTGATTGAACATAACCCTACTCGAAATTGACGAAGCACCACCAACGTGTAGGGTATATTGTAGCATATGTCTCTTTCCCGAAGTGGCCTTTGAAATAATTAAAGATGAATGGATTGGATCACGGCATTCACTTCCATTACCATTTACGGTATCATTTTCTTTCCTTTTTATCCTCTGCTTTCTCTTTCTCTTTTTCTAAGCTTTAAGTTATAAGTTTAATTGCACTTTTATTCTATATGATTTTAATTTAGGTTGGAATTTTTTTTTTTAATTCTCATCAAAATTTACAATAATACATGGAATCTTTTATTTAAATAGTAAGCCCTACTTATTATTTAAATGTAAATTATAGATGTATTATGTTTTTATTTTTATTTTTTGTTTACTATATGAGATGAAAAAAGAGCTTTAACATTAAAAAAAACTAATCACTACTAATAAACTTTTATATTTTATGTAAAAGTTTAAATATTATAGAGACAATAAAAAGTTAAATTCTCACATTTGGATCTATTTGAATTGAGAATTTGGATCTTTTCAAACAATTAAATGATAAAGTGCTTCTTAAACAGAAAAATATAGAGATAAAAGAGAGAGTAGGTACATTCTCACCATTTGTGTCACTCTTTTTATATTTTAAAAATACTTTATTATTTATTCAATTGAGAGAATCCAAATTCTTGAATTGGAGGCCACTAGTTTGATAGTCTAACAAGTTTTACTACGACCAAAGGTCCCATGGGCTAGTGAACTTTTAGTGCATCTCTGTTTGTTGTCTCTCATGTGACATCGTTACCTCTCACTTATATTGACGAAGTTTTGATTGTTGATTAAGTTTTTAGTAGTTGATTTTTGTGATTTATATCCTTTTTTTTTTTAAAGGTTTTTGGCTTTCAAGGTCATTTTTATCATTTGAAACTTTCAATTTATTGTTTTTTTTTGTTGCTGTTCTTGATTGGTCCTTTAGATTTTTTTTTTTATCCCTCACTTTTTTGTCCTTAAACTTTAAAGGTGTGAGAATAATTTCTCCATTATATTATTCTTCTATGATAGATTTAAAGAATATCTATATATTAGTTTATTGACTAAAACCCTATATTAGTCATTTACATATAAAGTATTTCTCATTTTGGCTCTTTATAGAATTGTACTCCTAATTTGGTCCTATACAAACGAAATAATTCTTAATTTAGTTCTTCATGGAATTAATTTTTTAATTTGATTTCTCATAAAAAAAACAATATCAATAACATCTCTATATCAATATAATGTCAATAAAACAAACAATCAATTTATATATTATATAATAGTGACTAAAGTGATAATTTATTAAAAAAATGTTATATACTATTACATCTATTAATTTCATTTATATTAGATTAACAAAAGGATATTATTAATAATTATTTTATTTGTAAGGGATTAAGTTGTATTACTTTCACTACTTGTGTCACTTTTTCTCCACTTGAAAGGGCAATTCACTATCTATTCAATTGAGAATATTCAAATTCTTGAATTAGAGGCCGTTGGTTTAGAAGTTTAACGAGTTTTGTTGTGACAAAAGGTCCAGTGCGCCAGTGAAGCTTTAGTGCATCTCTATTTTTTATCTCTCACATGATATCATTGCGTCTAACCCTATGTTAATGAAGCTTTGATTGTTGATTAAGCTTTCAGTAATTGATGTTTGTGATTTATATCTTTTTTCAAAGTTTTATATCGTCTCAATTTCAAGATCATTTTTATCAGTTGGAACTTTCAATTTATTTATTTGTTTGGTATTTTGTTGTTTTTCTTGATTGGTCCTTTAAATATTTCTTGATCCTTCACTATTTTCTCCTAGTCTTCCCCCAAAAGACAAGTAAGCTTCAAAGGTGTGTGAACAATTTTCTCAATTCTATTATTCTACGATAGATTTGAAGAATATCTATCTATTAGTTTATTCACTAAAATCCTATTTTGGTCTTTTACATATGGAATATTTCTCAAATTAAAGTCTCAACTTGGTTTCTCACAAATGAAGTATTTCTTAATTTACTCCCTCATATAATTATTTTTTCAATTTGGTTCTTAATAAATAAAACCAATATCAATAACATCCTTATATCAATATAGGTTAATGAAACTAACAATCAATCTACATATTATATAATGGTAACTAAAGTGATCACCTATCCAACAAAATTTTATATGCCATTACATCTATTAATTTTATTTATATTAGATTGATAGAAACTCTACTTATGCTGAACTTTGATGTAAATCATTTTTTATAGTTGGTTTCAAGTTTAGAAAAAAGAGGAGGGTTGTGTTAACAGTCAATAGATAATGTAAAATTTTGTTAAATCTTTATGACGTGAATCATCGATATATTATAAGTAATGTTAGGTTGTTGTTCGAAAGCAATATATTGTATAACTCAAGTACAATGTCAAATGAGTAAGAGTTGTTGCATCAACACTTAGGTGTAGTAAAAAATAAATAAGAATTCCCACATTTTCATAAATAAATGTGAACAAAGAAACTAGTTCACGAATGTAGAATTTATTTTAGAATTGGAAATATATGTATACTTACAGGTAAATCAATAAAAATAATGATATTATGATTAGGGAAATGATTAATTTTATATGTTTATAAGAAATCAAATAAGTAGGGGAAAAACTAAAGAATTAGGTATCTCAAGTTTTAAATTTTGGTATATTGGCAAAGCTAAATCTAAAAATGAAATAGATATAATTATAGATAAATTTTGAAAAAATGTGATAGTAGATGTAAAAAAATTAGGAGATGGAATCATTGCATTAAAATTTGTATTTGTAAGAGAAACCTTTAATATTATTAGTACTTACACACCACAAGTAGAGTTAAAAGAACATTACAAGGTAAAGTTCTGGAAAGACTTACAATGTTTAGGTTATGAAATACCATTAGGAGAAAATATTCTTTTAGAAGGTAATCTTAATGATTATATGGGGAGTGTATCCAGAGGTTACGAGAGTACACATGGGGGACATAGCTTAAAAGAAATAAATGTAGAAGGTAAAATTATCCTAAATTTTTTATTAGCATTTGATCTTACATTAGCTAACACTTATTTTAGAAACGTGAGGAGCATCTGATCACCTACAAAAATGGAGAGGCATGCTCTCCAATTGATTTCTTTCTAATAAAAAAATTATATAGAAAACCTTGTATGAATTGCAAAGTTATATTTGGAGAGTGCTTTGACTATTCAATATAAAGTATTGGTTATGGATATTCGAGTTAAGAGGAGAGTAAAAAGTAAAGCTAAGTGAGGGTGTCAAAGATTAAATAATGGCAATTAAAAATGGATAATAAAGAAAAAGAGTTTGCAAATAAGGATTTCGAAGGAATGATACTGGAAAGCACAAGGAAGTACTAACGATATGTGAAACAAAATAATTAAAAAGATTAGAGAGATGACAAAGGAGATAATCGGTGAATCAAGAAGTTTTAGATCTAAGAATAAAAATTCTTGGTCATGGGATGTAAACGAGCAAGATAAGGTTAATGTTAAAAGGAAGTGTTATACAATGTGATATTTATGTAAGAGTAATGAAATTTGGATAAAATATAAGATAATTAAAAAAGACATTAAGAAAGTGGTAGGCGAAACAAAAGTGAGATCACTTAATAGGTTCTACTAATCCTTATGCACTTAAACTAGAGAAAGAAATATTTACAAGATAGTGAAAAGAAAGACAAGAGATATAGACCAAAATGAAATGCATTAAAAACAAATAAGAAAAAGTTTTGATCACAGAATAAAATATCAAAGAACAATGAAAGAGTTATTTTTATAAACTATTTAATAAAGGATATAAGATTTTATTGAACTTAGATAGGTTAGATACTAACGAAGAAGATAAAATTATACTTTTTATCGTAAGATTTAAAAGTCAAAGGTAAATGAAACATTAAAGTGAATAGAGAATTGTAGAACAATTGGATTGGATAAATACCCATTGAGGTATGAAAGGGTTTAGGAGTGAATAGTATAAGTTAGTTTATAAAGTTATTTAATGAAATTATGAGATCTAATAAAATGCTAGACGAGTGGAGGAGAAGTACTATGGCCCCTATTTATAAAAACAAGGAAGGCATACACAACTGTGTAAATTATAGGAGAATTAAATTCATGAGCAACACTATGAAGTTATAAAAGAGAATAATTAAGTAAAAATTAAGGCAAGAAATTCAAGTTACAAATAATTAATTTGATTTTATACCAAGAAAGTTAACTATGGAAGCGATATACTTATTACAAAGATTGCTGGAAAAATATCGAAAAATCAAAGAGATTTACATATAGTATTCATTGATTTGGAAAAGATATATAACAAGGTGCCAAGAGAGGTTTTATGAAAAGTTCTAGGAAAAAAAAAGAATTCACATAGTTTATATTCGAGCAATAAAAAAATGTATGATGGGGTTACAACTAGTGCAATAATAAAAGGTAGACCCATAAAATATTTTTTGATAACTATTGATATGCATCTAGAGTTGATTTTGAGTTCTTATTTTTTTATTTTAGTTTTAGAGGTGTTTACTAAACATATATAAGAGTTGGTGTCACAATGTATACTTTTGCAAATGATATAATCCTAGTTGGAGAATCAATACAGGACATGAATGAGAAGTTAAAGACATGAAGAGTAGTTTTAGAAATACATAGATTTCATTTAAGTAAAAATAAAATAGAATATATAAAATGTAAGTTTAGTAAGAAAAGTACTAGTTCTAACAAAGAAGTGAAAGTTGGAAGATGTACTATGCCACAAGTCACATGGTTTAAATATTTTAAATCCACCATACAATATAAAAAGGGAAATAAATAAAGACATAAAACATAGAATTCAAGCGGGATAAATGAAATAAAAAAGTGCTTCGAGTGTTATTTGTAATGAAATAGTACAACTCAAACTTAATGATAAATTTTATCGTATAACTATAAAACCTGTAATATTATATAAAACTGAGTTTTGGGTAATAAAAAGTCAATAAAAAAATAAGTTCAATATTGCAAAGATGAGAGTGTTGTATTGGATAACTAGATACACCAGAAAAGATAGAATTAGAAACGAATGTATTAGAGAGAAAGTAAAGGTCGCACCTATTATAAAAAATATTATAAAATTGCGACTTATATGGCTTGGACATATGTGAAAAAGACTTATGGAAGTATCAGCTAGGAAAGTAAATCAGATAGAGAAAGTCTAATAGTTAGAGATAAAAGGAGATAAAGAAAAACTATAAGAGAAACTATTAAAAAAGATTTAGATTTATATTATTTATCTAAAAATATGATTTATAATAGAATTTTGTGGCGTCGATTGATCACTATAGTCAATCCCACTTAATAAAAAAAGATTTTGTTGTTATTATTATTGTTGTTATACAGAAGATTGGCAAAGGGACATTATTGATAATTATTTTATTCATAAGATATTAAATAGAGACATATCCATTTGTGGGAAACCAAATTAAAAAGATAATTCTATATGAGATTAAATTGAGAAATATTTTATTTGTGAGAAATTAAATTGAGAAGACAACTCTATGAATAACCAAATTAAAAAATTCTTTATCTATGAAGGATCAAAATAAGATTTTAGTCATTAGTTTTCTAATAGATATATTTGTTTCATCATTTTTAGTTTTTATCTTTTCTTTTGAGTTATTTATGGCAAAACAGAATGTCTTGTAGTTTTTAGGGTTGTCTTAGTGGTTAAATTTTTTTCTTTTAATCTCCACTTAGGTATCTATATCTCTTTTGTTGTTGTTGTTTTTATCAATGTTATTAAAACCGGACCGGTCATTGAACCGGTGGAGGTACTGGTTCACGGTTCATTGGTCGAACCGTGGTCGAACCGTGGTCGAACCGGTGATAATTAAATATATTATTTAAAAAAATTTTATGTATTAAAATTTTAATATAACAAATAAATATTAGTAAATTTTAAATATTTGATTACTAATTTAACATTTCTTAAGATATTACAAAAATTAATGTTTAGTTTAAAATAAAAATTATCTATGATTAAAAATTAAGAATATTTAATATTAAATTTTTAAAATTTCTAAATTATATTAAGATTCTACTTATTATTAAAAAATAAAATAATAAATAATAATTTTAGTTAAGTATCTTGATATTTGAGAGCAATATTATTAGAAAATTGAATATGATAAAAAGTAAATATAAAAAATAATTAATTATACACATTTTATTTCTCTTATATTCTCTTTTTTTAAAAAAAAAATCATATTTCAACCCCCTCATCTTTTTTATTATTTTCTATTTTTAATTTGTTAAAATTATTTAAAATGAATTATTCTATTATATAGAAAAAATTAAAAAAAAAAAGAAAATCAAAATATGCTTCAAACCGGTTTGACCGTTTTTTTGTCCGATTTTTTGACCGGTTTTTTGCTTGACCGGTTTTCTAACTCAACCGAACCGGACCAGGGACCGGTTCCCGGTCGAACCGATCGAACCGGCCGGTCCGGTCCGATTTTCTGAACCATGGTTTTTATAGTATGCTCTTAGGACTTTTATGCTTATAAAGAAATTATATATATATATATATATATATTGTTACAACGAAAAAATAATAAAATTTTCCTCTTTGAGTGATCAAAATGTTTAGTTGCCTTTAGATCAACCAAAAAAATTTTATGAATATTGTTTTTAGCAATTATTGTAAGTGCTACCAAATTTTTTCTTAGTAAAATATTTGTGTAGGTATATATATATATATATATATATATATATATATATATATATATATATATATATATATATATATATATATATATATATATATATATATATATATAATCCCACTAGATATATGTTAAAAGAAATTGTGGCGCCTAGTCCATTAATTATCAATTAGGGACCTATTAAAATGGAGGCCCTACAAAAAATAACATACACCAACAAAGGCCCTAATCGAAAATGGAGGTCTCTAGGCTCCGTTTGGTTCAACGGAGAGGAAGGGAGGTTAATGGAGGGGAGGGAAGGGGGTTTCATAAATTCTATTTGGTTGGAAAGAAGAGGAGGGGAGGGGAGGGAAAAGAATATTATTGTTTCGTTTAGGAGGAAAGGGGATGAGAGTAGAGGTAATTATATTTAGATAAATTTACCTTTATATTATTTTAATTTTATTTTTTTATAAAAAAGTTATTTATATCAATATTTTTTTAAAAAAAATTATGAATTCTAATTTTTTTTTATTTTTAATTTTTAATGAAAAAAATTATCTTAATTTTTATTAAATATTAAAAAATTAAGAGACAATAAAATAAATTACAACTTAAAAAATATCTCTCCCTTCCCCTCCCCTAAAAAACTTCCCAAATTAAACAGGAGGGAAATTTACCTTCCAATTTTGTCCAACTAAACATTTTATCTCTTTTCTTCCCCATCTCCCCCTTCCAAAAACCCCAGCCAAACACACCCTAAGGCCTTGTTTGGTTCAATGGAGGGGAGGGGAGGGGAGGGGAGGGGAAGGGAAGGATTTTAATAGAGGGGAAGGGAGGGATTTTAATGATATATTATTTGATTCAGAAGGGGAAGGGAGAAAAATAATAATATATAGACTATTTTACCTTTATATATTTTAAAAATAATGACAATATAATTAATTATTCTTTTATTTTTAAAAATTTAACATTTTTACCACCAAATTAAACAAATGTCAGAAATTATCTATAATTATAATTATTTTTAAAAAATTTATAAACAAATAAAACTAACTAAACAATTATTTCAACAAATATATAATTTAATATATTTTATTTCATGAAATTAGAATACATATGAGTTGAGAACATTGACATGTTTATTTTTTTTCAATATAATAATATATTCATACTAATTGATATGTTAAAGTTTTTTTTTAACTATATCTATAAAAATTTTATAAAATATAAAATTAATAATTAAGATAAGTGTATTTTAATATTTTTTTATAATTTTTTTTTTAATCTTCTTAAATTGAAAGGACAAAAAAAAAAATTTATTAAACTTTTTCCCTCTTCAACTCTAAAAGTACGTACCAAACAAATAAGGGAGAGAAACACTCCTCGAACCAAACAAAGAGTTACTAAATACTCTAACGAAATCCAAATATATAAGAAAGAGTTACTAAACAAAACAAAGGGTTACTGAATATTCCAACGAAGTCTAAATATACAAGTGCAGTCTCAGCTCTCAGGCACAATCTCTTGGGCTTCTGGGTTCTGCTGGAGATCTCCAGATGTCTCTAGTACCAAACCTTTAGCTCCAAACCTTTAGCCGTAGTCTAACTGAAAGGGAGAAGCTGGAGCATTCCAATTCCCAAAAAGCCAAGGGGATTCAACTGTGATACCTCGTCAAGGTTCTAAAAGGAAGTGCAGTCCATCTGCTTGCTTGAATGCCACAACGAAGTTGAATCTTTGAATATACAGAAATTAGACGACCTCTATGGGAAAAGAGAGTTCTAGTTCAATCTCATGACAATTAGTAATGGCGTTTAGATTTCGGAAGCTACTTTACAATGGAACCCATTTGAGAACCAAGAAATCTGGTGTTCTGTATCTGAACTCGATGCTATATCACTGTTTGGAAGAATCCTTTTCCTACCAAAATGTTTTGCCTTCGAAATGGTACGACAACGCGTTTCCGAGGATTTCAGAACTGACCCATTTGCTGAAAAACGTGGATGCGATTAACGGAAGGCTTGTTGATGTTACCAGTAATTCCACCATTGTTGACGATCGAATCGAACGTGAAATGGGTACGTTGAAGTCGCTTGTCCGGGTCTTTATTGGGTCTCCATCGGCTCAGCAAAAGGTGAGACACACGCAAAAAACGCATCAAGATTCAATTTCTCCTTTCAGCAAAGCAAGTGAAAGAGAGCCTATGGTTGTTGATTCGTTTACTAAAATAAGCAATTTTCTCAATGTCTCTGCTCAGCAGAGGAAATTGGTTCGCTTAACAGTGTGCCCCCAAGTGACCCAGCACCGTATATGGACAGGTGCACTTGAGGAGATTCTGAATGGCATGAAATTTGATTTGGATTTGTTGAGTGCTCGAGGATCAAGTAAAAATACTATAATGGGTCAGCAAATTGTTCACAGCTGCTTGAAATTTCTGACTGAAACTGCAGTTCCCTCTGACCCTGACACTGCTTCATGGATGAAACTCACACCTCCTAAAACTTTTGATCCTTCTGATCCCCAGAAATGGGAAGATATTCTTGAAATGTTCAATGATCTGATTGATTGTTTTAGAAGTCAAACTATGTTCAAGTTGCACGTGACCAAGCTTGAGGTAATGAAGGAGGGACTTTCTCAAATTAAGGATGTTATAGTTGACAATAGTATTGGATACAAGGAAGCCAGACATCAAGAAAGTCTAGTGCAGAAGAAGCTTACCAAAACATTGGGACACTCATCTAGGTGTTTGTTCACTCTATTGTTATATTACCTATACAGAAGAGTTTCAGATATTGAAGTGGATATACGTGGTGGGGTTTATGATAATGGCAGTAAAGATAGGTTTTGTTTGTCTATGGGAAGAATCTTGACTTCAGACGATGAAAAAATGGTTGGGCGTGGGGTGAAGCAGTTAGACCAAGCACTTGGAGTATTCAAGTTTGTGTGGGAAACGGCTAGGATGAAAGGAAATTTGGATCTGCAAGGCCATATATGGTGTGTCGGAGCAGAAGATAGGATGCTTAGGTACAGAGGAAACAGGTACTTCGTGCATAGTATTAGCCTTTGAGCAAATTAATACTGTCTTGCCATATCCGGCATTATGTTTTTTTATGGTATTTCTTTGATTATTGGTCATCAGAAGAATGAAGGAACTCCAGAATGAGTTCAGGTGCTTCATTTTTTACATGTATTTCTCTTCACAATTTGTTTATACAATGAGCTGCAGAAACAAAGAAACCTGTTCATTTGACGTTTAACTTGACAAATTGGTTAATATCCTTCCCACTGAATTGACAAAGGAGTGAAAAAAAAAAATAGAGTAAACTAATAATTTGATTTGTGAATTGTTAGGCTTATGTTAGTTTTCGAAAATTAACAAGTGCATGAGTTTGTCTCCAAAAATAGCAGATTCATTGCATGTTAGTCTTTTCGGAATCTCTAAACTACCTGGCAAAAGAACAAATATAATATATATATATATATATATATATATATATTATTTTCAAGAACCAATTTGTGCACTCATTAATTTTAAGAGGCAAAAGCTAAATAAACATGACAATCTAAGAGTTAAATTGTTAGTTTAGTCAAAGAAAAATCTTAGATGTAGCTATTTAGGTGTTTATTATGAGATTTTTGAATTAAATTATGATATGTACAAGAACTTTTTTTAAAAAAGTCAATATAAGTATGACTAGGTTGAAAAAAATGTCCACTTTTGTTGAAAATTTTATAACAAATACTTAATGAATTGTATCTTATCTGTTGACAAATGGGATGAGGACATAACTTATTTCTCCTCTTCCTCAACTTCATTTGAGTTGTAGCATTCTCACAAATAAAAATTTCAACTATGGCCTGAGCAAAGGACCGAATTTTTTCTGTTTAACAGCATAAATTTTTACGCTGCCAATGGAGTATGGCTAGTTTCTCTGGGAGATGATCCTGTTTCGAGTCGTACATATCAGAATTTCATTTCAATCAGGGCCTTAGGCCTTCTTGTCCACAATTGACATATGAAACCAACTTCGGTTATAGTCCATAGACTTAAACAGAAGCTTACTGATAAGACTATTCTTGACACCCTTCCCTGCTTGGGCCGAAGAAATTCTCGTTCTGGATGATAGCTCTACTATTCTCATTGTAGATTCATTTATTGGGCCTGGGCTATTGTCTATCAGATGATGTAGTTAACTTCACCTGTAGATTCAAATGCGTTGCCAAAGAAGCAAATAAGGTTACCTCTGTCACTGTGCAAAAGCTTCCCTATTCTAAAGAGTTCATTTATATTAGATACATACCTTCAACAAGTTATGCTAGCTATTTGAAAGGTTATGAAGGAGATTTTCCTCTTTCAAGTGATGGCACTTCCTGCAGAACTTAGAGGGTGAAGAAAGATATTCAGATGAAGAATTTTTCTAAAGTAGGTTCAGCTTACTCCGGTATTTATGAATTGAACAAAAGTTTAGGTGTAATTTTGTTTTTTAGGTATTTGTTATTAAGCTTCTTATATTAGGATATTTTTTGCAATTCAACATTATATACTTGATTATTTTAAAAATATTTTTTCACATGCTATATTTTTATTGAAGAATTTCATAATAAATACATAAGGAATATATATATATATATATATATATATATAACTTTGAAAGTGATTTTACTGTAAATTACTGTTTATAAGCTGTGACTTGCATAAGAATCTATACCATCTGTTTTTTTTAATTAAATTTCCATCCCCATTTGTTGGTTTCCATGCAAATGCACATAAGGCCTCACCTAATTTCACTTAAATTTTGTTTGTATAGATTTTATTTACAAATGAGCAAAAATTAATAAAAAAATGACCACTTTTTTTTCTTTTAATGGTGGAGTCCTTATATGTGACAAATACTGATAGATAAATTAATGTAAATTGAATTTTTGTAAGTATGTGTTCCAAATGACAGATATTTGCCTAATGCCAGTTATTATTATTATTATTATTATTATTATTTGAAACTCGGCCTCTCTACAACGATAATTTATCATTATAATTCTCAGAAAAATAATTTTGCAAGCATTCAAAAAGAACAAAATAATAATGAAAGCCAAATAAAGGGGCAAACTATCATTATCTTTTCTAAGGTTTTAAAAAATATTACTTGATATTCCGCTAGTTTGGAATTTGACTCTCCTCTTCTTTCAGTAATGGTGTGTAACACTCAATGTCAATTACATTTTTATCCATTAACACTACCACGCCATCTTTACCAAAAAATGCTCACTATGATGGCAGTTATGGGTATTATTGCTACTTAAACCAGTCAAATATATCAACATTTTTATGGAATAAATTTATATATAGTTCTTTATATATTTGTTGTCAAAATTTTTAATTAAAATAAATAAATGTATAATTTTTTAATACAAATATGATACATATATGGTTTAATTAAAAAATTATATAATTATCAGTAAAAATTATATACTTATCATATTTTAATTAAAGAATCTAATAATAAAAAAATAAATAATTATAGATAAGTTTTTTTCTTATTTTTATTTGGTTTAAAAGATTAATGTTAAGCCCAACTAAAGAAAACAAAATGAGGTAATTTGTAATTTAAAGAAACATTAACTCAGCTATTCTAAAAGGAGGTAGCATAAAGGTGCTTGAGATTTGTTGGCTCTTCGCAACATTTGTGTGCTAAGTAATGTTTTTAAAATCAGACCGGTCATTGAACCAGTGAAGTTACTGGTTTATGGTTCATTGGTTGAATAATGGTCGAATTGGTAATAATTAAATATATATTTTTAAATTTTATATATTAAACTTTTAATATAATAAATAAATATGAGTAAATTTTAAATATTTAATTATTAACTCAATATTTTTTAAAATATATGAGAGATTATTTTTTAATTAAAAAATAAAAAATACTTATAATTAAAAGTTAATAGTATTTAATATTAAATTTTTAGAGTTCTAAATTGTATTAAAATTCTATTTATCATCAAACAATAATAATTTTAGCCAAATATTTTTATATTTAAGAGAAATACTACAGGAGATGAGATATAATGAAAAGAAAACATAGAAAATAATCAAGTATATGTTTTTTATTTATTTTATATTATAATTTTTTATAATTTTTTTATATTTCAATCTCCTCTTCTTTTTAGTATTTTTTATTTTTAATTTGTCAAATTTCTTTAACATAAACTATCCTATTATATAAGAAAAATTATAAGAAAAAAAAAAGGGATCGACCGGTTCAAACCGATTTTCAACCGGTCCGGTTTGACCGATTCAACTGATTTTTGACCAATTTGACCGATTCTCTGCCTGACTGATTTTTTGGGTTAACCGGACCGGATAAAAGACCATTTCCTAATCTAACCGGTTGGTCCGGTCTAATTTTTTAATCATTGGTGCTAAGATTGAAGAGAGTGAAGTCAAAAAGAGTGGGGTAAGTTGGTGGACACGAGCCTACCAATAAAATCCATTTTCAATCAATGTTAGATAGGGTTTTGTCGCCATTAGTGGATTTTTGAGAAGCAATGTGGCCAACAAAAGTAAAAGAAAAAAAATGTCACAATTATGTTGGAAGGTGGTCTGATGACAAGATAATCAATTATAAATATTTTATTTTTAATTTAAATAATTGAAGATAAATATGGTTTTTAAATATATTATTATTTTAATAATTGAATAAATCTCAACCATATAAATACATATCAAGCATTTGGTATGGGTTTTTTATTTTATTTTTTGTAATATTTATTATATTTTTATAATTATTATATTTTTATTTTTATTTTTTAAATATAGATACAAAAGTTATTTTTTATTTTATATATCAAACAATCCACTAGTTATGTGGCGAATATGCAGTGTCTCCATGTGCCTTCTCCTTGAAGCTTCACATTTATATTTTAAAGAAAAGAAAGGAGAAGGCTTAAGATTCAAACCAATTTGCAATGCTCAAGAGAATGACTCTCTGAACTAACTACTTAAACAAGCAGAGTTTAGGAAATAAATGGAAAAACGATGACCAAAATTGATTAAAGACTGAGATATCAGTGAGAGGTTTTGCTGCAAGCTGGCACATAAAAGTGGTCCAGACATAAGGGACCAAGAGATCACATGGGTAACTTGTTCGAAGGTGACAAAATTTAAACAGGGCAGACATACATTCATGTAGGGAGGTCCCATTTTTCCCTTTAAAGCAAGCTAGCCACTGCAGACGTAAATATACCAGTGTGCTCTTGGCCTCTTTCCATATTAAGGAAAAATATATTTCACCCGCAGAGTTAGAATGAATTTTGATGGTGCAAATTTATAGAGAGTGTGTTGGAAATGCTTTAAAAATTATGATAAATTCAAGTTTATTAAAGATGAGTTAATAGGTTAAAATAATATATTGGTGTTGTACAGAAGTATTATAAATCATCTTTATAACATACTAGTTGATTAGTTTGGAAGATCAATCGATTGGTCTAAAATACCAATGGATTAGTTTGACAGAGAAATTCATTAAAGGAGTGCTTTGAAAGTCTAATCAACTGGTCTACCCAAACAAACTACTCGATCAATGGCCTAAGATAGCCAACTAGTCGGAACTTAGATATCAGGAGCCTTATTTTTTGATAGATTTAGTATTTATTAGAGTGAGTAATTATGTAATTTTACTATATAACATTTTACTGACTGTTAGATGAAATAGGAATTTTGAAAAGACACTTAATCAATATGATTATTTAAATAAAAAAATAAGATGGTTCAAAATCAATTCTATAAAATATTAATTCTAAACATATACAAGAGAAGGAAAAAAAAATTAAAATTTCTCTATTTCATCCCAAATTTTTTAAACCTTAAACACTCTTTAGAAAGTGAAAATAGAGTAATTTTTTAGAATGCTTTAAATCAATTTAAAAATTAATTTGTCATTACTCTGCAACACTACAGAATAGACAAATCTTACTTTTAAAAACAATATGAATTACACACATTTTAAAGTATAAAAATTTAATTTACTGTTCTCATGTGATGATTCCAATGCAACCCCAATTATTGCCCTATCTCCTAACAGTCTCAAAAGCAAGATTTGGTTTTTTTTGATGGGGTCATGAGTTTTAAATCATTGTTTGAAAAATCTGGGAAGGCTTGGAAGGCATTTGAATTGTATATAGGAGATTCTGTGAGTGAATCGTGTTGCCGCTGATATCTCTCTCTAGGTATATAATACTTGAGACACAAAAGGTATGCGGTTAATTGCTGTTCTATATTTCTGAACACAAAATGAATCAGCACCAATTTCATTCGAAGGAAAAGGACAGAATCAACGTGGAGGATTTTGAGACACTCTCGCGCAATGGAAACCATAAGAGTCAAGGTGCGTTTTCTTAATATATGTGTTGTGATTTGATGTACCATGTGAATATGATACTTTCCCATGAATATGGTACTTCAATTTCAATACTTTAGATTATACTGAATATTTAATTATTTTCTGAACTCGAAGGCTAAATTGTGTGATCACAGTGAAGTCGAGTTATTGAACGAAATTACACAACGTAGGCATGAGGGATTTAGCGTGAAATGGCTTGTAGTTATTAGTTTAGTGGATTGTTTGTCGAAATTTCAGGATTTGTAAACACTGAAGGCATCAAAATGTGCCTTTGATTTGGTAACGGATTAAACTTAGATACACTTTCTTATATTTTTATTATTAGATTTTACAATCAAAATATGATAAATATATGTTTTTAATAAAAATATAATAAATGTATAGTTTAATAAAAATTATTTGTAAAAATTACCAATTTATTATATTTTAATTGGAGGTCAAATATTTGTTATATTTTAATTAAAAATTTTGATAATAAAAATGTAAAAAACTAGATATACTTCTTTTTTTTTTTGGGGTAACTGCATGTCATGAGATGTGTATTGTGTCAATGTTTATATTCTCACAGGACTTGAAAACGGTTTATCTTGACTCTTGTGTTTTATGAATTCAAGTGCCTACAAGCGTGATAAAATGTTTTAAGTGGTGGAGGGGAAATTATTTTGAATATTTAAAATTTCAATGGATTTATTGGTATATATTAATGAATTATTGTCTGGAAATGGATGATTCAAGTTAAACAACTATTCCTTTGATTTAATTTATTTGAAATGATACTTTGTATTTGCAAATTCTTGAGGAGTTATCCTGGAGAAGGTGATATGAGATGATTTACTACCGAGAGGGTTTTTTATGTACAGGTTTATGTTTTACATTTTCTTTTATTTTAAGGCTGTTAATTATATATTCATATTTAATTGTGTTTTTATCTAATTTGATCATGGAATATTATATAAGTTTTATAAGATTTAAATGATGGTATACATGTATATATTGAATAGAAGATTATCATGTTAAAATTCTAATGATAATTAGAATAGATAATAATTGTCTTGCAAAATTTTAATTTTAATTAAAATGAGTGATGAATATCTTGCAAGATTCTAATTTCAATTAGAGTTGTTATATATTTGCATTGACAATATAGTAAAATGATATGTTTGAATTATATGCTTATGATATTAGTTAAGCATGTGGTTTGTGAATATTATAATTGCAAACAAGTTACAAACATAATTATATTTAGTAGTAAAATTTGTTTTAAATAATAAATTAGATGGATAGTTCTTATCTAATTTATTTTAATGATAAAATAGGCATATGATAAGGTACTAGATAGGATATAAAATTAATTTGCTAATTTCTATATTTAGATTTCTTGAAAGACATTAGTTGTTGTGAATTTTTATAGGAAGTATCTATCATCATAAATGAAAAGGAAATTTTATGAGAAAGAATTTTTCCTAGATTTAAGATAGAAAACATAATGGAGAGTTCATCTCTAAAGTTATTAAAAAGTTATTAATTTTAATAATTTGTTTCAAAGGGATAAAGGACTCTAGTGATTCACTCACATATCTTTAGAGCCATCGGATTCTTGAACTATGTACATGTTTAACTTATTCTATAAGTGAGTATACTTCATAATTTACAAATTGTAAGACAAAGAAAAGTATTGGTTGTTGAAAGTGAAGGATAATCCAAGGATAAATTGAAAAAAAAAAATGAATTTATGACTAAAATTTAAGACACTTTTATATAGTACTTAATGGATAAACTTTAACTAACTAAACAACTAATGTAAATGAAATTCATTAATCTACATCTTGTTGTGTTTATTCATGTTCAAGAAGACTTATACTCTTAGATAGAAAGATGAGTACAACTCATTCTATCATGGAATATGAGTTAGATGAAAGATAATGGACCAAGAAAAAAATGGTTGAAGAATCAAAAAAGTGTTATGGCCATAGCTAAAGCCAATCATTTCTTTATATTATATTCAATAAATGTTAAGATATAATAACTTGAAATATATTATTGATTTGTGATAGTATAATTACAAACACAATATCTAAAACCAATAGATAACTTGGTAGATAACTCATAATACATAGTTATTAGTAATGGAAACCCAACTTATCCTTAGACTAAATCTAATCAACAAGTTCAATATGGTAACAACAAGTTACTAATAAGTAATTGAGAACACTAAAAATTTATTAATTAATTCAAAAATAGTATATAAATAAGGTTAAGAGAGTGAGTGCAATACTACCAATGGGCGCTTGGTCAAGTGGCGGGGGGCTTCGCTAGCATTCCTCAGGGTCGACGTTTCGATTCCTGAGGGGTGCAATAGCATTAAAAAAATTAAGTCTTCCCATTAGTACCCATGAGCCACCATAAGGTCTTACATAGCAGGGGTTCGAATTAGTCTGGGGCGGGCAATGAACTCAGGATACTCTAGGATACTGGATGATTCAAAGAATAAAAAAAAAAGTGAGTGCAATACTTTTAATGAAATCAAGATAAACCTATAAGTTTTTTTTTTTTAGAAACCTTTTACCTATATGAACATTCAAGAGTAAAATTACTCTTCTTAGAAATTGAAGTACAAATCTTTGGATATGTTTATGAAATTTAAGGGTAGCACATGGCCAACATCATATTAGCTTTTTGTGAGTTTTAAGATCATGTGTTTGATAGTTCTAGTTTTGATTAAAAATAGTTATTCAATACTCAGTTAACTATCTATTTATTAAAATTTTGAATTATTTACACTAACCAAAAATCCAAGTCGTAAAATACTTCTTATAACTTATGATGTTGGAAATAGTTTAAAAGCTATGATAAATTCAAGTTTATCAAAGATCAGTTGATTGGTCATAGTGATCAGCCAACTAGAGTTATATAGAAGCATCATGGATCATCTTTAGAACACATCAATTGATTGGTCTAAGAGATTAGTTGACCAAGAATTAACTTCCAATTGACAGATCCGATAAAGAGAATCCTAAAAATAATTTGGAACAAACTAGTCAATTGGTCCACCAGTCAATTGGTTGGAAAATGAATATGAGAAGTTCTAATTTTTTGATAGATTTGGTGCTAGTTAGAATAAGTAGTCATGTAGTTTCACTATATTACAGGTTAATGAGTATTGAAAGGGGCATAAACTTTGAAAAGACATTCAACCAATATGATTATTCAAGTGAAAAAGATATAATGGTTTAGAATTAACTCTACAAAAGATTGATTCTAAACACACATAAGATAAGAGAAAAAAAAAATAAAAAATTCTCTACTTCATCCCAAATTTTCTAAACTTTAAATACTCTTCAGAAACTGAGAATTCCTTTATTTACTAAAAATAATTTTTTAGAGTGCTTTAAATTAATCTTAGAAGTAAATTTGTCATTATCCTATAACATTGTGTAAGAGGCAGATCCTATTTCAAGGACTGTGTGAATTACACACACTTTAAAGCCTATAATGTGACTTGTTGTTATTGTTTTATGACTCTTTTACAACCCTAATTATCACTCTATTTCTTAACAAAGTGTTTATTAAAAATATTAAAATTGAGAACATAATTGTCAATTCTTCGACAAAAGAGTTACAACAAAAAAATATTTAAAGAACATGCACATAAAATAGGCCTCTGTAGTTTTTATGATTGATATTCATTATGATAATATTAACACTCTGTGCTCAATTATTTGTTTCAACTTCAGAATGAATTTATTGTTATTGATGATAGTGTACACATAATAGTTATTATGGTTGATTTACTAAAAAAGTCTTTATAAGATATTATAGTGGATTGTGATATATGAGTGTATAATTATTATCTATGAACGTTATATGATGAGTTACAAATGTTATAGCATATGGAACGAAGTATACTGCAAAAATTATATACAATTGTAGTGACTCATATTTGATGATTTATCTAATTATGTTTTGTCTTTAATTTAAATAATTAAAAATAATTATATTTTTGTTTATAGTATATTATTATTTTAATAGTTAAATAAATCTCAACCATACATTTGATTATTTGATGAGCATACCAAACTAAAAGGAATTTAGTATATATTTAATGAGTTCTTTGCCCATAATTTCGAGAGTCAGTTCTCTATCATAGAGAAAAATAGTGTGCTAATGGAGGAAAGAGGGGAAAAAGAGAGAGAGAGAAATCAATCCAGGTTTATGGTTTCTTCTTCCATATTAGGTATATATCTTAATTCAGTGATACAATTATAAATATCTAAAATTTAAAATTTAGAGTTTTATGTATGATTGAATTTACATAATTAATCTAAAAAGTTAATCTCTTCTTATTTTGAAAGAAGACAATAGCTATTAAAACCCTAGACGACCTTTAAGCATAGAACTTCACCCAAATGTTGTTGCTAGTATATTGAAAATGTCTTGTTTTGCCATCATATCATCACAAAACCGCATGGCTGAAGGGGGGATTCTTTAAAACCCAAGTGTTCAAAGAAAAGCTACTAAGGCCAAGCAAGATTTAACTGAAACTGATCTAATTATCCGAAGAGGCATAACGATGAGTGTAGGCATGAAGATGACACATTATAAGAGCAATATAAAGAGAGAGTCAAGCGATGGCCAATAAAGCAATTTATTTTCAGAGATGATAATATATTTTGAATGGTTAGATCCACGTTTTCTCTAAATTCTATCAAGTGCTTTAACTACTAATGTTGAAGAGGTTATGCAAAAGGGAAAAAATAATCAAATTGTGAACTAAAGAAATATCAATGAATATTTCTTCAATTTTTTTAAAATAGTAATAATAATAATAATTTATAAAAAGAAAAAAGCACCTCCACATTACTATATCCCAAAGCAACAAAAAAATGGAGGATTCCACTTATTGATTTTTTTTTTTTTAAAGCTTACACCTGTGGGGGGCCAAACTTTTGGAAAAGATTTAGTATATATTTAATTGGTGTGTATGTTAGTGTCTTCGAATGAATTCTTAGCGTATGAAGCCCCACATCTGTATTTTACAGAGAAAGCTTAACATTCTAACCCATGTGCAATGCTCAAGTGAATGACTCTCTAAACTACTAAACAAGTAAAGTTTAGAATTCTAAATGTAAAAAATTAATATTTTAAAAATCAGACCAAATACCGGAGCTATCTTTGATTTAATGGTCATAGTCAAATTGGAATTGAATTATTTTTTAAAAAATATATTAAAATATAATATATATTTTAAAATTAAATTAATATATTATAAAATAATATTTAAAATTGAAATAAATATTAAAAATATAAGCAAATAGTTAAAATATTTTAGATATGGCAACAAATCTATATAAAATAAATTGAGTAGAATTTATAAAGTATTATAAATATATATTAAGAATATCAAAACTCTATTTTAAACCAAAAAAATCAAAAATTAATTTTTGACTATTTTAATATCAAATTAAACTTTTTTTTTATCAATTTCATCAATTTTTGATTGGTTTGATGTATTTTTAACTAAATTTTTATCTGATTTTAAAATTTAAATCAACTAGTTCTATAATTAATTTACTGATTTTCTTTTTCATTTGGATTGATTACTATAATTGTAATAAAAATAAAAATAAATCATCTATTGCATTGTGTAGCACAACAAAGGTAATTTTAAAAGAATAAAAATTATCAGCTGTAATATAGAAGTGGGTCCCACATGTTAGATATAAGGGACCAAGTGATCACATGGGTAATTTTTTTGGTCCCTAAAAGCTTACGTCCTTTCTTTTTGTACACAAAAAGCCTTATCCTTGGAGGAGAAAATGGATAACATATGCGAGTACGCTCATGTGCGGCTGAGGAATGGCCTGCGAGTTTATTTTTTTGGTCCCTAAAAGCGTACGTGCTTTCTTTTTGTACATAAAAAGCCTTATCCTTGGAGGAGTAAATGGATAACATATGCGAGTACACTCGTGCGGCTGAGGAATGGCCTGCGGGTTTTCCGGTACCCCCACCCTTGTCTGACTTACTGCGTGTTTGGAATTGCGGTAAAAAATTACGTTACCGTAGAAATTTTAACATTTTGTTTCATATCAAACGTAATTTTAAGGCTACATACCGCAATTCCAAACACGCTATTATTATATACATGTCATTCGTACATTTAAAAATTGTTTTAAACCAACATCACAGATTAAGTTAATTATAAATATGTATTTATATTAAGAAAAAATTATATTTAAAAAATTATATCATATAAAATTTATAAAAAAATATTTTAAAAATTAAAATTACTTATAAAAATCATCATTACTATTAAATTTTAAAAAATTTACTACTAAATATAAAAATATATAAAACTCTAAATGTAGAATGTATATTTAATAATAATTTTTTTAAAATTGATAGTAAATTTTTTAAATTTTAATAATAATAATAGTCATTAAAAATAATTTTAATTTTTAACCTATTTTATGATATAAATTTTTATATATATTTCTTTTTATATTAATTAAACTATTATGTCGATTCTCAAACAATTTGGCTATTAAGGTTACACGTGTCTCTTCTGCCAGAAAAAGAAGTCACCATCTTCCCCGGTGGAGGGAGGTGCATTGATTATATTATCTAAATTAACTATGAATAAAAAACGAAAAGAAAAGAAAGCCATTGTTGAAGGACCACCTTCCCTATGTCTTTAACTATGAAGGACCACTTTCCCTATTTGGAGTCCTTTGATAAAATGGCGGACACGTATGTCGTATTGTTTGTCGTCATAAAAGAAGTGAAACGTGGCTCTTTGTTTCAGCCACTTGAAAAATCAGGGCGTCACGTTATCTTGTATGGTTGTTATTAAATTAAGTTTTTTTATTAAATCAAGTATACATATATCTAAAAAATCTATCGATGACATGTTTATAATTTTTTTTTATTTTTTAAATCCAAAAAATTATGTTGAAGAAAATTTTTTAAGTGTATCTAAAATATAATGTACTAAGAAAAATCAATAGTTAGAATTTAATTTATATAAATAAAGTTCATATATAATATAAATAAAAATTACGTGTAAAATAAATTTTAATTCTTAAATATATAAATGACATAACACATCAAATGCATAAATTACTCTATGAAGGCATTTGGTATATGATTTTGATTGTGTCATTTTTTAAATTATAATATCTTAAATATTAAAATTAGATATGAACTTTTGATATGTTGTTGGGTGAGAACATGATGCACGTGAGATAATATGTCAATTTTTTTATATGTTATCAATTGTATTTTTATCTTTATCTTTTTTATGATAATTAACTCCACATTAACTTTTGTTTTTAAAATCTTAGTGAAGATGCAAAATATAATACACAAATTTTGGAAATCACATTATATTTTATTTTTTATATGGATGAAAAGGGAATACATTACAAATGAACTTTTTATATTTATTAATTTTTTTAGTTATATTTTCTTTCAAAATAAAAATAAAATTTATAAGATCTAATTTATTTGAACTTAAAAACATATAAATAAAAATGTAAAGAATAAATAATATTAATTAACATATGCAACCAAATATAAGCATCTTTCATCTATGAGATTTAAGATACCACCAATTTTATACTAGAAATAAGTATTATGGAAACAATTTTTCTTTTCTTTTCTTTTTTTGGGAAGGAGAATAATGTGGTGTCTTATATTATAGTATCTCATATCATAATATGTTAGATATCATTTTATAATATCTAAAACAATAGTATACTAAATACCTCGTATGTCTTTTGCTAATGTTGAAAAACCAACAATTTTACAAATAATTAATAAAAACTTAACAATGTATTGTATCACTTAAAAGAATTATTTTATTGCATTTTATAAAGTTTTAATCAATTATTAAAACATTAAATTATATACATGTGTTATGAATATCTTACGAGTCTTAACCTCTTATAGGCTTAAGATAATCCAATTCACCTTGTCAAAGTATGAAAATCTATGATCATGTGGCTCTAAGTCTCACCAAGTCATATATAAAGTATTGAAACAATAAGTTGCACTAAATAGTGTGACTTCGTTAATGATAACCTGCTTTGAGCAGTGCAACTTAATTGAAAATATCATATCAGCTTGGTCAAAATCATTATTAGCCTACATTTTTTGAAGTGTAAATAAGACTTGGGAGAGAATGATTTACACAACTTTAAACTCTCATAGTTCACTCAATACTTACATTCTTGTTCAGATACTTTAATTGTTGTAATCTCTTTATTTTTTGAGTAATACAACTCTCTTATTCTCTAAGTCATCTATTGGATTATTAAGCCGCTCATGGGTTGATTCAAATCTATTAATAAGTAATCCAAAAAAATTAATTAATTGATTAATTAATAAATATTCAAATTCTTTTGAATTTGAATTTTAAATTCATTGTTAGTTAATTGATGGGTTATAATAAAAAAAATTGACGATTAAAACTATTGTTTTAATGTATAAAAAGAGAGTGTATTAGAACTCTATTTGGAGATACAAAAAATATAGAATTTAGAAAACACATATAAAAGAAACTTTTCCTCTTCCTCCTTTTTTGGTATTTAGAGATTTTGTTGTGAAACAAGACTATAGTTAGAGATTTGGACTATGTTAATGTCTAAGATTGGTCCATCATATAGTTAATTTAGTAACATAATAAGCATAGATATTATGCACACAAGAAGACAATTTGAGTAATATTGAAATTAAATTAGGATTATCTTTGCTATAAATAGAATGTATATAAGTAAATCTAAGGTATTCGAGAAACATAAACATATGATATATATATCCAAAAAGGTAGTAGTCTTTTATACTACTCTTATAATAAGATTTTTAATACAAGAACTCTTGAATATTATGTTTAAGTAATCGCATCAGCGCCTAGTATGAAAATTCAAAAAGGGCCTAAAGTTATGTATTAATCATCTTATTATATGTGAATGGAAGATGTTGGATTGTTAGGTTGCTCATGATGGACTCACTCAAATCCATTGGTAAGTAATCCACAAAGATTAATTAATTAATTAACTAATATTCAAATTCTTTTGAATTTGAATTTTAAATTTATTGTTAGTTAATTAAGGAGTTATAAATAAAAGAAATTGACAATTAAAACTACTTTTTTAATATGCAAAAAAAGTGCATTAAAACTTTGCCTGAAGACGCGGAAGAAAAAAAAGAAACATAGAATTCAGAAAACACAAATGAAAGAAACTCTTCCTCTTCTTCCTTTCTAATAATTGGTGCTTTTCCTATAAATCAAGATTGAAATTCAACTCGTGACTTTGATCGTACTATGTGGGGCAGTGGATTTGAAAATTTAAGTAAGTATCCTAACTTCTTCTTTCATAAATAATTGAAAATAATTTTATTTTTATTTACAATATATTATTATTTTAAATTTTGAATAAATCTTAATAATACATCTAATTATGTTATGAATGTATTAGATTATAAGGGATTTAGTATATACTTAATTGCTCTTCTCTTTATCTATTTAGCAATTACACATACAATTGCCAAAGAGATGATATGTGAAATTTCAAGAGTCAATTTTCAGTCTCTAAAGAAAAATCATGTACTAATCAAGAAAAGGGAAAAGAGGAAAAACCGATCAAAGTAAAATAATTTTGTAGGGTTTCTTCTTCTATGATAGTTATGTATCTTAATTCAATGATACAATCATGAATATATGAGATTTGGAATTTAAAGTTTAATGCATGGTTGAATTTTCATAATTAATCTAACAAATTAAGTCCCATGCTATTCTGAAAGAAGACAATCACTATTGAAACCTCAGATGACCTTCAAGGGTTGAACTTCACCCAAATATTGTTGCTAGTATATTGAATCTTGTTTTGCCATCATATCATCACAAAAATGGAAATCAAGCTTTACAAAACTGTATGGCCTAAGAAGGGATTCTTAAAAATCGCAAGAATTCAAAGAAAAGTTACTAAGGTTAAGCAAGATTGAACTAAAACTAATCTAATTATCCAGAGAGGTCTAACAATGAGTAAGCATGAAGATGACAAATTATAAGAGGAGTAATATATTTTGTACCAGTAGTATCCATGTTTTCTCTAAATTCTATCAAATGCCTTAACTACTAATGTTGAGGAGGTTATGAAAAAATTACCCCAAAAAAAAGATTAAACTAATATACAATTTCTTATATCTTTATTATGAAGTTTTTCAATCAAAATTTAATAAATGCATAATTTTCAATCAAATCTTCACAAGTGTATAATTTGTGAAAACTAATTTTTTGACCAATTCAAAGCTAAATTGACTGATTTTTATCAATTTAATTAATTTTTTATTGATTTGGTTAGTTCTTAATCGATTTTTCCTTTGTCAAGTTTTAAGAGCTAAAAAAATCAATTCTATAATTAATTTTTTGATATGATTAGTCAGTTTGATCTAATTTTTATAATTATGGTAAAAACGAACCAAATCCTCTGCTATGGTGCGTAATTTTTGTGCAAGGTAACAAAAGTAAATTTTCATCATAAAAAGTTTTCTTTTAAGAAAATAAAAATGCTAGCCTCCCTGTGCTGTGTTACAATGACCAAAATTGACCAAGGGTTGAGACATTAGTGACAGCTTTTGTTGCAAGCTGGCACATAGAAGTGGTCCCTCATATTACACACAAGGGACCAAGAGACGACATGGGTAATTTACTTGGTTCATAAAGACCTGTCTCTTGCCTATTCGGGCGAAAGCAATAAATGTACAGAGACCTGTCTCTTGCCTATTCGGGCTAAAGCAATAAATGTACAGCATATGTGAGGACTGGGGAGTGGCCATACCTTTGGATGCTTAAGAACGTACAGCATGTGGGAGGACTGGTGTGGCCATACTTTTGGATGCTTCCAAATGGCATACAAGTTTCTCTTGTCCCTGCCCTAGTTTAACTTAACTGATTTGAGAGAATGTTAAATATTACTCTCTCCGTTTTTATATATAAAAAATAATTAATTAATTTATGAATATTAAAAAAATTAATTAAAAATTATTAATTTTTTAATTTTATCTCAAATAAAAATTATTTTTTAAGAATACCTCTATTTAATGTATACACTTTCTCCTTAAAATTAATAATAATCACTATTTATAATTTGAATGACTTATTTCATGTACAATTAATATACAAGATATAGGTAATTTATTTCTTATATATAAGACCAAATCAAATTTTAAAAAAATTTTTTATATATGCGACCGAAGGGAGTATTTTCGATCTTATATATAAAAGATGTTTTTGGGACTTGATTTGAACCAAAATATAATAAATAAATCACTAATATTTAATATATTAATTATAATATTTTAATTATGTCTTTCATTAAATGAGTCATTCAAATTATGAGTAGTAGCTATCATTAATTTTTTTTAAAAAATATACACATTAAATAGAGATATTTTTTAAAAAATAATTTTTATTTGAGATATAATTAAAAAAATTAATTACTTTTAATCGAATTTTTTAATTTTTGTGAGTTAGTTATTTGTTTTTTATATATGAGACTGGAAGTAGTATGTGGTAAATAAATAAAAAATAATTCTTGTGTTTTTATTTTAAAAAAATAATAAATATTATTAAATAATTATTATAAAAATATAATGGATTTTATATTGCAATACATTCTATTTTGTAAAGTAATAACCAAACATAGTCTCATATATATATATATATATATCATTCACACATTGAGAAATCTTTAAATTAATTTACTAAATACAGGTTTTCTCATTGATTTTATTCTTTAAATTAACTATGAATAAAAATAATTAAAAAAAAAACTATTCATGAAGGACCGCTTTCATTTTTTAGTGGTTTCGGTTTCTTGGACGAGGGCACGTACGAAGAAAGTGAAAAATAAAGGTGGTTCTTAGTTTCAGCCACACTGAAAAATACGCTGTCGGTGGCAGAACTCTTGCCTTAGAGGAGGGGGCCTCAATTTTTAAGAATTTCGTATATATATACACACACCCACACATATAGTGTTAAATTATGATATTATATTCCTTATTTTTCAGAATTTTAAATTTATTAGAATTAAATATGTGCATAATTAGATTACATTACTTTTTAAAATTATTTAACATTTTAATTTAAACTTAATAAATTTTTACATTTGTATCATGTATATAATTTTTAGAAAGGTATTTTTATTTTTATTTTTTAATTCATATCCTTTTCTTTCCTTTCTTTTTTTCACTTTTTTTTATAATGTAAATGTACATGTTAAAAATAAAATGAGATATATTATTCAATCTTTTTTTTAATAATTTCTAAATTTTATTAAATTATGGAATATCTCATAAAATTAAGGAAGCAAAAGTCATTAATTTTTTACTTAAAGCATACAAATACGAAAGATTAAAAATCTGACACTATACATGTTTATTAAATTATTAAGATCTTGTTTTTCATTTGGTTTATTTTTTTAATGTTGCACCATTTAATATGACAAATTTTAATTCATTTTTTATGCTGCATTTTCTAATGTTTAATTGTGAATTTGTAATATTTTTAGCTATTTTTAATCATAATTCTTGTTATACTGAAACATAATTTAAGATAAATAAGTTGACAAATTTTTTAGATTTTAAATAAGAAATAAAAAAATTTTAAAGAGAAAATTGTCATGAAAGTAACAATTTTCACTTAAAACTTACAAATTTAATCTCCAATAATAAAAAATCAAAATTAATTTATAAAATAATAAAAAATCAAAATTAATTTTATAAAATTAATTTATAAAATAAGCCAAAAAAAATTAATTTTAATTTATTATTCTATATAAAGAGTATATTTACAGAAGAAGAACCCTAACCTGGGGTGCTGACCTTGCCACATGTTACGTTATCCATATTGTTGTCAATGGCTTAGAATGTTTCAAATTAATTTCACGATAAAAGTTTTTTATTAAATTAATTATATAATATATATATATATATATATCATCTTCCGTACACAAGCTCACATGTTGTCATTTTTCTGTAGCATATGATTTTGATTTTGTCATCTTGTAAACTATAATATCTTAAATATTAAAATTGGATAACAACTTTTGTATGTTGTTCTGTGATAACATGATGCATGTGAGATAATATGTCAATTTTTTCATATGTTATTTTATCTTTATCCTTTTATGATAATTAACTCCACATTAACTTTTATTTTTAAAGGAAGATGTAAAATATAATAATAAATTTTAGAAAATGACGTTATATTTTATTTGTTACATGGATGAAAAGGGAAAAAAAAATTACCAATGGACTTTTTTATATTTATTAATTTTTATGAATTATATTTTCTTCCATAGTAAAAATACAATTTATAAGATCTAATTGATTCAAACTTAAAAGCATATAAATAAAAATTTAAAGAATAAATAACATTGGTCAACATGTGAACCAAATATAAGCATCTTTCATCTATGAAATTTAAGATACCACCAGTATTATACTAAAAATAAGTACTATGAACACTATTATTTTATTTTTAATATTTTTGAAGGAGAACAATGTGGTATCTTATATATGTCATGTCATAATATGCAAGATACCATTTTATAATGTTTAAAATATTAGTATACTAAATATCTCCTATGTCTTTTGCCAATGTTGAAAAACTAACAATTCTACAAATAATTAACAAAAACTTAACAATGTATTATATCACTTAAAAAAACTATTTTATTATATTTTATAATTTTTTTCAATTATCAATACATTAATTATGTATATGTGTTGTGAATATCTTATAAGCCTCAAACTCTCATATATTTAAGATAATCCAATTTATATTGTCTAAGTTCAAAAACCTATAGTTATATGACTCTAAATATCACCACGTTACATGTAGTGTATTGAAATAACAAATAATTCTGAAGAGTGAGGTTTAGCTAAAAATATTATAACAATTTGATCCAAGTCATTATTAGTTCACATTTTCTAATATATAAAATAAGGTCTCATCACAAAAAAAAAAAGATAATAATTTACACAAACTTACAATTCTCATAGCTCATAGAATATATATATATATATATATATATATATATTTGTTTGAAGACTTTTATTGTTATAACCTTTTTATTTCTTAAGTAATACAATTCTAAGCGATCTCTTTTTTTTTTTTTTTAAATTGTCATTATATATATATATATATATATATGTGAAAATTACTCTTTGGTGTCATGTGGGTGAGTTTTGGGTTACCACACGTCTTAGAAAAGCAACCATCCAAGTGACACTTCACAATTTGCATCCTTCCCAAGCTCATCAAAACCTTTGTTGGCTTTTTAGTTTAATTGGCATCTGAATTTGTCCCCACTAGTTCCAAAACGTATTGCTGGCTTTTGGAAAGCAAAATATTGTTTTTCTCACAATCTTTTTTAAAAGGATTTATTTAGATAAATTTAATTTATATAAAATACATAAATTAAATTAATTATAAAAAATATATAAAAATTAAATATTGTTAATAATTACACATATACATATTTATAATTAATTTTAATTACTTATTTTTAAAAGATGGGGCGTGGCTTAGGCTTTTTTTTTTTTCAATTCTCTTTCTAACATTATTGAACATTTATTGTTTGGACATTATCGTCTACTCGCAGTATAAACTTTTGATCTTTGCCCTGTTTCTTCGTTAAAATTAACTTTTATTTTAATTTGATGAATTTTAATTTTTTTTTAATCAATCCCATCACATCACCCACACTGTTCTGATTGCCACTTTCCCATGTGCAGTTGGATAAGCAATTATTTTATAGTTACTTGACACGTGTCGCCCTAAAGATGGGAACAACTTTGTAAAGAGGCACTGATGAAGGGTGATGGCAACAATACGAGAGTTTTCGGAGACCTGAATTATTTCACACTTTAAGGTGATGTCATTGTGCAATAAAGGAGAGAGCGATACAAAAAAACGTAAAAAAATATATGAGACATATTTTTTATTTTTTACAGCTATTCTCTTTTTTTGTATTATATGTAGTGATTTATTTATTGCAGGAGACCCAAATCGATTATTTCAAGATGGAGATATTACACTAATAAAGATGAACAAGAGTTATGTGTTGGTTGTTTTGTAGTATGTAGTGAGTCATTCAAGAGATGATGTTGATGATAATTGAATTATTTCTTAGACATGATGGGAGCTTTATTCCGAAAAGTAAGTTAACGATAGAGATTAAATATGTTAGCTTGTTGTTTTGGGCTGAGCTGTTTTTAAGAGCAGCAATTTGTCATATTTTAGCAAATCAAAGCTGTGTTATTCAAATAAATTTATTATTTCAGTTTATTGTATGTGATTTGATGAGACTAGGAGCCATAGGATCTTTAAGTTTTAGTGTATGTTTGGATTCTTGTTTATACCTCTCCAAACTACATTTAAAAAAAAATAAAAATTAGGAGCTTTTACATAAACTTGGTTTTACAATAAAAATCCAAACACACACTTAATAATGGAGATTGCGCTGTTTCAGATTTATGAGGATTTAGGATTTGTAAAAGTACTCAAAACATTATGTTGCCATTTTTTTATTTAATATTTAGATAAAATTGGAAATACCAAAATGTTTTGGTTTTACTTTATAAGAAAAATGATAATTAAAATCAAATTTTACAATAATGGTCCCCCCTTTTAATATGCTGATTGAAAGGATTAAAGTTCAATTAATTAAGTGCATGTTTGGTTCAGCTTTTGTTTTCCTCAAATCATGATTTTGGCCAAAGCAACAAAAAAGGATTAAAGTTCAATTAATTAAGACAACGGCCCCCAAACCCCAAAAAAAAAAGAAAAGAAAGATTGGTGTATTTTATCTAAATAATTGAGGAATGTGAAAATCAGTTTGAAAATGGAAGATTGAAGTGGACAATGTGCTCTTAAATTTCTTTGATCTTTTGCAAGCAATCAGAACATGGACTGGATCCCTTGATTAGTCATAATCAACTATCTTAATATATAATGTCATGCATACAAATTAAAGGGTTGCCTCAAAGGAGAGGCAAATGAAACATAAAAAATCTTTCAGACAATCCACTAGTCAATTAAAGATTAAAAGAAAAAAAGGCATATCATCATTATTTTGGTAATATGGGATGTATCCAAAGGAAAGAGAGAAAATGATAAAACAAGCATCATAAATCACTCTTTCTCTTTAAAACATGATTTGAGATAGCCATATTAAGACTAGTCACGAGTCTTACATATGCTCACTAACTTGAAAACAATTGAAAAATGCATAGAAAATCCATTACTTTGATTTTTTTAATCAATTATTACTACTTACTTTTTCGACTTATTTGATTGCTCCACAGAAAGGAAACTGAAAGGGAATCATGCACGTAAACTTGTTTAATACAAAAAATCCTTGCACTGTGAGAAAGTGGGGAGGGATAGAGCTTTCTCTCACTATCGCAGGGCTGTGCAAGGTGAGGTTGGAATCAAAATGTGGAAAAGACACATTTGCCTTGCTAGTGCATCTTGTAGCAAGCTGACGGAGGTGGGGGCTACGACAATCCTTGTTCATTTTATTTGCAGCAAGTTGATGATTCTCAACAAAGGTTAAGGTCATCTCATTTCTCGACATTATCCAATCATAGTTGAAAGAATTATATTATATTAGTCGATTTGATCAATTGGATTGATAATCAGTCTCTAGTCTAATTTAGTTGATATAAAAAATTAATTTATTAAAAATCAATCAAATCAATCAAAAATTAACTAAATCGATCGAAATTAAATGGGTTAAAAACATGTTTGAACTGGTTAACAATTTTTTAAAAAACTTTTTTATATAATAAAATAGTTTATTTTAAATAAATTTGATAAATTAAAAATAATAAAAATAGAAAAAAGAATAGGTTGAAACATAAAGACATTATAAAAAAAAGAAAATGTAAAAAAATAAAAAGTATATACTTAGTTATTTTTAATGTTTCCTCCTCATTATGTCCCACATCTTAATAGTATTTATTTTAAATATAAAAGTGTTTGATTAAAATTGATATTTTTTTAATGATAAGTAAAATATTAATATAATTTAAGAATTCAAAAAATTTAATATTAAATACTTTTAACTTTAAATTATAGATAACTTTTGTTTTTTAATTAAAAATTTTTTTTTAAACATCTTAAGAACTATTAAATTAATAATTAAATATTAAATATGTATTAATATTTATTTGTTATATTAAATTTTTAATACATAAAATTTTAGAATTTAATTATTACTAATTTGATTAATGAATTATAAACTAATACCTTCACTTCACTTATCCAGTAACCAATTCAATTTTAAAAATATTATGTCCAATAGTCTTTGCTAGTCTACGAGATCAAGTTCGGCCTGATTGGGAGAGGAATAGGGACGAAGCAAAAAAAATGGGGGTGGCGGATGATGATGAAGGCGCAGAGGAATAAGGATGACAATGGAAGCAACCTTTCGTTTTGGGTTCTCCACAAATTAATAGACATTACTATTTTTTTCATATATACTTGTAGAGGAGAGGAGAAATTGCATTTTAGGTTCTTGACAAATTCCCTTATTATGCTTTTCCTAGTATTTTCATTTTCTCCCTTAAAATTATTCTAATTTGTTCCTATAACCACAATGGATTCGAGGTCTCTGTTACTCAAGCTGATCCACACACTGTACCGTTTAGCTTGAGCAATCCCCAGACAGGGCGCTTCTCCCTTTGTTATTATTATTACTTTTTAAATTAATGGTTTTCTTATTGTGCAACAGAGAACGCCTATTAAATTACAATCTTATGATTGGACCAATATTGATTTTCTTTTAATTATTTGGAATCATATAACATGTAGTAGTAATATGTGTTTCCAATATTAATTGATATTAGAAGGGAAAATTCTAAAATCCCTCAAAAGCCAAGATCATTGCAGAAAAGATTATTTTATAGAGAATTTTCTTTTTCTTCTTTAGAGATTGAATTTTTAATCCATCATTTCACATCGCTTAAATCAATAATTTTTTGGTTACATTATCGAGTAAAAAAAATTTTAAACAATAATTGTGAAAAGTACCTTTTTAATGTGACATATAATAACGACTTTACTCTCTAGAGTTAAACATATCATTTAAAGTTTGCTCCTTGCCCTTTCTAAAATTGAAATTGAAATTATTCCAATTTGTTTCTATAATCACAATGGATTTAGAGTGTTTGATACTCAAGTTGAGCAACTTACTTAGTTTGAGCAGCCCCCAAACAAGGGGTTTTTCTCCTTTACCATTTTTGTAAAATTAATGGCTTTCATGTTTCGCAGCAAGAAATATTTATTAAATCACCATCTTATGATTGGACCAATATTGATTTTCTTTTAATTAGTTGGAATGGTATGACATGTAGTAATATGTGTTTCCAATATTAATTGATATTAGAAGGGAAATTATCTAAAATCCCTCAAAAGCTAAGATCATTGCAGAAAAGATGATTTTATAGAGAACCTTTTTCTTTTTTTCTTAAGTGATTGAATTTTTAATCAACCATTTCAAATTGATTAAATTAATAAATTTTTGGCTAAATTATCGAGTAAAAAAATTTAAAATAATAATTGTGATGAGTCCCTTTTTAAAGTAACAAATAATAATGACTTTACTATCTAAAGTTAAAAAAAAATTTAAAAAAAATCCTGACACATTTAATAGTGAAAAAACTATTTTAGAAAAATTTCATACTCATCTCTATTAAATTTTTTATATGAAACCAGAATCAAAATAGGTAAACCCAGCTTAGGCTGTTCTGATTCTGCATTAACCCATTTAAGTCCTCTCTAAACAAATCTGCCTGCATGTGAGATTCGCCAGGAAATTTCATCTATAAAACTATGATTTCTTTTTCTTAATATTTTACATTAATCACTTTGACCCTATCTTTGAATTTTGATTATATTAATTTACAAAAACAACAAACAAGGAATAAATGCAAACAGAATTCAATTTGAGCTCAAACGTTTACATGGTCAGATTCATTCGTGAACATGGCATAGACACCACATGCTTAATTAGCAATTTTTTAAAATTTAATATTCACAAATAAATATATAAAAGATAAACAGTTATGGGATCACTAAAATGGAATCATACCCAGAATAATCTTGCAGTCGGTGGAAAGAGGACTTCAAAAGTGGCCGACTAAAATTGAAATCCTTGGAATATTACATTTTGTTCCCAATCGCGTTTTATTCTCTTGGCCCAAAATCATCTTTACTCTCTTCACCGTTTTGATCCTCTAATCAGCGTAAAAGAACATCAAATCCAACGGCTCTGATGAAATTTGAAATATTGGCAAAAGAATTTTAATTTATCAAATGTGTTCTAGAGAAAGCAAGGTAAGCAGGGGACCTTCGTGACCTCCTTCACGACCTAAAGGCGTGTTTGTTGACTCAAGGAAAAAATTGATGGAAACAAATTTTAAAAATAAAAAATATTTATTATATTATTATTATTTTTTAAAAATAAAAATATAAGTATTATTTTTTATGTTACTTTTTTTTTCTCTATTCACCTATTTTGTAGAAGGTGAGAAATTTTTTTTCTTTTGAGAAATCATTATAATTATTGTTTAATAATATTTATTTTTTAATAAATTTTAAGAAATGAGGATACAGCAATTTACAAAATTATTATTATTATTATACCAAACGGTCCCTAGTTTACTTTTCCGCGTCCGAGACGCATGCTAGTAATATTCCTTTGGAATCAAAAGAACCGATTTTCATTTGTTAGGTTTTGCCGATGGCGGTCCTTATAAATACCAATGTCTCACGGGTAGTAAAATGCACACCAAGAATCGGTTGAGAGACCTGTGAGACACCTAAAAGGATTTGTTCTTCTGGGTCATTGAGACTTTTTCTCAATTCTTTTGCTTCTTTAGCAATGGCAGGAATTTTGGTTGTTTTCGACTTCGACAAGACCATTATTGACCGCGATAGTGACGAGTGGGTCGTCGAGCAGTTTGGTGTCGCCGACTTGTTCACTCAGCTTCGTACCACCATGCCTTGGATCTCTGCTATTGTAAGATTTTTATTCGAGAAAAATTTAACTTTGTTACTTCAATAATGATCCTAATTGTGATGAGTATAAATTCTTGAGAGAATGAGAGCTAACAATTAGAGTGGGAGAGTCTGAGTTTTTATAAGACCTCCTTTTTTTAAAAATTTTTTTGACGTGAGACTCCTAACATTTTCACACCTTTCGAGAATTGGCGTCTTGACGGCTTCACTTTGCGATAGCGATGCTTCACACACAATCAGCTCCTCCGCTGATACAAACAGCCTTCTCCAGTTGGCTAATTCTCAACGAAAGCACCAATTGTTATGAGTATAAGTTCTTAAAAGAATCATTCTTCAAAAATTAGCTATTAAATTAGGAGAATCCAAATTCTTATAAAGTCTCCCACTTAAGAAAACTTCTCTGATATAATACTCATAACACCAATGTTAATGGGATTGAAAGTTTGGTTTTGTTTTAACTAGAGAATATTTGCTCTTTTGAAAGATAGTATTATTTCATTTTTAATATTTTTAATTTGACAATTTTGCTTCAAAGTTTGTGCTCCTGGTTTTGTTGTTTACGGCAGAAATAACTGAGGATGCTCTTGCTCTGGTTTTGATTTTATAGGATAGGATCATGATGGAGCTTCATTCACAAGGGGTAACCTTTGAGGAAATTGAAGAGGTTGTGAAGAGGGTTCCCATAGTTCCCAGAGTAGTCCCTGCCATTAAAGCAGCCCATGCTTTAGGGTATGCATCTTTTTTTTTCTTTTTTTTTTCTTTAAATAAAATATGAGTTCTTTTTTTTTTTCCCCTCCTCGGAGAAGAAGAAATATAAGGCTGCGTATGTAATTTTTTTTTCAGGTGTGAGTTAAGGATTGTGAGTGATGCAAATTCTCTCTACATTGACATAATTTTGAAGCATTTAGGAGTAAGGGAATGCTTCTCTGAGATTAACACTAACCCAGGCTATGTTAACGAAGAAGGAAGGTTAAAAATTGTGCCTTACCGTGACTTTACCAAATCTCCCCATGGCTGCAGTCTCTGCGTTCCAAACATCTGCAAGGTATATTTTCATCCTTTAATTCCCTTACTTTTCTTTTCTGGAAGGAAAAAGAAGAAGAAGAAGAAGAAAACCCTCCCTTGATTTTAATCATACAAAAGAAACTCGGGTTTAACTTTCAACTTAAATTGATTTTGGCAGCAATGTTTTGAAGTTGTTCTTTATATATTTATCTTTCTTTTTTTAAAGTTGGCTGCTCACATGGGTCAATTAGTTGTTGGATGATGATCCTATAAGACTGGAATGGCTCCTGATTTGGCTCTCCTTTCTCGTTTCCTCCCCCCCCCCCCCTTCTAAACCAATAAAACATTTTTATACTGTCTAGTTATCTGCCTCTCTGATGAGATGTCATTAGGTTTAATATTAACTTGTGAAAAAAAATAATGATTAATTTTGACTCATGCCCACATTCAGGTATAATAGTCAAAGTAAGTAATAGATTTGAAAATCTCTGAAGACCAAGAATAAATTAACCATCAATTGACGCGTTGACGCGTGATTATGCTAGTTATATTGTTGTGGAAGATTCACATATCACAGGGGACAATGGATTTTCTGCGTTCTCCGTTCAGTGCTGCTGCTCTCACGGTTCCATTTTTTCAGAAGTAAAAAAAAAACCAAAATCTCAGTCCCTCCTGATTGGGAGGTCGAGACCTCGGCGTCGCGTTAACAGTACAAGATGAGCAGTAGACTGATCGCAATGTTTATATATAATTGACTTAATTTACTTATCTTCATAAATCAAAATATACCTAATAATCTCGGGGGAAATTAAAAATATTTTGAAGTATACATCTTTGAAGGATTTTGGGGCTAAATATAATTTTGCATTGCAGAGTCTAGTCATGGAGAGGATCCGAGGTTCAATATCCCAAGGAGAAAGCAGGAGGATAATCTATATTGGTGATGGGACTGGGGACTACTGCCCCAGCATGAGGCTGAAAGAACGAGACTTTGCGATGCCAAGGAAGAACTACCCATGGTGGGACTTAATATGCAAAGACCCTGTGCTTGTTAAGGCTGAAATCCATGAATGGAGTGATGGGGAAGAGCTTGAGAGAGTTTTGCTTCACTTGATCGACAAAATTTCTGAGGAGGAAGAAGGCTCTCTGTCCACCTCAGCTGATTGCAAATTGCAAACTCTAGCTGTCTCTGTTCATGAGGCTCTGCCTAAAGCTCTCCCTGTTCAGCAGTAATGGCTGATACTGAAACATCGTTGCAAATTGCAGACTCTGTATCTGCTCATGAGGCTCTGCCTCAAGCTCTCCCACTTCAGCAGTAATGGCCCAGAAACATTGTTGAAAACGTAACATAGTTCGAAGAGTGTTTTTTCTTTTTCCCCCCTTCCGTGACTTGTGTCTCTATTGGTGTACTCGCACCAAAAACCATTTCTGTGCATTCGTCAATCGATGTCCAAGTCATCCTAATTTTCCATTTTTTTTTTTTGGTTATGGCTTTGTTTGTTTCAATGAGATTTTTTTTACCAAAAAACTTTTCACTAATCTAAATTTTTCTTTAATTATTTAAGAAAGAATTTTTTACAAATAAATTAAAAAAATTTCAATTTTCACTTTAACCTATTATTATAGGTTTACCGCCATTAGTCATTTACTATGTGGGCTTACGCCTTCCTTATAGCTCATCATAGATTACATTTGGGAATTAGTAAAAATTTATGAAAAACTTATCTAATAAAATAAAATAAAATATTTACTTATGAGTTTTTTAATGTGTTTAAAAGCTAATTTTTTTGTGAAATAAATGAAGCGTATAAGATAGAATGCATTGTAATTAGTAAATGCATATTAACAGAAGATTACCGATAAGAATTACATCTTTAATTATGTAACTCCTGGTCAAAAGTTTGTTCTAAAAACTTACTAACTTGTTGTAGTATAGGGAGAAAGAGAATGAATATTTTTCATATTCGATTTGATAGCCAAATATTTTATCCAAACATAAAAGGCACAATATAAGTTAAAAGTAATTATTATATTTAATTTATGTAAAGTTGACTATTATTCTTATTATTTAATATGGTGATTATTTTCACATGATTTTCTATTTTAATACTTTTTATTCAATCAAATATATAAATAAAATAATATTTTTATTCTTTTCTATATTATATTAAGTATATATTTTTTAATATTTTTATTCTCTTTTTTATTTTTATATCTAATGGTTCGATACATACATATGCATGCAGCATGCAATCGTGTCAAAACGTGACACGATTGTTTTGGAAGGTAAAAACGTGATCGTCCTTGAAGACAACAAATAATTTTGAAACGTACATTTTTTTTTTGGGGAAAGAATAAAACGCACTTTTCAAATCTGAATTTGGCCCACTAGTGTAGATTCACCTCTTAACTATTGTCGGTAATAATTCATGACCTAAAAACAAAAAAGCAAAAAAACTGCTTGAAGAATAAAATTTAAGTGAAATTCAACCTCACATTTAGCGTAATGGCTGAATGAATAATTTAACATCTTTGAAAATGTAACATAGTTCGAAGAGTTGTCTCTTTTATTTTTATTTTTTCCTTCACTAAATCAAGTTTACTTATGTCTCTAATGGTGGAATTGGTCCAAGAACGACATCGTACAGAATTCCTAATGCAGAAAAACCTTGTACAATTGTGAGATTCCTCTTCTCTAGCTTTGTAGCAAACAGAATTTTCTTTTTCTTGTTTGGTATTTTCGAAGAGTGTGGAGTTAAATAGTTAATAATGGAGTAAAATGAGATGAAGTGGTAAAAATAAATAACAATTTATTTTTTCTTCTTTGAGAGTTGCAACGACATTAAAGTACTTGAGTTCGTTTGACAGATAAGATTTCAATATTACTCTTAAAAAAAAATCAAAAATATTATTAATTATAATAAAAACGAGAAAGCATCTATATCTATATATTATATACACTTGTAAGAACTTGGCACTGTTTTGAAGTTGTAACAATATCGGCTTTTCCTCAAAACTGTGTGTTAACAATTTCGTTTTGAAAATTTCTTCTAAAATTTGAATTAGCTGCATGGTCCCAATACACAAGATCCACCCTCTTAATTAAATGATAAAAAAGGAAATATGAAATAATAAATAAACCAAAGAAAGAAGAAGAAGAGAAACCTCTCCTATCCAAAAAAGGAAAAAAACAAAGAATGAAGATGTGAAAATCTGGCCCGGGGGGACCGGTGTAGGAGTGGTCTTCCTTTTTTCGTACAGGGTAATCCTAATGCAGTGGTGGAGTTTATTTCAATAGGATGACATCAATTAATTCCAACATTCAAATGCCAGCTTCAACTAAAAATCCATAAAGATGAGTTCCATCCAAATAGAGTATTGATGACCACAAATGCTACTCATCACAATAGAACTAAAATCAGAGAGACAGCTCAGAGATGGAACTCTGATATTTAAGATTGTGGCCAATGTCCAACTACCCTGTTTGGTATCATTATGAAAAATTAAAATAATATTTATTATATCTTTATAATTATTATTTAACCGTACTTATTTATTTTTATTTTTTTAAATAAAGATACAAAAATCATCCTTCATTCACAAATTTTTTTTTTCCCTTTCTAAATTTTTATGTATAAAAAGGCTCGTACAATATAATGTCACTTTTTTTTCCGCCTCCTCCTATTTTATAATTTGTCATCTTCTTTGGCCTTCTAGAAAAATTTAGAATTTGATTACTTGCTGTTCAAAGTAGTTGCAATTATGTTTTCACGATGTCTCCCCTTCCATCGTTAGTTTTGTCATATTCTTTGCTTTGACAAATAAATAAAGAATTTAGTTAGCTTCTTTTTCAATGTAGATGCCCTGAATTTGGAAAATCAAAATCCATGCCTCCATGCATTATAGTTTTCCATTTTTTGCATGCGCTGAAGGAGAAGGAAGAAAGTGAGAAGACGCTATAATCATGAGGTAGATGGAAAAGTAAAAGCAGTAACCCAAACAACAACTAGTGCATTATATGCAGGATGCTTGGCCCTTGTTGTCCAAGTCTTCCTAATTTTCATTTTTGGTTATGGCTTTGTTTGTTTCATTGACAATTTTTTTTTCACTAATATAAGTTTTTCTTTAATTTTTAATAAATATTCTTTAAAATAAATAAATAAACTATTTCAATTGTCACCTTAACCCATTATTACAATTTTACTACGGTTACAGTCATATACCATGGGCTTACACCATCATTAAAGCTCACCATAAATTATATTTGAGCGTCAATAAAAAAAATTTTAGGAAAAACTTTTTCTAATAAAATATTTTGTATGAAAAATTTTTAAAATTATTTTTTCTATGAAACAAATTAAGCGTATAAGATATAATGCGTTGTAATTAGTAAATAAATATTAACAAAAGATGACGGATAAGAATCAAGCTGAATTCCTTTTTTGTATTTCTTCTTAGAGAAGCAATTCAATTTTAATTATGCAAGTCGTGGTCAAAGGTTTGTTCTGGAACTTTATAGTTGTGTAGAACACATGCACAGGCGGCATGCAAACGTGTCAAAAACCTGCTAATTGTTCTTTGTAGTCCATTGTTTTGGAGGAAAAACATGATCTTCCTTGACGACGACCAACGATTTTAATAAATGAAATGCACTTTTCAAAGGAAAAATTATGTTTAAGAATCAAGAAGAGAAAAAAAATTATTTTTAAAAACTATTATTATTAAGTTCAATAATTTGTTGTTAAACTTAATGATAATTATCCTAAAATAAGTGATAACAGATTTTAAAAAATAAATATTTTTACTTTTTGATCTTTTATTACATTCCTCTCCTTTTCAAATCTTAATTTGGCCACCAATGCAGATTCACCTCTTACTTATACGTAATAATTTATGCATATTGGTAAATTTTAGGAAATGGACATAGATTGATAAGTATTATTAAATTTGGGTGAAAATTTCATTTGAGGTCATAAGGTATGTCCCCTTAATTTGGATGCATGTTTTACTGTCTTCAAGACCCCAATGTCAGACTTCTACAAAGTTAATATCAAGGTCTAGTGAAATTGCAAGTTTTTCATCAAAATATTTGGACTTTGCTTTTCTTTTCATATTTTATTAATTCCAAATAGTTTATATTTTAGGTTATACCAATTTCAAGAAGGGATTACAATCCTCTGAAATGAGAATCCTGTGTAGTTTTTTAAAATAACAGATAAACTAGACAAAAAATTATAAATAAAAAGAAAAAATATATATGTTGAGAAAAAAAAGGAATGTTTCTTTTTTTGGTTGTTGTTTAGGATTTTAAGTTTTATGTTTATATATGTCCCTTTGTTATAAAAAAGAAATAATAATAATAATTTATGCACACTGGGGACAACCAAGAAAACTTGAGCTTTAGTAGTATTGACCAAAAAAAAAAAAAAAAGCTGTAGAAGAATTAAATTTAAGTGAAATTCAACTTAACATTTAGCGTAATTAAAAGTTTATAATACATTACTGGAAAAGTTTAAATATGGTGGCCCCAAAAAAGAAATAAAAAGATAAATGCTTCCTAAAGGTAACCAAAAAAAAAAAAAAAACTTATATTGCTATGAAGTTGCATTTTGTTCTCCCAGAAGCATTTTTGGAGAAATTTCAAAATAAGAATTCACAGACTTGAAGCAATGTTTCTTGAAATTATTATGTGCTCTCGTTTTATTGTTCCTTATCCACAGAGCTGATGTCGATGCCTGCAAAAAAAATTTGGGAGGAATTTCTCCTGCAGCTGGACCAATATTCAGCCACCACCTCAGGAAAAGAAGAGTTGGTCTCCATGAGCTTTGAAGGCTCATCATGCTCCACCAGTTCCCTATGGTAACCCAGAAAAGGGTCAAAATCTAGTGTGTAACAGAGGACAGAAGGGGATGAGAAGCAGAGTATATCCAGAACAGAAAAGAAAAAGAAAGATCAATTCGAGAAATTTAGATAGACAATAAACTCAATTTTATTATAAAATTAGTAAACCAAAGCAATTTTAAACAGATATATAAATATGTCATGTAGATTTTACAAAAAATATGCTTGATATATTTATATGTTTATTTATAATCAGCTCAATTTACAAATATTTACAATTTCTCCAACTAACTTATCATAAGAGAGGACTATGACCATGTCATTATCTACTACAGTTGGAATTCTATGAGCCACAGTTATAATTATGCATTCAGAAAATTCCTGCCTCATAACTTGCTAGAGAATGGCGTCTGTGGTTGAGTCAATAGAAGCAGTAGCTTCATCCAATACAAGAATTTTGTTCTTTTTGAGAAGAAAGATGGAAGAGTCGACGCTATACTACATTCCAATTTTCACTTTTATCACTCATTGTTAAATTAACCAAAGCCGAATCTTTTCAGCCACATTAAATCAAATACTTGAAGCAAAATTTTATCTAACTGTATTGAGCTATCACAAATGGTAAAGACATCTCTTGTTATTTTATCAACTCTTTTATTAATTATTATCATTATATAAAACAACTTGTCATATAACTATGACTTGCCTTGAAGATATGCAGCTTGTAGATTTTTCAAAATTTTAATGTGAATAAGGAAAACTACAAAAAGATATGCAGCTTCAATTATTTATATTATTTTCAAAGAGCCCCATAAAAAACATTGCCTTGAAGTCGCTTGATCTATTACAGCTTGTAAATTTCGAGTTCCTGGATTTAACTTACTAGAAGAGTCAATAGTTTTAATAGATTGCTAATTATTGCCTTAAAGTGACATTTCTCCAAAGCCTACGCAAAAGAAAGCCAATCGACTTTGTCCTCAATCAAATGTTTAAGAGGAACTTGTGATAGTTATTTATAATTCATTTATGGAGCTAAATCACTCAACTTCCATATTTTATCGTCAGTGTACAGGCATAATGGATCCAAGTTGGTTCTAACGCTACCCCTGAAAAGAGATGGTTCTTGGGGTATAATACTTAGCTTCAATCTCAAATCCTTGAGCCCCATTAAGTATATGTTAAGGCTATCTATAAGAATATTTCCACCGGAAGGCTCAACTAAGTGAAACATAGCACTTATAAGTGTCATCTTTTCACTTTCAGTCCTTTCTACAACGCTCACTCTATTCCCTTCTTTAGTGTGCAAGTGATTCCCTTAAGGACTTATGGAGCACTTGGAATATATCTGATCTGAAGTCATGTACTTAAAATAGTAAGGAATAAATATGAAGAAGATCAATGTGAAAATAGAGGTAAAAATCAGGCAAAGATGCAAATTTACCAACCAAAAAAAAAAAGCATCTAACATTTTTTTTTTTAAATCTTAAGGCCTGAAGATCTATCCTATCGTCGCAAGGCCAAGAAGATGGAGGCCTCTTGTTCTCCACAATTGAAAGAGGCTCTGCGGGTATGTGAATGAATTGCCTGATTCTTTCAACAGATTTAGTATAGTTCCATAAGTTGCAAGGCCATCTAGTAAAAAAAAAAAAAAGGGTTTAAGTGAGTGTCAAAGCATAAGAGAGAGAGTCCTACAAGGCCTGCAAACACCATAAGAGCCAGGGATTCTTAACATGCAAAGAGTATGAACATAACCTTCATAGAGCGTATTATAAATTAATTTGTGATTTAACATTGCCACGGGCAATGTATCCCTTTGGAAGTAAAACAAGCAAAAGAGTAGCAGTGAAGAGTGTCCAATTCTAAAGTCCTTCAATCCTCAAGACCAACCATTCCATGGCAGCATTAGAATGGCAGAAAAGTGTTGCATCTTTATCTACAAGCTTTAGGTAACTTTGGAAAAATTTGTCCATCACGTTGAAAGCTGTTACTATTACTACTCCAAGTGATGTCTTAGCTATAAAATTCATAATTGGAGTTTTTGTGGTTCCGTTAATTCTTATCAGTTCCCTTGCAGAGGATTGATAGTAACCCTTATAACCACAAAAAATATAAAAAACATTGAAAGGTCCATTGTCAGAATAAGGCTATAGAATAATAAATAAAAAGAGAGAGAAACTAGACAAACTAGAATATATATTTGAAACCACCATAGCAAGAACAGCAACAATGAGGACTTGCCATGTGGCAGAAGCCATTATCCCAATCATTGTCAAAAGTTCGATTCCAGCGGCTACTACAAAATTGATGGAGAAAGGTATATCAAAGTGTAGGATATTCAAATTTAATGAAGCCTGCAAGCGAGAAAGATTGGCTACAATTCCTAGAATTGAGTAACTAGATTTAATAATAACTCATAACAAAGGGCTAATATTTAGATTAGCTATCCGTTCTAGCTGAAGTTGAAGGAATCTTACTCAGGTCAAAATGTGCCCCACAGGGGTTGAGTCAAAGAGTAGCATAGGAGCATTGAAGATAGAATTAGTAAAACTAGAGAAGAAGGCTTTAAAAGCTTTTAATCCAAGATATGCAGCACAAAAAGCCCTTAGGTATACAGAGACAACACTAAGAAATGAAAGAATTGTGTAAATTCCAATCAAAATGTTACTAGTTACTTTTGGGAATTCAATAGTTAAAGCTAGCCAAAAAGTTGACACAGCTTGCAAAGCAACAAAAGCGAACTGTGCTAATAAGTTCAAAGATAGAAGTAACGCTAGAGATAAAGATATAATCCCAGAATGGCTACCAACCTATATCACCAATCTCCTTTTCTTCCTTTTGTGTAAGTTGTCCCTTGGTAGAAATCTCAACCTCACCCTTATCTTTTACAAGATGAAAACCATGTAACTCCCGTGGCTGATTTATATCTACCATTTCAGGTTCCACCTTGTTTTCATTATTTTGATCTATCCTTATTATCGCATCTCTATGAGCATTCACTAGTTGTTCAAAGGCCGTTCTAGTTGTTAAGAGATCCCCATAGCCGCTTGATTAAGTTACTTTCCCTCCTTCCATTACCTAAAATATCAGACATAATCTGCTTATGAGTTATGCTTAAGGAAAAGTATAGATTTCCAATGAGAGAGAGGTTACAACTTACAAGCATTTTATCAACCTTTGAGAGAAATTTGACTTGATGAGTGACTAGAATGATAGTTTTCTCTCTCAGAGCAGTCATGACACAATCCTGCAATTACATAACTTGAATTGGATTAATATTGTATTAAGGCCAGTATTTTCCAATTTAAAAATAAGAAAAATCCATAAGGGAATCAATTTACATAGCAACAGTATGCACTGAAAGTTATGGGTTCAAAGCCACCAAAAATAATTTTCTACTTTTAAAATAATTTTTATTGTAGATAGAATAAGTAGAGTCGTATTTCACAGGGACTAACTAAATTATTTAATCTGAAATTAAAATATAGAAGAAAAAAATAAAGGAAACTTTACTTTTTAATAAAATAGAAATAAATAAATTTAAAAAATATTTTTAGAAAGAATTCAGTGTAATCAACTCCTAGCCAAAGTTTATTTTAAATCTAGCTCAACTAATATGATCATCGAAAACTCTAAAAGAAATATTTTTCTTTTAAAATAGATTGGTTATAAATATCAATTAGTCCTGATATTCTACTCTTCTTTAAGGGTGTTTAAAGAGAACAAACTCTCCAATTAAACCTTATTCATTAATTAATTCTAAGTAAGCTTTCAGAATTTAAATTATGAATAGCATTAAGAACAAGAAAAGTCACCAATCACCATTCAATAATACATATGTTCACATATTTAAAATGGAAGAAATAGTTTTATCAATACACAAAGACAATTTTGATTTATCAAAGGTAATGAATTGCTACTTTACTGAATTTAATAAACAATTACGGATTCATAAATTCAAATAGCAGTAATTATTTAGCTAAAATAAGGTACAAATTTAAATTAACTGAATAATAATACCATAAAAATAGAAAATATTTCAATACTCAAAAAGAGAAAAAATAAATAAATCAAAACTCTCACAAATTATTCATTGAGCTAGACCTTAAATAACCTTGGCTAGGAATTAAAAATTTATACTTGTAAAGAGGTAGAAAGAAAAAGAAAGAAGATGAAGAGAATATATGGGAAGAGAGGAATAAGAATAGATTTTGAATTTGATTTATTCTTTATGCACCCTTAACCTCTATTTTTATAGGCATTATCTCTATCTTTATCTGCATTCTTTGTCGCATTTTTATCTTTATCTTCTTTTTGCACAAATATTAAAAAGAGAATATGGATAAATTATGTAATAAAATTTCCTTTATTTTCTCTAACTAACTTATGAAAAGAAATATATATAAAATCAACTTATTATTCATATAATATCTAAAATTTATATTACTTAAAATCTCAAAGTTATATCTATTTAAGTATGTAAAATATACTCATCAAATTCCCTTACATTTAAATCATTACTTGTCGTCAAGCAACTATACTAGAGTTAGAGATTTTATCACTTAGCTTAATGAGATGACACTATTTCTTATACTCTTCATTAATAACAAGCTATCATAAATAAATAAGTTATTCAATTTAAAAAAATTATAGTTAAGCTTTCACCTACTCATCACTTGCAATCATCAAGTAACTCTAATGTATCTCTGTGCATGTCTAAAATGTAATCAATGTAAACAATTGGGTGAGTAAAAAGACTAAAAATTACAATATTTATCTAAAAATTTACAATGCCCCAATCAATTATGTATACATACAAATTGCACAATAGAGATCATCAAAATCCTTTAATTCATCTTTCCCCCACTTATAATTTTTCTCTTTATTTTTCACTGAGTGGAGCTAAATGAAAAATTTTTTTAAGTCACTTTCTTAAGTGGTTATAGGCTCTTTTGACGTGAATTTTTATATTAGTGATACAAAGGTCTGATTATTCAAACTCACATAACACGCTGCATCAAGATGATTTGCACACTCATGACCTTAACTGCACCGTTTGACGCGAGTGTTAACATTAATGATAAAGACCCATGATTACTAAGTATTAAGTATGTGTGTTTTGAATGCTTTGAATTAGCTCACTTTCTTTTCTTGTTTGTTGTTTTTGAATGCTTTGAATCGCATTTTCACTTTAACAGTATTAAGTATACAAAATGAATTGAACATATAAATTCAAAGATAAATATATAATAAGCGACCCTTCCTACTCAACTACTTATTCATATGGCACATAATTGGACAATAGTATTCAAATTAAGTTCTTGAGTTATGCTAATGACTTATGGATTAATTACTTTACCACTTAATTTTAAAATTAAATAACTTAAAAATTTGTAAATAACAACTAACTTATTAAAATAGAAGAATAATAAGAAATAATAACAAAAAGAAATTATTTTTTTTCAAAAATCATTAAAATTCTCTCTAACTCAATATAGTTACCAAAATAAGTAGCAATTATAACTATAAAAATCAACTAAACCCCTCTCTTACACTTAAAATCAACATTTTCCTTATTGTTGTAGTCATATATAAAGGTAAAGAGAAGAAAGAACTAAAACTTCCCTAATTTATGGATGGTTTTGTTGCAATTAGATATCCCTAGAGCTTCCCATAGTTTACCTGTAACAAGTCTAGAGGGGAAGAGTAATAACTCTTAATTAAAATAAAGGAGACAACAAAATAAATAAAGAGGAGAGACATTACTTGGAATATGAGGGATTTATTAAATAAAACAGAAAATAAGATAAAATTAAAAAGATTAATTTTTTTTTAATGGTGGGTTGCCTTTTATAAGCATCTCTATTTAATATTTATGGCTAGACATAATGCCTCATTTCTCAATTTTCATAAATTAGGAATTGTAGTTCAATTACTTCGAAGTTGCTCACCTGAAATCCTTTATAATAAGGTTTTAGATGATATTCATTAACCTTAAATATTTTATTAATGTGAAGGCCATGAATTTCAATTGCATAATGAGGAAACACTTTAGTAACAACAAATGGTCCAATCCAACGAGATCTCAATTTTCTAGGAAAAAGTTCAAGTCTAAAATGAAATAAGAGAACTTTTTGACCAATATTTAAAATTTTTTTTGGAAATATGTTTATCATGATAGAGTTTGGTCTTCTCTTTATATATTCTAGAATTTTCATTTACTTCATTTCTTATCTCATCAAGTTCTTGCAATTATAACTTCTTACGTGCACCTACCTCATCCATGTTCATATTGTACTGTGTAATAGCCCAATAGGCCTTATACTCCAATTCTAAAGGAAGGTGGCAGGATTTACCAAAAACTAGGCGTTACAGAGACATACTGATAGGAGTTTTATTTGCAGTTCTATATGTCCAGAGAGTATTATCTAGTTGAGTGCTCCAATCTTCCTCACCTGCAAGCCCATGAAAGGTAGATAATAAATGAATTAAACCAAACATAAGTTCAAAATTTATCTTTATATTTAGAAATTCTATGCACAGGGGCTATTGGTTCATATCTGGATTAGTCATTCTTCTCAAAGTTGGTTCAACTCCAGCCATCTTTTTAGGTTCCCTAAAAAATTCAGACAAATAAAAAACTAAATCATTATTAGGAATAGAAGTAGAAACTGTCTTGCATTGCGTTGTCTCCTTTTTTAACTTTCGAGTTGTCTTCTTTATCTCATAATAAAGTATTAATTCACCTATGCGAAAAGAACAAGACATAAACAAAAAATTCAGATTAAACAATGATACCAATCCCTAACAACGATACTAAAATTTGATGGGTGTCGAAGCCATCAAAAATAATTTTTTACTCTCAAAATAATTTTTATTATAGATAGAGTGAGTAGAGTTGTATTCCATAAGGACTAACCAAATTATTTAATTTGAAATTAAATATAGAAGAAAGAAAATAAGGGAGATTTTTTAATAAAATAGAAATAAATAAATTCAAAAAATATTTTAAGAAAGAATTCAGTGCAAACAATTCTCAGTTAAGGTTTATTTTAGATCTAAATTAACTAATTTGATCATCGCAAACTCTAAAAGAAATATGTCTCTTTTAAAATAAATTAGTTATAAATATCAATTAGTTCTGATGTTCTACTCTTCCTTAAGGGTACTTAAAGAGAATAAGCTCTCCAATTAAACATTGTTCATTAATTAACTTTAAATAAGCTTTCAAAATTGAAATTGTGAACAACGTTAAGAATAAGAAAAGTAACCAATCACCATTCAACAATACATATACTTGCATGTTTAAAATGAAAAAAAAATAGTTTCATCAATACACAAAACAATTTTGATTTATCAATAGTATTAAATTGCTATTCTACTAAATCTAATAAACAATTACATATTCACAAATTCAAATAACAGTAATTATTTAGTTAAAATAAAGTACTAATTTAAATTAACTAAATAATTGTGTCATAAAAATAAAAAATATTTCAATATTCAAGAAAAGAAAAAACAAATAAATAAAAACTCTCACAAATTATTCATTAAGTTAGACTCTTAATAACCTTGACTAGAAATTAAAAAATCATATTTGTAAAGAGGTAGAAAAAAACAAGATGAAGAGAATATGTGGGAAGAGAGGAATAAGAATAAGTTTTGAATCTGAGTTGTATTTTGTGCGCCCTCAATCTCTACTTTTATAGTTTTCTTTATCTTATCTCTATCTTTAGCTTTTTTTTTTTGAAATCTTAAAAGGAGATATGGATAAGCCTTCTTTGTCGCATTCTTATCTTTATTTTCTTTATGCACAAATATTAAAAAGAGATTATAAATAAGTTATGTAACAGAATTTTCTTTATTTTCTTTAACTAACTTATGGAAAGAGATATATATATATATATATATATATATATATAATCAACTTATTATTCATATAATATCTACAATTTATAGTATTTAAAATCTCAAAGTTATATATATTTAAGTCTGTAAAATATACTTATAAAAAAGGATCATCAAGAAAATATCTGTCAGCATGAGTAAGTTGAATCCTTTGCTTTTGTCCTCCACTCATGTTAACCCCTCACTGACCTATTTGAGTAAGATCACCATGGATAAAGTAGTTAGTATCTTTATCCAATGTGCAAACATTAATGGCATTCTTATATCTGGCTTTGTCCATTGGCTTTCTGTAGAGTATATTCTCACGAATTGTCCCACTTTGGATCTAGGAAGTTTGAGAAACATAGATAAGAGTTTCACCTACATTAACCTATTTTCCATTACCGTGAAAAGAAGAAAGCATAGGATCATTGAAATCAATTTGACATGATAATAAACTAAACTTGCTTGGCTAATAACTCATTTCCTAAAATTTTGGGTATCTCTCTAAGAATTGCATACAAGAGAGATGATTTCCCAGCTCCAACTGGCCCACAAGCTGTAATTTTTTGGCCCATTGATTTCTAAATTCACATCACTTAAATTTGGGGAAACTCATTCCTGTTCCTAACTAAAATTGCCTGCTTGAATCTCGATGCTGTTAATTGAACTTCAATTTGCGTTTGTTTCAATATCACCATTTTATATCATCTTCGAGCAGAAAGATATTAAGATGGTCAAAGGAGACCTTAACTTGGATTATGACAGAGAGAGTTTTTTAGATCACTTTAACGCGTTCTCCCATGATCCTCAAAGTTGCAAGAACCATGAAGATGGTCTTAGCATTTAATGGGGCACTCTAAAAGATCGCACATCCCAGGAAAATGACTTATGAAATGATGGTAAGAGACATCCAATACATAAATGTCCCATGAGCTTTCTTGAACTGTGCCTTAGCCAACCACTTAACCTTTTTACTATGAAGGGATTCCACCAAGTTCTTGAATTTATCCTCCTAGAACTGTATCATTTTCATACTCTCTAAAATTTCTTAAGTTGATCTCAGATGCTCATCCTGTGCAATCATAAATTTTGTTTGACACTTTTGTAGGATTTTTGCAAATGGTACATTGAGAAGGCTACATACAAGAAGAGGGACAAAACCAGGAAGTGCACCAAGAACCATAACACTGAAAAGCACACCAACACTCAAAAGAATTTGCAATGCACTGGTCCATGTTGAATGAAACCACCATGGAAATTCACCCATTCAATAGGCATCAACTGCAATGTAATTCACAATCTCCACTGTCGAGTGCCTTCTCCTACCTGAATTTGAAGCTTTAGCTACTTTTTGTAGACTGCTACCATTAGAGCTGATCTCATTCTTATTCTTGACCTCCAGGCATTAAAAAACCAGTGCCTCTGGGACAAAGACTCAACTAGTTTGGTGACAACCAGATACCCCACTATGTAAAGACCATCTTTCATCCTGTGCTCATTGCGATTTGTGTAGTTTACAAGGGCATAGAGTATGAGGGGAGGGAATACAAGAGAGATTGTCTTGAGAAATGCAAAAATTGCCATTAATAAGTTCTCTGTTAAAAAAATTGTTGTTATGGACCAAAGAACCAAGTTTTTAGTACTCTTCTTGTTCCTCTCCCGCAAAAGCAAGTCCCATGCATAGGCAAACTTTTGGTAAACTGAATGAGATTCATCTTGAGAAACAAGAGAAGCGATGTCTTCAAGAGGTAGAGGCTTTAAATAACCAAAGCTGAGTAGAGGATTAATCCAAGAGAAAGTCAAAGTCCTGCTCCATTACTTTCAATATTCTGAACCAACAGAGGCTTTGATATACAGGTTTCTGGGATACGATGAGAGACAGAGAAACCAAGGTTTTGAAGGCACAGAAGACAAGGAAAAGGTGGACAGGCCATTGTCCCATATAAAAGTATTGAAGTGTTTGTATTTTGAACAGGATTTCTGTATTCAGAGCTGAAACAAGGGTACATAGAGAAACCCACCAAATAGAGTCTAAAATTTTTATCCATTTAGATCTCTGAACAAGCAAAGAAACTGTTAAAGATATCCAAGCTAGTCCTCTGATGATGTAAACCAACCAATTCAACCTATCGAAATCACCAGTTTTGGCAATAAAATTCCACAAACCATTACTAAAATATGTTATGCTAATAACAGCACAACAAATTGATGCCACAGTAGAAATTAGGGGTGTTCATGGGCAGGTTCGGGCAGGGTATCTAGTATGCCCGATACCCGATCCGATTAAGACATCGGGCTTGTTTTTATGCCCGTAGCCCGGCCCGGCCCGAACAAGCCCGATTTTAGGGCAGGTTAGACAGCCCGAAATTTTTTTTTTTATGAATTGATACTTAATATAAAAATATTTTTTTGTAGACTCAGAGGCATATACTTCAAAACAATAAGCTTTTGAAACCTTCATATTTTTATCAATAATAAAAAGATAGCTTAGAATTATCAAGTAAAATATAACTTATACTAACATAATTAGTTTTAGGTAAATACGTATATTTTTATTATTCAATAAAAGAAATGTCAGTAAGTATACACATTAATAATAAAAATAATTAAGAAATAGGAAAAATTTAAATAGATAATGAAAATTACAGCATGTAAAGAGAATCAGATAAAATAAATATAAAATAAATATAAATATATATATATATATATATATATGTATATAAGATAACAAGATATTAATAACTAAAAAAAATAACTATTAGGGCAAGTTGGGCAGACTGTCTTTGCTCGTGGCTCGACCCGACCCGATATAGTTTTGTTTAAAGTTTTGCTCATTTATATTTTTAGTCCGACCTCACCTGGCCCAATTAGGCCGGGTTAGGGCCAACCCGGTCGATATACACCCCTAATAGAAATCCATCCCTTTCCACAGCTATCAATTGCAGGATTTTTTCTTATCCAACCGATGAGGAAAGATAAATAGAAAACTGACAGGAACAGCAGATTTACAACGTCTATTATACTTCTTTGCTTGCAAATTAAAGTAAAATCTAAATCTCTGAAGCAAATCTGTGAGATGTCCCCTGTATATTCAGTAAAAGTGACACAATCAGGTCATTATCTTTCTGTTGGTTTAGGAGACAAGAGAGGAGAGAAAGTTGCAGAGAACACAGAATTTTTTCCATTTTTTTTTTATTGAGAGTGAGTACAAGTCAATTGTTTTCTGGTCTACGACAACTCCAATCACTCGTAATTTTTTCCCTACAAATTGCCAACTTGCAGCACAACCATACAGTTAAACTTACTTCTGAACTTTGACATTTAAATGAGCAACATATCAAAATAAAAAACAGGTTGCAGTGACAGCAGAAATTTGGAAACTGTAACGGGGAAATGGATCTGCGGAGTGCAACAAGAAGCTCATTATAGATAAATAACAAGTCAGATTCAGAAGTCATGCACAGCATGATGGCAAGACACATTTTTATGCAAAAGAAATGTATTGTATTTATATGAAACAGCTTGCAAACAAGAGGGTGCCCTTAAGAACTTTTGCTGTATTTAGAAACACTTTTGGAGACTCTCAAACCACGATTTACAACTCACAAAATGCAGAAGCTATGTTTTATTGTTTTGACCAAAATCACAATTTGAGAAAAATAAAAGCTGAACCAAATATGCACTTTATAGTACAACAAGAAGCAAGAAGTAAGAACCAGTTGCCACACATAAAAGTAACATGTAAAAATTTTGTACATTTATATTCTATAACGGGACCTACAAACAGACTCACGATAACAAAGGATCAACCCATTTTCGGAGCTTGAGTGAAATGCTACCTTCACAGCACAGCAGCCTCTTTTGTAGGAGCTTAAGATTTGAAGACCACAGAACTCAATATATTACATTAAATTTCTTACATTTACATATATATATATATATATATAAACTATTTATTTATTTTTGTATCAACTATTTATTAAATTAAAATATCTATTTTTCATTTTAGTTAATCACTTATTGATTAAATTATTTCTTATATATGTTAACATGAAATTGTACGTGATTAATTAAGTTCAAATCCTACCCACCCAAAACTTTACAATTGTCTAATCAGCACCTCCCACCAATTAAAAATTAATTATAAATAAAAACACTGCAATTTTGTCTACACGAGGCAGATCTTTGTAACTTACCTATGGCTGCATCCATATAAGAAATAAATAAACAAACGAAGAATATCAGTCGTCAGATCGAAGAAGTTTTTGAAGATTACAACTTAGACTATTACATATTACCACACAACGAATTGATACAATTTTATAATTGATTGGTGAGGAACAAGTAACAACCGAACAAACATTTCAGCCTTTTTATATGTTCAGACAGCTAAACTTTCAGGCTTGACGAAGCTTGCAGATTTCATACTTCGGCGAAGTTGGAGATGCAGAAATGACGTAGTGTTTAACCGAGTCACTAGGTAGGCAGAGCAAACTATTTCCGAAGCTATCCATCCAACAATGCTCAGAATACCAAGGAGGTTACCAAGCTCCGAGAGACTCCTAACTTACATGGAAAATTACAATCAAGAACTTTAAATTTACAAAATTTATTATAAAAAATTTTGTTATAAGCAGCTCTTCTGAAAATTATAACAATTTTTAAATATTTTTTTAATTTAAAGTTTTCTGGAAGTAATTTTCCCCAACTTATATTTCTGAGAAAATTAGATGTTTCTCCAAGCATTTGTAAAATAGAAAATAAGTTTTTTTGAGCAGTATCAAATGTAGTTTTCCTAGTACAAAAATGAAGAGAAAATTAAAACTTTATTTTAAAAGTAAAAGAAGAAATAAAAAAATTATTTTTTGAAGACAAAAATATCTCCACTCAAAGTTATCAATTTTCAACAATTACCTTCCACCTTTTTTTTTTTGGGGTCTATCCTCCTAAATAATTTTCTTTTAAGTAATTTAACAGTTTAAAAAAACACTTTTTAAAAGATTTTTCCAGATAAATATTTACCAAATGAAAACTACTTTTTTTACAATGTGTTTTATGAAAATTCATTTAAAAAACAGTTCTAAAATAAATAGAAATTTATAGCAATTCTAAACCCTAAGCCTCATTTCGTTATCTTTGACATAGTGTCACATTCGAAAATGTGACCGCATGGTACTTTTAAAAAGAAATATTGAAAAGAGAAGTTTCGCCAATATAATCGTTATTGTAGGGTTAATTTGATTGATCACATATGTGATTGCGGTGAATTTCAAGTAGAAAAATACCCGTGCCAGCATGCTTTTGCGGCATGTACTGTTGCAGCTCTTGAGCCATTTCAATATGTAATTCAATCTTCAATTCAAAAAAAATGAAAACTGAAATCAAAATAAAAAAGAGTAGAGTCACCACCACAATTTTAATTTTTGAAAAGACAAAACTTTGAAAAAGTCTTTTTATTTGGAAAATAAGAGAAATGGCCTACGAAACAGAAAATGGATTCGGAAGTCGATTGTGAGTGGGGAAGGTATTAGGCACCCCCACAACACCCATTGCTAAGAATAGTTACCCTAAGTCAGTTCCGCAAAATTGTTATGACCTTTAATTTATTTTAATTCTCCTAACAAATCACATGCAAGATAAGAAATAAAGATATAGGAAATAAAGTTGAAAAAGAAAAAGAAAAAATAAATTAAAGAAACAAAATTAGAAACGACAAAATGAAAGAAAATAAATTAAGAAGATGAAAATTGAACATAAAATTTTATTTATAAGGACGGACTTGACCTAGAGTGAGAGCCTAAGGCCTACATACCCCTCGGAGGGATCAAAGTCCACGTAGTTCGACCTGCAATTATATTTGTTGGTTGGTTTTTTTCTTCTTCTTTATTTTATGTTTTGTTTTTGTCTTTTCTGCTTTTTCTTGTTTTTTATTTTTTTTATGTTCTTTATTATTTATTTGTTTTATTTTGTTTTTCTTTTTTTTTTTTTTCAAATTTTGTTATTTTGTTATTCTTTTTTTTTTCTTCTCTTTCCTTTTTGTTTTTGTTTTTGTGTTGTCTCTTTTTTTTTTTTCTCTTTTTTTGTGAAAAGACAAAGAAAATAAAAATTACTTTTTTCTTTAACAAATAAAACAAATTTTGAAATTAATTGATATATTTTGATTTGTTAAAAGTAGAATTAATTTTACTTCTTTGCTTTTCCAGTATTTACATTTTTTCTCTTTTTTTTTTCACTATCTTTTTGCTTTGGTTTTTTTTTTCTTCTTCTTTCCCTTATTTTATTTTTATTTTTATTTTTGTGTTTGTTTTGTTTTGTTTTATTTATTTATTTTAGGTGATGAGTGAAAAGAAATAAAAATCATTTTTGAGTTTTCGCAAATAACTTTTGAAGTGATTTAATTTGCAAAGACTAAATTAATCCTACTTTTTTACTCTTTTTATTTTTATTTTTTTGGTTAATCTTTAATCTTTTAGTCTTCAAAAGTTTTTAATTATTAATTTACTTATTCTTGGATTTTATCTTTTGTTTTTCTACTTTATTTTCTTGGGAATGATATTCTTGTTTTTGTTTTATCTTTTGTTTTTTTTGGTTCTTTATTCGCTCTTTTTCATGAAACATATTTTTAAATCTCAAATTTTTGTTCAATAGAAAATTTAAAAAAATTCATAAATTTAAGAAGGAAATTAATCGCCTTAATTTTGTTTTGTTTTTTGTTTTTTGTTTTATTTTGAAAAGATAAAATTTATTTGATTTTCTCAAAATCATATATTTTTAGTTATTACTTGAACTCTCCCTCTTTTTTTGGAAAGAACCATATTTTACCTTTCTAAAAAAAAATTATTTATTTTGTTTTGAAACACCCCCTTTTTTGTATGCGTTAATTATTGAAGCCTAAAATTTATGCCAAAACATTTGATGACCTAACTCGGCGTATGAGGAAATTTATTATCACACACAACTCCGGAAAGGATATAGAATCCTACGCAACTCTAAAAAAAGAAATAAAATTGAGATAAACTATTTACAAGCATGCAATATTTACAATTTCGTGGGTGCTTGTGTAGCCAATTAAACATCATATTCAAATACATTTCAAGTATGAAAATAAAATAAAACATATGTAAAGCAAAATACAACCAATTTGTCTTCATGATTGTGCTTTTGTCTTTCAACTACCTTACGCTTGCCATGCCATATCCTTCCACTAGTTATGAACTTATAAGAGCCATCTCCAATCCCTTGCTTGCCACTGTATTCATCAATTGCTTCGTGCTCCTCAGTCATGCTTGATGCAAAATGATTTTATCTCATGCAAAAAATATGACAATGTGAGGAACAGTTCCAGAAATGCAAAAATCAAGTAATGGGCACACTCCTATGTCTTTCCAAATCTTCATCAACGAGTTAAAAGAAATCACAACGCACATTATAATATTAGATCAAACAGAATGAAGACCAATCAATCGTATCGGTCATATTCTTGAATTTCGAATGAAAAGAGGAATAATGCTTCCTAGCACGGGACACAGAATAGGACCACTTAGATCAGAATAGCATTCACAGAAATGTTCTAACATAGAGTATAATCGAACATTGAAGAGATTAGTTGACAACAGTAAAAAAAAGATAGGTGCCTAATTCCAATACAATAGGGGTCTCTCAGTGCAAGCAAGTCAGTGAGGACCTTCATTTGTTGGATTCAATTGGCAGTTTAGCACTATAGACAAATTGTGTGGTGCAAATTTAGAACTTGTTCAACAGCATATATAATATGGACGCATTATAGTAAATGGAAACTCAAAGGCAATATATATCCCAATAGAAATCCAATAAAGGTCAGTGCCCACTAACATCCTAAAACCTATGCACCTTTAAATAAAAAAAAAATTCCCAAGTACAAAACAGGATTTACCTCGGGCTTAGCTGGACTAAGACACAGCCAAGAAACAGAATAATACTCTAAGCTTCAAATGGCGACACAGACAATCCTAAAAGCTGTAGGCAAAATTTGGAACCACTCTCACATCAAAGAGGTAGAATTTTATGTCAAGCAAGCATTAGTTGTATTCGATGTGTTAATCTAAGGTTGAATCAGAACACACCAAACGTATTGGATTAGGGGACAACAACAAATCACAGCCAGAACCAAACTTTTAAACCAAGATGGAGTAAAAATTTACATAGAACTACCCATGCAACAGCCAGCAGAGGCCACATCAACTACTCAGCAATGAGTCAAATCTAAAACAATCTCAACCTAAGTCTGGAATTAACGGAATCTACACTGAGATCCTCTCATTGACAGGAAATTAAGAACAAGATCAAACCATCCAATCATGCATCAAAATAGCACAACATTATACATCTCAACCTCAGTGATTTCCAGTTATAGAAGTTCAACACACAGTCACTCATTATCCAAAGAAGGGTTGGGTTATAGGGTTAACGCAGCATACTCACAGAGAAACAAAAAGCAAATAAACTCAGTTAACCGACTGATTTTAAGATACAGCGTCTCCAACAGCCAGCACACAACTTTTTTTGGCAAAAATTAACGGGGTACCTCTATGAGCTTCCGAACCTTGGACTCGTTTCCCTGTGCCTCGAATCTCCAATTCCTCTGCCTTGGTTCGTCACAGCTCTCCTCCTCCTTCTTCAACTCAGAATCTCTTTTCTCCTTCTGCTCCTTCGAACCTCAGGCCTCCCAAAACTCGAAAAGCCCCCTTCGATCTTTTTTTGGTCCTCTCGTTTCCCCTCGATTTTTCTCTCTCAGCTTTCTACTCTGCACCTCTCAAACCCAAAAACCCCTTTGTTTTTCTCTCATCGCCTCCTTCCCCAAATTAGAACAATCTCCTTCGTTTCTGTTTCTCCCACTCAGAAATCCTCAAATCTCGAAGACTCCTCTCCCCCTCTGCTCCGATCGATTTTTTCGGTCCTCTCCCTCTGCCTCGATTTCTTTCGGTGGTTCTCTCAAAACTCCCGCTCAGCTTCGATCCCCTGTTGCTTCTCGCCTCCTGTCTGTCCATTTTTTCCTCTCTTCCCTTCTCTCCCTCTGATCCCCCCTTTTTTCTGACCTCCCCCCCTCTATTTTTCTTTCGATTCCCTTTTTTCCTTTCTCCGAAAACCCATTTTCTCCAGACCCCCAGAGATGCATCCCTTTCCTCCCCAGACTGTCTCCTGCTCTTCCTTTTCCGCCTTTTTCTGTCTGTGCTCAGGGTTCTCTCTGGAGTCGTGCGAGAGTAGGGTAAGGTAATGAATGAATCAGGGTTGGGTTAATCCAACCCAACAAGAGTTCAGCCCAAACCTTTTTATTTTGTTTTTTTGGCCCATTTCTTCTTCTTTCTCCCCTTTTTTTTTTTAGCATTGGAAAGATGGACTTTTTTTTTCATTCCTCTTCCTTTTTAATTTTCTTAAATTTTTAATCTTTTTTTTGTTATTATTTTTTTTTAATCATTGTTTCACCTATTAATATTGTTATTATTATTACCTTGTTTTTTTTTTTTTTTGCGTTTTGATTTTTTTTTTTGTTTTTTATTTCGTTCTTTCTTTTCTATTTTTTTTCAAACTTTTCATATTTTCTTCTTTTTTTTTTTTTGTTATTTGGGCTTTAGGAATTTGAGAGAAAAGAAGACTAATATTTTTTTTAATGACTTTTCTTTATTATTTTATTTTCTTGCTACTTTGCTTTTATTATCATTTTTTAGTTTGTCTAGACAAAATACGGTGTTCACATACAGCAATCAACATGTCAATTTTTTGCATTACATAGTATTTTTTTGTGCCTACTTAGCATTTGAGTAATGGTCTATTTGAAAATATGATTAAGAAACAATTAAAACCTAATTATAAAGTTTTTAATTTACTTTTATTGCTAACTAGAAATCACGCAACTCAAAAACTAGCAATGAACTTTCTTTTTGTTCTCCCAGCGATGGACCCAGTAGTAAGATCTTGGGGCAATTGATTCAGGGGAAAAAATCATATATATATATATATATATATATATATAAAATATTATTATCCTCTCTAAAATTAAACACATCAAATCTTTTCAACATTTATATTTAAAAGAGGTATCATTTGAGTTAAGGCTCTTTAATCAAAGTAAAATTTATTCAATTTATTGTATACTCTCATTGGTAATGTTCCATATCTACAGCACTTCCCCCCTCCCCCAAAACAACCGAAACACAATGCTAATGTTGATGCCTGCAAATACTTTTGGGAGGAATTTCTCTTGGAGCCGGACCAATATTCAGCCACTAGCTTAGAAAACGAAGAGTTTGACTTCATAAGCTTCGAAGGCTCGTCATACTCCACCAGTTCCCCTATAGTAACCAAGAAAAGAGCCAAAATGAGAAACCAAAGAGAAATTTGAAATTGAAAGTCGTGATCTCAATTTTTGTCATCAATAATCCTTCAAAGCCAATAAGTTCAAAAATAACATCAGAAAACTGTCCCTAAAACGTAATGCCTATATAGCTTTAATTCCTAAAAAGTAATGTGTGTACAACTTAATCCTTAAATATAACAAATTTATTGTACATTATTGAACATTAGTTTTTATTTTTTTAAGCAATCAAGAGATACCAGAAAAATTAACTTACAACGAGTTTGTAATTTTTATGGATTAACTCATATGCCCATTAACTTTTAAGGAATAAAGCTAAATAAACCTACAAATTCAAGCATTAAATTATTAGTTTTCTCAAGAGAAAATATATAGTGATTGAGTTACACGGATATTTAATTAAATTGGCCTTCGAAGATGCATTTTCATGACTATCTGCAATCATATTGAGTTTGTGGAAAGAAGTAGAGTATATCCAAAGTAGAAGGAGAGAAAAAATTCAGCTTACCATAAGAGAGGACCAGAACCATATTACTATCTATTACAGTTGGAACTCTATGAGCAACAGTTATAACTCTGCACTTTGCAAATTCTAGCCTTATGACTTGCTGAAGAATGGCATCTGTGGCAGAGTCAATGGAAGCAGTAGCTTCGTCTAGTACAAGAATTCTGTTCCTCTTAAGAAGAACTCTTCCAAGACAGAAGAGTTGGCGCTGTCCTATGCTCCAATTTTCACCTTCATCACTCACTGTTAAATTAGTCAGAATTGGATTTCTTTAGCCATATTGAATAGAAAACTTGATGTGATTAAAGAATACTTCAAAACCAATATGTAGCTTCTATTCTTTGTATTTATAATTTTTAAAAGTCATTGTCTTGAAGTTGCTTGATCTAGTACAAGCTTGAAGAAGTTTGGGAGTTATGAGGGGAAGGGAAGGAAGTCATCCAAAAAAGAAAAAAAAGGAAGGAGAAGGGATTGTTAAATGATAATTTTCCTCCTTCTTCTTTAGAGAAATTTTTTCTTCCAAAATCTTCTAAATTAGGAGAATTTAAAAATATCAAAGAGGAAGGACTTTGAAAGATATTAGAAGGTTAGTTAAAAATTCTTCATTATCTTTCCTTCCTTTTTAATAACTCCCAAACAAAGAAAAAGTTTCAATGAAACCTTCTATTCTCTTCCCTTCCCTTTTACTATCTCCAGTCCAAACATACCCTGAAGTTCGCGGATTTAACTCACCAGAAGAGTCCAGCAATTTAGGTAGACTGCTGACTGTTGTCTTAAGCTGACATTTCTCTAAAGCCTATTAAAAAAAAAAAAAAAACAGTCAAACCTGAGTTCTTTGATATGGTCAAGTGAAAAAGCAAGGGAGAAGATGTAGAGTAATTTATTATCCAATGGTGGAGCTAAATTATTCACCTTCCATATTTCATCATCAGTATACAGGCTTAGAGGATCCAAGTTGGTTCTAATACTACCCCTGAAAAGAGTTGGTTCTTGAGGAATGATGCTTAGCTTCATTCTCAAGTCTTTGAGCCCCATTGAGCATATGTTAAGGCCATCTATGAGAATATTGCCACCTGCAGGCTCAACTAAGCGGAACAAAGCACTTACAAGTGTAGTTTTTCCGCTTCCAGTCCTTCCTACTACTCCCACTCTATTCCCTTCTTTAAAAGTGCGAGTGATCCCCTTCAGAACTAGTGGAGCATCTGGACTACATCTGATCTGAAGTTATGTATTTAAAACAGTGAGGATAAAATGACGAAGATCAAGGCGAAAATAGAGGTAACAAGCAGATAAGACTCAAATTTACCCTAGAAAAAGAAATCAATAACTATGCATCTAATCTCTTCTGTTACCCTTAGGTCTTGAAGATCTATCCTACCCTTGGAAGGCCAAGAAGATGGAGGTCTATTGTTCTCAACAATGGAAGGAGGCTCTGTCGGGATGTGAATGAATTGCTTGATTCTTTCAACAGAGATGATATAGTTTGATAGGTTGCAAAACCATCTAGTCAAAAAAATTTGGGTCGCAGTAAGGGCCAAAGCATACGAAAGAGAAAGTCCCGCAAGGCCTGTAAACAACAGCATATGAAAGAGAAAGTCAAAAAAATTTGGGTCGCGGTAAGAGCCAAAGCATATGTGAATAATATTGGACATATTTTTAGTTGGATGTATTATAAACTAATTTGCGATGTGGAGTTACCAGGAACCAAGGACCCCTTTGGAAGTAAGACGAGCAAAAGAGCAGCAGTGAAGAGTGTCAAATTCTGCAGTCCTTCAATCCTGAGAACTAACCATTCCATGGCAGCATTAGAATGAAAGAAGAGTGTTGCATCTGTGTCCACAAGCCTTAGGTAGTTTTGGAAAAATTTGTTCCCCATGTTGAAGGCTCTTACTGTTACTGCTCCAAGTGATGTCTCAGCAGTGAAATTCATAATTGGAGCTTTTGGTGTTCCATTAATTCTTATTAGTTCCCTTGCAGAGGATTGATAATAACCCTTAGGGCCACACAAAAGAAAAACACACGGTTAGAAGATCCATCATCAGAACAGGACAAGAGAATGAAAAATAGAGAGAAACTAGACAAACCTGAATATAATGTGAAGCCACCATAGCAAGAACAGCAACAATGAGGACTTGCCATGTAACAGAAGCCATTATCCCAATCATTGTCAAAAGTTCGATTACTGTGGATGCTGCAAAGTTCATGGAGAAAGGTATATCGAAATCTAGGATACTCAAATCTGATGAAACCTGCACCATAAAGATTGAATGATTTTAGAAATGAGTAATTAGATTTACAATCAATTAAAAACAAAGAGCAATGATATAGATTAGCTATTTATTCTAGTTGGATTTGAAGGAATCTTAATCGGGTTAATATCCGCCACACTGGGTTTGAGTCAAAGAACAGCATAGGAGCATTGAAAATAGCATTAGTAAAACTAGAAAAGAAGGCTTTAGAAGCTTTTAATCCAAGATAAGCAGCACAAAAAACCCTTAGATATACAGAGACAACACTAAGAAATGAAATAACTGTGTAAACTCCAACCAAAATGGTATTAGTTACTTCTGGGATTTCAATGGCTAAAGCTAGCCAAAATGTTGCTGCAGCCTGCAAAGCGACAAAAGCCAACTGTGCTAATAAGCTCAAAGATAGTAACAATGACCCCCTGGAGATAGAGATATAATCCCGGTATGGCTGCCAGCCAACGTCCCCAATCCCCTTTTCTTCTTCTTGTGTAAGTTGACCCTTGGTACAAATTTTATCCTCACTCTTATCTTTCACAAGATGAAAACCATGTGCCTCTTCTGGCTGATCTAAATCTACTATTTCAGGCTCCACTTGGTTTTCATTATTTTGTTCCACCCCTGTAAATGCATTTCTGTGAGCATTCACTAGTTGTTCAAAGGCTGTCCCAGTTGTCAAGAGATCCTCATAGCCACCTGATTGAGTAACTTTCCCTCCGTTCATTACCTAAAATTTCATACACCGTTTGTTTATATAAGTTCTGCTCAAAGTTTTAAACAAAAGTGCAGATTTGCACTGAGATAGATTACCAGAATTTTATCAACTTCTGAGAGAAAATCGACTTGATGAGTGACTAGAATGACCGTTTTCTCTTTTAGAGCAGTCATGACGCAATCCTGCAATTACATAACTCGAATTAGATAAATATAATGTACTAAGGTCAGTGCTTTTCAATTCCAACATACAAAGAATCTAGGAGTGTTTCTTTTTACATGGAACAGAATAGCAGCAGTATGTGCATCAACTGCATTGAAAGGGCCATCAAGAAGATAGATGTGTGCATTATTATAGATTGCACGAGCAAGTTGAATCCTTTGCTTTTGTCCTCCACTCATGTTAATCCCTCGCTGACCTATTTCTGTAAGATCACCATGGATAAAGCGATTAATATCCTTATCCAAGGCACAAACATTAATGACATTCTTATATCGGATTTTGTCCATCGGCTTTCCATATAGTATATTATCACGAATAGTCCCACTTTGGATCCACGAAGTTTGAGAAACGTAGGCAAGAGTTCCACCTACATTAACCTGTTTTCCATTACCATGAAAAGAAGAAAGCATGACATCATTGAAATTAATTTGACATGATAATAAGCTAAACTAGCTTGGGTAATAACTCACAGTTCCTGAAATTTTTGGTATCTCTCCAAGTATTGCATATAAGAGAGATGATTTCCCAGCTCCAACTGGCCCACAAACTGCAATTTTCTGGCCCCATTTGATTTCTGAATTCACATCTCTTAAAGTCGGGGATAGTGATTCTTGATCCCAACTGAAATTGCCTGCTTGAATCTCTATTCCGTTGACTGAATTTATACCTGCATTTCTATTGATATCATCATTTTCTACCTCATCTTCAAGCAAAAAGTTGTTGAGACGGTCAAAAGAGACCTTAGCTTGGATCATGATGGAAAGAGCCTCCGGGATCACTCTAACAGGTTCTCCCATGATCCTCAAGGTTGCAAGAATTGTGAAGATGGTCTCAGCATTCAATGGGGCACTTTGAAAAATTGCAACTCCGAGGAAAATAACTGATGAAATGATGGTAGGAGACATCCAATAAATAAACGTCCCATGAGCTTTCATGATCTGTGCATCAGTCAAACACTTGACCTCTTTACTACGAAGATATTCCACCAAGCTCTTGAATTTATCCTCCCAGGATTGTAACTTTATGATTTTCATACTGTTAATAATTTCTGAAGTTGATCTTAGACGTTCATCTTGTGCAGTCATAAAAGCTGTCTGACGCTTCTGTAGGATTTTTGCAAATGGTACATTGAGAAGGCCACAAATAAGAAGAGGGACTAAACCAGGAAGTGCACCAAGACCCACAACACCAAAAAGCACCCCAATACCGAGAAAAAGTTGCAATGAGCTTGTCCATGTTACATGAAACCACCATGGAAAATCACCCATTCTACAGGCATCCACTGCAATGTAGTTCACAATCTCCCCAGTTGAATGCCTTCTCTTAGCTGAACATGAAAGCTTTAGCTGCTTTTGGTAGACTGCTACCATTAGAGCTGATCTCATCTTTATTCCTGATCTCCTTGCATTGAAAAACCAATGCCTCTGGGAGAAAGACTCAACCAGCTTGGTGACAATCAGATACCCCATTAAGTAAAGGCCTTCTTTCATGCCTTGCTCATGGCGAATTGTGTAGTTTACAAAAGCATAGAGTATTATCGGAGAAACTATCAGAGAGATTGTTCTGAGAAATGCATAAATTGCTATTAAGAAGATCTCTTTTAAGTATATTCTGGCAATGGACCAGAGAACCAAGGTTTTGGTACTGTTGTTCCTCTCCCTCAAAAGCTCCCATGCATGAGCAAATTTTTGGTAAGCTATATGAGATTCGTCTTCAGAAGCAAGAGAAGGGACGTCTTCAAGAGCTAGAGGCTTTGAGTAACCCAAGCTAAGTAAACGATTAATCCAAGAGAAAGTAAGTTTGCTAAAAAATGTTGCACGGCCTATTCCTGTTCTATTATTTTCTGCTTTTCGGGCCAAAAGAGGCTCAGACATCTTGGTTTCTTCTGGGATACGTTGAGAGATAAAGTAACCGAGGTTTTGGAAGGTACAGATGGCAAGTAGTAGGTGTAGAGGCCATTGTAGCACATCAAAAATTTGAAGTGTTTGCTCTTTGAACAGAATTTCTATATCTAGAGCTGAAACCAATGTAAATAAAGAAACCCACCAAATAGAGTTCAAAATTTTTATCCATTTGGGTTTCTGAACAAGCAAAGAAACTGTTAAAGAAATCCAAACAAGTCCTCTGACGATGTAAACCAACCAGTTCAGCCTATTGAAGTCACCGGTTTTGGCTATGGAATCCCTCAAACCTTCACTAAAATATGTTACGCTAATAAGAGCGCAACACACTGATGCAACTGTGGAAACCCATCCCTTTCCATAGCTATCACTTGCAGGGATTTTTCTTATCCAACTGATAAGCAAAGATAAATAGAAAACTGACAGGAACAGAAGATTTACAGCGTCTATTATACTCCTTTGGTTGCAAATTGAAGTAAGATAGAAATCTCTGAAGCAAATCTCTGATATGTTCCCTAGCATATGCGGTAAAAGTGAAACAATCAAAGCTCATTGTGTTTCTGTTCGTTTGGTAGGGCAGGAAGAAAGGAGAGAAAGTTGCAGAGAAGAGACACAAAGCACACTTAAATTTTTGGTTTATATGAAGTAGATGAAATTTTATTGCTTGCTGGTCTACAACAACTTCAATTACTCTACAAAATGTTTTATCATAAAAATTTCTTTCAGCACAACCATATACTAGAACTTACTTTTAAACTTTAACATTTACGCAAGCAAAATATCGGAACAAGAAAACAGATTAGAGTGACAGCAGAAATTTGTACAAGAAGAAGCTAATTATGGGTAAATCATTATAACAAACACCTTCCAAAAAGAGGATGACCTTGATAACTTTATAGTGCAACAAGAAGCAAGAACCAATTGCCACACATAGAAGAAATTATCGTATGGTGAAAACATAGTACAGTTTATATATTATAACGGCACTTACAAACACAGACTCACCGGAAAAAAAGGATAAATGAAAGTGTGGTATACCTATTGAGCTGCCAGAGTAACCCATTATCGTAGCTTGAGTGATTTGCTACTTCACAGCACAGTCACTCCTCTTGTAGGAGCTCTAGCACTTAAATATTGAATGAACTTACTGAATTCAAATTTGATTTGATATCCATGCACACTGTTCAAATTTGATTTGCATGTGAGCTTTATATGTTCAGATCAAATCTAATACATGGCACATTGGGCCAGTTGTTGCTTAAATACAATCCCATGCATGTGGTTACAAGTCTTCACCACGTCAGCCTCCCTACCCGACTAATATTTCAGTCATCAAGTATAAGGCTGATTTCGAGGAGATTGGAGGGACGGCCGACATCGAATCACCCAAAAGCCCCAAAATTTGACCACAAATTCAGAAATTGATGGTTCGTCTAGTCTATCATTAACAGCGACTAATACCATGCCATTTGTGACGACCCCATATTTGAGGATGTCAAAATTTTGAGGTTAAATTTGCAGGAGTATCCAGAATCTTCCAGAAAGGGCTAGAAAACTCTGGAGCACTCTAGAAGAGACCAGAAGAGTCTAGAAGTTTCCAGAGGGTACTGGAGAACTCATGAAGGATCTGGAAATCTCTAGACTTATGTGAAACGTTCTGGACTACTCTTGTATGTTCTAGAACTCTCTTGTATATTCTAGAGTTTTCCTTGTAAATACTTAGGGTAGGAACATTCTAGAGGATGTATATAAACCGTAGGATAGATTTGATCTCCACCGTCCATTAAGGAGGTGGGAACATTCTAGAATATGGGGGAGGCCTATAAATACCTTCCCCCCCCCCCCACCTCATTTGTAACCAATCCAAGAATTGTGCAATACAAGTTTTTCCTTCAAAAAGCTCTCTAGCTCACTTTGTTACTCAACTTGCCTACTTGAGGGTTCGGCTGACTTAGCAAGATCAAGAAGGTGATCCAAGCTAAGGCCGGCACGGTTAAGGATTTGGGATAAAAGTTCCAAGGCCGTGACAACGTGGTATCAGAGCTTTGGTTCGAGGGAACCTAGTTCTACCGCTGGTTCGAGGGAGCTAAGTTTGTAGGCAAGAATGTCTGGCACAACCGAGGAAGTTGCTGTTCGCGTGGAAGGAAGGGGAAGGGAGTCCCAACCGCCACACGAAGGAGGCAAGAAAGGGCGAGGCTCGAGCAAAGTCCGTGCGGAAGACTTTGCCACCTTGTCCGTGAAAGTTTCTGCTCTAGAGGATGCCATGCTGGAGATGGCTTCTAGGGTAGAAAAGGTTGAGGGCGACCTGAGTACTCTTGAGGCCCATTCCTTGGGAGAACTCGAGGGCCTGAAGACAAGCGTGGATGCCTTGCACAATGCTGAGGAGCAACGTACTGACTCTATACGATCACTGGAAGAAGTGGTGATGGATGCCATCACTGCTATGCAGAATCAATTAAACTCCCTTAAGGCTTCATTGGAGAGCCAAGGGAGGAGTCTATTGGTGGCTGGTACTAGTGGACCAAGGGAAGTGAGGTTGGATCTTCCCAAACCAAAGGAGTTCAAGGGAGTGCGCGACGCCAAGGAAGTGGAGAACTTCTTGTGGCAAATGGAGCGCTATGCTGAAGGCTTGGGGTTGAACGATGACCAAGCCAAGGTACGCACTGCTTCTTTGTTCCTCACTGACAATGCCATGTTATGGTGGCGTCGGAAGCATGCCGACATAGAGAAGGGTCTTTGCACCATTAACACATGGGAAGAGTTTAAGAAAGAACTCAAGAGGCAATTCTACCCAATAAACGTGGTCTACGAGGCACGAAAGAAGTTGAGGGAACTTCGGCATAAGACCACAATTTCAGACTATGTGTGGGAATTCACAACGTTGATGTTGCAAATTCCTAACCTGGGTAGCGAGGAGCTTCTTTTCTACTTCATTGATGGACTTCAAAATTGGGCAAAACATGAATTACAACGCCGATGAGTGAAGGACATTGATGAAGCCATAGCAGTTGTGGAAAGCCTCACAGAATTTCAAAGGGAAAAGGGAGAATCCTCTAAGCCTAAGCCCTCTGAGACTAATCATGAACAAGGTGGGGGAGGCAAGGGTAAGGAGGAAGACAAAAGGGAAAAGGGAGGCAATGGCAAGCCACCCTTCAAGAAGGCGAATGATGGTCAGAAGAGGAAGACTGACCTCAGTTGCTTCGTGTGCAAAGGTCCCCACCGAATGAAGGATTGTCCTAAGTTAGGAACACTAGCGGCCATGGTGGAGGAACGAGAAGCTCAAGAAGAAGAAGAGGAGAAGGCAGGAATGGGGTCACTCCAACTCCTTAATGCCTTGGAGGCTAAGCCTACACCTAAAGTCCCTAAGGGTGAGGGGCTACTTTATGTGGAGGCGAAGTTGAATAGGAAGCCTGTCAACATCATGCTGGACACTGGGGCAACCCATAACTTCATCACTCCTGAAGAGGCCAAAAGGGTTGGTCTCAAGGTGGAACGAGGAAGAGGATTGATGAAGGTTGTCAACTCCTCTCCTAAACCAGTTTGTGGTATAGCTCGAGGGGTCGAGTTATGCCTTGGAGGGTGGCGCGACAAGGTAGATCTCTCTGTGGTTCCCATGGACGACTTCAAGGTGGTTCTTGGATTAGAGTTCATGAGGAAGGTGCACGTCTGCCTTGTGCCACATTCAGACTCAATCCTTATATTGGAGAAGGGAGTTAGTTGCGTGGTGCCAACTTCAAGGGGAAGTGGTGGACAACACTTGTCAGCCATGCAAGTAGCGGATGACTTCAAAAAGAAGAAGCATCCTACTTGGCAGCCCTAAAGGATGGGGATCCAAGAGGGAAGTCAAGTATGCCTTGCCAGGATATGAGGGTACGTAAGTCACCAAAGAAAGCCCCGCCTTATCAAGGGATGAAACAAGGAAGGTATACTCAAAAGGTTCGTAAGCGTTGGAGGAAGTATGCACCACAATTGGCAAGGGAATGTCAAGTGGGTGACATGCATACTCAATGGATCGTGCAAGAAAGAGAGATTCCTCCATGCACGAAGCCTCGGGTCAAGTGGAAGGATCTTCGGTGGGTCGAAGATCATTTGCCAAGACAATGACGAGGGCGTCATTGGAATAGGTGGGGGAGAATGTGACGACCCCATATTTGAGGATGTCAAAATTTTGAGGTTAACTTTGTAGGAGTATCCAGAATCTTCCAGAAAGGGCTAGAAAACTCTGGAGCACTCTAGAAGAGACCAGAAGAGTCTAGAAGTTTCCAGAGGGTACTGGAGAACTCATGAAGGATCTGGAAATCTCTAGATTTATGTGGAACGTTCTGGACTACTCTTGTATGTTCTAGAACTCTCTTGTATATTCTAGAATTTTCCTTGTAAATACTTAGGGTAGGAACATTCTAGAGGATGTATATAAACCGTAGGATAGATTTGATCTCCACCGTCCATTAAGGAGGTGGGAACATTCTAGAATATGGGGGAGGCCTATAAATACCTTCCCCCCCCTCATTTGTAACCAATCCAAGAATTGTGCAATACAAGTTCTTCCTTCAAAAAGCTCTCTAGCTCACTTTGTTACTCAACTTGCCTACTTGAGGGTTCGGCTGATTTAGCAAGATCAAGAAGGTAATCCAAGCTAAGGCCGGCACGGTTAAGGATTTGGGATAAAAGTTCCAAGGCCGTGACACATTGCTTTTCAGGAACATTGATGAAGTTTGTTTTTATTGATTACTGTTAATTTTTTCGAATTATATTTCTGGGGTGTTTGGAAATTTCTTCAAGATTGTAACTTTTTACTCTCACTAAATGAAAGATAATTAAAAACAAAAGTGAGAGAGAGTATAAGACAAATACGACAGTTTATTCATGAGATTGTTTTCAAATGGTTCTGCTCAATGTTGATTCTATTTCTCCTTGTACTAGGATGCTTTGTTGAGAATTAGTTTGAATGAATTAACGATTTAGTTTGGAAAAATTACTATTATTTCAATCTGATCTTTCTTAAAGTTTAGTCTTTTAAATGTTTTCCTTATAATTAAACGAGAATCACGAGGCATGACATAAACACGTAAGTGATATTTGAGTTCTCAAATAATGTCTAGGGAAATGACTGTCTAAACAATATCGTTTTAGAGAAAATGTCATCTTCATATCGCAAGTTAATGATCAGCACACTTTTATTTATATCATACCAATAAATATGTCAAATAACCATGAGTTTTGCGAATGCAAGATGCGTTTTGATTTTAATCATCGGATGCTATGAATTGCTGGAAAGGATAAACGCCGCCAGATGACAAGATTGCACGCATGCGGGAGGAACAGGCAAAGCAAATGCATGCGTTGAATTGAATGCAATGCTACTTGGTGCAGTAAGAGTACAATTAATCCTATGCAATAAATCGGCTGAATTTCAATTACTTGCAAGAGACGTAATAAAGTAGAGATAAGATTAAGATTAAAATGTTGTGAATCATGTATCTCTGACGTAGTAGAAGTGATAGATAACGGAGTTTAATCATTAATCTCCACGAATAGAAGAGAGTTTTTCATTTATTCAGTCGGGGAGGCTAAGAGCAGGACACGATCAAAAGAAGTTGTAGGATATGAGAAATAGTCAGAAAATTTGTGATTTTTTTTAATGTTTGTTTTGAATTTTGTTAACACCCAAATTTTTTAATTTTAAATTTAATGTTTTTTTAATATACTTTGCACATATTTATTATTATTATTATTATTTAATTAACAGCTTAATATGAAATTATCCAATAATATTATTTAGTTTTTAATATTATCACTTTTGAATTTTAATTTATTCGCGGGAATCATCTTTTTTTTTTCCCAACAAATATGGTGTATAATGAGTGTTTTGCAAGATGTAGGTGAGTGGCTACGTTCCTTCAAATAAAGAAAACTTAAGTATAATTTATATATTTTTATTATCTAATTTTTTAATAAAAATATGACAGAAGTTATAATTATTTTTTTAACGCAGAAATATTATACTTTAAAAAAAAATTAGAGTTAGGGACCAAAAGTTAAAAATATTTATTCTAAAAAATCTATTATCACTAAATTTAAGAAATTTTATTTAAAAGCAGTGATAATTTATTTTAAAACAATAATAATAGATGCTTTAAAATAAATATTTTTAATTTTAAATCTTTAACTCTAATTGTCCCTATACTTTATTATCTAATGAAACAACATTTATTAAATGATCAGTTGACAATCTATAAAAAAATGAAATATTCATCAAATAAAAATTAGTAAGATAATAACAAAAATAATTTTAAAAATTTTAAATAAGATTAAATGAATGATGCATTATAAAAAATTAAGAAATAAACTTTCGATTTAAAAATACAAATAAATATAATTCAAGTCATTATTTGTTGTTTTGATTTTTCTAATTAAAATATTTTTTGGTTCATTTATTTAATGAAGTGAAAATAGAGAAAAAAAATTTTTTTGGGGCTCCGTCACAATGGTAACTCCCAAACGAACTCTAAGTACAAATTCTAAGTTTTTTTTTTTTTTTATTAATTGTCATTCTGACTCTCAAACAAACTTCAAGTGTTCAAATTCTCTATAGTTTAAGAAAAAATATATACGTCATGTGATTGGAAAAAGAGATTAAAAATGTAAAACTAATAGTAAAAATAATTTTTAAAATTGAAAGCTCTTGATCTTGCTCTTTTTAACTAAATTTTGTATTACAGAAGATCTGTTTTAAAACTCTAAAGAGAGCAGCATCATAAAGAAAGAGAGAGAGCTATAGACAAAAATAAACAAGAGAAAGAAAGAGGGAAGGAAGAAAAAGCGTGGCATATAATAATGTGAAGTACTGTATATAATTGAAAACTCTATAGTGCAACAAGAAGAAGCGAGAAGCAATTGCCACACACAGAAACATAAGAGTGAAAATATATTTAGTACAGTTAATATATATGCACTATATAAGGGCACACTAACAAAGGAGAAACAAAAAAGGGTCCATGTTAAGTGAACTACACCTACTGAGGTGCCAAAGTGATCCATTTTCAGAGCTTGGGGTGATTTGCTACCTTCACAGCAAACAGCCACTTCTTTTGTAGAAGGTCTAGCTTTCAAGACCATACAACTCAAACTGACAGTCATGGATGACATGGAATTATGTTCTTGGTTAGATCAATCAAATACTAGTTCTTTATATAACTCTTGCCCCATCAAATTTAACTCACAACTTGCCATAGACTGTAGTGTCAGCAAAATATTATCTTTACAAAAGAAAATTGGTTTTAAATAAGCAGCATAGGCTTCAACTTGTCAGTGTCGGCTGATTTATATATATATATATATATATGGAGGATGCAGACAATTAATTATCTCTCTTTCCATAACAAAATTTAATCCGTTGGCGACAATTTTTTTTTTAGTTAGTGTAGATTACACAAACTTTTTCTTCCTGCAAATCTCAAACTTGGCTATAATATAATGTGAGGTATATAACGAAAAAAATAAATGAAAGATGATAAATAATTCTTGTATCTTTATCTTAAAAAATTAATAAAAATAGATATTTTTAAATAAAAATTATAAAAATATATTAAATATTATAAAAATAGTATAATACCTTTTACATTACATTGTACCAAACATATCCCAAATGTCTTGCCCTTTGACGCGATGTTATGGCGCCACCATGATTCCTGTATATTATTATTTTAATAATTTCTTAATAGAAAATTGTTCAGTGATAAATTGTTGAATCATTATTTAAGTTTTTAAAAATATTGTGACTAAAGTAAACATAATAATATAATACTTTTTAAAAAATTGAGAGCAATCAAATAGTCAAATAGATTTAATATTTAAAAGTTTTGTTTTTAAGAATTGCATTCTTGGAAATAGAAAAGTAATTTATTTATAAAACAAACTCCCCCCAAGTAAAGTCAGATACAGTCATGCAGATACTAAGAATAACGTTACAAAAATAACTATTATGGTAATAGCATTAATTCCTAAATTAATGTTCCCAACCACACGAGGCAGATCTGGTTGAGTTACCCAAGCTTCACCCACGTGACAAAAATTAAAATAAACGAAGCTATTAAGATCGAACAACTAAGTAACTATTGTCTATAGCCACATAACATTTAATACAATTTTTTTTATAATTGAGAGATCTTGAACATTTAATTCGTTGCACTTGAAACTCAGAGCCACACCGAACAAAAGAATTTTTTATTAAATATTTTTGAAATGCACATAAAATGATTTATTATATTGCTTCCGGTCAAAATATCGAAGACAGGGTTAAAAAAAACTTTAGAGAGAGAAAGAGAGAGATTTTATTAAAAATGAAGAAGTAACAGGAAAAAAAAAAATTGAGGTTAGCACTCTTTTTCTTTAACACTGCAGAAAAAGGTGCTTTTTTAGCAGCGGTTATTTTAAAAACTACAATTAAATAACGGTAATTGGTTACTACCATTGTTATGTAACAACGATTTTTCAAAACTATTGTTTTTAATTAACGGCGGTTATTTTTATGGTTTTTCTGGACAATTCTTGAGGTATCTTTGTCCATTTTTTTTCCTCCCTTGGTTGTCAGTGCAAATTCAATGCCACTGTACATATCCTCAGAATAGAAAGTCCTGAGAGGCGCATGTAACAAAACTTGAGCTTACGGTGCAATTTCATGGTGCTTAGAAGCAAAGAAGACGATAAAAAAGAAAACAATAAACAGACACATACATAAGAAAACAAAGTAGATGGGAGAGACAGCCCCATGCAGTTTTACCTAAGACGTGTCAATGCGTTTCCATAATAGATTTTTCAATTTTTATAATTTTACAAAGGAAATAGAGAAAACAAGTTTTTTTATAAAAAAAAAAATTCATTGTTTTTTTTTATGTATTTTCTGTTTTTATTGAAAATAAAAACAAGAAATAAGTAAACTATAGTCCACAATAACTTAAAGGATAAATGTGAACGAAATCTACATTTTTAGAGAAAAAAAAATTGAAGTCAGCACCACTAGCACCTCTACAAGCCAGTTGGGTCGTTGGAGTTGGAGGATGTGTTATACGAGTAGATGTAAAATCGATTTCATTTGATTTATTTCGATATTTTTAAAAGCATTAGTTAATTTGTCAAAAATAAACTGGACTTATAGGCTGTTCCTGTTAGATATTTTATTATTATTATATTATATTATTTTTGAATGCTGAATTTTAAATTCAAATTATAACAGATTATCTTTTCTAAATATTTAGTTACTTAATTATCTTATTTAAAATAAAATATCTTTAAAATGTAGCCCACTAGTCAGTTATTGATTAAGTCAGGTTTAAGGTTTACTCAATTATTAATTATTTATTAAATTAAAGAATATTCTGATTATGAAATATTTTAATAAATAGTAATAGACTGGGTAGAGTACGACACATTTTAAAAAAAATTAATTTTGCCGTTACTCTTTGAAAATTCCCTAACTAGAAACGGCTATTCTCCAATTCCCATCATTGTGCCAATATACTAGTTAGAAGATTTCCTGACATCTTTTCTTCTAACAGTGTTCTCTGATTTTAGTACTACTATCTAGATTGTATAAATTCTGGATATCAGCTATAGATCTTTAAGCATGGCGAGAGATATTTATATAATCTTCTGCTGTTGTTCTTATTTGTATGATTATTAATTATTTGAGATTTCTCCTACATGTGGTATCAGAGTCTTAAGTTTTTTTTTTTTTAATTTTCTTTGCTTGGTTATCTTTTATGATGCATTTTGTATATGGTTAATTTTTCCTATTTTTGGAAAATGTTGTAAAAAATTTTACCTGAGCATCATAATTTTTGATCTATACATCTATGACTTTCTAATCTGAGTTTCTAAAATCGTTTTGGGTTCCTAAACGGGAGAACAATGATTCTCCAATGACCACCATCAATTCAATGTCTGGGATGACGTTGTTTAGTTAAAAAAAAAAAAAGGTTTCTCCATTGTTCTATGAACTCCTTAAAAGTCTATATTGATAGTTATAAAACGTGAGTATCATAATGGGAATATCACGCCCAATAGCTAAAGATGATGGTACTTTTGAAATTGTGTAATCACTACATCATAATGCTTCTTTTCTAAAAATAAAATTTTCTATTTATAATTGTATGCTTTTAAGTGGTGTTTTGGACTCAGATTTTAATTTTGACTTATTTTAATTTCTAGAAATATTATTTTCACTCTATTTTAGATTTTGAATTTTTTGAGGCAAATTGTTAATTCCAAAAAATTAATTCTGGGCTAAATAAAATGTATTTTTGATTTTGTTTCTCAAATATATATTTATTTAGCATTATGTTTGTGTGAAATTCTATTTTATGTGCCAATTTTAATTGTTTAAAATTCTAGAAAATTTGTTTTGTGTGTTGTTCAATTGTCTAAAAATTTGAAAATTTTTTTTAGGCAATTAAATAACTATTTGAATTTTTCAAAAATTATGTTAAATTATTATTTGCTTAAAATTAATTTTTAAACAATTATTTGGTGCATAAAATAGCAGGAGAATTTATTTAATTATCTAGGCACCTATAGTTTAGCTGATTGAGTTAATTAATTAAATTCTCATTAAAGTTTTTATGTGTATATATGGAATTTAAACGCACATGCTTAATATTTGTGATTACCATGAATCTTCATTAAGGAGTAGCCACAACATCCTTGTATTTGTTGCATGCACAATTAATCACATATGGATTTTTTTAAATATCAATTGTAGTAAAATGTGTAATTATAATCGATCTTTGTCCACAGGTAGATAATTATAATTATATATTTTTAACTAGGATGGAATATAATTGGCTTTGTATTAGGGAATATAAAAGCATTATAGTTTCATCAATTAATAAATAAATACATGCAATCTAGTGTCTTTGCCCACAGGTAGATATTAGTGATATGTATTTATAATTGTCTGCTTTACCGAATTGAGCATGCATGCATGGCACAGTAACTATGATTGCCTTAAAACTAATATGTGAGTATATTTACATGTATTATCTTACAGTTCCAGTAACTACTCTTAGAATTGTTACTGATGTTGGCAACAAAATAATTCTGGACGGTACTAATTACTTGGATTGGAAAGATGATATTCTTTTGCAGCTTGGTTGTATGGATAGGGTTAACGAACCCCCAAAACCTGTAAATGGCTCTGATGACCAAGATGCCAAAAACTATTATGATCACTGGGAAGGCTCCAATCGCTTATCTCTTATACTCATTCAAACATGGATTGCAAGGAGCATTCGGGGTGCCATCCCCAAATGCCATATTGCCAAATAATACTTGTAGGTCTTAGACAAGCAATTTAAGCCATCTGACAAATAGTTAGGTGGGACCATTATGTCTAAGCCATACAACATGAGGCTTGCGGGTGTTAGCAGAATAAGATAGCACATTATGAAAATGAGGGACCTATCTTCACAACTACAACCTTTTGAAATGGAACCGACTAAGCAGTTCTTAGTGCAGCTCATATTGAACTTTCTCCCAACTCAATATAATGCTTTTAAGGTTTCCTATAACATACATAAGGAAAAATGGACGGTGGATGAACTACTAGCCATGTGTGTTTAAGAGGAAACAAGACTGCTGATGAATGGGAGAGTTGCACCCAAGGAAACTCATCTCACTGAGAGTTCCAAGGTTGTTACTAAGAAGGGGAAAAAGGAAAAGAAAAGGAAGCACAAAATTCCTCCCACTTTAGCTAACAACAAAAGGGAAGCCAGGTGTTTCTTCTATAATAAGAAGGGGCACATGAAGAATGAGTGCCTCAAGATGAAAGCTTGGCTAGAGAAGAAAGGTATGTTTAATTGTTGTGTTACTTCTGAATCTCATTTAACTAGTATTAACAATAACACTTGGTGGATTGATATTGATATTATGATCCACATTTCGAATACCATGCAGGGCTTTCTAACCAGCAGGCGTCTACATCCCAATGAGAAAAGAGTCTATTCGACAGTGGGATTTGGGACTGTGTGGAAGCAGTTGGAACCTTTCGCATCGTTTTACCAAATAATGTTGTTTTAAATCTTTTCAAAACTTTTTATGTTCCTACGTACAAGAGAAATTTGATTTCTATGTCCAAGTTAATTCCTTATGGTTATGGTTTGAATCTTGCAAAAGATTTTATGAGTTTTAATAAAGATTCTATTCCAATTGCAAATGTTGTTTTAATTGACAGTTTTTTTAAAATTATTTGCAATTTGCCTCAATCTTATGTTGTTACACGCGATATTAAACGAAGTGTCATTGATGAGAATTCTCTTGGCTTGTGGCATAGGAGATTGGGACATATCTCCGTTGATAGAATCAAGAGGTTAATTAAGGATGGAATTCTTCCTTCCTTAGACCATTTGGAACTTGATTCTTATATGGATTGCATTAAGGGAAAGCAGACCAGCAAGTCACATAAAAGAGCTAGGAGAAGTTTTGAGTTACTTGAAATTATACACAAAGATATTTATTGCCTTGATTTAACTACACACATTCAAAAGTATTTCATTACCTTTACTAATAATTACTCGTGATACATGTATGTCTATTTGTTTTATAATAAAAGTGAAGTACTAGATGTCTTTAAGGAATATAAAGTAGAAGTAGAAAAAAAAAAATTAGGAAATCAATTAAGATTGTAAGGTTAGATAGAGGTGGTAAATATTATTGTAGATACACTAATGAAGGACAAGCACCAGGTCCATTTGAGAAATTTCCTCGAGAGCATGGTATAACTGCTCAATACACCCTGCCTAGGTCACCTGATATGAATGGTGTAGCTGCAAGAGAAAATAGAACTTTACTGGATATGATTAGGAGCATGTTGAGTAGCTCCAAACTACCAGTTTCCTTATGGAAGGAAGCACTTAAGACAGCTACATACATATTAAATAGGATTCCAACAAAGGTAGTGTCAAAAACATCCTTTGAAATCTAGAAGGGTTGAAAACCTAGTTTAAATCACTTTAAGGTATGGGGTTGTCCTGCAAAAGTAAGAGTGTACAATCCACAAGAAAGGAAATTGGACCCTAAGACCATTAGAGCATATTTTGTTAGTTATGCTAAAAGGTCTAAAGGTTATAAATTCTATTGTCCTTTGCCTTTAACAAGGTTTATGGAATTTAGGAATGCTAAATTTCTTAAGAATGATGTGATTAGTGAGAGTAATCATTCATATGATGATAAAATAGAGCAAACCACTACCACTCATGATAAAGGAACATCAATGATTAATGACTCTCCTCCAATTAAAGTTATCTAGATCACAATATGGTTCTAATAACTAAAATTGACAATGCTAAACATTGGGAACATATGCAGGCTAATGAACCTATCACACATGTGGATTAACGGCAAGAGGTGATAGAAATGTTCCTAATGAGCAACTTAAACCAACTTAAGAGGTTGGATTAAGGAGGTCAACTAGAGAAAGAAGAGCATCATTACCTAGTGACTACGTGGTGTATTTTACAGAGTTTGACTATGATGTAAGTGTTGAAGATGATCCATTAATGTTTGCTCAGGGCATAAAAGGTGCAAACTCTAAATTGTGGTATGATGCTATGACTAATGAGATGAAATTTATGGCAAATAATTTTGTTTTGGAACTTGTAGAGTTACCTAGTGGGGCTAAAGTCATTGGCTGTAAGTGAGTTTTCAAAACCAAAAGAGACTCACAAGGTAACATTGATTGCTACAAGGCTAGATTGGTTGCCAAAGGTTTCATACAAGTGGAAGAAATTGATTATAGAGAAACTTTTTCTCCTGTATCCAAGAAAGATTCATTTTGCATTATCATGGCATTGGTTGCACATTTTAACCTAGAGTTATACCAAATGGATGTAAAGACTACATTCCTTAATGTGAACTTGAGGAAGAAATCTACATGAAATAGCCTGAGGGATTCGTTGCAAAAGGAAAAGAGCATATGATTTGCAAGTTAAAGAAGTCAATTTATGGTCTCAAGTAAGCTTCATGACAGTGGTATTTAAAGTTCCATGAAGTAATCACATCCTTTGGATTTGTTGATAACATTATGGATGAATGTATATATCACAAGGTTAGTGGGAGCAAGATCATATTCTTGATTTTATATATGGATGAAATATTACTTGCAATTAATGATTTGGGACTATTGCTTGAAGTGAAACAGTTTTTGTTCAAGAGCTTTAAAATGAAGGATATGGGTGAGGCTTCTTATGTCATTGGCATAAGGATCCATAGAGACAGAGCTCAAGGAGTTTTGGGTCTATCTCAAGAAACCTATATCAACAAGATTCTTGAACAATTCAGGATGAAAAACTGTTCGTCCAATGTGACTCCTATTGAGAAAGGAGACAAATTTAGTTTGGACCAATGTTCCAAAGATGAGCTTAAGAGAAAGAAGATGGAGAAAGTCTCATATGCCTCAGTAGTAGGGAGCTTGATGTATACACAGGTTTGCACAAGACCTGGCATAGCTTTTGCTATGGGTATATTAGGAAGGTACTAGAGTAATCCAGGAGAAGCACATTGGACAGCTACAAAAAAGGTTATGAGATACCTACAAGGTACTTAACACTATATGCTCATATATAGAAAGACAGACAATCTTCAAGTGATTGGATACTTAGATTTTGACCTAGGAGGATGTGTAGACACAAATAAATCTACATCTGGTAACATATTCCTATTAGCAGAAGGAGCTATATCATGGAGAAGTGCGAAACAAACACTTATAACTACTTTTACTTATGAAGTTAAGTATGTTTTATGTTTCGAGGCAAGCACACAAGCAATCTGGATAAAGAATTTCATTGCTAGGCTTAAGGTCGTGGATTTGATCTCTAGGTCGATTAGAATGTACTATGATAACACAACTGCAATGCCCATAGCTAACAATAGGAGGAATGGAAGTAAAAGCAAACACATTGAATTAAAATTCCTATCTTTGAAAGAAAGAGTTAAAGATAGCCAAGTCTTGGTTGATTACATCAATACAAAGGACATGCTAGCTGATCCTTTGACTAAAGGGATGCAACTAAAGAATTTGGTTTTACACGTGCCTCAAATAGGGATCAAACCTTCATTCGTCTAGTTGAGGTATGAGAAGCAATGAAATTACAATTTATGGTTTATTATCTTTATTTGCAATTTGTATACATTCATGATGAAGAGATTAATAAACATTGAGACAGGAACTGAATAAATATTTTGATTTATTCATAAAGGTATACCCATTAAGTAAAGGTACTATTTATAATACATGGAAGGTAATACTCGCTCAAAGGATTTATTGCCATGATTTAAGTAGTATGGACTTTAATAAACCTTGACACGCTAAATGTCATAGAGTGTATGGGCCAAGAGGGAGAATGTTAGATATTTTATTATTATTATTATTATTATTATTATTATATTATTTTTGAATTTTGAATTTTAAATTCAAATTGTAACAGATTATCTTTTCTAGATATTCAGTTATCTAATTATCTTCTTTAAAATAAAATATCTTTAAAGTGTAGCCCATTAGTCAGTTATTGATTGAGTCAGGTTTAGGGTTTACTCAGCTATTAATTATTTATTAAATTAAGGAATATTCTAATGGTGGAATATTTTAATAAATAGTAATAGACTGAGTGGAGTGCGACACATTAAAAAAAAAACTAATTTTGCAGTTACTCTTTGAGGATTCCCTAACTAGTGATGGCTACTCTCCAGTTCCCATCACTGTGCCAATATACTAGTTAAAAGATTCCTTGACATCTTTTCTTCTAATAGTGCTCTCTGATGTTGGTACTACTATCTAGATCGTATAAATTATGGATATCAGCTATAGATCTTTAAGCATGGCGAAAGATATTTATATAGTTTTCCGCTGTGGTTCTTATTTGTAGGATTATTAATTATTTGAGATTTCTCCTACAATTCCAACCCCTTCAAAACAAAAATCAAATTGGGCTCAAAAATTAAATCTCTATTTTCATACACAAAATAAAAAAGAATTATTTTAAAAGAGGAAATAAAAAATAATTTTAAAAATAAAAATAACTATTGTACTTTTATTATAAAAATAATAAAAAAATATAAGATCTTATTACATAATAATTATAAAAATATAATGAATATTGTACAACTCTTTCTTTTAGCCCAACCAAAATAACTGTCAGAAAAGGCCTGAACTCTTATAAAGAAAGTTTAATTTTGTTTAATCCAAAAAATTGGCAGGTTACATAAGATCAAGTTAAGCTAGTTTAATTTAAGAACAAAACTTTAGAGGATTAAAATAAGATGTTAAAACTTGAAATAATCAAATTGAGAACATTATGCATCTTTACCAACATATCTATTCACTTAAAAAAGTCTTTTAGATTATATAATTCAATGGAAGAAACCAATAACAAATATAATTACATGCAATGTGTTAGTCCAATGCCAATGAACTTATTATGAACCCCATCACCATGCCATTGTCGACTAATATTTATTAGAATGTAACTAGAATATAGTGCATCACAAATAATGTTTTAAATTACTTTGCTTTCTCAACATTATGATCCTCAAGGCACAAACCCTAGCTGCCTTATAAATTCTTACTGCCCTACAAAAGTACCCTTCGCTAGGTGCACAATGGACTCACGCACAGCCCTTTCAAAGCACACCTATACTTAAAATCACCTATCCGACCCTTCTTTTAATTATTAATTTCTTGCGCTTAGTCACTCCATGCACTCACAAGAGAAAAGCCCTTCAGAATCATAATATAAACCTCCTTAACCCTTAAAAACTTCCCTCCATTATAGTGGTTCGTTAGACCCCATCAAAGGCCATGTCCCTATTCATTCTCCAATGGATTAACCCTCCATATTTAAGCAACGAACACAAGCTGCTCTATCTCCCTAAAATTGTTTAAAGTTGTGTTTGGATGAAATAATTTATGAAAGCAAAATAATTTTTGGAAGTATTTAATTAGATTATTTTGTTGAAAATTTTCTTGTTTACATTAAGAAAGTTTGGATTTTTAAATTTTTAAAATGATTTAATCAAATAAATTTGAAAGATTTTGAAACTCTATCTAAAGTGGTAAATTTTGAAAATTTTCTTCTCGTCCATCTTTTTAAGGTTAGTTTCTTATATCATTTTTAATGCACATATATACACACACATATAAATATAAACACATAAGTATACATTTATAAATTCAAGAAATTCATGTCGGGCATCTTTGGAATTCATTATAAATTTAGACTTGGAATATATTTAGGTATATTTGTGGAATATAAAAAAATTCAAATATTAATATATTGATGTTAGATAAACCTGGAACAATTTGTCTCTAAAAATATTGTAAAGATTTTTGAAATGTTATTAGATAAAATCCTATTCGTAATGTTTTATAAACACTTTTTTTTTTTCAAATTGACAACTATAAATTTTTATACTTCACTGGATAAACTTTTTATTTTTCAAAATTTTTGAAGTTGTTTATCAAACTATTATAATATTGAGTGATGATATATTTTTTTAGTATATCATTGTTATACATTATATGAATATTGAATAAATGCAAAACTATATCTTTAAATATATTTGTATAGTAAAATTGTTGATATTAATATAAAAAATAATTCTTAGTATATATTGACTGATTTTTCAAATTTGTTTTAGATTTAGTTAGGAGAAACTTAGGATATTATTAGTGAATTAATTTTATTTAGTTTAATCGAAAAGTTCAAAGAAAAATATTTTATTTAAATAATATATTACAAATTTTTTTAAAAAAAAATAGGATGCAAAAAAACTTTTGATGAGATTTTTTTTTTTTACACTTCCAATAATCCAAAGTCACTTCGCCATATGCATATGCATGTACATACAAGCACACGCTCAAACGTTCTCTCTCTCTCTCTCTCTCTCTCACGTGCGCGCAAACAAATAAGCATGCACGTGGACCCGTCTATATATAGAAACACATTTATGCTCATAATTTATATATATATATACTTTTGGTAATACATCAAATGCAGTAAGAGCAAGCACGGATACATACACGCCTATGTATGTTTTATATGTACATTTCTGCACATATATAAATACATAGATACCTATCATACGCTTACATATATAGGTATCTATCCAAAATTCAAAATTCAAACAATTTGAATTAGAGTAATTTAAATTTTTTAGATTTTAAATCACACAATCCAAACGTTATCTGGTCAATTGCCTAGGGGATGCTAAATGTAGTTTCAGTGGTTGGAGAGGTGTGAGATGTGGGCGTAGATGTAAGAGCGGTTCCTCTCTTGCATTTGGTACGCAATAGAGAAATGTATTTTGAGAAATACAATATTTTCACTTGCAGTTTATAAATATATTGTTAAAATATATTTTTATATTTTTAAAAAATAACATTTTTATATTTGGTTTATTTTAATATCTTTAGAAGCGAGAATATAGTTGTCTTTTTTCGCTCATAGAAGTGAAATCGTAAACGCTTAGGATTTGGATGTCAAAAGTATTTGTGAGATGAAAATACAACCATTACGTATTATAATAGCGACTTCTGAGGAAATAAGAGAAATCAAACTTTAATAACAAAAGGTAATACCATTCGGACTAAAGCCGAACCAAAAAAAAAAAAAATGCAATTCACTTCTACAGAATTACAAATTAATAAACTAAACATAACAAATATAGAAGCCAAAAGGTATATGTCCAAAATATATTTATAGAATGCAAAACACTTCCAATTTTCTTAAAATCTTTTGCGTGCTATTAAAAAGTTTGTTTTTATATCAATTGGACTCATATTCCTATATCCAAAATACCAATAAGGTCAAGTTATAATTGAGCCAATCTTGTGAAAAAGAAATTTTCATTTTAATTTCAAAACATTTAAACATTTAATGCAACTAAACACTATGTAGAACATTCACTACATAGATAAAAAAGAAAAAGAAAACTTCCATATATCATGATTCAATTTAAGAAACGAATGGCAAATATTTAAACAAAGTGTCAGCACTTTATCAGATAATTGATTCTAAATCAGTATCATCCGATTCTCTACTATTATTTTTTTAGAATTTAATTGTTAGAAAGTAATCACATTTCATCTCTCAAATTATTTGCTTGTTCAATTTTATGATCCTCAAGAACACAAACCCTAGCTTCCTTATAAACTCTTCCTGCCCTACAGAAGCACCCCTTGCTAGGGGCACAATGACTGTCCTGTGAGCACACACACAACCCCTCCAAAGCACACCCATCCTTAAAATCACCCACCCCTTCTTCTTTAATTCCAAGCACTTTATCTGTCCACTCACTAGAGAAAAGCCCTTTAGAATCATAAACCTCCTTAACCTTCAAAAACTTCTCTCCATTATAGTACTTCCTCATGGCCCCATTAAAGGCTATGTCCCTATTCTTGCCCCAGTGGGGTAACCCTCCATATTTAACCAATCCAAGTTGCTCTATCTCCTCAAAAATGTCTTGGTGAAGCCTAGGGGTAAAAGGGTCTTTACTGCGGTAATAGGTAATGTCAAAGTCTATACCATCTTGTGTTTTTCCTAAGTAAGCACTTGAAGCCTTAACGTAACGGATGAGAATTCCATTGTAGAGGTCTAGGCCACAGAATGCATGAGGCTCTAATTCAACTAGCTTTTGTATGTCTTTAATGAAGGGCTTTGCTAAAGATAAGGGGATGCTAAATGCAGTTTGGTGGTAGAATCTTGCGTTGAACCTCGAGTCCCATGGGCACACCGTGTTTTCTGAATCCTGATCATCAGTGGTGGTTAGGCATGTCCCTGATGATTGCATGTGGTTGCTGTATCCAACTACTGGGTAACCAGTGAAGGTTTTACCTGTTATTTACAGAAGGTTGTTATTTTATGTGTTTGAAATGTTGAGAGTAAAAAGTATTTTCATTTGAATTTGAAAGTAATATCACCAATCCATGTATTTAAGGATCATATAAAACATAATGCAAAATTCAAATTACTTTTAAGTATTCTATATTTTGTGTCTGTGCCATGTTCTTCTTTTGTGTGAATGTCTCCTTTTTTTTTTTTTAATCTATGCGAGCTATCATATGTTATTTGAGAAAATTACACGTTTGCACCATGGTTTATTAATACTTTAATTGTAATCTTTTTCGAACAATTAACTCTAACGATTAACCATCACGTTTAATTACCAGTTGCAATTGCTCCAAATCGTCTAAACTAGTGAACTTTTTTTTTTTGGGATAAATTGAACGTGATTAATTAGTTGTAACAGGAACTAGGTCAAAAAAGATGGAGTTTCTCTTTATAGATTAATCTCACACAATTCTATCACATTTAATTAATGTTCAATCTAAGCAATAAGAGAAATTGCAATGGTTAGTTAGTGAATTAAATGAGATGGTTAATTGCTAAAAGGGAGAAAAATTTGCAATTTCCCCCATTTGTTTACTTTTTTTTATTGGCCATTGTTACCTTATTTTGACTCAAAAGAAAACAAAAAAAAGTGGTTGAGATGCTTGTTGAATTAATGCGTAGGTACCATTGTTAGTCAATCCATATGCATTATTCTTGAGCACCTTAATCACCTCCTTTGCTTCAATGCACTTGCCATAAGCATATCTTGTGGCTTCTAGTTCCTCCTCTGTTGGGTCACATATATCACAAAGCATACATTAATTAATACGTTAGGCTCACATAGACTAAAATTAACTCAAGCATTCTCAGTCTTTCTCTAACTGTATCCCGTATATTATGACGAAGAATCTGCTCACAAAATTAACATGTTCGAAATCCCAATAGTTAAACCCGGAAGTAAAGGATGCTAACCTGCAAGTCTGAAAGCTACTAATTCCGAAGGAAGTTTGGGGCGAAATGGGAAGAAATCGAAAGTACCATTGCCAGATGCGTTAATGTGAACACGATGATCAACTCTATACACAGCTTCACCTTCACTGGGGTGCCATATTATATCACCAAACTCATATTTATGTCCAAAACTAAGCACTTGATCTCCCAAGTCCGAATCATTTTTTGTCAAAAACGTCACTGATCGCTTGAACACAGGTTCTAATTTTAGGGTAACCTGCAAAACTCATGTAAATATAACCAAGTAGACTATATAGTGAAGGCCTAAACCCAAAATATATATTTTAAGAAAAAAAGGCTGAATCACAATTTACTCTGATATAGTTTGCTTTGACAAAGTTGCGTGTGAATCAACTTCTTCAAATTTGTTCTCTGACTACTTAGCATCTTAAACTTTTTTATTTAAATTTTAACAAAGATAATAATGTAAATATCAAAATAATTTCTTATTTTATTGTTAATACTTATATCTTACATAATTTTATATATAGTTTTGACGTTAGGATTAAATTGACAATTATAAGTTGAATCCTAGCTAAGAATGGCATAAAAATTTATGAACGGTCAAATGATTAGAAATTCGTATTATTAATTATTTTGGTTAAAGTTAATTAGAACAAAAATATTATTGGGTGATTAAATGATAAATTAATTAATTTATGTCAAATCACCAAAAAAGAATGATAATTTACCCTTAAAAGAGTAAACAATCATCGGTCTTAGTCCCTAAGAATTCCTGATATTATTATCCATTGGTTCTTAAAAGCTTATTATTATCAATAAAGTTTCAATGTCATGAAAAATATATCGTTGGAGTACTGACCCTGGCTCTGTTAAGAGAACCATTAACAAAATTGATGACATGAAGTATTTTGTCCAACGTGTCACACCATCTATTAATGCGGATATTTGACAGAAAGTTAAAATGCATATTATCTCACACTCACTTTTTAACTAGATACAATCCCCATCTGTATTAAGGTGACGAGTAAAATGCTATACCTGAGAAACGACTCCAAGAACTCCAAGTGAAACTTTGGCTGCATCAAGATCTTCATCTGATTGACCAAGGGTCCGAACCCTAGCAAACCCATGTTCTGGTCCAGCAGGGCTAACAATCCGAAGCTGGAGCACATGGTCATGAACCGCGCTTCCCTTTCCCCACAAGGAGCTTCCATGAGCACCTGTGGCTAATAGCCCTCCAATGGTTACACCCCACCAGTATGGTGTGTATGGCAACCCCAATCCCCTCTTGCTTGCCTCCCTTATCACCTCTCTAACTGTCACTCCACTCTCCACCCTTATTGTTCCTGCTTCCACATCAACTTCTAAAATCTTGTTCAGATTCATTGTGCTTATGATCACTCCGTTTTGGCCTTCAGGGCAAACCTGTTAAAGGAGGGCCACACAAGTTCTTTTCAATAAATGATATAAACAAGTTATTTGATGCACTATTATTATTGAATAATAAGATACGAATAAAACTCGACAATTAAGTTATAAGAGTGCAATTAATTTCTTGACTTTACTTTCAATCAATAATATAAGAGCGTACATTTGCTTTGCTCTATAATATAATCGAAATAAATGTCATTTTGTGCTTGGAATAAATGTTAAATCCTTTAGAATTTAATTGTTTGGGTTGCATTTTAAAGTGATAGAATTCAACTTAGATAATAGTTAACTTTATTATAATAATTAATAGATATTTTTCTACGGTTACATCAAAAGATTATGAAAGATATTTTTTGTCATAGAAAATAATAGAAGATGAAAAAGTATTGTTGCGTCCAAATAATATATTAATCGATTGTAAAACTCTATCAATATTTGTGAGATTTAAAATTTATAATCAAATCCATATTTTTATTAAAAAATTTAATTTAATTATATTATAAATTACATTCCAAACAATTTAAAATAAAAACAGAGTCTCAATTTTGTACTGTTCCAAACACACTAAGTATATATATAAACATACCTATAGTTACATGTTATAAGTATTAATATATAATTAAACGGTTATACATGAATCCCCAAAGAGATGAACTTAGTGAGGAGCGATTAATAAGTTACCATTGAAGATCTTGTTATTAAAGCAAATTTAATTGGTTCCCAATATAAAAATATATAAAAGGCTTCAGTAGCAACTTAAGAAATTTTGTCACTAAAAATCAATATTTTTAAAATCAAACTAGTCATTAAATTAGTAAAAATATTATTTTATGATTTATTAGTTTGATTATAATTAAATTATGATCAAATAAGTGATAATATTATATATATATATATATATATATATATATATATATATATATATATATATATATATATATATGTATATATATCTTTTTTAAATATTAAAAATTTAGTATAATAAATAATAATAAACAAATATTAATAAAAATTGAAACTTTTACTACTAATTATATATAAAAATAAATCAAATATAACATAATATTTAAATTCAGTTAGCTTTTTAATTTTTAATTTTAAAAATAAAATAACTTATTTATTTATGAATATAATCATTAAATATTAATATGTTAAAATAAATATTGAAATCAAGATATTATAAAAACTAACTATTTAATATATTAATTTTTTATTATTACTTTTTAAAAAAAGTTTGCATCATAAAATTTAATTGATTTTTAAAATTTTGAATATAGTGTAAAAGCAAATGATAGTTAATAAATATTTAAGTTAAATATTAGATATTTTGAAAAAAAAAATACTATAATTATATTTATATAATATTATGCATCATACTATTAAAAAAAGTAAGGTGGCACAGTCAAATGACATATGGGTATTTTAGAAACAAAGATTATTTGAATTGGATTAAGATCTTATTCTTGATCCAACTAGTTCAGCTCAATTATAATTACCTTATTAAAAATCTGTTGTGATGAATAAAATATCACACAAAAACCTTTCAATGTCAATTTTTATAAATTTCTACTGAAAATTTATCAACAATATAAACACATTTTTTAATGACAATTTATAACAATTATTAGGGTTGGCGTGGAAGAGTCGTTACTAAATATATATATATATATATATATATATATATATATATTGTAGTAAAGATAATACTTCCAAAAATACTCCTCATCCTAATACTTTAAAAAAAAAAAAACATCTAGAAGGAATCACAATACTTGACATCTAAAAATATGAAATTAATAATTCTGAACCAACCAGTTTAGGGATGCTGTGGGAGAAGCGAGAAACAGCTTTCATTTTGGTGTTGGTTCTTGTTGCATCAGCAACAATGGAAATGAGCTCTTCCTCTGTGGTTGGGAACTTCACCTCGGATGCTCCACATAGGCTTCGATCAGGGAAGATGCCCAGGTAGTTTGTGACCGTGCAGTTTCTGTAATTTGAACAGCACTTAATAGCATCCTCTGGAGGCCTAGAAACCACCTCGTACATAAATACCAACACAAGAATCAGAGTAGCCTTTATCAGTACTTGTTGCCTCATCATATATATTAGTGCTTTGAATTCTCAATACACACACACACACACACACACACATATATATATATAGTTGATGGTTTTGCTCTATTTCCTATGCTTTTCTCTTGGTGATTGATCCCTTTGTTATATAGAGATCAGGTGCCTTGTGGATATAAACCAAGCAGGTACGAACCCTGGAATGTACCTTGGAAGTGTTGTTTCGTGGAAATTGCATGTGACCACAAATTCTGTAATAGATAGCCCTATCACTGGGGCCTTCCAATTCCATTATTGATTTCTCACAGAATAATTGTTCAATTTAATTTAGATTTTATTTTGAATTAAATAATCATATTATATAATTATTCGATCTTTATTCACACACATTTTGTTTATTAAAAGAATCATTACTTTGAAGTTGAATTAATAGACCACAGAAAACAATTATTGAGAGATAGGTGAGCTACTTCATAAGAATATTGCGAAAAAAGAAAGAAAGAAAATTTTGGTCATTAATGTGTACCTTTACAACTAGGTGTTTACTCGAACCTTTTACCCAAAAACAAAGAACTCCTGGCTCCCAGAAAATTCCTAGAAGCTTTATTGACTCTCTTCTTTTAGCTAGAGGTTTACATCTGGAAAAGTGATATTATATGCTCACAAGTACATAATAATGCGATGTGAAGGGTTAGAAGCCTCTTAACCCAAAATTACAGCGTAATTATTATACAAACACGTCTACTCAAGCACTATAAAATAATTTCTGGTAGAGGTTAAGATTTTTTGCTTTTTCCAGTACTATTATCTTCTATAAATCCGCATCCTTTGTTGTGCAAAGGTGCACGGCAGAGAATATTGTATCCTCCAAACAAGGAGGTTGGCGGTTTTTTTTTTTTTTTCAAACATCCCATCTCCTCTTCTATTGTTCAGTACATTTAGAAACTACACCTCCAGTAGAAAAAACTGTAAGCCCAGAAGTTGTCTGGCCCAAATCCAAAAATACCAGGCCCAATATGACTGGACACGGCCCAATGATGAAAAAGCATTCCTGACATGCAAACTTATAGAGCAATGGCTCAATTTAAGGCTTTGTAATCCGTGATGTAGGCCCATTTCCAGAGTGCATATTAGTGGGAAGTGTCTGTCAATTTAGTTGATGAAACCTGTTTTCCTTGATGTTTGCTGGATCAAATCTTATTTCACTCAAAAAAATAAAGAGTTCCATGAAAAATGTTACTCAGGTGACCTATAGGCCATGTGAGAATATGTTGAAAAATCAATGAAAGAGAAAGAAAGTACAATCAATTTGGTTAAGGGACAATAGTCAATCTTTTTAACGTGTTTGTGTCTGCTCGGTGCAAAATTTTTGTCTTACAAGCACGGTCTTCGACTGATTCATACTGTACATAACAGTGTAACGATGACAAAAATATTAAATAAATAAAAATTTTATTGAGAAAAATATATCCCAAAAACTAATGCATGAGGTGAAAGAACTCAAGATCTTTATAAATTCTATGTCAAAATTTCATACTTTCAACGTGAGACTTAAATTTCATACTTTGCAATAGATGCTAATATTTCTGTTAGATCTGCACATTAAAGAGGCTGGAATGGTAAAATCATGAGTGATTCTTTTACACATAGCAAGGGAATCATTAGTATCTGAGTAGAGACAGACACAAAGTAGTTATAAGCAATTCTGGTAGCAATGAAGGCTCTCCAGGGCGGTCTCATAATTTCATAGAAGAAGGTAGAACCATGGGAGGTACCATAGGTATCTTTGCTTGGTAGAAAATGCATGTGGGCACAAACCCCATATGGCCCCACCCATGAGGGCTTGAATTATTGAGTTTGTGATATATACTGTATAACACAAACCCCATGGCTTTTGAGACTCTATTTTTGACTTCTTCTATTTGTTTTTTGGGTTTTGCAAAAGATGAAGTAGGCTTGTGGCAATTCCTTGAGCTGGCTGATGCAGTTGTAGGGCCATTACATTTAGGTACTTGCATGTTAGAAATCTAGGACAGCCCCACCTATTATTTTTTCTTCTTTTTTTTCTTTTCCATGTTACCAATCCATTGAGAAAATGCAGGAGTAAAAGAATAAAGATCAATACAGAGTATCCTTAAAGAAAAAATATGGAAATTTTGGTGTTCCAATCCTTGATCATCCTTAAATTCAGTGCACAAAACGCTTTTTATGTATGAATTAAGCATTCTTACATAAAGATTCTTAGATATATTTGATTTATAAAAAATTATAAACTAAGTCAACCATAGATGAATACGTCAACGTGTCAAATGTGGATTCAACTGAAAATATTTATGATATGTTTATAAGTTTATTTATAAATGACCTGATTAATTGTCTTATATAAACCTAACAATTTTTATTTTCATATGGACACCTAGTTCCACCAAGAGAAATTAGTATTTGCATTTCGCCCTGACATCTTGCATATTTATAATGTCTGGGAGTGATGTGTAAAGTAAACTCTTTCTTCACTTCCTTTTTTGAGAGAAATCTTAGATGCATTTATTATTTCTTACTCACGTAAACTTGATATAATATAAAGACATGAAAATGTCACCTTGGCAACTAATTTGGATTCAATTTTTTTCCTAAACAACCTTCGGAAATAAAATTTTAAATGCAGTAGGTTAACATAGAAAAGTGTGTTTTTAAATTTGTCCCCCAAAAAAATTAGCTCAAACCAAAATTTCAAAATAGTTTTCTATCATAATAACCCGGCCAAAAAAACAAAGATTTGGGGCTATAATGGAAATACTGAATCCTGATCACAATACTGGAACTGTCAAATGTCATTATGTCAACCTCTTTGTCCTAAGATAGGTATAAAGAGTATGATGATGACCAGCTACAGCTATTAGTTCATCTCCAAGCTATAATTTCCTTCTTTTACTTGAAGAAGCAAAATTACAGAGTCACGCTATCTTCTGCTTGGCCTCCTTGATCAGTCAAAATGGTAACTGATTCATGATTAAGCCTTTTCTTTTCCAGTTTTACCCACTTTCTATGTATTATGATAATAATTTAGCCACATTTTTTATATATAAAAAAGAAAAAGATGACTAACATTCTCTATGAAAATGAGCTTTCACAGTTTAGGGTCACACCTGCATGTGTGTCTCCCTACACATGAGGACCAGTATGTTGCATCAAATGAGAAAAAAACATAACATGCATTGCACATGTAGGGCACAGCTTTGTGTAAATGAAAATGACCTAATTAATTATGGAAAAGGTTTAGCATGATGCTGTCTAGTTCACCTAACATCCACGCATGTTGCTAGCTACACCACCTAATTTGTCTTCTAATCCTTTTTTGTGTGCCAAGAACAATGCCCAACCAGTTAAAATAATTGGTCAATCACGGTCTGCATTAAAAGAAGTTTCCTACTGTAAAATTGTATAGATTGGTGACTCATCTTCACCATATTAAATACTCATAATTAACCAACATCGATGAACTGCTAGAATCTGTAAAGATTGTTTTAGAGATGAAATCGAACATGTAATATGTGATTAAACGTATTTGTAAAGGTTTTATCTATGTTAATTTTTTGAACTTAAATAAGAAGAAATATCCTTACATAGTTTGGACACCCTGTGATCACCAAACTAAATAGCCAAGATCCTAAAGAATCTCAAGAGGATTAGTTTAGTGGGGAAGATGGGTATGTAATATATGGTTCACACATAAGTTCTAACTATGCCAATTTTTCAGAGCTAAGCAATAAGAAATATCCTTAATCTCTCTTAAATCTTGACGTAAATAATTTGTTTTTGACTAAATAAAAAAATAAATTAATTGAAATGTACGCGTAAACTGATCTCAACATCATGTAAACCAAATAAGATAGTAGTTTAAGTGTTAAAAAAAAAAAGGGAAAACTCAAGTGACCTTTTTAAGTTGATATTATGAAAAGATGAACCATTGTCACATATGATTCCTTCCAAATCAACACAGGGGCCACAGAACTAAAAAACTGTTTTAATTAGGTTTAACCACCTCATGAGGGAAAACCTAAACGAAATATACATACAAAAAGTTTCATTAAACCATGCAATAAGGCTTTTGTATCTTATTGAGAATGGCATGAGAGAAAACTGAAACTGTAAGGGAGTTGTTTGCTTAAAAACTGAGCAAATGAGAGGAAGAGAAAAGCTGGTGAGAAAATGAATGCAAGAAACAACACTTAAGGAAAAGGGATGTAACAAGTTCCTAGATAGTTGTTTATGACATGGCAGAGAGTAATGTAGCAATTGGTCTTGTCTTAGCTGTAAGATCGATGGTGCTGTCTTTGAGGACAAGTAAGGCCCAACAGCATTTAATGAGTTTCGACTCAGCCATCACCACTTGCCTCGATATCACTCTTCATCAACTTCAACAATTTGTCAGTGGTTTTCCTTTTGGTTATTGTGGTTAATGTTGCTAATATATATATATATATATATATATATATATATATATATATATATATATATATATATATATATATATATATATATATATATAATATGATGAAAAGCTCAAGTTTTATAAAAAAGTGCGTTTGTTTACCCTTAGATTTATATGTTTATTTACAGACTATGGTTTATTAAAAGAACACATATCTGGACAAATATACAAATACGAAGGTAGAAGAATTCAACACATGTAGTTATTTACAGACATTTTAATTTTTTTGTCCTAACAAATTTTTTGTTGCTTGGCTCTATGAAGATGAAACATGAATGTGGTTGTTTTCTCCCATTTTTTCTTCCCGGCAAGAACAACAAAAAGAGGGTGAAATAAGATATGTAATTATAGTTAATCGCTAATGTTCCTCATGTTTTATTTTTGTCTTCAAAATTTATTTTAATTTGATATGGTTTTAAATTTTTAAAAATATTCAATGTCGTCAATTTCTTAACGTTGATTCATTCGTGCATAAATTCACTCAGATTTCACTTTTGATCAATGATAAGAATGGAGTCATTGGACTAATTGCATAAGTTCATGAAATTTATCCCTCATTCCCACAAGCACAAGCACAAGCACAATTGATGAAAAGATAAGGTTTTTAAGTTAGAAAGATCAGAAGAAATAAAAAAAAGTGTAATAGAAATTTGAATTGAATTTGAGTTGTTATGTTTTTGTCTTTAGTCAATCTATTAAGTTACGTATAATATTGTCACATTGAACTCTTTTTGAAACTATAAAAATTATATTAAATCAAATAAATTTTCAAGACTAAAATAAAACTCAAGTGACACTTCAGAATTAAATGTAAACTTTTACCTAAGATATTTCTTTGGGTCTAAAAAAAAGTTAATCAGGTAAAATCTTACTTGAATGGATCGAATTTATAAGTGATAATTTTTATTTATTTTCCTTATTCCCAGCATTAATTGAGTGAAAACGGGTTACTCAAATTGGGATTGATGGTCCCCAGATGTCTCTGTTGAAACTTGAAAGGGAGAATTCATGGTAGAACTCATATTTCCTTGTGGATATGTCTTTAATTAGTATTTATTACTTTTCAGGAAAAGTATAAGTTATACTGCAACTTGGTATATTAAAATCTAAAAGTAACTTGTAATTCATTTTTGTTTTCTTACATTTTAACTCCATGTATGTCAGATATATAGTACTGTTTGTTTTAAATGATGAATTCATCTAAGTATACCGTTAGATTGTGTATTTTTAAATTAAATATCACATGTTTAATTGTGTATTTATTATAAATGTAAAAGTTATGTAAGTAAAATAATTCAACAGTGAACTGATTTAGGCATAGATCAAAACAAAAACTGTGTTGGAAGATGTATGTACTTTTGGATATGAATCTATTAAAGATAAGAAGTGGTTTATGAAATTGAGGCGATTTGTCTCTTTTGAGTGGTTATGTTTGTTTAATCAATTCAAGAACAAACAAGAAGACACTTTGGATTTAAGCCTTTTCTTTTTGTTTTTTTCCATCTCAATCTTACTCTAGCCTCGTTAGGGGGCAATTAAGTGGTAATTAGGTATTATCTTTTGAGATGTGCATTATAATAATATAGTGGGGTGCTCAAGTTAGATTGGATGTACCAAGAAAAGAATTGGATCAACCTCATTTTATTTGTTTTTTTAAATTGATGTTGGCATTTAATTAATGGTGTGGACCATGCGTGCTTTGTAACTATGTTTTCTATATTAAATGACATATATAACAATTAATAACCCTACCATAGGAAAAAAAAACAAAAAACAGGTTCCTCAAAACAAACAGTTGGATGAAACAGATTGAATTTTGCTTAATAGATTCTAGATCTCAAAAACTTTTTGAAAAAATAAGAGTAAACTATACAGACATTTTATAAATTTTATTAAAATTATATATATTTTTTTATTTTTAGGATATAAAATTTTTTTAAAAAATAAAAAGTTGTCATATACTTTGATCCAATTTAAAATTTTTTAACCAGTATACTATCTATTAAACTTTAACACTAACTAAAAAAAAAGTTGTAAATGAAGGGTATTTTGGTTAAAAATTTAAAAATTAAATTAAAATATAATTTTTTTAAAAAAATGACCTCTATGTATATTTAAAAAATGAAAAAAAAATTATATAGCTTTAGAAAAATTAAAAAAAATGTATAATTTACTCCAAAAATAATATCTGTATACTTCATTTGATTTGAAGGAGAGAATTTTAAGCTTTCTCCATAAATAAAATAATATTCTCATTTTAACAACCATTCCTTCATGGTCTGTTACTCTGTTTGGTCCGTTTTGCAGTTTTTGTCATTTTTTAATTCATTAACTTGTTCACATACTCCAATTCATTTTTGTCTTGCTAGTTAAACGATTTAGCTTATTTAGGCCTACCTATAAATGTTTCAATTTAATTTCAAGTCTAAAGTAGACTCAATTGACAAGTTAAACAAGTTGGGCCGCAAATGTAATCTCTTTTAATAGTATTAATTTTGTCAAAATGATTGTGAGTTTCTTTCGTAAATGATCTAAAGTTTTCGTTATTTCTAATTGTAGTGGTAATTATTTTATTTTTTATTATTTAAAAATTCTGAATTGAATTCTGCAATGTTATCATCAAACTTAAATCTTTTACATTTCTTTTAGAAAAAAAAAAGATATCATCAATTTCAAAAGGAGAACAATATAATGTATCATTTAGTATACACAATTGTTTGGTATGAAAATAAAAATAGAATAAAGATATTAATGAAATAAAATAATTATATTTGATATGACATAAAAAAGAATAAAAATGTGATTTTATTTATATGTATTATTGGATAAAAATAGTATAATAATAAAAAATAATTTTTATATCTTTATTTAAAAATAGTGTTAAAATTAAAAAATAATAATAAAAATATAATATATCTTGTATAAATTAAATATAATCATTATCTTGATTTCATACTTATAGAATGGAAATAAATTTATTCTTCAATTCTACAAAATGTATATTAAATAAATTATTCAATAAATTTTTTTTTATTTCTATATCTTTGAGACATATAATTTTTTTTAGAAAAAAAAAACCTATGCTGTGAACTTATCTAAAAAAAAAATATTTATATGTAAAAATTGAAACTCAACAAAAAATTAATGGCACTAATTACGAATATACACACAAAACGCAGCATTGACGACAAAGGCACACCGATTAAGGTGTTCATGCACTGTTGCTTCTTGAACAAACAATGTTTAGAATTAATACAATAATCAAACACGAATTTCCAAACTTTATATATATTTCCTCTTATTAAAATGTTTACTATCCCTACGCTAAATCACTATAAAACAAATATGTAAACATAATTAATGTGGTTGCATTTTCTCCAAAACCAAACACTAATCACCGATCCCACGCATGCAATTACAAGCACAAACTTAGAGGAAACATTAATTAAATTAAGCCTTCGTAATTAGCAAGAATCTGTTGACAAACTTATTCTGAATTATCTTATTCCTTCTAAACTTTGTCCACATCTGCTATTTTTCACTTATTTCCCACCCAAGACAAAATTTAAATTCCATAACTCTCAATAAATAAAACGAGGGGATTAATTAATTATTTTGAGATTCTTTTTAGGCAAAAATATATCTTTCATTTCTTAATTCTATTTAAAAATTTACTTTTGTCTTACAATTTTATTGAATACTGTTTTAATTTTTTAATTTTATATTAAATTTCACTCTCATTTTTTAATTTCCTTTTATTTTAATTGATTTTTTAACTTTATCTTAAATTTTATTTTCCATTCATTAACTCTATTTAGTTCTAATTTAATCCTTACATTTTATCTTTGGTATCCCTTTTATTTTATTTTAGTCTTTAACTTTTAAAAACTATTTACATTTTTTTCTCTTTAAGAAAATCTAATTAAAATACTTAATTAAAAATTTTATATAACTCATCAGTGATTTAACTTCAATAACTTCTTAGCAATTTAGATTTACTAATTATAATTTCTTTTTATAACCATCCACTATATTTTGTAAATTTAAAACAATATGAGCATATTATCTATAAATATGGCCAGTAACAATACACACAAAAATTGAGAAAAATTTGGGAGCATTAGTTAGACTAAAATGAAATAAAATAAATTAAAATTAACGGATGAAAATAAAATTTAAAGTAAAGCTCATGAATTATATTTGAACAAAATAAAATTTAAATTATCAAATTAGAACAAAATATACCTAAGAGATAAATATGACATTTGGGGTAAAATTAAGGGAATAAAAATATATTTTAACTTATTTTTAATTAATCAAAAGGAATAAAATAAAGAAATAAATGGATAGGTGTAGCAGGCGAAATAGATAAATGAGGGAAAAGGTTTGGCAGGTCGGAAAACTACGGGACAAGATCCGGGATAGGTGGCGCCAAAATCGAGAAGGGCAAGACGACGTCGTAGAGTCACCGTCTAATCTAATCAAACCTGCATCCCACGAGGGGGAAGCAGACGGAAAACGTTTGTAACGGCGGATAAGCTTGACGGCGATGGGTAACGGCACGTGGGGGCGACGGGGGAGAGGAAGAGTTTGATTTGAATGCCAAGTAAGGCGAGCGTGACGGTGCGTTTTGAAGTGAGAGGCATTAATGGAGAAGTTCAAATTAAAATGAGTCAGAAATATTTAAGAAAGAGTGAGAGAATAGGACGAAATTTTTGAACAATTTACGACGGAGGGATTGTCGTTTATTTAATTCTGCGCCAAATCAGATTACGCCTTCCCCCACTGCCTTGACACTTGGCAACTGTTCACACCCTTTGTTTCTATTTGCTTATTCTGTTCAAAATTTCAAACTTTATATCAAGGCCTATAATCGTATCGTGACATTTATTGACTCTTGGTGAGTCTTTTTCGCCAGTGATGATACTATGTTTTTTTAAAATATTGTGTTCTTTAATTAAATTATTGAATATTAAATAATTACTTTAAATATTAACACATTTAATAATTCTTAAAAAATAATTTAATTTCTGTTCAATCATTTATTATAATAAATCCATTAAAATAAGTATAATAATATTATTTTATATTTAATAATTGTTACATTATAATTAGAGAGAGTCAAATGTGACAAATTTATTGAGATACTCACAATATACAAAAGATTATTCTTTATCAATGGTTTTTTTTTTAATCACCGTTAAATGAATTTCTAGTAGTTGGCCACCTGCCACTGCATTAGACAACGGTATTCAATTAGCAGTGAATTTTTTTTTTTTTGACTGCGAGAATAATCACTGTTAAATTGTAACGGCAATTATATTGCATTTGACAATAGTTGCGATTCGCCGCAAAAGACATAGAAAAGTTAGTTATTTTATGTGATTTGTGATGATTATGGGCCTTTTATTGGGGGTTAGTAATGGCTAAAGATAACCATGAAAAGTAAGTTACAATGATCAAGTTCATCTTTAGAGTCTTAAGCTCCGTTCTTAAACTTAAAAGACCAAATTTGATTAATACAAAATAAGCTATATTTTTATAATTTATCCAAACCTGAGTTTAGATTTGTAAATAAAATTGTCCTTGCTTGGTGTAAAGTATTTACAAAGTTAGAGCCATTTAGTCATAAAAATATATTTAATAAGTTAAAGCCTTTTAGTCTTAAAAATATATTTAGTATTTTATATTGGATCTCAACGTTTTTTTTCAAATAAATTGGTAAGTTTTGAAAATAATCTAAATAAATCGTAGAAGCTAATGTTGTTACTCTCTCGTAGGTAAGTATGATGTGGGTTGTTGACGTGGTATTTTAAGTGAATATCGTCATCACTTTCTTCTTTATCAATCTGGTCGTTTCTGGTATTGCCCCCGGTGACTGCTCCGGCAACAGCTAATGGCGGCGATGAAGAAAAGTGAGGGCAAAAAAAAAGAAGAGAGGCTCTTCTTTCCATAGCAAATTGAATAGGTAGCCTTGATCCATCGTCTTTTTGTTGTGTTAGCTTCGTTCCTTATTCTCCACGTATGCCAAGATCCCCTGGAAAAGCATTAAAGAAAACAGAGGTTTTCTCATTCCTCATTGATGGACCAAGAAAGATAGTGCAGCTTCTAGCATGGATGATCAATTATCATTGAGCTTCTTGCATGAAACTCTAATCACATCACATGCTATATGAAAATGAAACAATTCTGGCCTGCTATCCAAAATGCAAAAAGAATACATTTATGGAGAAATTTAAAAAATGATTTAAAAATAAAATGATCATTGTACTAAAAATAATAAAAAATATTAAATAATAATAGCAATAATATAATAAAATTACACAAAAATTATATTTGTGGGAAGTGAACAAATGGGTTGAAAGAAAATAAGGGTAAACTAATTGTAATAATGTCCCAATCATAACCTAGATCACAAAAGGGTGCATGGTAATAATAAAGATTTCTTTCATTTAAATGATTGTATCATATTGAGCAAATCCTCAAGGCTCAAATTTCTCACTTTCATAAAATTTTCCCTCCGATATTGCTTTTGGGAAAAGGCTACCCCAATTAAAAAACACAAAATCTTTAATTTGAAATTTGAAAAAAAAAGGGGAAAATAATAAAAATAAATATGAAATAAGATCATGTGGGCCCCGCAATTGTTATGCCTCTGGGAGAGGGGAGATACATAAAGCGACATCGTTCATAAATAAAATTAATAATAACATCACAGCAATGCTTGGATTTACTTACTCATTTTGACAGCGCCGCCTAACAAACTTAACCTTTTTCTATACGTCTCCCGCCTATGATTCTTCTTTTTAAAATCTCAATATCACCAATTAAACGACGCCGTCCAATACCAACATTTGTATATTATGTTTCTCACGTTAACAAAACAAATTAAAAAATATTGCCAACACTTTGGCTTAAGTGACATTTGTTAACATAAATATCAAGAAGTTTTAATGTACTTAGATTAGATTCTTATCTTATTTCTTTTTCTACTTCTTACTTTGAAGGTCATTTTTTTGTGATTAAAAAATTTCTTACATGACATTTTAATGTTAAAAATATATAAAATATCTTAAATCTAAATTCTCAAATATATCACATCTACATTAAGATTGCTAATATTGTTCTAAACATGATCATCCAAAATACAATGCATATTTGCTAAAATATTAGCATATTAATAAAAATAGGCCTCAATTTTTTTTTTCTAAAATAAATAGCCAATAAATTAATAGGTAATATAATATCAGTCCCGTTAAGTTAAATTTAATCTGTCATTAATTTTTATTCAGAGGTAGAGATATTGCATTTATTGAGAGTAAAAACATTTAAAATACATGTACTATATTAATAACACATAAGTAGGTAAATAATATTACTGAGTGCCTTTCAATTTTCATTCTCAATATTCTTTTTCCCGAGCTTTAATTCCAATCGAAACAAACAGCATTGAAATCTCATTCATTCAATGCTTCATCCGACACGAGGGTCATTTCCGAAATAAAACTGCAAAAACAGGGGCATCCGTTGTCCGACCCCTCAACGGCGATTTACGGCATCTGCTCTGCAAGAAACTGAATTGACTCTGGGCCCTGAGCGTTCTTTCAAACTATGTCATGTATGTGTTTCACCTTACCTTGTACAGCAAAACAAGATTTGCGTTGTCTCCTGAATTTCTTAATTTCCTTCTTCTACTGTGTTCCATTCTATCTCTCTCTCTTTCTCCATTTGTCACTCACAACAAAGCTTATCTCTTTTCTTCTCTTCTTACGCTTTACCCTTTTCTTTCTCGGGCTCGTTTCCGAAAAGAAGAATTGTTTTTTTGTACTTGCTCTTTCTTCTTACTACCCACCTTCCTTACTCTTCCTGGGGTGGGCTGGCTGTTTGTTAAATCCCCCAAATTTGTTTCATTTTCGTGGTCCTTCCTCTTCTTCGCTTCAATCCCATTTGATATTTCTCTCGTTTTGTGCTATGAAGTACAGCAAAGTAAGCAAAAGATATATTTCTAAGCTTTTAGTTTCTGCGAGTTTTCTTGAACCATAAGAAGGGGACGAGCTGTTATCTCTTTCATTTGTGAAATTCGTCAATGGAGCTTGTTTGGTCTTCGTTTTCATGTGATTCAATCCACTTTGGTCTTGTTACTGATAGGTTTCACTAATTTTCTTATCCATTTTTTTCCGGGGAGGGAGGTATTTTTCTTTGCTGGAAATTTTAAGATGCTGTTTATAATAATGATACCAGAAAAATTTATAATATTCTGTTTCTTAGTTGTTTGTTTAAATGCCCAAATAGAATTGGTAAACAATAAAGAAAAATAAAGGTTTGGATCTTATTTCTTCCGTCCCTTTTCTTTTCTTTTCTTCTTTTTTTTTTTTGTTTTTTAGTCGCCAATGATTTTTGTGATCTACTGAAGCAACAAAACGGCCGTTGAAAAGTGAATCCTATTTATATGTTTCGTTGCTATTAATTTCTTTAAACGTCCAACTCTGCATTATTGTTTTTTTGTTCATTTTCTTTAATCCAAGTTGAATCTGGACTGTGCAGGGGTAAAACTTGAAGCTGAACTTTCATTGCCATGGAGAGCTAACTGAACGACCTCTACCTTTAGTCGTATTGGTGATGATTTGACGTTTTCTGTTGAAGATGAAGACATGATACTATTTCTGTTGTGGAATCTTTGGCAGAGGGTTTCCTCCAGTGTTATTATCAATAGTAGAGCCAACTAGTTGGGTCCAAAGCACATCCATTTTACCTTTTGGAGCTGTTTCTTTCCAATATTTTGACTTGGTGATTTGAAGCCACAATCGCATTGCTAGGGTCCTAGACTGGAAGGTGTCCTGTGGCTCTTATGTCGTTTACTCATGCTAAACAGTGCTTTGAATCTTCTTAAGTTTCAGAAAGCTTTGAAATACATCAAATTTGTGATTTGTTAGCTGGGGACTGCAACTTCTTGCTTTCTGAGCCACAAGGGTATCTGATTCTTCACGGATTTGCTACTATTTTGGGAGCGCACTACGAAAGCCCTCTTGTTCGTGAGAAAAAGCAATAGATGCTGAGAAAGTTGGAAGTGGGTTTAAGTGTGACTCTGTAACAAGAGGTCTGAATCTGGTTAAAAGGTCTTATTGGCATGATGGTGATAAATGTACTAGTGGCAGACTAATAATATTGAAGGTGTTGTTTAAGCATATAAGAACAAATGGCTTTCATGGTTATTCAGAGTTAAACCCTTAGAAGAAGACATTTTGCTTATTTTTGGGGATTATTGGTGCTCATGAATCGAGAACAGAAGCGAGGGAAGCAAGAAAAAGGTTCTGATGGTGCTGAGAAGGTCATTGTTGCCGTTAAGGCATCAAAGGAAATCCCTAAGACTGCTCTCGTCTGGTCTTTAACTCATGTTGTTCAACCTGGGGATTGCATTACTTTGTTAGTGGTTGTGCCTTCACAAAGTTCAGGTAATTTCTCTTTCTTTTCCATTTTACTTATTTTAGTGGTGATTTTGATACCTCTGTTACATAAGACTTGCTTAGAACTCTATTATGGTTGGGGATTAAAGTCTAGATCCATGTGCATACTCTGAAGTTTATTATTGTTCTTGATAAGTATTTGAACCTTTGCTATGCTTTCCATATGTGCAAATGACATTTATTCTGTGAATATGCAGGTAGAAGATTGTGGGTATTTCCGAGATTTGCCGGTGACTGTGCCAGCGGTAACAAGAAGTCTCCCTCGGGAACAAGTTCAGAGCAGAAGTGTGATATCAACGATTCTTGTTCCCAGATGATCCTTCAGCTTCATGACGTCTATGATCCAAATAAGGTTAGTGGTAGCCTTGATATATGAAAGCCTCGTGCATATTGAATGTTGATGTTTTCTCCTTGTAATACCAACCTTTTTCAACAGATAAATGTGAATATAAAAATTGTATCTGGATCGCCTTGTGGAGCAGTAGCTGCAGAGGCCAAGAAAGCCCAGGCCAATTGGGTCGTCTTAGACAGGTAATAATCTTTTTGTTTTTTAAATATTTTCTCTTCAGAAAGGCATGCTATTGTAATTATGAAACTTAATCATGAATTCACAATTTCCAGTTTACTGTGTTGTTGATATGAGATTATTATCATGTTCATGTGTTGTTGGTTTTTTGTTGTTACTTATTTTGCAGACAGCTCAAACATGAGGAAAAACGCTGCATGGAAGAACTGCAATGTAACATTGTGGCTATGAAGCGCTCCCAACCAAAAGTACTTCGGTTGAATTTAGTTGGATCACAAAAGAAGGATCTTGAAGAAGCGAGTCCATTGCCTTCTGAGCAAGATGAAATGCCTGGACGGCAAGCCATACAGAAGAATGAATCTTTAAATTCCATAAAAGCACCTGTTGTCACTCCAACTAGCAGCCCTGAGCTAGGGACACCTTTTACTGCAACTGAAGCTGGTACCTCATCAGTTTCGAGCTCAGATCCTGGAACCTCACCATTTTTTGTCTCAGAGATCAATGGTGAGTTAAAGAAAGAGGAGACAATCAAAGAAAATCAAGAACTTGATGATACTAATTCGGACACAGACAGTGAAAATATGTCCACATCTTCAGCAAGCTTGAGATTCCAGCCGTGGATCTCAGAAATGCTTTTACATCAGCGATCATCTCAACGCACAGAAGAAAGATCTGAGAGATCTCATGATAAGTCTCAAACCTCTACAACCCGAGCCTTGCTAGAGAAGTTCTCGAGGCTTGAGAGAGAATCTGGATTTGAAATCTCAACCTATAGAACTGACTTGGATTTCAGTGGAAATGTCAGGGAAGCAATAGCATTATCCAGAAATGCTCCTCCTGGTCCACCTCCATTATGTTCAATATGTCAACACAAGGCTCCTGTTTTTGGAAAACCTCCAAGGTGGTTTAGCTATGCTGAGTTGGAGCTTGCTACAGGTGGATTTTCGCAAGTCAACTTCTTGGCAGAAGGAGGATATGGATCTGTTCACAGAGGGGTTCTACCAGATGGGCAAGTCATTGCTGTCAAGCAACATAAATTGGCTAGTTCTCAGGGTGATCTTGAGTTTTGTTCAGAGGTAGAAGTCTTGAGCTGTGCTCAGCATCGAAATGTTGTTATGCTGATTGGGTTTTGTATCGAGGATAAGAGAAGGCTACTGGTTTATGAGTATATATGCAATGGATCACTGGATTCTCATTTATATGGTAATTTCTTGTGCTTCTACACCATATGCTGTCAAGGCAGATTACATGTTTTTATTGGCTTGAACTTATTGAAGTCATTCAGCATTCAGTATCGATGTAGTCCATGAGCTGATGAGTTTTTGTATCTTTATTATAATTCAAGATTTCATAATTAACTAATTGAGAAACGAAATTATATATACTAAATCTATACTGAGATAGTACTCAATCCATATACCTAAACAATGGGATGCAGCATGATTTTTTTGTTCTTAAATGCTGTAGTCATGCAGAATATGTAAATATCATGATCCTTTTATGTTAAACACAACAGCTAATTTAATATGGATAAATGTTACCATTTTTTATTGATTGATAATTGACCTAATAGCTTGAAGTTTTTCAGGGAGACAACAGGATCCATTAGAGTGGTCTGCACGGCAAAAAATTGCTGTTGGAGCTGCTCGAGGGCTGCGATATCTTCATGAAGAGTGCAGAGTGGGTTGCATTATCCACCGTGACATGCGCCCAAACAATATTCTCATCACCCATGATTTTGAGCCACTGGTATGTTATCCTCTGACTCCTTTTTATATTGCAGTCTCATAGTTGGAAATAAAAGTCACCATTACTCCATAATTATATTTTCATGATCTGCCAATTGTTCCTTTATTCATTTTTTTTTATGGTTAAGTAATTGTAGAGTCTCTAACATTTTAAGAATTTTCTATTAAATAAAATGTCTTGGATTATCAGAGTTTCCTACAGGTTGTGTACCATCAAATATAAACCATGTCTTGAGGTGCATCAAATTATGTCTCATTTCTAACATATGATTGTATTTGTTGAATTCTCGAAGGTTGGTGATTTTGGACTGGCAAGGTGGCAGCCTGATGGAGACACAGGAGTGGAAACTAGAGTAATTGGAACCTTTGGGTAAGTGTTGTAGTACTCCTTAATCAGTTTCTTTGCAACATGAACTTGAAACTGAGTTGTGCTGCTGCTATTTAGGTATTTAGCTCCAGAATATGCTCAAAGTGGCCAAATAACTGAAAAGGCTGATGTTTATTCCTTTGGAGTGGTATTAGTGGAGCTTGTTACTGGGCGAAAAGCTGTGGATCTCAATCGGCCTAAAGGGCAGCAGTGTCTTACTGAGTGGGTAAGCTAGAGGATAATATCTAACTCATTAAGATATTTAGTTCTCACCTATTGGCATCAGAAAAATTTAGTTAGACTTGTCTTCAAAAGATAAGTAAACTAAGTTAATTCCGAAGAGACATGTAGCTGTGTCAGGCAAACTTTTAAGTTAGAGTTACCTTTGACATTCTTATTTATGTTTCCATAATTGGTTTGGTCTGTAAATCTTTTATAGACTGGGTCTATTGAATAATTTCTCACTGGTTGGAATATTGTTAATGAGAAACATGATACACCAATTGACAAATGAAAGACAATAAGTTTTTTGTGTTGTTCATGCCTAGCCTTGAGTAATTGTGAGCATTTGGATATTAAACAGGCACGACCACTGTTGGAAGAATATGCCATTGAGGAACTGATTGATCCGAGGCTGGGAAATTGCTATTTGGAAAATGAGGTCTATTGCATGCTGCATGCTGCCTCATTATGCATACGGCGAGATCCTCATTCTAGACCTCGCATGTCACAGGTAAAGGAAAGTTTTTGAACATATCTTTGTGGAAATAGGAAAAGGATGTAGGCTAATTAATCAAACAATTTCATGTTTCCCTGAACTCAATTCAAATAGTTGTAGGCTTATCTTAGAAGTCAATAGGGGAAGTATAGCTGCAGTTTTCATACCGGAAATGCTCTTTCTCAGTTTGTCTTCTCAATCAATGTCTTGGTTTATTTCCGAAAGGAGAAGATTTGGGTGAACTTCTTCTGTTATTTGTTATGAGATTTTTTGATAAAAACAAAACATAGGGACAGTTTTTTCCAACTAACCATCATGTGATTGATTACTTAAAAGATTTCTGTGTCATAATTTTATTGGAGAACCTCATAGAAAGCACCTAAAAGCTCCATTTAAGTATTTAACTTTCCAGTATTGGTCCCCTGTATGTACACCTCTCCCCCCCCCCCCCTTCTTTTTTTTTTTTTTTTTCTCCTCTCTTCTTTTGGTTATAAGCCTCTAAGGCTTAAAAGTGAAGAGTGAGAAAAGTGACATAGATGGAGATCGAACCTTTAACATCAGGCTTATTGCAATTATAAAGACTAAGACGAGAGTCATTTGAGCTATCAGCTCATTGCCCCATGCATTTGTTATTTAATTATTATAGAAAAATCCATCAGCCAGTAGGTGGCTACATTTAAAGTTGACATGGCTAGAAGTTTAGACGTTGCACCTCTGAATGAGCATATAAGAAATGCGTGGCATCATGGGAAACATTTGGTGAAAAGTTTATATATTTAAAAACCGTCAACCCTATCCTAAAAGCTAAGAGCTTTTGTATCATTTTAAATTTTGACCTTTGGTTTGTTCTCCTAACCTCTGTTGCATGTTTATGCTTCCTTGTTCAAGGTTCTCCGAATACTTGAAGGTGACATGGTCATGGAGGCAAATTACCTAACTACTCCTTGTTATGATGCTGGGAACCAGAGTGGTCGAATCTGGGCAGAGCAGCAGAGGCAGCACCATTACAGTGGTCCCCTGTTGGATGAGCCCCTGGAAGCGTCATTCAGTGGGAAGCTCTCTCTGGAGAAATACAGGTCTGCTTATTGGGAAAGGGACAAGCCTAGGCGAACTTCATGTGAAGATGATATGTAAAGTGGGTTCCCATTTAAAAAACTACATGGTTATTATGTTAAAAAATGTTTCATGCCCCTTTTATTTTGGTAGTTTTTTCTTTCCATTTCTCTGCATTGCTATCTAATTTTGCATCCCTGTATATAGGAAAGGGGAAAGTAGGATAGGAAATATACAGAAGCTTTTGACATTCTTTAGGGAAATTAAGTAGTCTATTGCCTAATGGCCTTCATCAGACCCGAGAGCTGTTTGTGGTCTAAAGAGGATCAAATAGCTTGCTCGATCTAAAGTGGTTCAATGCTTTCTCTCAATCTCTCGCTTCTAAACGTCGTAAGCATGCACATGCATTAAGCAGATGAAAAATTCAAACGTAGATTTGTTCTAAAGATGAAAAGATATATGGATGAAGTTAATTATGTACTTTGTCAATGATATTTTATAGATTGAATTTACTTGACAATCTTTAAGAAGAGTTCTCGTTTGAAAGTAATGAACATTACATGTCCATGCATGCATTAAGCAAATGGAAAATTCAGACGAAGATTTGGTCTACAAATGAAAAGGTATATTGATAGATTCAATTGTAAATAAATATAATATCTTTGTTACGTATTTTTTTAATGGGATTTACTTTTTATTTGTTCACATGTGTAGTGATTGATTTAATTTATTATTTTTTTGTAGACTGAGGTTGCTTAAAAGTCTTTAAAAAGAGTTATCAATTGGAAGTAACAAACTTAGAGAAGAAACTTTTCTTAGATAATTTGGTTTTAAAAAGATATGGAATTAATAAAGAGATATATAAATATGTTAGACATAATTTTTGTGAGACTTTTGGGAAGTTTTTAAATATATATATATATATATATAGTTAAATCTTGTCAATTATAAAAAATAAAACCATGAAATAGGTTTTTAAATTTGTTTGATATATTGATATGTCTCTTTCTAATTCAATTAATTTCCCTTGTATTTGTAAATAGAACTTATCTAAAAATTCTGTGACACTTATTGTTCACATTTATATATATTTTTATGATTTATTTAATCATTTTATTTTTTAAAACAAAATCTTTCTGAGAATCTAAAAAAACCTGGTAGAGATAGTGATAGCATGGCCTTAAGCATTAAATTGAGAACGTGAGATGTCAGAATTTTCAAATTTGAAACACGTAAAACAGAAAATCTTGGTTGGCTGATTAAGACAATCCTGAGAAGTTCAGAATTAATTACTCCAATATTTATTAATAGAAATGTCAAATGTCGTTTCTTAACATGTTTTGGCATATTATGACTCAAGACAAATCCCATCTGATTTTTTGTCTCTATATTATGCAGAAATTAGAGGCATCTGTTCTTTGTTTTCAAAGTTTGATACAAAATTATTTATTTCATTTCTTTTGCTCAAATGCTCGGACACCAATGTGGCATTTATATTATATAGTTTCTTTCCTTAATTTTTCAACACACAGATATGTTTTCTTGCCTTGTAACAAAATTGTAAGAATTATATAATGTATGATCATTTGTAATTCTTGTTTGAACGGATTTTTATTAGTTTATTACATAATCAAGTAGCGCTTGATCCTCTCAAAATGTCTCTTTCTTAAAACATTTTTAAAACAAAGTTGTTTTGCTTGTTCCTTGTTAATTCATTTATATAATGCCAAGTGAATCATTATATATTCCAACGTAAAAGTCCTACATTTAAATTTTATTAAAGATGATGGAACAAATTAAGGTTATAACATAAAAAAATTGGTTTATGTTTCATTATACAGCTAGCACAAGATAGACAAAAAATTATTCTGAGTCCACAGGCATATAAATAAGGGCGAGAAGGAAAGGCCAATACGGAAGTCATGGTGTTGAAATTAATTACTTAGAATAATGACACGATATAAATGTATTTGATTTATTAATTATTATCATATTAAGTTTGATATCTCTTTTGTTTTAAAAAAATAAGCCCAACTCCGCTTCAATTTATTTATTTTTGCCAATGAAATTAACATTCTATGTAATGAGTTTTCTTTTTTCTAAAAATTGAATTACTTAATTATTTTTTATTGTCATATTAAAATAAACTCAGTTTCATATTAATATTTAATATCAACTTAGTTATTTTTATTATTATATTGAGAACAAACGAATTTCTTTGACAAAAAATAAATTGAAGAAAAATTTCTTGTAATATATATCAAAATGTTATGATGTAATTATTTTTAAACAAATATCAAGTATAATTTAACGCAACTTATAATTTAATCTAATTGAAAGTTTCAATTTGTATGTTATTGTTTAATGATTTTATCTAGCACGTCGTTCTTAAACAAGTGTGCGTCAAAAAATATGTTAATCTTAACGAACTTCATTCTCGATTCTGTTTTAATAAAAATGTCAGAATTTAACATAGACAGAGATAGATTGAAATGCGTGTTGATCACCTCGTCAATTTAGATTATGCCTTGGTTGCTTACCGATATAATGATAATTTATATGCCTCGTGTTATTTTAGTTGAATTTTCTTTATAGGTGTGTGGGCTCCATAATTCACTTGATAAAAAAGAAAAAGAAAAAGAAGATTATTCTTTGTATTCTAGATTCAGTTTGCCAAGACAATGTCAACTTGAGAAAATTCACAATTAAAAAAAAAAAAATTTAAAAACTCTCGACCATTACAAAATATATCGTTTCATAGCATTTCTTATACGTTAACCAGCCTTTGTTTTATGATTAAAATGCAGACACTAGGGGTTTCGTGCTTTAATTTCATATCACCGTTTTTGCAAGTTGAGCTTCAAAGAAACTTCAACTCCTTATAACAAGTCAACCTGATCTATGTTTCAAATCTCGGATTACCCAAAGTGGAAAATAATACTTCACCAAAGATAAAAGTAAAAACCTGATAAACAACTACATATTTTAGAAGAACTACATTTTACTTCTTTAATTTAAAACCTAATTGTAAAATTAGTGCATGAATCTTAAAATGTAAAAGAAAAAAATTTTGAACTTTGAACTAAGATAAAAACGTTAAATGTCGATTTAAATTAAACTATAAGATAAGAAGCCACTTATTGCTTCAATAATATTCACAGGTTAGTATTAGGTTGAAAGGAAAATAGAAATGTAAAGAGTTACATGAGAATTCCATGGCCTATTGCAATTATCTTTAACCGAAATTTAGCCTTTTTATTTTAGTCCAAAATTCATAGAATTATTTTGTTACACATTTTAAAATTTACTCACTAATTTTATAATTAAACCTTAATTCAAAAAGATAAAATATATTTTTTTCCTTATATTTTTCTTGTTTTACAAAGGTAGATGACATTATATATGGATTTGGATCCCCCTAAAAAGTTGGAGTATCGCTTCTCACCCAGTTATTTTCGGGTAAATGTTCCTCCAATAAATTTGGTGCACTTGCAAAACAATACAATCAGAGTCAACCCTTAAGTCCTTGTTAAAAAATAGCAATTTCTTGATTGACCAGGAAATTATGTAAATTACTCAGAATATACGAGACCCCGTCTTTTAGTTTAATCTTATTGAGCAAGGAAAATTGTGATCTGGATTTGAGAAATTTGAACTTAAAGCAAAAAATTGTGATGAGATAGACTTGAAGATTGACTGTGCCTGCACGTCTAGAAGTCCAAAATTCTGCAAGTTTTTCCAAACTGCCTAATGTTCCATTGCATCCCAAGATTCCCTTCGCTTCTTCTGCAACCCCAAACTTACCTACCTTTATATATGACCACCATTGCATGAGCAGTAATGGTAGCTTGACACATCCTCTCATTCAAAACAAAATTGATAGCGCTCTCTCTCTCTCTCACACACACACACACACACATATTCTCCCTTGTGCATATTTGAGGCTAAGGCAATGGAGAGAACACTTGAACTCCTCCATGGAACAATTGAAGCCACCATCTTCAATGCCACTCCTTATGCGCCTGCATTTCCCTTCAATGTGAGCTTCAGATAATAAGTACTATTAACGAAAAATGCAAACACTATCCTTTAAGTCATTTGCAAACACTGATTCAACTTTGATAATCGGAGAATGTACCCTTCAACTATCACCTTTCAAGATTTAAATTCTATCCTTTACCATGTTAGCTCCCTTAATAGAGAAGGCAGCCCAAACTCTATCATTTATCATGTGATTCACTCTCATTTGTTTGAAAACATCAAATGATAGAATCTGAGGTAACATCTCTGGTAACGGGTAAATGGGATAATGGACTAAAGGGTTTAAATCTTGAAGAATGATAATTGAAGAAGATATTTTCTTATTTTTAAAGTTGGAGATATTTGAAAATGACTCAAAGTTGAACGAGGGTATTTACATTTTTTTCCTTATATTACATAACATTATTGGCTGCTCTGTGAAATTCCTGTAGTGTTTTTCTGCAAACTCTAATCAATTTCTTTTCTTTCATCAGTGTATCTGTGCAAATGGGAAGCCTGCATATGTGACCATCAAGCTAGGCAACAAGAAGGAAGCGAAGACAAGTCAAGAACGAGACCGTGTGTGGAACCAAACCTTTCAGATCCAATGTGCTCACCCAGCTGATTCAACTATCACCCTCACATTAAAAACATCATGCTCCATATTGGGGAGATTCCAAATTCAGGCCCTGCAGTTACTGGAGGAAGAAAGTTTAATCAATGGTTTTTTCCCTCTCCTCATGGAAAATGGAAAACCAAATCCTCAACTCAAATTAAGGTTTGTATTATGGTTCAAACCAGCAGGGTTTGAACTAAGTTGGGACAAGCTGCTCAGAAACGGGGAATTTCAAGGCTTAAGGGATGCCACGTTTCCACAAAGGTCCAATTGTCAGGTCAAGCTTTACCATGATGCTCACCATTCTTCTACTTTCCAACCTCCTTTTGATCACTGTGGAGCTCCAAGAAGGCTATGGGAGGATGTGTATAAAGCCATTGAAGGTGCAAAGCACTTAATTTATATTGCAGGGTGGTCCTTCAATCCTAAGATGGTTCTGGTAAACATGATCTTATTTCAAAATTTTCTCTTTTTTTTTGTGTTAAATTATTTTGCTGGTCTTCATAGGTTCAATCACATTTTAATTTGGTCCTTATTATTTAAAAGTTTACAAAATGATTCCTCTAATTTTAATTTTAATGTTTTTTTTTCTCTAGTCAATATTGTTAAACTTCCGTTAATATGCCATTAAATTTCACTAACATAGCAACTATATGTCCTTTTAATTCTCTAAATATACATGATTTATATTAATAAAAAGAACAAAATAGATAATGGAGTGAAATCTACTCATTAGCGTGGCATATGATACAATCTTTGTTAAATGGCTTAGGTGAGTTAATACGAATCATGCATATTTAGAGACCGAGATGACACAAGGTTGTCCACAGAATTTAACCAAATGAAGGTTTAATGGCAAAGACTAAATTTAAAAAAAAATTAAAATTATAGGGACCAAATTAAAAATTGAGTAAAACTATAAGAATCAATAGAGTAATTTAACCCTATTTTTTTTCCTTCTCTGTGTAATTTTTAGAAGCTTATATGCTTTTTGAGCAGGTCAGAGATCCTGAAACAGAAATCCCATATGCAAGAGGAGTAAAGCTGGGCGAGCTACTAAAGAAGAAGGCAGAGGAAGGAGTGGCAGTGAGGGTAATGATTTGGGATGATGAAACATCTTTGTCATTTATTAAGAACAAGGGTGTGATGAATACCCATGATGAGGATGCTTTTGCATACTTCAAACATACAAAAGTCATATGCAGAAAGTGTCCCAGATTACACCATAAATTCCCCACATTCTTTTCTCACCATCAGAAGACTGTAACTGTTGACACCAAGGCACCCAAATCTGTGAATGACAGAGAAATTATGAGCTTTGTTGGTGGGTTAGATTTGTGTAATGGCAGGTATGACACAGAGCAGCATTCATTGTTTCAAACACTTAATAGCGAATCCCATCGCTATGATTTCTATCAGACAAGTATTGCTGGAGCCAGCCTTAAGAAAGGAGGGCCAAGAGAGCCTTGGCATGATGCTCATGCTTGTGTTATAGGTGATGCTGCTTGGGATGTGTTAACAAATTTCGAGCAAAGATGGAAGAAGCAATGTGATCCTTCCCTTTTAGTCCCTGCAAGTGCCTTAGCAAATCTCATGCCCCAAACTTGCTCAAGCATTCCCATTGAGAGGAATTGGAAAGTTCAAGTGTATAGGTCAATTGACCATGTCTCTGCTAACCAATTGTTTAGAAAGCTTACTGTAGAGAGGAGCATCCATGAAGCTTATGTTGAAGCTATTAGGCGTGCTGATAGGTTTATATACATTGAAAACCAGTATTTCATTGGGGGATGCCATTTGTGGGACAAAGACAAGCATAGTGGGTGCAGAAATTTGATTCCCATTGAGATTGTACTCAAGGTGGTGAGTAAGATTAAAGCAAAGGAGAGGTTTGCAGTGTATGTAGTGATTCCAATGTGGCCAGAAGGATTGCCTGAAAGTGAAACAGTTCAGGACATTCTGCATTGGACCAGAGAAACAATTGCAATGATGTACAGGTTGATTGGAGAAGCAATACAAGAGAGTGGGGAAGCAGGGCACCCAAGAGACTATTTGAATTTCTTTTGCCTAGCAAATAGGGAACAGAAGGGAGAAGGGGAGTACCTCCCACCACATTCCCCTCATCCTGAAACACAATACTGGAATGCCCAAAAAAGCAGGAGGTTCATGGTGTATGTCCACTCCAAGCTCATGATAGGTATGAAAGATTATCATTATATTTAAATTACTAACTTCTTTCCATTCCATAAGTTCTTTCGTTTAGATAGATTAGAAGAAAAGGACAATTTTCACTGGATTAGTCTGAGGGTTAATCCAGTCTTCCTTAGATATTGAACTAAAAATGTTAAAGGGATGAAGTTGAGCATATTAGGTCTCTTTTGAAACTCCTTTTGTTGATGAACAATCAAGACTTTAAACGGGTTATTATTGAAAGGAACATTATCATTAATTACAACAGAATATAGGCAATGTAGGTTTTAAGATGAAATGCAGAACCCAAACAATGGTGGACTAAGCACTAATCAAAACTTCATCTTGCCTTTGAATGAGCTTAAGAAAAATATTCATCAGAAGATTCAGAACCAAACCAAACACACCGTTTTCTTGCTTTTAATCTCAAAACTTGTAAATCTAAAGAAAATAATAAGGTTAAAACAACTTGAGCAATAAGACGTTAAAGATTTCTTCTTGTTGGGGTTACCTCAAATCTGTGTAAATACTAGACTGAAATTTCACTTACCACACAAGCACGTATTTCTATAATTCATACAAGTTATAAGATCTTACCAGTTTCTTGCCCTTTGTTTGCAGTGGACGACCTGTACTTGTTGATAGGGTCCGCTAACGTGAACCAGAGATCCATGGATGGGCAAAGAGACACTGAGATAGCCATAGGTTGCTACCAGTCTCAAGATGGTGATTCCGATAACCAAATGAGTCGTCGCGGTGAGATTCACGCATACAGGATGTCACTGTGGTATGAGCACAGTGGGCGCGCAGAGGAATCGTTGATGGAGCCAGAGAGTTTGGAATGTGTGCGGAAAATGCGATCCATAGGAGATCGAATGTGGGGAATCTATAGCGGCGAAGAAATTGTGGACATGGAAAGCATTCATCTAGTGAGCTACCCTTTGAAGGTGACGCAAGAAGGTTGTGTGGAGGATGTGGGTGATTGTGGGGGTCATTTTCCTGATACAGAGTGTCCAGTGAAGGGGAAGAGATCGAAAATGTTGCCTCCTATCTTCACGACTTAGCTACACAACACAGGACTGGCGGATGTGGGTGATGGAACATTGTAGTATGCGAGGGACACGAGTGCGTATGAAGCTATTTTTTTTAAAAAAATATTTTTTAATTTTTTATTATATTATATGTAATAACTTATTTATTACATTGTATTCGAAAAGAAAAATAAAAAAATCTTTCATTATACATAATGCACATTATTTTATTTTATTTATTTAAAGATGGTAAATTAATTCCTAATCTCATTGATTGTCAAACTTATATTTTTTTTAAAAAATAAATTATTTAATTATTTTTTTTGTCATATTAAAAATAACATTATAATATTATACTTGAACTTTATATCACAACTATGCCCTACTTTAATCAAACATCTAAGTAAATAAATAGCATGAATTATACTTTATACACGTTTAAACGCCGCGAAGACAAACGCCGCGAAGACGATAAGGGAGAAGGAATAATGCTTTGAAAAATAAGCAAGAAGAAGGGTGAGTTTATGCTTTGAAGAAAATGTATTTTTTTACATAAAGTTAAGTGCATTAATTGAACAAATTAATAATATAAGAGATTTTTATACCATAAAAGGCAAGATGACATCATATATAAACAAAAATTTTAGATCCAACCATAAAAAAGTCAAGAGAATTTTTGTCCAAATATACTAAGACAATTATAAATTCTTTTTTTGAGTAATAAAAGTTAGTAAACCTCTTAGAATTTAAGACTTTTCTATGCTTTTATAGAATTTTTAAAAGCCTATAATTACAATATCATCTTGTCCAAAGCTTAGGATCATAAGATTAATACTTTTGCATGGAATTCTTATAAAGGGTAAATGTAGAGCATTCTCATATTTTAGTGCATGTTTGGATTTTTGTTTAAACCTTCCCAAATCATGTTTCAGAAGAACACAAGGATTGATAGCTTCTATACAAACGTGATTTTATAACGAGAATCCAAACACATACTTAGTATAATTATGTAAGAATATATAAGAAAATATTTTAGGAAGAAGGGAAAAGATTAGGGGAAAGTCATTAGAAAGATAATATTCAAAAGTTATTTTTATTCAAATTTTAGTTTTAACTTACTTACAACAAAAAAGAACATTAAAATATATAGTTAATGGCTTGAGCTTATAGACAAATGACTTTTATAAAACAACTTTGAGAAAGTTACTTTGATATACACAATTTACATGTGACATGAATTATGAAAATACTTGGGACACTAATACTAACTTTTAGTACATTTCTTTTAATAAAACAAAAGGATAACAACTCATCAGGGGCAATGCATCCTTTTTGAGTAACTCATACCATAAAGAAAGATTCTGATGATTTTTGTAAACATTAAATTCTTTATATAATAATTTTTTTTTTACCAAAATTGCTGAGCCGTTAGTTTATGTCTTTATGTCATAAGAATAGAAGTCTTGAGAGTTTTGCATGTGAATATCTTATAACACAATTTGACAAGAAAAACCTTGATAAAAAGTATTGACATAAATAGAGTCTTTAATTGTCTAGATAGGTTTTAAACTTTGATAAAATATATTGGCTTGAATTGAACCATCATCAATGTCTATTTTTTCTATTTGTGGTTGTCTTAGTATGAATTCGTTGGAACAAGGACCTAGAAAGGTACAAAAGACTACTCTAGCATGGATAGAATAATGATTTAAATCACATATAAACACCTTCAACTTCCTAATGATTCATGCCTTTTGAAAATAGAAATTTGTGAAAGTATTCCATTTATATGTGCATTTTAAATAAACAAGTGTTTAGCTAAATTAATCCAATACAGCATATAGAGTACGAAACTTAATGCAACTACTTGTTTTTTCAAAGGGATTTCCCATAGATGACATATGTAGATAATTCTTTTTAGTTCTATTTATTATGTGCATGTTTGGATGGGCAATGGTTTTTTTTAAATCACGTTTCAGATAAAGCAATAAATTATTATTTTTACGTATCATGGTTAAATAAACAGAATTTTTAATTTTTACACCGCAAAACCAAACACGTTATATCATGTAAGGGCAAAATACCATTGAAAGAGTATCCAAAAGTTTGAGGATTGGTTGTTTTTATCACAAAAATAATTGTAAACTTCTAAAGGTGAAAATTCAATTACTACAATATAAAGAATTGCCAAACTTTAAAGGTATCATAAGGCTTCTTCTGTGACAAAAATTATAATTTTAAAAGAGGATGAGATGTCTTTAATCAACTATTGTCATCTTGTTTTATTAAAAAAAGTATTGTACTAAAAGTTAATATTATTATCTTGAACGACTGTAACAGTTTGTGTCATATGCAAATTATGTGTATCTAAAGCAATTTTCTAAAAGTTGCTTTATAAAAGTCGTATATCTGTTTGCTTGGTCCTTCAACTATATATCTTGAAACCCTTCTTCGTTGTAAGTAATTTGAAGTTGAAGTTTAAATAAAAATAACCTTAGGTGTTATTTCCCTTATGACTTCTCTCTAAGCTTTTCCTTTCTTCCTGAAATTTTCTCATATATGTTCTTACACAAAAGATATGAGAATGCTCTATACTTGTCTTTCTATATAGATCTATACCCAAAGTATATTCAATAAGACTCCTCTTAAATGCTTGTTGATTTATTTGCCACATAAACTTGGCCACGTGAATAATGAAATATTTTAAATTAAATATTTAATTCAAAGAATGCGAAATAAATCTTTCCATTATTTAATTTTTTTTAATTTTACAGAAAATTCCAAATATTATCCGCTTTTAATTTTTATTTTTTAAATCTTAATGGTTGCACTTTCTTTCACTCTTACGAATAATATTATGCTATTTTATTATATTTGTGACTTATTTGTCTCGTTATACATTATTAATAACCAAGTTTTGCACCTTAATATGGCTGTTATTTTATAGAACAATCAAACATAGAACTGTATTCTCATAGAAATTGAGATATTTGTTTAATTCCTAATTATATTTTATCACGTGTAATAAAATTTTTTAAATATTTATTATCAAATTTTTTTAAAATAAATTACACAAAATTATTTTTTTAATATATATTTTAGTCTAATTTTAAATTTTTAAACTAAAATATTTTCTATAAAAAAATTATATAAGAGGGTATTTTAATTTTAAAAAATATATATGTTTACATTGAAAGATGATATTGTAGTAAAAAAAATTTAAAATTAAACTAAAATGTACCATAATTTTTTATTTTAAAAATAAAATAAAGATTCATATAATTTTAACAAAATTTAAAAAAAAAATTATATAATTTATTAATATTTTAATAAATATATAGCACATTATAAATTTTTTTAAATGATTAAAAAATTTTTAAACAATTAAAATATTATTTTGATCCTTCACAGATAAGATTTTTTTAAAATTTATTTTCTTATAATATTATCTTTTTAATTTGAATCTTGGCAAATAAAGTATTTTCAATTTTAATCTTTTATAAAATTATCTTTTTAATTTAGTTCCTTATATATAAGTATCTATTAATTTAATTTTTAACAATTAAAATCATTATTAAGAATATCTTTATTTCAATCTATTAGATATGAAATTAGCAAATATAAAATTTCATAGCAAACTCCCCCATTGCATAATCTCATTTCGCTGCGGGGGTGGGGGGAGGGGGAAGAATTAGAATTAATAATTCAAAATTAAAAAAAAATAATTTAAAAAATTTATTATTATTATTTTAAGGTAGATTACTACTTATTTTAAATAAAATATTTTAAATCTAATGATAACAAATCTTTTAAAATAAATTTTTTAATTATAAATCTTTAACTTTAATTTTTAAAAAAAAAGAACATGGAAATTTGGAGTGATATTTAACTCGGATATCACATCATCGGTGCGAAATATTATATGTATTGACACGAATAAGTGTTCTCACAGTCAATTTGCAGACCACTTCAGTCTAAACTGAAGATATTCCTTTGATGAGTCAATGTACTTCAGTATTTCCATTAAATCATCACACTGAAAGGGCTTTGGCTTCTCAGTATCCGACAGGTTTTGAACCTCAACAGTAACTTGCTCTAAGTAATGCCTCCAACATCTGAACTGAGGTTCATCTTTGCAGCAACTTGGATTTTCTTCTCTGTTTAACAATTCATGAAAGATGAACTGCAAATTCATAATAACCCGACAATCAATTACATAAAAAAATCTCACTAAAAAACAATATTTTACCTTTAGTGAATTTAGTTTCAAATATAAGTATGCTGTTTCTATACTCTGCAAAGTATGATCAGATTACCTTTATAAAATCCCTGTGGTTGGGGAGTGTTTCTACTTGTAGAATACTCGGCTGACAACTACAAAGTGATCCATCTAAAAGATATGGGTAAGCATACGAGGGTGTGAAAAAACGAAGAGACCATGTCAAGCATTGGATTTTTGGAGGTGGAGAATTAACTTGTGATTCTTGCACTTGGCCTGGCCAGAGAATCTCCTGTGCTTTGAAAAACTAGCAATAAAGCCAAAAATAAATAAATAAATAAACTGCATTGAAATGCCGAACCCATCACTATGAAATACATATTGTGTTTTGAGAAAATTGTTAAATATGCTTGATTCATAAAAATAAGTAAACTAAGTGAATTATAAGTAGACTTAATATTAAACATTTATATATTTATTTTTAAGTTAAATTATTTTATCAATCTTCATAATTTCTCTTAATTTTTAATTTGATTTCTATAATTTAAAAGTTTGTAATTGATTCCTATAGTTCTAAAAATGTTTAATTTAATTTCTGCTATTAAATCCCCATCAACATGTCATTAAATTCAACTGACACAGATAATCATATATTATATTGATACTATGAATAAGGTATATTATTTATGTCAATTCATCTAGTTACATAACACAATCAACATTACGTGCCATAAGAAAGGAGATTTCATTGAATCATTTGCTTTGACTCCCATTTGTTGGTAAGAATTATACATATCTAAAGTATTAAAATAGCGTATGTTTGATCACAAATTAAATTAAAAATTAAATAAAATTATAAAAACTAAGAGAGAAATTTAACCTTAATTATAATTCATTCGAGTTACCATTTTTTAATAAAGTATGGCAACCTGAAAATTTCTCCTTTGTGGATACGTACCTGTCCATAAAGATAAGTTAAATGTACTGCTGGTTGTTTAAACTGCTCAATACATTTCCTCACAGCAACATCCAGACCAGGGCGACCCCCAAGATACAGATGGAGTGTGGCAGAAGGCTTAAATGAAGAAGCCATACCACAGAAAGAAGGAAAAACATAACCTTCATAATTGAACCGTTCAACTTTTGGAGCATTAACCTCAACATCCAGTGGTGTCTTATAACCCATGTTTGACAAAGATATAGTTCTAAGACGAGCACCCAAAAGCTTGATCCTCTTGCATGAGTAGAAGCACAATTCCATAGTCTCTAAAGTGGGATGTTCAATAACAAATTTATCTTCATAATCACCAAACAATGAGCCTTTTACCTTGAAACGGTCAGAAACATGAATTTGACTTGGTCCATGAACTAGAAGGGTACTCAGATTTGGAGCTTCAATCTCAAGCCTACGCTCAATTGTTTGTTCAACATTCACATATTTAAGCTTGGGAAGGTCATGAATTTTCAGAGACCTCATGTTGCCAATTTGTGTCAGAGTAAGCTTCTCAAGCAAAGGGGAATTAGACAAGATCTTCTCCACACTACAGCTACTCACATCTACTCTCGACAAAGTTAACTCTATAAGGCAATTAGACAGAGCTCGATCAACAGAAAATGATGATTCTATACGAACGGAGCAACCCTCTATATGTAGTGTGATTAAGGGTTTTGCAGCAAAAATGGCTTGAGGCACGGAGTAGGTTATCGCAGGAACAATGATCTTTAAGTGCTTGATATAATAATTCAAAACCAAAGAAATCCAATCACACAAGTGAGCCCTGAAAATCAGGTAATTCGTGCCGTCGATGTCGTTGTCGGAGGGGTGTCTTTCTTCAACAAACTTAAATTCCAAAACGAAGCTTTGGATTATCGCCTTGTTCTCAATCCGAAGGGTGCCCAAGGAATCATCGATCGACTTGATGAAATTCTGGATGTTCAGAAGATTCTGCTCCGATGCGCTTCTGCGAAATTCTCTGCGGAAGGAGAAGTTAAAGACTGGAAGTAAATTCCAAATTCGAAGCCAGGATTTCGAGAGAACACTGGCACGAGCTGCACCGGGTGAGGGTAAGAGGAGAAGGATGTGAAGCAAAATGGGGTCCGGCAATTGAGTTATCATATCAGAATCAGTAGTGTCATCGTTGTCCTTTTGGAATTTGACCTCTGTCTCTTTGGTTCTGCAAAATTCTTGTTCATCATCGTGACAGTTGAATGATCCTTCCACCATTTTGAAACTCTTTGATCTTTCTCTGATATCTTTGCTTTCATGGAAATGGGAAGCGATGAGGTTGAAAGTAGAAAAGTTGTGGGTTTCCTGGTTAAGCTCATTACCCCAACACAAAGTAAAGGCAACACAAAACTAAACGAAAGGAAAAGCTGCGGGGTGGACGTGTACCTTTTCTTTTGCGACTTTGACTTAGCTGCTCTTGTACCGTTAAAAAACAGATTAAAAAAAAAAAAAAAGGAGTTGTCACATTATCTACGGGTTATAAATAATAAATAAAAATCTTACTTTTATATATATTGATTATATATATTTTTATTTTTAAAATATAAATAAAGAATTCAAACCTTCTAAAGTGTGAAAGTTATAAGATGCTATGAGGGAGAGATAGATGGAAGAGAAAAAGTAGATGAAAATAAAGGGAGTGTATTCTATATATTTTTACTCTTTATATTACTATTTTTTTACTTTAAAGATACTTATTTAAATCTATATTTTAGTGGATCTAAATTATACTTTTAAAAATTTATCTTATATTTTAGTCTATTTATAAATTTTGATTAAACTATATTCTATTAATCTAAATATATGTTATTTAAAACTAAAAAAAATATTTAAATAGAGAATATTTTGGTCAAAAACATTAAAATTAGACTAAAATAAAAGATAATTTTTTATTTTAAGGGAGATTTATATATGTATTAAAAATATAAGAGAAGTTTGTGTAATTTTAATAAAACTCAAAAGAGATCTATATAATTTAGTTTTAAAAAAAGATAATATTTTTATCAATTTGGTTTGGCTTAAATATATACTCTCCTACATTTATAAAAATTTTAATTTTAATCTCTCTTGTAATGTTATTTTTTTATTTCTTTTAAATGATCCAATTTTATTATTTACAATTGACATCAAATTTAAGAAATTTTAATAAGTTAATAAGAGCCATAAATAAATAAATAAATAAAACCAAAATACCAAAAACTCCCCTTAACTTAAGGAATTGTGCAACTTTAAAAGTTCATTAAACCCCCCCAACAAACAATTAACTTTATGTAAATACCTCTCCATTGATATTTTCATCTAAAACTTTAGAAACCTTAAACCTTAAATCCTAAATCTTTAGGAGATTGGGTTTGGGACAATTTTGAATTTCTTCTCTCAAATGTTATCATTTAGAATATCACTAGTATTAGGGCTCCCTTTCTCCTTTGTTTGTTGATAATTCAGTTCAATGGAATGTTTTAGTGGATGGTAGGTTTAATGTTAAATCAACATATAAGCATATTACTAATGCAAAAGTTAAGGGGAATAATTTGTGGAAAGCTTTGTAGAAGATAGAAGTGCCACAAAGGGTTAAAAATTTTCTTTGGTTGGTTAGCCATGAAAAGGTCCTCACTAATGTGGAATGACATAAAAGATGTATTATTATAGATGATACATGCCAAATTTGTAGTAATCAATTTGCGACAATCATGCAAACATTAAGAGATTGTACCATAAGTCAAAATGTGTGGAAGAGACTTGTTTCGATGAATGGGTGGCACTCCTTTTTCAATGTGAATTATTGGAACTAGATGAAGTTAAATATGTGTAGCAAAAAGATGGTTCAATGGTGCGAGGATTGGCAAAGTTGGTTTGCAACCACTACTTGGACTTGGAAGCATCACAACAATATGGTTTTCCAAAATAACATTTCTACAATGGAGGAGCTTTGGAACCACATTCATATCTAGGTGTTAGCTTGGTCAATAGCCTTTCGTAATTTCTCCTTCCAAGAAGGTGTTAAAAGGCTAAAGAAACACATCAGATAGGTTGGGATCCTCCTCCAGAAGGGTAAAGTAAACTAAATGTTGATGGGTCTATGACGAGTAATAAAGAGCGTGCTAGTTATGGCAACTTGATAAGAAACAGGTAGGGAGAGTTTAATATTGGCTTTTGTTTTGATTTGGGAAGTTACAACGTCCTTCATGCTAAGCCGTGGGAAATTTTAAGTGGTTTGAAAATGGCATAGGACTTTAGGCGTTGAAGTGTAATACTTGAAGTGGACTCTCAGAGTGCAGTTTCATTGGTCACTTAAGATGAAGTTCAAAGTCACGTGGAGCTTAATCTTATCTATGAGATTCGTATAATCCTATAAAGGGATTGAAAGATTAGAGTTTGTCATATCCATCATAAACGAGATTGGACAGCAAATAACATATAAACATGGCTTATGACTTCATGCTAGGGTTGCAGATTATCCAAAGCTGCCTTAGTATGTTTAGAGATTATATTTCCAAAGATGCTAGGGGGTGGTCCATTTGTAGCTAGTTTATTTTTGGTTTTCTTTTTTTTACCAAAAAAATACCAACCTATCAAAAAGGAAAAATTACATATAAGGATCCAAGCTTTGCAAAAATTATAATAAAAGACATTAAAGATTTAAATTATTTTCAAGGACCAAAGGATCTAATTTTATGTCTAAAAAGATGAAAATGTCATTCATTACCTTGTTGGTGAATCAAAACATGATGCCTTAAGTTTCCTCTCACTTGCACTATTGAACACCAACACTTCTCTCCTTTAATTAATTTAAATCAATTAGTTTTAAATTCAAATCTATATGATAAATTTAAATTTAAAATAATATGATAATTTAAATTTGAATTTGAATTTGAATTTAGTTCTAGATTTGGATTAAATAATTGGTTAAATTTAATCCATTAGATAGACTTAAATTTAAACTAATATATTTAATTATGATTTGATTTGATTTGATTTGATTTGATTTAAAATAATATATTTTAAATTAATCAAATATATCTGAAACCCTAATGAGATACATCTATAATAAAAAAAAAAAAGGAGAAGGCTTAGGTATCCTAGAACGATAAAACAAAAGAAAAATCCTAGAGAGAGAGAGAGCATACGGACAGTGTACGAGGCAGCCTAGAGAGAGAAAAGAGGAGAGTGTCTTCTCTACCAAGAACGTGTATAACGTTGGTTAGAGGTGCTAGCACGCTGTTTGAATTGAGCAACCGTTTATGTGGATACTGGTAGAGGGAGCAGATTTGATGATCAGTTTCTGAGATCCGAAAGTGAAAGATAAATATTTCTAGATCTACTTGATTTAAACGACATTGATGGATCTATAGAAAGGGATTCAAAGTTTTAATTTTTTCACTGTGTGTCCTAGAATTCCCAACAGATAAAGATCAAGTCTCATATGAATACAGATTAGGACAATAAAAGTTTAAGTAACGGTTTTCGATTGTTCTTTGATATGGTTATGATTTGTGATAATCTAATTAGGAGTTATCAGATATGGCAAGAAAGAATCATGTGTTTGTTTTAAAGGGAGCATCTTCTAGCAAATTCAAGTGTATGAAAATGATATTTACAAATTTGCATACTTTTATGCATTGTTTCAACGAGTTTGTTTAGAACTAATAATGTGTTTCTGTTTTATAAGTATCATTTATAACAAAGTGCTCTCCCTAATAGTTCAAGAAAACTATGAAATTCATAAAAAATAATAATGTGCTTAATATAATAGTGGATCAAATAGGATTTATATAGTTATTGGTTATTTTTTGCGAGTTCCTAATGTTGTTGTGCTTAGTAGTTAAATTTACTGGTCATAATATTATGTTTTCCTAATGTTGTTACAAGTTCCTTAAGGCAACCAAATGTAATTTTCTTAAAAATCCTTGTATATTAACAAATTAATTGGCTACTTGTCAAAACTTAATAGTAACTTTCTTGAAACTTGCTAATAATGGTTCCGAGCCCTACTAGTCACTTTCCTAAAACTTGTTAATTATGGTCCTCACTCAAAGTAACTTTAGTAATTTTCTTTAAATCTAGTAGTAACTTTTATAAAATCGGTTAGTAATAATCTTAAAACGTAATAGTAATTTTTTTTTACATATGGGCTGCAAGGTTATAAGTTCCCTAAAATTTTCATCATAACTTTTCTTAAATCTAGTAGTAATAGTCTTAAAAACATAATAGTAACTTACCTACATATAGGTTACAAAGTTGTAACTTCTTAAAATTTTATAATAAATTTCTTTAAATCTAGTAGTAATGTTCTTAAAAACCATATGGTAATGATCTTAAAACTTAATAGTAACTTTTTTACATTTAGGTTAGAAGGCTATTAGTTCCCTAAAACCTAATAACAAATTTTCTTGAATCTAGTAGTGATAATTTGAAAATTTAATAGTAACTTTCTACAAGGTTATAAGTTTTTTAAAATCTTATAATAAATTTCTTTAAATTTAGTATTAATAGTTCTAAAATTTAATAGTAACTTTTCAACATTTAGGCTATAAGGGTATATAAGCTTCCTAAAATCTGATAGTATCTTTTTTAAAACTAATAATAATTTCTTGAACCTTAATAGCAACTTTCCTCCATACTAAGTTTCCTAAAATATCATAGTAAATTTTTTTAAACCATAAAAGTAACTCTTCTAAAATACATTTTAAGGAAAAAGAGCCAAATTTCATAAACAAGATCTAGTGATAAATTCCCTTAGACCTTATCGTAACTTTAGTAAAAGTAAACTATAACATTACTAAGCTTAGGTGGTAATTATCTCCTGTGTAATTCAATACAATGATGTGCACAAGTTAGACATAAAGGCTAAATCATTGAGGGAATAAATACTACATACACAAATAGTAACTTGTAGCATAAGAAAGTTTCATTAGTTACAACTTCACCAATAACTATAAATAGCTAATCTAATGTCCCCGCTTTTGTATTTGTCATATGCAATAACTACGTGTAACCTTCTTATGTACAACCAAGCTATAAGTGATGCATGTGCAAAAAAGCTTATATATATTTATATACAAAAAAGGCCTAACTTGTAGACTTTGAAGATGCAAAAGATCACTTCCTTTACAAAAGCTATAAACAAAACCACTAAGTATCTCTACTGACGACCGAGTTTCCATTATGTCACTAACAAGCTCCTTGTATCATAAAATCTTTTTGACCCAACTACACCAAAAATATTTCAAGCATGTTACCATATTTGAAACCAAAGCAATATTATCACACAAATGATGGTAAGAAAACTAAAATCAAATAGTAATAACTCTAAAAGTAACTAATTTTATGTTGTTTCACACAAATGATTGTGTCAAACCTAAATCTAGGTAGTAAAAATCATAAAAGTCCTTTGTAATTTTATGACAAATACAAAGTTTAGATGATTCTGCAAAGAATCTTTACTAAGGAAAAGCAGAAAATATTGACCATTAGGCATGGGAATTCACTTGTGAGAGGAAAGGAAAGGGACATTTATAGGTTCAAAAATGGCTACTTACTAAATTTCACATTACCTTAGAAAGATAGGAGATCAATAATTAAAAAATGAATTCCTTGTTGAACACTTTTACCAAGTCTTGCTCATGCCATCTCTCTTCTTTTTCATGAGAAAGTTTAGCATGAAGGACTTATGAAGGAGAAAAAAATGATGAGAGCAGAGGAACAAATGGTAGGAGGAAAATGAAAGGAGGAAGAAAAGGGGAAAGGAAGCAACAAGAGGCAAAAATATTGAAGGAAGAAGCACAAGGTAGAAAAAGAAATGGCAAAAAGGAGAAATAAGGATTAGGTTGATTGCATAAAGGAGAAAATAGGGAAGGCATTTTTGTCCATGGATGGTCAAAATTTGATCCTTAAAAATAATTTGAATTTTTAAGGTTCCTTATTATAATTTTTGCAAAACTTGGGTCTTTATATGTAATTCTCTTTAGGAAAAAACAAACAAACAAATAAACCCAAAGTGGTAGATCTACTTACTCAAGTGGCATTGAAGGACATTTTAGTCATTCTCCATGCTTTCCCCTTTCCCAGACCATCTTACTCCTCCTTTCCAATTACTTTCCATTTCATAGAAGGTGATGAGAGTGAGAAGTATGAAGCAATTGGAAATGAAGAGGAAGATGGTATAGGAAAGGAGAAATGTAGAATAATGACTAAAATGCCTTTTAATGCCATTTGGACAAGTGCATATGCTACTTTGGATGTGTTTTTGCTAAATTGGCATATTTTGTTTTCTTGCTAATGTGAGTTAGTATTATTAGGATTTTGGAAGGAAATGCTAACAGAGAGAATATGTTGCATAAAATTAAAGTTTGATAGCCTTCAGTCAACTTTTAAAATTAAAGGGAATAAATTACATAATCTCATAAGTTGAAGAAGGTTCTTTGCATTTTGGCTAATAAATAATGTCTAAATCAACATGTAGAATTAAATTTTGGATGAATGATATAACAAGATAAAATTGGATCATTTTAAGAATTAGGAGGATGACATTAATTACTTTTGTGCTTATAGACCAAACTAAAATTTTTATGAAAATAAAAAGACCAAAAGCGTGTTTAAACCATTTGAATTAAAGAGGAGATTTAGCTAGAAGATGATATCTTCATAAAACTACTAAAAAGTTTCTTTTTCCTTTATTCTATAGGAAAAATTGATTTTATTTGATGAACAAAAAAGACTCAAATGCAAAATGATTGGCTAAAACACACTTTTGTTTTCTTAACTTTATTTTAAGTTTTATTTTTGTCTTTCAACTTTATTTAGTTTCAATTTAGTTCCTTAATATTTCCTTAGGTTTCAAATTTAATAATGTTAGAGGGGACAAAATATTTGAGTAGTTTTTGAAAATTAATAGCCAAATTAAAACAAAATGAAATTAAGGGATGAATGTGAAACATGAGGTAAAGTTAAAGGACCAAATTGGAACCAAATAAAGTTAAGGGACAAAAGTGAAATCTCAAGTAAAGTTAAGGGATCAAATTGAAACTAAATGAATTTAAAGAATTAAAATAAAATCTCAAATAAAATTAAAGGACTAAAAATATATTTTTATCCAAAATGATTTTATTATAGGAAAAAAATGACTAAGTTTTACGAACAAAAGAATTATTATTATTTATGTGTTTGGAAACAATTAGCATCTTAGCCTCGTAACAAAAACTAAAATTTTTTTCTCTAATTTGATATGAGAACTTTAAGAATAACATTATTATGAGAAAATACTAATATTTTGTAATTGTTAGAAAGACAATAAGAGATTTTATAATTATATATTTTATTAAAATAATAAATAGTTGAATAAATTACAATCTCATCATCTGAAGTTAAAAGTTACTTTACATTTTAGTTTAATTTTAAAATTTTTTACTAAGATATACTTTATTAATCTAAATTCATATTTTTTTTTAAATTCAAATATCTTCTTTTGGATCTAGCAACTCAAAAGAAAAAACTTGGTGACAAGAGAATTTACTACAATGATAAATAAATTTATTACTTAGAACCAAAATTAGACTAAAAACAAATTTTAAGGAACTAGTTCTTTGATAAATCAAGTCCAGGCAAATACAACAAAAAGTTATATAGAGTTACAAATTTTGATTCCTAACAATTAACTATAAGTTAATCAATTTGTATAAAAGAGAAAAGAAATAAACTTCAAAATTATCATCTTTCAACATGGAAGGCATATGTTACACTATTTGTTGGTTGACAAATGATAATCAATTTAAAATTTTGTTAAATTTAATAAAAGCAAAATTCACTTCTATTATTTTTATTTATGCATATTTAAATATACTTTGACAAAAAACAACTATGAAAATAAGTTACCAAACAACATAGATCCTGTTTACTTTTCTGTTTTAAAAATAATTTTTTGTTTTTAAGAACAAAAAAATAAAAAAAATTATTTGATAATGTATTTTCTATAAAGTGTTTTGTAAAACATAAAAATAGAATTATGTTTTAAAAAACAAAAAAATTAGAATATTTTTTAAATGTTTTGTAAACTTTTATTCTATAAAATAACAAAAAATAAAAAATAGTGATTTTTCAGAATAATAATTCAAACAGATTTTTTAATTTTGTTTGTTTTCAAAATTTGTTCTAAAAGATATTTGTTTTAAAAAAATTAAAATTAAAATAAAGTCAAACAAGCCCATAACCTCAAACCTCTAATTCTTTAAAAGAAAATAAACAATATATATTTTGATTAACTAAAAAAATAAATTAAAATTAGACTAAAATGTATATTTTAAAAATAAAAAATAGATATAATTTTAACAAAAGTTAAAGAAAAAGAGCATAATTTACTCTAAATAATTATGTGATCAGTGAATCAACAAAAAAATTATAACGATAAGTAAATAAATATTTAAATATAATTTTAATTTTCATTGTATAAATTAAAAAGTATATTGATACATGCATTAGTGTAAAAATACTAACTTTGATTGTTTCCTCTTATCATTTCACTTTTATATTAGTTCGATGTGAGAAATGTAAAAAATAATTGTGATTGGAGGGAACCAAATGCAACTCCATTTTGGAGGAAACCAACTTTAAATAAGTCACCATTCCACCATTAACCTTTCAATTCACTTTTCGATTCTACAGCTATGAAAGAGCTCAAACTCTTTGGAACTTGAATTTTTTGTTATCTGATCATCTTAAGATTCAATCAATCGTCTCAAAATTTGAAATAAACAATATTTCATAACCATACAAAAATTTTGTAAGACACTCGAACAGTGAAGAGTTCGAGCTCCACGGCGCTCGCTCTCCCTGTATTCCCCCTTTCGAATATCAAGCTTGTATTCTAATCTAAACCAGGATTGGGTTTTGAGCATGACAGTTAAGAGAATGTCAGAACTCAGGATATAGTGCAATGGTGGCAAAAATAAAAAAGAAATACACACTAGTGTATTGATGTTTTCGTTTTCAGACTTTGAAAAGATTAGAAGGTGCAGCTATGTCCATCTTCTTCCATTCTCTATCGATGTCTTCCACCTTTGTATTAGGGTTTCTATAATTACAGATGCAATTCTTTGATAAATAATTGACGGCATCCAACAAGCATAGAGTAATGCCTACACTTCGTAGCATCATTTAAAAAAACTCAAAAATCGAAGAATGTCATCTGAGGAGGATACTTTTCATCCATCACTTGCAGGCAAAACATATCCTCGAGGGAATTGACATATTGGTCTTTAAAAGATATACTTTATCTCAATTTGACTCCAAGATCTGAACATCTCCTGTTAGTTTTCCAAAAACTACTTTGTTTTTAATAACATTCCCACATTGAGCCTGTTAACAAATAAGTAACAGAAATAGGTGACGGCCTCAGGTAAAGCTACTGTGATTGTTAAGTATCCAACCGCCACTGAACACAAGTCATGATAGAACACTAAACTACACTAAGTGGCCACAATTCCATTTTATTTAGGTGCTCTATCATGACATGTTTCAATAACACTGAACTTGTTTCAATAATAATTGGGCATTTTCTGGCTATCACATAAGCTACGTCACCTATCTTTATTAATGGGCTTAATGCATGAACTATATTGAAAAAGTACCCTTTGGAATACTAAAGTATAATTCACTCTACATCCTTCCTCAATGACTGGAGTCTTCAGCCCAGAATAAGCATCATTGCATTTTGCTCCTCGAAACAATCAGACGCCTATTGGTCTTCCTCGAATTTGAGCTCACACATTATTACTGTCAAAAGAAGTATAGAAGATTTGCTCAAACCATTCAATCCTGGACAAGATTCCAAGCCTCCCCCATCTGCAGCCATAATAAACCTAAGATTAGATTCAAGCAAATGGCAAGTAATTTAAAAATGCAGACAAAATTCGTAAGAAAAAATTCATAAAAAATACCATAACTTAACAAAAGACAATTGGAAAGAACATAATTAATAATGATATATTACATAATAATAGCTGATCAAAAATACAAAATGAAACAAGTTCTGTTATGTGAAATAGCCCTGTGTATAATTATGAGAACTCCACAAGCAAACTACAAGAAGACTCCTATTCTCGTTGATACCATGTAATGAACCACTCCATCCCAAAAGCTGTGAGGTAAAATTCCATAATTGGTTTTATTAATATCTTCAACACCCTCCAACTCCCTATCATCCATCGCATACATTACTGAGTATCCCAGTAACTTCTGAAGATCCTTACATGGTCAGTTGCCTAAGCACTTGCTAAAGAGATATGTACGTCAACATTTTCTGGTCTTAGGGGAAATCAGATTACGATCATAACCAATAACATTAACCTTTGTTTTACCGGGGAGACTGACTGTTCATGTTACTCTGACTCCCTAACGATAGAACTTATTCCTGAGAGAATGCTGATTCAGAGTAATCAATTTATGCTCAAGTCAGAAAAAATTACTAACAAGTGCATTTTGACCTATAACGTTTCCAGCCCTGGGTTAATGCCCTTCATCAAAGTCCAAGTTCTGTTAAATATGAATCTGAGAAAAATAGTACCAACAACCAGTAGACTTTACTGGAAAGGTTTCAGCTACCAATGCGTCCAAGGTAACTAGGAGGTCACACAATCCAGAAGCAATTGACCGTATTATTTCACCATGGATTGTTACCCACACAAATCAAGATCTAGACCTTCTCTTGCAAATATTAGAAGGCTAATTAAGAGACAGGCCTATAAGAACAACCTATGTGGAAAGTTTGTCATCCTACAACTTTTCAGCTAGCTCCAAGTAAGCGATCAAAGTATAATGCCATAGGAGTTCTTACACAATCTCCACGGTTACTGATACTATCCAATATACTTCTCTGGCTTTCCATTTCAAAATAGGATATGGGATTGAAAAAAGAAATAATAACAGATAATGCAAACAGGAGGACCATTACATCGACTATCAGAGTTCTCCACCAGTACCATATAAACTAAAGCTTGTGCCTGCTTTACATGAGGAAGGACAATCTTCTCCTGTTCTGCTGGGAAAATCAGTAAAAATCCCAAACACTATGATTTGAACATTATTTCAGAAAGTGGCCTGTCCAAAAAAACCCAGAAAACTCCAAAGGTAGACCCAATGTAAAATTGATAAATAACCCAATAAGATCTGATGTTATCCTTGCAAGCAAAGTATAGGCTACTATCCCTACAATCTGCTTCCCAATATAATAAAAAAATAGGGCAATCTCATAGCAAGAAATGGCAAAAAAAAGTCACCGCTTTGAAAAATATAATTAATCAATCAATTAAAATTATAATACTGATCCAGTTAAATTAATATTTGAAGTTCCTTACCATTCTACTACACTAAATTTTTTGGTTAGATGTCATACTTGAAACAAATGCCAAGATGATCTAATGCTATAGCTCAATTTAGATGAGCAACAAGCAACAACTAAGTTTCAAATGCAGCGTACTGAACCTTACATGATGATATTCAGCATGGTCACACATAGTACAGTTCCATATTTGTTACATCATTCAGACCAATAAAGAGAAGCAGAATACTTGCCTATGAGCTTCAGAATAGCAGCAAGCCTTCAGATACATGGCAGTTCCACAATCCTTTCTTCTGATATTTCATGACAATACAAGCAACGTAAGGGAAACTTGCATATCACAGAGGATCTTGAACAATGAGATTTCAGCACCTCAACTGATATGAAGAATGAGAAACTTCATGATAATATCTGAGATCCAACACTACTGGCAGTTGTTTCCCTCCAAGATTAAAATGGCTATGAAATTGATAGCATGCCTCTCAATTCCTAGTTTCAGATAGATATGTCTACTGCCTCCAACATCCCATCCCACCCTCACCATCGGATCAAACATTTTGTGGTCCACTTTGAATAAATAGTTCAGAGTAGGACAAATTGCAAAACCTATAAAACTACTATCTTGGCGGGTGAAACATACCACTTTCAATAACTCAGCACCTCAAGCAAAACTATCTATATTCAGTGTTGATCTCAGTATGCCACTTACCAATTTGCAGCTGCCAAGATCTGAGTAAATAATTAGGTTTTGAGAGCAAACCAAACAGTGGCACACAATACTTCTAATACAGCTCCATCCAAGTACATTATACTTCTAGCTACCCTCAAACAATAGAGCAACATAACAGAGCACCACAATCTCTCAAAAATTACTGAACTGAAAAACACACGGTAGCTGCGCATTGTTTTAAAGCACTACAGACAAGACAACACCACTTCAAGAAAAAGGCCATATACTTAAACCACCTCTTTTCATGCCAGAAAAAAGCAGTAGTCACTAATACCATGGGCAACTTAGCAGTTAACATAAGGAACAAAAAAGGCTTATACATTTCCACCTAAATGCTCCCAAGATCACAACCATTCGAACATCTGTCCCAGAAATAGAACCAAATAAAGTCCCATGAACCATAACTCCTCATTGAGAAGCCAGCAACTTTAGCTCCGAGAAAAGGACATCTTATTTGTACAGCCGAGAAGTTGTTGGCAATAGAAGTCACCTACAAATTTATACTCCCATTTCTTGATAACTTGTAAGTAGGTTGCTTCCCCTCTTAGTTGCATGATCACAATGACTACTGCCAAATGAAAACTACTGCACCACTAACATCAGCCCTCCCATGTTCGTTTAATCTAGTCTTGGAATAGTTACATATATATTTAACTATCACTCTAACCTAAAGGAAAATATACTCTGTTTTCTGGCAAAACGCAACATTTTGTTCTGTTTACACTAACAAATCAGCAAGCATACATAACCTAAAATGATTAATGCTCCAAAGTCCTCCAGATAGTGATAACTTCAGTACCAGATTTCCATGTACCAAATGCTAGACTAATGCCAAAATCACTCATTCATAATCCTTAACATAGAATGTTTTAAACAACACTGCTCATTTAAATGTGTTGCTAGGTTTTCGACCAGAAGCCTTGATATCAAGAACACAAACTACATATAGAGTTTTCTAATGTTCAAGTACGAAATACTTGTTGTACAATGAACTTCAGCCCACATGATTCAGCACATGGGATGGGAACTCCAAAACCTCAATACGGCCTTCCAAGTTCCCACTCATAACTGACAGAAAAGATAACTTTACCAAGAAGAAAGACTTACAATAATAACCAGACTAAAAAGGCATAACAATAGTAAGAAGAAGCAAAAAAAAAATGTCAATCCACGAAAGATAAAGAGATTAAGATTTCCATCATACTAAGTAATAAACTAAGATGTATTGCAGCAACATAGTGTTTATGATAAAATTAAAGCCACACTAAAAGTCTAAAACCTTATATATGTCAGTTTAGGACTAACAATATATCCAGATAATTGACCATTGATGCCACAAGCAGACAAAAAGCAACTTCAAGTTTCATCTCAGAATCAGATGTTCCCATAAACAACGCTTGTGCCTTTATTCATCCCAACAGCAATTACTTGAACCTCAGCGGCGAGTCGTGTGAGGCTTCTCACGTCCTCCCCCTGAAGTAGCAAATCGCCCGTGCAAAGGACTTTTCTCAGCACCACCCTAGACGGCACCACATGAAACGTAAATGAAACCCAGAAAAATTGAGGAGAAAGTCTAAATTATAATTTAAGGACAAAGCATACCAAATGAGCACCATATCCATCTGTATATGGAGCTGGTAAACCCTCATTCAAGCCGCCAAATTTTGTCCCATAAGGTCCACCTTGATAAATGATGAAGCACAACAAGAAAAAGCCCATGATGAACAATAGAACAATAATAAGTATTTACACTAGAAGTCCTATCTGATAAAAATTATTTTAATATTCAGTATGTTATTTAGGGCTGCAATCTAACTGGATACATGCCTCCTTTCAGGTCTTCAAATTGAATGAATTTACCTCCCAATTATTCAGGGCATTTCATTCAATCACAATTTTAACTTAATAATATTCTGATAACCCACGTTGCTAGATAGTTAACTACAAAGACGCAATGAGGAGATATCTGACAAAGGATCATCAAAGTTCTGCAGAGGACAGAACAATAAATAAGTCATACCAGCGCTCCAGTGTCTACCATTAACAATAGTAAGCTCAGCACGTAATTTCTCAACTTCCCGGGACATGGAAACCATATTTCTCTCCATTGCCTGTCTCTGTTCCATCAACTCTATGTTTGCTTTCTTTTCATAGTCCACCATAGTCCTAGAAAATTAAAATTAAAAAAAAAAATCATTATCATTTTAAAGTAGTTTTGCAAAATTGCACATCAAAAAAGGGATTAAAAATAGAAAAACGAAAACTGCATTAGCAATTAAACCGCACACCTAGTACGCATAAGCTCTTGGTGCAGGCCTTCAATCTCGGCCCTCAACATAGGAATTTGTTGATTATCAGCTTGTAACCTTGCAAGATCTTGGGTAAGTGTCTGAACTTTCCCTGCAAGCTCTTGTTTAAGACTATTAAGTTTCTGGGCCTCGGCTCGCAATTGTACAGCCTCCTTCTTCAAGGGCTCAGTTGCCCGAAGCTCAGATTCCAACTCCAGTCCTTTCTCAATAAACTCCCTTGAACGCAGCTCTTGTTCTGCACGAATGTCAGCAATGGCAAGATTCATCCGATGAAGCTCCTCCTTTGCAGCTGCAAGGTCTCGCTGCATTGCCATTCGGTCCTCAAGCAGCCTCCGATTATCTGTTATCAACCTCTGGATTTCTGCATGCTGCATTTCAAGTTCTTCTTCCAAAATAGCTGGATGAGGAGGCAAACGCGGGCGTTGCATTGGCGGCTCACGAAGAAAAGGCCCTTCAGGCAAATAGCCCCGCCGGTCATTGAAGGCTTCTCTTTCTCTTTGACCACGGTTTCGTTTTGCCATTTGAAGTTACCTAAAAAGACAAGCACAATTACACAACCATGTTGAAACTCTAACTATTGAACAATAAAACCCTCGTCGAGATTTTTAAAAGATTAAAACAAGGCATAAGTTTCTAGCAGAGCATGACTACTAGGTTATGAAAGATAAATAATTAAAGAAAAAAGAAAAAGAATCATTAAGGACAAGACTACGAAACAAATACAAAATTGTAAATTAAAATTGAAATAAAACTGAAAACCCATGCATCTCACAGATGCATACGTACAATTTTCAGAAATTACAGAACAAGCGAAGAACGAAGCACAATTGCAAGTTTTCATGGGTAGAAAGATAAATAAATATAAAAAAGTAAATGAAGAAGAACATTGAACCTTTTGATTCCTTTTTCAGACAAAGAAGTCTCCAACAATAAAACGAGAACGCGGAGCTGAGGGTTGTCGCAAAGGAAAGCGGGGGTCTGCAGGGAAACCAAATTTGCAGAAAGGAGGAGCGATGAAACCAATCGTTTTGTGGATCCACAAGGCAGGCTTTACTCACCATGGATCTGCGGCGTAGGCTTTTACGATGTCGTTTTACGTAAGAGAGTGTTTGGCCACGAATTTTACCAAAAACCTAGGGAGGGGTAAGTTAAATACCGATACAAAGAGATCCAAACATTATTGTTATAATTTACTCTGAGAAATAATAAGTAAGAAAGAAGTTTTAAAAATTAAAGAATTTAGAGATTTGGATATTTAAAAGTTTGTAGGATAATCAATAAATTTTTATATGCAATTTAATGATTTAAATTAAAATTTACTAATTCAAGACGTTTTAATTTTTAAAATATGTTTTTGAACTTAAAAAATAGTGGGATATTAATTTTATCTAAGCTTTGTTTTGATCTTTAGTTATTATTTTGATTATCTTTCACAAATTTTATGAAATTTTAATATACAATTTATTTTTATTTGAAAATAGGTTCAAAGAACTTTTTAACAATAGATATTATTCATTCAAAAAAGAGTTTGAATGAAAAATTATAATTATTTAAAGTTGATTTTATGTAACAGATGGTCATCAAATTTGAACAAATGACTTCTTTCTTAACTTGATACCTATAAGTTAATTAATGACTCTTATAAATCCATCCATAGCCTAAGGATTTTAGAAAATATCAACTAAAGAGTAACCAATTAATTATTAGATTGGAAATGCAATATAATAATCATATCTTAGCTATAAGTCAACTATTAGCCCTTAATAATTGACTCACAATAGTAGAAAAAGTATTTTCAAAAGTGTACAACATTTTTTTTTATGTGTCTAATGGCTAGTTTTTGTATAGTTTTCTATATATTATATTCTAAATAAATTTTTAAATAGAACTAAGTGCTATAATGTGATTTTCATTTTATTTTAACATCTTTAAAAAAGAAACAAATATTATTAAGCCAAAATTTGCATGATCTTTTTCATTTAAGTTATTAAAAACTCAACTTATATATATATATATTCCTTAATAAAGTTTATTTGCTCAATTATTTTTTTTTCCAAAAGCTTTGTAATGCAATGGTAGTGTGTTCCTTGTGAAAGAAAATAATAGTGGGAAAGCTCTTGAAATGCATTTATCTAGAAATAGTGAAGTGCTTTGATTTATAGACAAAAGTAAAAATGATAAAGGCTCATAAATATCTGTTAAATTTGTGAAATTAGTAAAAAAAATTTAAGTGAAAGTTTGTAAATTAGTTATAAGTTTGGATTAGAGCTAAATTATGATAAATTTTGGAACTTTTTTTTTCCTATATTTTTTACATTTTAAATTGTTTAATTGATGCTCTCTTTTTATTTTAAGAAATTTGCATAAAATATTGATCATATCTTACTTAAATACATTTATTTTCCTCCATTTTAAGACATACAATTATTGAAAGAATTCTAAAATTGTTCTCGTTTACTTAAAAATAAATTTTTATATTAAGTATAACTATATATCAAAGAGTGTGATGTTTTTATGCAAATTCATTAAGCTTATGCCCTTCACATTTCAATTATATGTAAATTTGATTAATACAGTTTGTTGGTTTGCTACATCTTCCTTCAAATGACATTAATTATAAGTGTTTTGAAAAAGGATTTAAAAAATAACTTAAATTTTGAAAAATACCCAATTCACTTCTTTTTTCAGCATTGATTGCCTCGCCTAACATATAGGTTTTTCAACACCAAAATACACTTAAATATTTATAATTTACAGAAGACTAATGGTTTAGATTTTTCCAAGAAGCTTCATACTTTAATCAAACAATTTATGGTTTACTAACAAGTTTTCAAATTCCCCCTCTTTCCCATGGAAACAATAACATTTTATTCTTTTTTGCACAAAGTTCTTTTGTCCATTTAGCCAATGGGCTGTTTCGAGCTAAAATAAAATAATCAATTAGATGAACAGTTCATATAATTGAGCCCATAAATTTCTCACTCCTCGAGGGCCTTCACTTCATCAATCTTTTGGGCGTTTCATGACCCATAATCAAAGGTGAAGGGGCATGCCAACCTAGTTGCTTCTAAAGGATGCACATGAAATCCAAACTTCTAAAGCGGCCCAATTAGGATGCTCTGGAGGAGGGGAGAGCTAGATCCTTTCTTATGGATACACGAATTTGGTAAGTAAATTTCCTTTCACAACTAAATATTTTAAAAAATCGATTTGTAAAAGGAGTAAACTAAAATTAGCCATAAAGAACCAAATATTTGTTAAATAGGACTCATTTTTAACATGCTCACCTATATTTTTATCATTAGTTTAGTTTACATATCTTTTTATAAATCAAATCTATTTGAGAATCTCTCAAGATTTTGAGTATTTTTATGAAATCCATACTACTTAAAGCGCATAAATTACAAAATTATTCAAAAGAGCACTCTGACTGATTTGTTTTGGTTAGGTGATTCAAAAGTACTATTTGTACATGAACTAATCTTGAGGTGTTCAATAATGGAGGATCAAGATCTTAGACTTAGACCCACAAAATGCTCTTGGTCCCTTAACAGATGAAGCTACATCACTGACAAAAATCCATACTACTTAAAGGCCATAAGATATAAAATTATTCAAAAGAGCACTCTGACTGATTTGTTTTGGTTAGGTGATTCCAAAGTATTATTTGTACATGAACTAATCTTGAGGTGTTCAAGAATGGAGGATCAAGATCTTAGACTTAGACCCACAAAATGCTCTTGGCCCCTTTACAGATGAAGCTACATCACTGACAAAAACTGATAGGTGACCCTTTTACAACGTCAGTAATGCATATTTTAAATAAACTTCCAGCAAGTTTCCTATGAATGCCATTATATTATGGGACCCTAAAATTCAAACTATTGTGGTTCTTGTCCATATCCACTTAACTCACCTAAAGCAGCCCCTCTCTCTCTTCCAAAGAAAGAAAGAGAGAAAAAATGATGGACAAAAAGTATGAAGAGTAAAACTTTTATTCAAGAATAAGATCTCAATGCTCCCTCTTACAATCAACCATTTTACTACATTTCTGCATAAAGAAGAATTGGTGAAAAGTAAAGGCCTAAAGTAATCCAAGTCATGGGTCCTTCAAAGGATGAGACTTTTTCTATTGTCTATATCTGCAAAAGAGCCAAAGACTTTGCACACGTGTGTTTACATTAGCCAAGCTCTTCCTGACCCCTTCTCTTTCCTTCTTCAGCATTTTGTTCAATATGCTTTCTTTGGTCAAAGCGGCTCAAGATTCCAGTCTCTTTATCCAGATTGGCATTCTCCTTTTCATTCTTACAGTGGGGAAGTTCACAATTGTATCTTCTTCTGCTGACCAACTGCATGTGAAGCACTAAATTCTAAGATGTCTGATAATTATAGTGGCATTGATCAACAATTTTTTTTTTCTCATTAAATGTTTAAAACAAGCTAATCTAAGCAAAGCACTGATTCAGACTTTAGAAGTGTTAGAAAAGGGGAAGAACAAAAAAAGAATTATAGATATAGGAATAGGATTGCATATTATGCAGACCAAGCTAACCCCTAGGGCCTAGATTCTTCTTCCATTGCAAGGCCATATCTTCATAGAAGCAAGTGCAGTGAAAATTCAAATCCTACAAATAATCCTAAAATTGTGATATATGAATTGCTTTGTGTCTTGAACAATTCACAACTAATGGACTATTCACGTTGGTCCACTCTTATATCACCTCTCCCTCCTCTTGTTTAGTTGCTAGGAAATTTTTAGATAGTTTAATCTATATAAGAAGACAAACACTTAAATTATGGCCCTAGACTAGCAAATCATTCCATAACTTTTTTAGCAATTTGATAAGAACCCGGTTAATTTGCACACTATACACCACAAGAGATTAGCATTAGACGATCTTTCTAATGGAGTGTGTGAGGCTTTCTGGCCCCAAAAATTTCACAACTTTACTATATGATTCCAGCTTTGTCCATATGCAAGAAAAAGACACACACACACACATATACATATGTATAGAGGAATTATAGAATCCATGACTTTTTTTAGTCTCATTTTTAACTTTAAAAGAGAAAAGCTTGAGTGGGAATCATGAAAAGCAAATTGAAAAAGCCTTTCTAAACGCCACTGGGTTCCCAGAATGGCTGAAAAAAGTTTCATTTCTTCTGTGGATTTTGTTGCCTTTGTTTCCTGTGTGTAGCATTTAACATTTAATAATGACTCAATGTGTTGACTTATTAGAATTAAGTATAGAATCATAAAAAATTTAGTTCTAGTTTATGAAAGGGCAAAATGTAAAATATAAATTTTAAGATGTCTATTATATGGTTCTTTAATAAAAATATCACATGTAGATATTAATTCTTTTGAAAATATCTCTCTATAAATGTTAAGTTTTTATTGAAGAACCTAATGGTAAATATATAACGAATTTTTTATTAAAAGAAGAGACAGACCAAATCAATCTAAATAAACATGTAATCATGTCAATCATAATTTTTTAATGGGATCCACTTTTGACATATTTATATATTGTTCATGATAGGTTTAATCAACCTACTTTAGTTGACCGGATCTCTCTCAGAATTTCTGTAGAATCATTACCTGAATTGAGTAACAAAGTGGTGTAGGAAAATGGAAGCTTCCAGCCTGGACAAGTCAAGACCAGGACACAGCCTTAGTCCCCCACCAAATGGAGTGAAACTGCTACTGCTCATGTCTTTGTCCTGTTATAAAATCTCCAAATTCAATCACTTAAAGCTACAACAATGACATACAGGAAAACTTCAAAGAAACCAAATAAAAGAAGAGAAGAGGATGTTCTCTTACTTGCCACCTCCATGGATTGAACTGGTAAGGATGGTCATAGTTACTGTCATCTAGATGAACTGATCTAAAATATGTGAAAACACACCATCCTTTTGGTATTAAAATCCCTTTTATTTCAACATCTTTCATGGCCTTCCGGAATACACCCATTATAATATTCCCCATTCTCAAAGTTTCTGTAATAACCTGTACAAATTGAACACAAAAAATAGTTCAGAAAGTATGGGGTTTTATTCTTTTTTTCCTTTTTTTTTTTTTTAATTCTTCAATGAGGAGCCACGTACTTACTGTTTGAGTGAATGGTAATGATATGTAATCGCTCCAACTTAAAGGCTTCCCAAGCTGATCTTTGAGCTTCTTAAGCTTCATATTTTCCTCCTGAGGTTCATTAAAAATTATAAGTAAAACCCGTCAGGAAATAACTTTTTTGACTTTCTTAGAGCTACGTGGTCTGTAATGGAGCAAATGATAATCATAAGTCATATGCCAACACAGACACTTACATAAGCATTTGCAAATAGAGGTAAATACGATCTACCAAAAATAAGTAGATTATTTGGATCCAATTGCAAGGTATTAGGCTTAGTTCTACGTCGAAAGTATAAGATTCTAACGTGAGTTTTATATGAATCTTGGGCTGTCCAATCTCATAAGCTAACTTCTAGAATGTAATTATTCGAAGAGTTCCTATCAACCATCTCTAACATACTTACATATTTTTTCATAATTAGCTCTTTATACCTATCTTTTTATTGATGAAATCTACTTGACAATTTTTCAAAAACCAATATGAAATACCTGAGAAATGACATAATGTTCAAGATATGGCATATATACCGTTAATTGTTGCAGAGCAGCAGGGCATTCTGATAGGTACTTTATAGCTATAGCAATAAGAACAGGCACAGAGTCTTCTCCTGGAATCATCATATCGATTACATTATCTGCTATCAATTTGTCTGTGAAACGCTCACTTGCATCTTTCAGTAGCACATCCACTACATCTCTTGGAACTTTAGAGAGGCCACTATCTCTCTTTGCTTGGATAATTTTCTGCACTAATTTGATCATTTTCTTTTTGGCCTGATGAAACCACAAGTCAAAGTGACTCCAAATTTTATAGGCATTTAATTACGATAAATAAAAGAAATCAATTAATTTTTTAATTGACTTGCCTGTAAAGAATGATAAAGTTTAGTTCCTGGTAGGTTTATGGGTAGTGATATGAATCCAGAGATGAATTCTTGAAAATGTTTCCTTAGAAGCTCCATTTCTTCGCCTAGATCTAAACTAATTAGTGCCTTGACTAGTAATTGAAAGGCAATCTGCATGCATAAAAGGAGTATAAACATCATAATTGCGAATCTCATTCTAAGGGCAATATAATGTATAGAAAATGATTATGAACCCCATTAAGATAACTTTTTCTTTTTTCCACTTTGTAGCTATATGATCTTGGAACTCAGGTACGAGCTAGAGACAACTCAAACATTAATAATTACTTTTAGAACAATAGAAAACATAATGAAGATTGAGTTGATAGAGAGAGAGGATTACTTTGTCATACAACTTTGGAAAAAATTCTTAGACATATTCTAAAAAAATAAATAGACTAAACTAATTATGAATAGATATTTAAGTATATCAGACATGGTTTTTTCTGAAATAAATTGCGCCTATCATATTTTCAACAAACCACGCTAACAAATTAATGATAGTTAATAATAAAATATACAATTTTAATATGGTGGAATCCCTTGAATTTTGTGCGTTAAACTTGATGCGATAGGTTCTACCTCCTCAAAATGGTCTCTTTAAGTTATGTTTTAATAAGATAAAATTCTTATATAATTAAATATTTTATAATTAGTTATAGACCAAGTTTATCTGAGAATGTAAAAATAGCTATTTTCCTAAAAACAACTTAAACATGGAACAAGAAGTCTACCTAAGAATCTTGTTTCATCTTTTTTAATTGTGCTTATTAATTTTGGAGATATATATATATATATATATATGTATAATGTATGTGAAATCCCACACATTGTGAAGTCCTTCATTTAAAAAGATTTCACACAAATTGTGTTTATTTCTTTCCGAAACTTATATCCAAATTCTCTTTTTAGAAGTCACCATAATTTGGAGGAAAGGATAAAAGTTCAGACTTTGAAGATGGTCATAATCACATACAACAAACCCTTTGAGAGAGAGAGAGAGAGAGCTAACACTTTTGGTTTCATCTTGTATGTATACTGGGCGATCCTCGCTCCAATTTGCCATAGATTGTTGGACATAGTCGTGCATTTCTTTAGTAATCTGAGACTTAAGCTGTTTAGACTTGAAGAAACCTCCAATGAGGCCATGTATTCTCCTGTGAAGGCTTCCATTGATAGACAGAATCGAAGACTCCCCCATCAGCTCAGAAAGAGACTTTGGATAAGAGGGAACGAAAACTGTTGCATCACTTTGCAGTACAAATTTATTAACTTCCGCATCCGTCGAAATTATTGTAAGACTCCCAAATATGTGTGACTTAAACACTTTCCCATACCTTCAGCAACCAAAAAAATAAAAAACATGTTTTAGATTCATCTCTTTCTGCAAAACCGTAAGATCATAATAATGAACTTTGAAGCCACTTTTCATGTGATAATAATCGTCTTTGCATATGATTTGAAATAAAGAATTCTGACAACCCAGATGGCTATTCTCAGCTGTTTGCCTCTAAGATAAGAAGCACTAATCAACATGACAACATATGTAGTGTTTAGCTGCGAAATTTTTTTCTTTAAAAAAAAAAAAAAACATGTTTGTCGATTCAACTCTAACTACAAAACCATAAGATCATAAAGAACTTTGAAGCCACTCTTGTATTATCATAATCATCTTTCGACAACCCCAGATGGCTATTCCTAGTTATTTGTCCCTAACATAAGAAGCACGAATATTAGACACGAGACGACAACATATGTTCTCATAGAAGTTTCAGACACCATACAGCTCCCATTCTAAAAACCGGTGCTTCATAGACCATAGCTAAATGCATTGCAGCTTTCTATAGCATGTGGGAAAAACATCAAGCAGCTAATTAACATGCTAAGTGAAGACCAATAAGAAAGTTCACATATGGATAGCCATGAATCAAAATATACAAGTGTATCATATAGCATTTATGGAGAGGCTTACATGCGGCGTCGCTTGTCCATGAAGGTGTCAGGGCTGACAGTGTAAGCAGAGGAAACATAATCGATGGTTTCGCCGATGAAAGGCCATCCCAGAGAACCTAAGGGAAGCTGATTATTTCTGGACTTACTTTTGAGTCTGAACCCTTTTTTGGAGAAGATGATGACCGCAGTGGACAAGACCAGAATTAAGGCTGTCACAAACACAACCCAGACGCTGTCCATTGTTGATGTCTTGTTAGCTCTCTGCTTGTATCTCTCTATAATACCACTTGCTTTGGCTTAAATATATATGCGTAATGATCAGCATATGGTGGTCACCATACAGCTTTAATTAATTAACTACGTTTTTTTAATGTGAAAGAATTATTGTGCATGTGTGTGTACGCGTGCAAAAGAGAGAAAGATGTTTTGTGAAGTCTGAACTAACCTTTTTGTATTAGGGAGAATATTTATAGTATGCTTTGAGAAAAGCATGCTAAACTTATTAAATATGCTGGATTTGCTTCAATTCTTTTGCTCTAAAGCCAAAAGAGCTTCACACACACACACACACACAGAGCAATACGGGTCAATAGATATATTTCTGAATGGTTTGAGAATGTTGGTGTCAGCCTAATAACATATATTTCATAACTTCTAAGATGGTTTGAAGCATAGACTTTGGATTCTTATACACACTTTTTTGCACTCAAAATAAGTGTAAAGATGAGGAGGACTATAAAAAGCTCGTCTAATGGTAAAGGAAGTTATTTGGATTTAAATTTTGGTGAAATGCATGAGAGGTGCAAAAAATTAATAAAAATATATTAAAATAAATGTGTGGACGGTGAGATTCACGAACATATTTATTTTGTGGAACTTGAACTGATTATCAACGTAAACTCTTTAACACTCAAGAAATTAGATTTAAACTCACATAACATGCCATAATCAAATTATTTTTATCAAATGAGCCATTCATGTTAACAAGTGTATGTTATTAGTTTATGATCTTGTTTGATATTAAAGAATTATAAATTGTAGAGAGAAAAGTCCCCACAAGGGCATGATTGGTAGGGGAAGTTGGGTGGCCTCGTGCCTTCATGTGAGATTCAATAAGTCCAACCACATATATACATATATATGTATGTACACTCCTTCCATTCATCGTGATCATCGTAATTTCTCAAAATCACGTTGCAATCCAATCTTCCTTCTCATCCTTTTTCCCATATAATATGCTAGAGCCCACATGTGCCTAAATTATTGTTCTTAAATTATTTATGATGTGATAATTTCTTTCAATTTTTTTTATGTTTCTTGCACGAGGTCCCCACCGACCCTAGTTGATTATAAAGGTAGAAATTATATATAACTCATGCAGATAATCATGTTTAAGAGAACGCATATTTAAAAGAAAAGATTATGAAACATTTGAAAATTTTATTGCAGCGCAACCAATGCATAATGTTCTAAAATTATATAAATTTTACAATAATTCAAAATTTGTTAACACATGTGGATGATCGAGAATATCTAATTAAAAGATAAGGTTTTGAAACATTTGAAAAAAAAAATTATAGCCCGAGATCTACGGTTATTGTTGTGAAATTATATAATTTTACAATAAACAGTGTGTATAATAATACGGATGTAAATAATTAAATATTTTTAAAAATATTTAGTGTATCACGTTATTTACACATTAGTTAGTAAAATAAAATCAAATTATATATTAAATTTTATATAACATTCTATTTATATAATAATAACTGAGTATGAATCTCATACAATATCTTATTTACGTGACATTTAAGGAGTGAGCAATTCAGCTTGAGATTTAATTATATAATTTGATATTATTTTATTAGTAAGTGATCTTATTTTGTATAAACTAAATTTTTATTTAAAAAATATAAATAATATCTCTTAATTAGTAGTGGCATCTCCAGATTTTGTATTTCCTTTCTTTTTAAAATTTGCATAAAAAATTTCAAGCATCAAGTACCTTTACAGGGTCAAATAGTTTATCTGATGATTCTACATAGCATTCGGATCACCTCCTGTTACCGTAGGAACAGGACAATCTCCTGTCCATGAAATCATCACTGTTTATGTGATCCAATGGACACAGATCCTTTGCTATGCTCTGCTATGCAAACCAGAAATCTATCCATTTTTTGTCTACCACTTCATCCAACCGTATGTTCATTTTTTTATATTCTGAAATTAAAAATTTTGCTGTGCAACACAAGAGTTGCACAAAAAGCTATTAGTTTAATAAAACAATGTCTTTCGTCTATTTTTTCCTTAATTCAGCAGTGCAAAATCTCAGCAGTTTATTTGATCAAGCGAATTAGATCTTGCCACGTCACCTATTTTTCAACCGCCGAACGCTGCGTTTTAGGGTGCAGAAGAAGCAACACCATCAGTCGTGGATCTGATCTTCGTTTTACTTGAGGGAATGGTAGATAATGGCACGTAGATGAAGTCCTTTGTAGCAATACAGGTATATCCTAATTTTTTTTAAAGATAAAATTGGACTTGCTTGCTTACATGCAACTGGGATATGTGATTTAGTTTTTGATGATATGAAACAGGATATATACAAATTGAATAATCACTTGCTAGAACTGTAATTTCCCATGTTTTCATACCTGGAGTGGTTCATTGCCTCTTGTCATTCAGCTCTGTGTTTCTTCTGCTTTGTCTCTTCTTAATGGTAAGTGGTTACTTCTAAGGTTTTGCTATTCATATCTGATCATGCTTTATTGCAGTTATGATACTTACAAATGAAAGTATGCTCCACCACTAAGTATATTACAGCTTTAGGATTTGTCGCTCAAATTTCTTCCCTATGTGAGGTTTGTTATCTGCCATTCCATCAAGTGAAACGAAGAGGAAGATCCACCTTCTTCTGCACCTCAAAACGCAGCGTTCGGCATTGGAGAAATAGGCAACATGGCATGCTTTGGTTCGCTTAATCAAATGGACGGTTGAGATTTTAGACCATTGAGTTTGAAAAAAAAAATAGATGAAATGCACCATTTCATTAAACTGAAGTGCTGCAATTGCTATTAGATCTATGAACAGCCATAATTTCTTGCACAGGAAGCTATCTTCTTCACATGCTAACACAAGACAATCATAATGCTATATGCTAGGTTTTGGGACACGGAAATAGATTTAAGGTAGTCAGTGTAATGAAGAAATAGATTAAAGAAGAAAAATAGGTTTCCATTTTGTAGAAGAGATGAAATTCCTTGAGCATAATAATCTTCACAACTCTTATAATTACGAAACTATGAAGCCAAACTTTAAATTAAAAAAAGCAAGAAGATAACTAGTGTTAAATGATAAAAATATCCCCTTCAAAGTATCCTATTCCACAATATATTCTTTCAACATATTCCTAATATTGCCTTTCCCTTAAAATCAACCTTGTTTTAAAAGTTGAAATAGATACCAAAAAACAAAAGAAAAATTATATCTACGAGCCCATTGAAATTCTGCGAGTACAAACCAGTAGCCTTGCAAATCATATCTGCTGCTCAATATCAGTAATACAAGTGCACACTGAAAGTAAAGGATCCAGTCATTGATAAATTTATAAATTTTAGATCCCGTGCAATGAGCAATGTTTCTAGTAGACATCTCTAGTAATGCTTTGCTTGCCCTCTCAATGCTTCCGCATTTATTGTACATATTACTCAGTGAACTACCTACAACCACATCTGACAAGAACCCAGTTTTGATGCCTTCAGCATGGACTTGTTCCCCCTGTTCTAAAGCCACCAGTCTACTAGAGACAGTTGAGAAGGTAAATAGATCAGGTTTCATGCCCTGATCGATTTAACTTCAAGAAAACATCAAGTGCTTCACTTCCACTTCGGTATGTAGAAAGATCATCCTTTGCAAGTTCCACCATTTGTGCACATCCAGCAATCATCGCATTCCATGTAACCAAACTAACAGCCTCATCAATCCAACCACATTTGAGGTATAAATACGTTAAAGAATTTCTAATACGTAAGTTTGAACAGTAGCCAAGTTTAGTAATGAGTGAATCTGTGTCCCAAGTTCAAAGGAGAGAATTTCATCACATCGGCCAAACACACTAGCTAAAGTCAACTCATTAGGTTGTATGCAATCAGAAAGCATCTCAATACGAAGTCTTCAAGCCGTGGCAGCTTCCCCATTGTCACAGCAGGCAGAAATAGTTGCAATCCACAAAGCAACATTCTGTTCTTTGATTCTTCTGAATGCTCTTAAAGCAAATTGCAATCGGCCACAGAGGGCATTGCCAATGCTTGTGTCAAGTCCATATAGTATTTGATTGGGAAAGCATGAAACTGATCCCCTGCCTTCACACAGTGTATGGAAGTCCATGCATTGATGATTCCCGACACACTATACAAACACAGATCCTTTAAAGTGAGAGGATCTGAGGATCATTGAAGTAGTGAATTGTAGCTTGTTTCTGTTCTTTTCAAAAAAATAAAATAAAATCCCACCCCATCTCACTTCAGGTTCACAGCAAGGAAATCTCACTTTAAAGGATCACCATTCCACAATATGTAATGCACGCATCTGTTTAAGTTTCTTTCTTTTTCTCCAATATTTTTGAAAACGGTGTGATATGTCAAGGCTTAAATGTTTTAAATAAATAGAGTAGATATTAATTAAGCATCATAACTTCAATCAAAGTGAGAATTTAGACTCATCTAAATGTCAAAACCACACTGCATTAAAAAAAATTAAAATTATTATTATTTCTAATTCTTAACTATAATGTTATTTAAATGAACTTTATCATCATGTTATTACAATTTACAAAGGTAAGCTTTCTTTTAGATTCTTTGATATGAATCTTAATAAACATTTGGTATATAGAATGTCAAGTATAAGAATAAAAAAATGAATGAAATGAATAAAAAATAACTTTTATATCCATTCTTTAAAAAGATAAATATTATTAAATAATGATAACAAGATTATAATAAACATTACAAAATACATGAAAGAAAGGAAATCCACTAGGGGCTTAGAGTTCAATCAAATACCAATAAAGGTAATAGTAAATAAATAACTTTTATTTCTGCATTTATGTTGAAACTGAGAAAATAAATACTACATAAGATTTAAATTTTACACACATAAAAAGAAATATTGTTTGAACTTATAGTTTGCCCATATTTTGATTTAAAGTTGTAAAGACGTATTGTTTTAGTTTTTGAGCTCAAGATCCAACTGATATATTTTTTAAGGGTAAGATTTTGATTCTAAAACAGAGCGACATCTTATTAATTTAGCATTTTAATATGCTGTCACCTAAATGCATTATAAATATTAGAGTTGTTACTAACTACCGTATTAATTTAGCATTTTAATCTAATGATTAATTTGCAGTCACCTAAATGCATTATAAATATTATAAAATTTTGTAACTTTAATATATTAGTAATTTTTCATTAAAAAAATATATTGAGTAATTTGATTTGTTATTATACACTCATTGATCAACAAAGGGATATGGTCATTTTAACCCTAGTCTATCATAGTTTAGGGTAATATAATGCCTTTATCAAAAGATGATTTAATTACATGATTCTCTTCTATTATAAAAAATTATCCAAACATTCTTCTCAAACAAAAAATATGCCTTACAACTAAATTTATTGTAATTAAAAGACCCTCGTATATATTACTTGGTTGAAAATCTATTTTGAAAGAAGAAAATGCATTACACAAAGCTACAAACAAGCAACTTTAAGGGAGACCTCACTACTTTTTTTTTTTTCTTGTTCTAATTTTCTAATTTGTTGATTTTTGCATTTATTACTAGATTAACAAATTAGTGATCATCATATCCAAGCTAATTATATCTTCCAGTGAAAATAAGAATTAGTCTCTAATTTGAACCTAATTTTATGCATTGAGTTCACCTAAGCAAGTGTCCTCACCCCACTCTGCACTTGCTATGTGCTGATAATACAAGGATCCTGCTCGGACACTTGCTATCTATTGAAAGTACAAATGAAATCTATATATAACAGAATAGCATTTTTTTAATACATATCAGCAGCGGAAGCAGTTATATGGTATTATACATCAGCTTACACCAATACCAACTAGCCAGACATAACCATGACTAAAATTTTGCGAGTGACATTACGAGGGATCTGTTGAATCCGCACATTAATCCCTGTCAGATCTATGCACACATATTATCAAAACTTCATCGCCAATAGAGGTAGTAAACCAGAAAGAGACGTAGTGAAAAATCAATTTTTAGTACATAGGAATGGAACAACTATGTTTCTATGTTTGGAGAAAGTCAAAGAGGGGATAAGACATCACTGTTAAGACACCTGGGATAGATTTTGTTCCAATAAGTTTTAAGAACAGCCATCTCTTCATCAAGTGAATTTTGGTATGAACTATTAGTTATAAACAAGTGTTTGATGGTACAGAGATACATAGTCTCTACATGTTCTATGAACATTTCAACGAAATAAATTTGACCCAAAAAAGAAGAAAAAGAGTACAACTAAAATAAAAAATAAAGCTGAATTCCTACCACTATTTTTACAAGTCAACACTAATTTGTAAGACAATTCGCGTCAATAGTAACACCAAGTTATGTGTTTGTTGGGGTTTTCTCCATTAGTCAACTAGTTCCCCACATTCATCAATCAGCTCCATGAGCGACCACCGCCATAACCCCTCCCACGGTCTCGGATACCTCCATAACCTGATAAATAGATGAAGAGATATATAGAGTAAATATTCATAAACCAAAGTGTGGATTGGTGAACAATTGAAAGTTTGAAGGCAAACACTTGATTATTATTTTTGAGAGAGTACCTGTCCAAACCATTTTGAAGTTTATATCCAATCAAAATTAAGTATTTGGATTAATGATACTGAATAGGATTCGGATATTGTAATTAGATATCTGAATTGATTTTGGGTGGATTAGAGTTTTATCTTTACGTATCTGATATCTATCCGATATTAATGGATAGTTAGTGTCCACTATTTAATATCCGTATATTAAATATAATAATTAAAATAATATAGATAATTATGAAGAAAATGTGTTATCTAACTTATCATAAACTATTCATTACGTTCTTTTTTAATGTTAGATTAATGTTGTCATACATCCCTTAAAGTAACTAACAATCACAAAATATTAAAACATTTAAATTACCTTATAAATTGCATTTTTGGTGGTGAATATGGGTATGGAGTATTTCAAATCTCTACCTGATACCTAATACTATCTATCTAATACTAATTTTACATGAGTTTTCAAATATCTCATGTGAATATGTTTTGAATTTGGACATTGGAAAACAACAACCGGGTACTGCTCATTGCCATTCCCAACTGCAGCAGTCCTTACATGCCTTACAATTATCTAGACTTCAGGATAGCTTCTTCTGTGAGGTTACCATTGGGTAAGAGATAAAATATAATTTTGTTTAGTGGGTGGGACCAAAAGAAGTAGGCAATTAATCCCTTGGGATAAATATGAAAGATTCTTACATTGGCCATAGTTTTACATGGACGTTTAATCATATAAAGGTTGCTTACAGTGATCAGGTGATTTGTTATGTTTGTCCAACCACTCAAACAGCACAATTGATGTTAATAATAATAAAAAACCATTGGTCTATAATGTTTGATGGACAATAAAAATATGTACATGCTACAGCCTAAGTTATCTGTAATCCAGTCAACTAACCTGGAGGTGGAGGAGGCGCACCACGTCCCATTGCTGCCAATTCAGGACTCACTTTCTGTCCAGCTTCCTCAAGTACAGCTATAAGTTCCTTGGCAAATCTAGCATTAGCAGCTGTGAAGAATGTGTATGCTGTTCCTTTTGCACCAGCTCTGCCAGTCCGACCAATGCGATGAACATAGTCCTCAAGAGATCCCGGGAAGTCATAGTTTATTACATACTTCACGTCCTTCACATCTGCAGCAACCGAAGATAGAGAGGATCAGGATCCACAGCTATTGTGCAAAGAGTTTTCCCTTAGACAGCCTCAAACTGATTTCCCTTATTAGTTACAAGGTCAGATTGATAGGCACAAAGGATAGAATTCAATGGTTTTAACCATAAAAAGTTGAAGTCATATGTCACAAGAGTTGGTTTTCGCCTTTGAAGCAACAAAGTTAAGAATGAATCTAATAAATGAAATGAGATTGATTGCCGGCAATAGAAAGCAATTCCATTTTAAGAAGGCAGGCAATTCATGCAGAGATTTACCAATCACAAAAAGTTGTGAAGACGAACCGGCAGCAAGCCAGCAACATAAACATGGAAAAATACCATACCAAGTTAATATAAGACTGTTTGCTCTAGACACTAAATAAGTTGTATGCATAGGAAAGAGTAAGTCTATAATCTATATGACCTGACAAGTCACAATTAGAAAGGTAAAAGTATTTCAACAAATGAGCACAAAATTTAGTAATTAAAGATGGCTCAGAATGGGAGGACAAGAGGAAGATTAAACAGTCAAATGGTATTAGAATTTAAAAAAAAAAAAACCTACACCAACTGTTGCATATTTAATGTTGATATTTCCCCTTGGACCGAAGTACTAACTTTACAACTGCAGCTATAGCACTGCTTCAATTTCCTCAACCAAAAAGTAATATTTGTCAAATATTTGATTAAGCACAAGTCTGCATACCTAAACCACGAGCTGCAACATCTGTTGCAGTCATAATAGGACTCTTTCCAGATCTAAACTCTGAGAGCACCCAATCCCTTTCTGCTTGGCTTTTGTCTCCATGAATTGAAAGTGCAGGCCAGCCATCCATGCGGAGCTGCCTTGTTATCTGATCACATCCTTTCTTGGTGTCCATGAATATCAGTATTCGGCTGCCGTCCATTATGTCCTCCAGCAACTTCACCAATCTGCATATTGGAACAAATAAGATGACTTCATTAGCAGGTCATATGTGACAGAGGTGTTAAAGATGAGGGGTATAAAAACAAGATAGATCATATCTTACTTATCATATTTCTGCTTTTCAGAAACAATATCAACATATTGCCGTATTGCATGGTTAGCTTTTAAATCTGCAGAACCAATAATCACCTGCACAAAGGCCCAGAAAATGTTGATTCAATCAGCAATATATCCATAAAGTATCTGCAAAATTCATGTTTTGCTTACAAGACTATAAATTCAAAACAGGTCTGTTTCAACAAACAGTGCAGTGAAATCAAAAGAGATGATAACATGTCCCAACATGAAAATATCTTACTTTGTATGGGTTATAAAGGAACTGCCTTGCCAGTTGTTCAACCTCCTTAGGCCACGTGGCACTCCAGTACAAAGTTTGACGGTCTGGACGAATCTGTGTAGAGCAATATCCTAACAATAATCAGCTACTTGAGTATAACAGATTCTAAGATGCAACTTCAGCAATCTGACTTAGAATAATTAAGAAAATTAACACAAACTTCTATAATGAGCTCATCCAAATCCTAACTTTCTTCTATTTTGGAAGGAGCTATGTAGACTGTAGAGTGCTGTCGGATTATTGAATCCAAATTGAACTTCTGTCAAAAAGCCCTACTAGTGGTTATCACATTATTGTAAATAATCGGCAATGCAGTAGACAAACAACTAAAGTCATCAACCATGCAACAAGTTGATCAAAGGCTATAAAGCACAGACACACCTATTTTCAGGCACATCACATGTCCGATACCACCATAACACTGTCAACTCGTGTCCAACACACGTATGAACTTGTTAGAATAAAAAGATTTCTTTTTTTTTGGGCTCAGACGCATGCTGACTACGGCTTGGACACACACTGAACAGAGCTCAAACTCAAACCAAACATGGCTCAGACACGAATGATCCCAATAAAAGAAAAAAGACCCCCAAAAAAAAGTAGAATGAAAAACTATAGACCCCATTTTGACAAGATAATTAAAGTTGTTTCCCTCTTTTTTTTTTTTTGGTTATACATGAACAATTTTGAATAATATAAATTAACTACTTTAGTATATCTTTTTTAATAGTAAATTATAGTGTAAGATACTTAGAATATAGAATAACACTAGTTATATTTTTCTCCAGAAGTATATCAGTAATAGAAGGTTTCATGTTATATATATTTTTTGAAGTTTGACATGTTGCATTCCTGTGTCCATGCTTCATAAATCAAAGGGAATGAGTGAAAACTTTTTCCCAAAAAGGCAATGGTGGTTGACAAGTGGTAAGTCAACTTAATGATAGGCAGTCCTTCTTTACTTTCAAAAGATAAACCTTTTTTACAATTAATGAGAGCAATTTATCTTGAAAAACTTAACAAAACAACCAAAGGACAGATACTGGCAACTGGAATACTGGGATATGATCCATGTCAAGAACTTAGGAAAGATACAAAAAAAGAGGAAAAAAATCAGAGTTTGCAGTGGACACAACATTTTTTGGTCATTGAAAATAATTTTCAAGCAAAAGGGGAAAAACATTTAAATAACTCCTAGTTATCCTTCTCTATACTCTTGGTTCTTTAAATAATTTCTACAACTATTAGAAAAAAAAAATGATGAACTTCCCGTTGAAGACTCAACTAAAAAAGTAACTTTTACCACTCACCCACAGGACCCCGTACCTATGTAGTTGAATAAGAAAAGACATCTCTCATCATTCAAAAGTGAAATAAAAATGATATATTAAGTCTCAAATTTTAAGTACCCAGCAATCTACCAGCATAGTTATTAATAGCGCACTATAGTTTGTAGCTCAACACTACAGCCCCTGACACCACACCACATTTGTAGCATTGCAACATTCATATAGCTGCATTATAGAAGCTATTTTTGTGTAGTTGTAACTTGCACTACAGGCACTACATATAAATAGGGCAACAACAGCTCTAATTTAAGTGATTTTGCAAAGGGTACCACTGAAGATTCACTTAACCCCTCCTTGGAGAATCAATATTGAATGATTTAGTATCCATGAACTATTTTAAGAGTGCGAGAAGGGGGCAATGCCATCCTCCTCTTATCATGCTCTTGATAAGATTGATGAACAAACGAAAACTTCAGAAGATGAAGAGGAAATGAAGGGATTGCTTAATGATTATCATTATGATGATGTTGCATTTGATGAAGAGGAATCAGTTTATATATCTCTGGAAAAAGCTTCAAAAACTTTGTTAAACATTGGTGTATTTTATGATGTAAGTATCTGGTGTTGTGGTTTATGGATGATTATTAGTGAGTTTGGTTACCTATATACATATCAGTCATCATCAATTATATTTTGAATCTTTTAGAATTGTGCCCTACATTTTCATCTAGTTGCAAAGCTATGCACCATGCAATATAGCATTTTGAAGCCCTTGGCACTAAAGTGCGCTACAAACTACCAGTAACTATGTCTACCAGTATTATGTATCTCTAAATCAAATTATCCACAAGGTTCTTCCCCCTCCCCCCCTCTTTTTTTCTTTTTTTGTTGCTCAAACAAAATATAATGAATTAATTCAAGGCAACCCCAGTCCAAGTTGATTCCCAATCTATCCTGAAATTAATAGATAACAAAGAAAAGGCACCATCAATTCATCCTCAAAAACACCAAACTTTAGAAATAGGGCAGCTATTGTTCCGAGGACGTACCAATACTCAGCGTCCCAAATTATTTCAAAAACAGAAAGTTACGAAAATACACTTAGTTGCCATACTATCCTTAAGGCACTAATTTCTGAACCTTTTTCTCTCAAATGCACCTCTAAACTATAACCCATAAATCTACAAAAAAATTGATTGCCAGAGGATACTGAAACCTTCTTCCATTGTTTTTGAATAAGTTTGCTGCCAGTGTCCTTTAATGAGGCTTGGGATGTCATCAAAGTTTGAAGCAATGTCTTCTTGTCCATTATAGGGATTTTGGGAGGAAGAGAGAATAAGATTCAGTTGAGTTGTTCAGTCTTTGCATCTATTTGGTGCATTTGTTGGAGCTTGATGCTACAATATTGCAACAGAAGGCCATCCCACTTTACTGAAACAACTATCTCTCTGGCTTCTTCAAAGTTTGTATTAAGGCCATCCCTCTTTCTTAACTTTTATGGTTTTTTCCCCCTTCAGTATATCTTTTCCTCCTCAATTGTAACTTCGTCCTTTCTGTCTGATAATTTTCTTCTTATATCCACCCAAAAAATTAAGAGTAACTTGCAAAAAGTTTCACCACAATCACAAAATATTGAAACTTTAAGCCACTAAAAATGGAAGCAAACACATCCCAAGAATTAAGTTCAAGGATGTCTACATGTCCAGAAATAAGAATAAAATTAAGAGTGGTGAGAACACACACCATACCCCATTTTTGCTTCTTCCCCCTTTTCTCTCATGAAATAAATAGGATGACTAAGATGGAACATATTATAGACCAGCAACCTAACAAGACTAGAGAAGTGTCTCGAATTGTAGTGCATGGATGCAGTATCATGAAAAGCAACTTCACTTCACTATGCAACAGCCTCCAATATGCCATTCCCTAATATTTTAATATTTCAAAAATATTAATCACATTTTTATCATAAACTCAACCTGAGAGACAATCTTCCGTATCTGAGGATCGAATCCCATGTCCAACATTCTATCAGCCTCATCCAATACAAGGTATGTAACCCTCCGCAAATTTGTATGATTTGACTCAAGCATATCAATCAACCTTCCTGGAGTGGCAATTACGATTTCAACACCTGACCCAAAGATTAAAAGAAACATCATTGAAACCACAATTATAGCAAAATAAAAGCAGTACCATAACGAATAGGAAGGTAATTGAACCCAAAAATGGGTTTATAATACTTACTTCACCACTTACCTTTCTGGAGATCACGCACCTGAGGTCCCTTTGGAACTCCACCATAGATGCATGTACTTTTAATCCTTGATGATGCACCAAACTTAGTAGCCTCTTGTTGTATTTGGACAGCAAGTTCACGAGTTGGAGCCAAAACTAACACAATTGGTCCATCTCCAAGATCTGAAAAAAGTTATAATGAATTATTAGACAACAAACCAAAAGTACCAGAGACAACAAATACACACTTTCATATGTGAAGGAATTTCGAGATCAATGCTTTGATTCTCTAATTATTAAAGTATGAAACAAAAGTACATGTATAGAGAGAGTCGGACAGCCCTCCAAGAAAAGAGAAGACAAGGAAATAAATGCTTAACAAAAGACCTAATTAATGGACAGATTCACATCCTCCAAGAAAGAAAAAAGCATAGAAATAAAGGCCTAATTAAGGTCTAATTACAATCACTTAAAAAGGAAAATAAAATGTAGACCCAACCAACAAAATAAAGAAACAAATAAAAATATTAAAGCCTAAGAATAATCACATGTTCAATGTGATTTGCAGAAAATAATCACATATTAAATATAATTTCCAACACTTCTCCTCAAGTTGGGAAAAGCTTGGAATTAATTGTTATTCTTCTCTCTTGGCTTTTGGAGGTAGTCTGAAAAGTGTCTTCCTTGTCATAGAAATAAAGACCTAATTAAGGTCTAATTTTGTTTATTGTCTTCTTCATTACTCCTTGCTATAGATTCTTCATAATTTTTTTTTTCTTTCCTCACCCAACTTCATAGCAAGGGTCTAGGTTTTGGACATGCTCACTTCACTTTTTGTGCAAAAGAGGTTTTTGGTTTTCTCATGCTATTTATCAACGTATGGTTTTCTTACACTAACCACCAACATATTTTGCCATTCAGGTCTTGTAGGCTCTGATACCATGAAAGAATTCAGAGATCAATGTTCTGATTTTCTTATTATTAAAGTATGAAACAGAGGTACATTTACAGAGAAGGATGAACAGCCCTCCAAGTAAGGAAAAGATAGGAAAATAAATGCGTAATAAAAAGACCTAATTAATGGACTGATTCACAACATCCAATAAAGGAGGAAAAAAAACATAGAAATAAAGATCTAATTAAAGTCTAATTACAATCACCTAAAAAGGGAAATAAAATGTTGACCCATCCAACAAAATAAAGACATTAAAGCCTGAGAATAATCACATGTTAAATGTGATTTGAAACAAATAATCACATATTAAATAAACAAGAAATCTAATCATCTCAATTGTTTCCTGAACTCCTTACCAAGAATTGGCTGGGCATTAACATGCACTATTGCAGGCAACAAGTAAGCAAGTGTCTTCCCTGATCCTGTTTCTGCAATGCCTATCAGATCACGCCCCCTCAAAGCCATTGGCCAACCTTGCGCTTGAATAGGTGTAGGTTCAACAAAGCCAGCTTTTGAAATTTCTTGCAGTACATATTCTGGATTAAATGAAGTTAGTAAAATAAGTAGATTGTTAGAAAAACAGCATCCCATTATCCCACTGAAACTTTCCTCAGGCTAACAAAAAATTGATTTCAAACTTCAAATAACCATGTACTCTTATAGTTTCACAGAGTAAAATCACTAAAAATTAGATGTTAGCTATTGATTACACAAAGTCAATAACATAGCAATGATCTTGATTAATCAAGAAGCATCAGTAGGAAATTAAAAAAAAAAAATCAACAGTATATTAGTTGACTGACTCCTCAATTACTATGAAAACACTGTGTCTCCACTATTTTGCTTGACAATCATAAACACGTAGAACCAACCCATGAAGTCCAACACAATCCCAAGCTCACTTGGCCATCAAAGTACAACAACTAATATTAAAATCTCACTTCTACAGCAAACCAAGATTATTGAAACCATTAATCCCTTTAAGTTACTGTCTCCTGACACAGATTTGTGCAATATGAAGCAAGCTAAAAGCCTAAACCCATAAAGAGGAGGAGTCCTCTACCCAAAGCTGAACAAGGTGGAAACTGGAAAATCAATGAAACTGTAAAGAAAGGTTCAGAAACAAATGTACCTGGAAAACCAACATCATGAAAGCTCTTGACAGGATTTGGGACATCTCGGCCTTCAACAGTTATTTCCCTTTGCTGCCGATACTCACTAACCTCCTCATCTGTCATTGCCCTCACTGCTGGTGATTCCTTATAGAAGTTTTTCTCAAAATGAGGCAACCCATCCAAATTCAATTTCCTCGGTGACCCACCGTCATCATAATTTCTCCTGCCTGATAACGAGTGAACTGAGCCACCATACCCTGCAGGTGCACCTAGCCCTGAATCACTGAAAAGCCAAATAAAGCACTTCAGCATTTACTCTTCGTTCATATATAAGATTAGCCCACCAAAAGTAAAATCTATTGAAAAACAACAATTGACAAACATCCATAAAACTAACACGTTAATTGATTGGAAAAATAAGTTTACTGAAATAAGAAATTACATCATTCATCTCACACGCCATCGAATGTTTCATGACCTCAACTAGCAGTTAATACTTTGCAGTGGATAAATCCTAAACATCCACTTTCGATTAAATATATGATTGATGATTGATTTGAAGATGAGAAAGAGGATTATTTAATTTGACAACTATTGAAGTTGCCAACTATAGTCAACCATCAAATTTTTTGGCTAGATGGGCATGAAAATTACAAAAACAGAAAGCAGAAAAGGATCAAATGAGAATGGAAATGATAATACTACTAATAATAATAGGTGTCCCAGCTTCCGAGCTTCATTAAAGTATCGGGTAAGAAGGTGAAAAAATGGGGCATATTCAATTAAAGATTCAGAAATATAATAAAAGGAAATGGCAGCAATTACCTCCTCCGGTCACGATAAGAAGCGGGGTCGCCGGAGCGGCTATCGTAGCGGCTCATGTTTCGTAGCTAATGACAGCGATTAGTAAATGCTATACTTTGAGAAGCAAAGGCTGATGCTAGAGCTCGACGAACAAAGCTCCACAATCTGTCTCTCCTTCTATATCAAGGGTTTAAGCTAACTCTAGCTCGTCTATACGAGAAGAGGGTTACACACTATACGCGATTACGAGGAAAGCAACTTAGCATCACAATCACCAGCATACGCTATATTCCACCGTGTTTGCGTCTCTCGTCTTCTTCTCCCATTTGGGCTTTTGGCAGCTATCTCCTCGGTTACTACTGCAAGGGCCGTCTTCCGCTCTCTCTCCCTTCCGGAAATTTCCGATGACCAAATTTAGGGAAAATATTTTCGGTTTTATATATATATATATATATATATATATAGTATATCGGTTGAATTTTGTCAAAATTACATAATTTTTTATTTTTAAAATCTGTTTTTAATTTAACTTTCAAATTTTAAACTAAAATACTTTTCATAAAATTAATAGAAAATATTTTAATAAAAAATTTAAAATTAAATTATAATCTAATTTTTTGTTTTAATGAAAAACAGTATATATTTTTAAAACACTAAATATAAATATAATTACTTATATCTTTATTGTTAAATTCTCAAATCGAAATATAATAAGTATATAATTTTTTAATAAAAATATGATAATTATATAATTTAATTAACATGTTATATTTTGATTGAAAAATTTAATAATCAATATATAAAATATTATGTATAATTTTTTTATTTTAAAAATAAAAAATTATATGATTTTAATAAAATCCAAAAAAATTATTTAATTTACTCTTAATATTATTTTTTTGATAAAAATTTGGTAATCCTCTAAAGATAATAAGTTGTCCCATTTGACTTTTTAAGGCACGGATTTTTTTTATTTTTTATCTTAAAATTTATCATTGTACTCTTTATCTATTAAAAATTAAAAATATATTTGGGTAAAAAATCGAAATATCAAATCTCTTTTTGGACGTATGATTGAACAAATTATATATACCACAAGCGTTCCTAATCGTCGCCAAAGAGGGGATTTATCTTTCAGAGGATTGATATAATGCGTCAGGATAACTGCAATGCCAATTGGCGGGGACAAAAATTTCAATAAAATTATGCACCAGAATATCCCACTAGTCGTTAACAAAAAAGCTCATGTGAGCATGTTTGGGTTAGCTTTGGAGAATGTGAGAAATCACATTTGCAAATTACAAAATACAAAAAAAACGAATGATTACTTTGGCCAAATCACATTTTGGGAGAAGAAAACGTTAATCCAAACGCACTGTGTGTACATGTATTATCTTGATTTTCACTTGAGCACAGTCCCCATATCTCTAGCGTCCACCATTACGGCTTCAAAACGCTTTAAGTTGCAAATTAACAGTTTTCGTCAGCTAATCTATCGAGAACAGCAAACAGCTATTGGGTCCCTTGTTAATCTATCGCGCTGCTTTAGATCAACACCTTCAGCTTACGCTATCATACATCTTATTCATTCACAATGAAAAAGGAAAAAAAAAAAAATATATATATATATATATATATAATAAAAACCACGAGTAAGCCCGTAATCGAGTTTACTTTCAATAAACCGCAAGCTTTTCAGCTCTAGTACGGATTTTCCCGTACAATGGAGACCAAATCTTTCACAAAAAGAAAAACATAGATTCACGGCTTCACCCCAGTGAAAGAAAAGAAAGAAATCTCATATGTATCGCCTCTGGCCCAAAAAACAATTCATTTCGAGGTAGATGATATTTATAAAGGCATTTTAAAGATCTTCGTTTCAATTTGATTACCAATAACCCAAATTCCAGAGCACCAATTCATATTCGGTTATCTCTCCATCCTGCCCAGCAAGAGAACTCCAATTAGCATAACGGAATTCATCCATGGCCACGTAAAATCAGTCAAGATGCTGCGCTGTTCAATGAACTGGTCAAAATTGCAAAACAAAAATGCCCCTCTGTAATCTCAAATATTACTCTTGAGTTAAATGTGAAAAGGAGGCAGAAGGTACGGTTTATTCCTTTAATGCTTTTACTATGAATAAATTAGGAAGTGAGAAAGTCTACTTAAACTTCCTTTTGTAGCATAAAAATCCTTACACATCTCTTACATGTTACCATAGCATTGCACCACTAATTTGATACCCAAAAAAAAAAGATAAAAGATATACGCAAGCAATGTTTGATAGTGAAAATATTACATGAGAGAGAGATGTAAGTTAGGTGTGAAACGAGTAGCGTGTAAATAGCATTCTTGATCAAATCAGAAGAACTGTTTTTCTGCTGAGAAGTGAGCACAAACTCATTTCCGCACATGTATTCCAGCTTCCAGGAATATGTTAGTCAGAAATCCCATATGTAGAAATAAAAACTAGCTCGCATTGCCTTAAAAGGCAGCCCTCTCTCTTTCAAAGATTAAGACGAGACAGAATGACGGTCGTTCTACCAACACCCCAAGTGCTTGAGTGAAAATAAGCCCCAGGGGAAGGGGACATAAAGGTTGTTGGGTATTCATATAAAACTGCAATCAATGGTTCATGCATCTCCAGCTAGTTCAAATGAAAAAACAAGTTCATAAATTAAAAAACTTACCATTCAGTTAGCAGCTTGAAAACCATCACCCTCGCATACTTGTCAATCTTCATCATCAGAGCTGGCTTCATCACTACTATAATCACTACTGTCACTCCCTCCAAGATCCAAATTAACATGCTGCACCTGAATAACTTCGGGTGGCTTATGTTGAGGAACGTGAGGGCGTACTTGTTGCTCATCGAACTTCGGTATAGGAAGGGAGTCCATTGGTGGCAATGGCACAGGATCCCCTGGTTTCCAACCAGGTGGGGGCTTAATTGGTATATCAACAGGCAATTGCACAGGCATGCCAGGCTTCCAACCAGTTGGAATGGTAAAATTTGGAGGAAGCAGTCCCTGAATTGCAGTCAAATTGGCAAGTGGATTCGTATCCACAGGCTGAGGAGGTGGAGGTTCAATGATAGGCTCGATTGTTTTCTCCATAGTTTCAACTGCTTTAGGCAATCCAACATCAAGGTCAGCAAAATTATACAGCTGTGAAGTTCGCATTTGCTCCTCTTGGGGTGCAGGGGGAAGTGCACCGCGAAGAGGAGCTTGGCCAGCTCCGAATTCTGGCGGCGCAAAGGTTGTGTAACTTATCCTATGGGCATACGATAGTATGTCTGACAGCTTTAGCTGAGATGAGACAGTCGAGGAGCTCAAAGAGTCGTCTTCGTTGCTCTCTCCTGATTTCAATCTCTTGGGTCGGCGATAATCAGAATAATCATCAACGAGAATGTCAAGAACCCGCTCAGCATCTTTGAGTTTGTTGGCAAACGCAAGCAGCCCTGAATCTTTGGAGCGAATATCTCGAGCAACTTTCTGCTTAGTGTCTTGCAGATCAAGAATTTCTTGGAGCTCCGCAACGGCCTCGAAGATTTGGGTTTGAAGAGATGTGAAAAGTGAGAGAATTTCTTTGGTGGAGGAAGGAGAAGACTCTAGAGAGGTAGAAGATTGTGGCTGGGTTTGTGAAGAAAGGAAAGTGGGGAGAGATCCGCGGAAGGCGGAGACCCAAAGGGATCTATTGGGAGATACTTCAAAGAGCTTAGAAGCCAAAGAAGACATTTGGAGAAGAAGAGCTTGAGCTCTAGGGAGAGGAGGGAGAAGAGAGAGGAGAGCAGGGGAAGGAGCATTGGAGGTGTGTTGATGGGGGGGTTGATGGTGATGGGTTTGCGATGAAGGGAGCCTGGGAGGGGTAGGGTTTTGAATGGAGGGCGAATTAGGGTTCGTGAGGCCTAATCGAGCTGGGGATTGCACAATTGGGTGTTGAAGCATCTTAAATCGATGAGTTTGATACAAAAGAAATCCAGGTAACCGATCAGAGAATGGTTTCACCACCACAACTTACTTAAGGAAGGTTTTGTCAAGAGCTCATGGATTATAGGAACGCTAGCTCTATCAGCTGCATCAACAATATACCTGTCCCTGCATCCATCAACAAAAGAAAGAAAATACATGAAAAACATTGAAAAATGTTATACCCAATTATTTAAAATGGCTACAATACAAAGCACAAGAGAAGCATACCGATTCAATCAGCAACCCCAATTATTATAATCATGAGATGAAACATAAACAAAGCACATGAAAATCAAATTAAATTCCATATTTCAGCAATCATTCAATGACTTCAAGTAAACACCCTCCACCCTCTTATTTCAACTTGATTAGAACAGGAGGTACATGGGGAAAAAGTAGACTAGTTAAGTGCAGAAAAATTCAGCAAGCACTATATTTTGGTAAGCATTAAATAGTGAGATGAAATGAACACCAAAAGGTGCCACAAAAAGCTCCCTGCCCTCATTAGATGAAAATAGGGGAACCCGTGGGAAGTGATAATGAAGCACAACTATGCCTAATAAACAAAATCCAGCATATGCACTCTAGAATAAACATCCTGAAACAACCTGTAGTTTAAACCCCTCACCCACAAATGGACAATATTAAGACCTGTGAATTTAGAGACAAATACAAGAAGTTTAAACAGCCCCAAACCTTACACTCCACTCCAGTGGGCAGAACTATAATCTGAGAATGATATAAACCAATATTTCACAGATCCCGGAAAGACCCAAACCAGCGTTCAGTAAAGAATAAACCCAAATGATTTTAAATCATAAATACCAAGTACCTTATCTCAAGTCACCAAGAAGAGATGACATTCAAATACAATCCAATCAAAAATAGAGATGAAACAGAGTATAAATAGGCCGAAAATTAGAAAATAAATACTCAAACTGAGATTAATGCAAAACTCGCATCATACAATTCCTAATCAGCACAGGTTCGTTGACTGATTACTTTAAAATTTATCAACACAATTCATGTTCAACCTAAATTCTTATAAAGCAATGAATTCCACCAAATATCAGTTACCATGATTTTGCTACAATTCAATTGTTCAAATTGAAGATACAGTAAGTTAAGCATAAACTAATTCCAATTAGCTCAGCACACAAGTCCCATTTAATTCTCACTATTCAAACTAATTCTAATTTGTTCCAGCAGTGCAGCTAAGACTACCTAGCATTTAAGAAGCAAAAGTCAGCTGGAAGCATCATTTCAATACTTACCCTGTAACCACCATCAAACATTCCACCAAACGTATCAGAGGAAGCAAGTAAACAAATTATGTGAGCTTAGAACCGTTTACCTGATAAAGAAAGAAACAGAACATTATGGGTACATAATTCAAAATCAATTAAACGAAGGGAGAAAGGGATGTCAGGTTTTATTCACAATGGCCAGAAAATGCAAAAATGATCCAAGATCAAAATCTAATTGATGGTCATAACTTTATTCCAACAAAAGCAAGCAGCAGATCATGATCCTGATCCTGTAATTTGGAAAACTTGTTTAATGGAGTTGAGGAAGACATTGCATACCTGGGAGAGCCTCGCGAAACGTCGCCGAACTTGTCCATGGGAGGAGAAGAAGAAGAAGATGAAGAAAACGGGAGAGCCTAAGCCAATTTCTACTTCAGGACGACTCAGGGATGAAGAAGATGGGAAAGAAGACGGGAGAGCCTTGGCCGGACTCTGCATCGACGACATAGGAATGAACAACCGCAACGCACCGTTTTAATGTTTATAATGACGTGGCTCTTTAGCGAGCGTCGGATAACTCCAACGACTGGATTACTTTCAAGCCATGTTGTGGTATGGAATGAAAATTTTTTTCCCAAAAAAAAATAAGAAATATATATTTATATTCTCATTATTATTATTATTATTATTATTACATAACCTATTTATTCTTTTTATTATTATTTTAAATAAAATATTATTTTTTATTTTACTTTTTTTTTCATTCTATTTTATTTCTTTTCACCGTAACAGATGTGAGTTTAATTGAGACTTGAGAGGCAACTAAGAGATCTGAGAGGATTCGATCAATTTGAATCCTCTTAAGCATCTAAGATGTTTTAAGAAATTAAAAAAAGAAAGTAGATAAAAATTTAAAAAAATAGGTCTATATATATATATATATATATTAGGTTACTCACTTTCTTACTTTAAAATATTTCACAGATTTCATATTTCAAAATATTCAAATTATTAAAGGTACTGCCTTTGCGGAAATTTTGTTGATGTGGTTCATTTTTGCCTACTCTTCCTCTCTTCCGTCTTTGTGCTCTATATGGTAGCTTGAAGAATTTGTGGGAAGCTGATAAGGGAAAAAACGAGTCGTTGTATTTTGATTTGTGACTTTTCCCTCATATGGAATGGAAAATTGTAATTAAAAAAAAATACAAACTTCAATATAAGGCATTAACTTGAATGGGGGCATTAAAAACGCCTCATGGTGTTTTTTTTTTTAAATTTTTAAAGCCTAGTTCCGTATAGCGACGACAATGTTTTAGATATGTTTTATATACTCGAGAGTTTATACTTTTTGTAGCTTAATTGCTTTGAATTGTTGTCTTATGTTAGACACTTAGTGTATGTGTATTTTTTTTTTTTTTCAGTTCTTGTGATAAAAATCAGATACTTTAATTCAAATATGTCAACTGGATTTAATCTAGTTTTGACTTTATATATTTCAGTTCCAATTGCATTCGGACAAAACTTATGTAAAGTTTTTTAAATATTTTACTATTAAATTTTTCAATGAAATTAAATCATGTGATGATGAATTGTGAATAATTTTTATTTGCCATTTTTTTAAAATGTAGAAATTGATATCAAACACCTTTAAATTACATATAAATTTTGTCCTTTTGCCCTTCTAATATTTGTCGAACAATCCCAATAAAGCTGTATTAGAAATTCAATTTATAGGAATATAGCAGAACAAGATAAAAGATCCTTGGGATATGATAGATGATTGCCAAGTCCACCAAAAATGAAGAAGCCTCGATCAATATATATAATGCTGCAACCTTAGCGGATATTGATGATTGCAACTACGAGGTTTGTTCCTGATTTCTGCTTTAGTGCCACTTAATACTATCAATGAAAAATGCACCTTTATTTGCAATTGTTTTCCTCAATCATTACTATATACTGTTTGAAAAGTTATCATTTATGATTCACAGGAGAAGAGAGATGAGAAATGCTTAATTAGCCACTTTAAGTTCAAGCTTAGTATGTTTTGATACTGTTTTTGGATTTGTCACTTTGATCAATGAACAGGTTCCCATCCGTATGGCAAACTTTAACCTGGTCCTCCTCAATGGTTAATGAAAAGATGTCAATGTGTTTTCATCTCCAAATTTTATACAAGTCCCATGTAATGAATAAATATGTACACCATTGATGCACAGCAGTTTCTCAGAACTATCACAAGATTTAAGATTACATGCATGTTGTGAGCGTTTAAGAGGAGATAACACAACAAATAAATATGAAAAGTAAAAGTTTGAGTTTGCATTTTTTCCATATAAAAATAATATTGAGTGGGCTTTTTTGTAAATAGTGGTGACAGCCTGACAAGTTTGAATTTATAATTTGATAAAGTGGAGGCCGAATTAATGATTTATAAATAATACACATTCAGGTATCTGGTCCAGTATAAATTCTTCACATGCATAATTTTGATTACAAAGTACCAGAATTTTAAAAAACATGCAGCTTCATTCTTATTTTTGTAATGAAAAAGTCCAACTTTTTGTTACCTTGACATGTACGTCAATTCAGCAGGCTTGCTTAGTTTGTGTTATAATTATTAAAAGTCAATCAAGTTTCTCACTGTTTATGAAGCTTGCAGGTTGCAGCTATATGTTCGCAGACATTTTTGGTTTCCTCCTCTAAGTATAGAATGCTAAATTAATATAGGAAATTAAAAGATAGGATTCTAAATTTTACTCGAAATTAAGTTTTAATTCATCGATTTAATCAATCAAATACGTAAAGAAAAATATAGAGAAAGAAAATTACAACCCACTCTATCCACAATTATTTGTATATCTCACAGGTTACGAAAGATATACACATATATAATAACCACCTGCTTATCTCACAAGTTAAAGGTTACTTGTCCCATAAACTAAAGCTTACTTGTCTCACTAGTCAAGTTATTATAATATATATATATATATATATATATATATATATAATACAATGTTCGAGTGATGGCAATTTGTATGTTGGGAAGCCCAAGTATGATATGCTCCTTGCTGCTCTATTTAACTTCCCGTATCATGTTTGCAATGAATTTTTATGAGCAATAATGTAGTTCTTGTAATGAGCATATGTTCTACCATTGTTTTCATGTTATTCAATCTTTATTTTGTTTGTTTCTGCTTTTTCTTTCTAGCTGTGTTTCATACATCTTTTAGATCTTTCAGTGCCCAAAGTGTTGCTGATTGAAGCTGTTATTGCGGAGATGTTCTTTGATGGGGAAAGAACACTGGTTCAAGCAACTGGTGCAGCTGTAGATGATAGCGTTATTTGGCAGAGAAGAAATTAAAAAAAAACATATTGCACGAAAAGTAATAAGATAGGAATTAATTGTCCCAGATGTAATAAAAACATGAATTCAGATACAGGAACTACGAATTTGTGAGCACATTTCGTTCAACGAGGCAATTAATTGCCTCGTTGACTGCTGAATTGATACTATGCATCTGAATTCAGCTTAGGCCTGCAGTCTCTTGACGACTGACGTGACCAATCATTGACTGGTCATGGATGTAAGTTTTGAGAAAGATAAAAATTATTATTTTTGGATACACGTGACAAATTTTGATTAATTCTAATAGATTTTATTGAATTATGATTGATCAGAAAATAAAATAATATATAATATTATAATAAAATTGAGAAAATATCCTCTGTAATTTAGTTATAAATAGACATGAAACTCTTCATTTACTTTACTTCTTTTACCTCAGTTTCCCTCCTCCTTCTCCGTCCCTTCTTGCAAGAGTTTGAGAGATATAAGTGGAAATTAGTTTGCTATTCCCCTTTTTAGTTTTAGTTTTGCTTCAGAGCAAAGAGAAAGAGGAAAGACTCTCAAAATTATCAGCATTTCATAGCAAAAAACAAGATATGTTAGAGTTAACAACTAAAATATAGTTATAAATTTATTTTTCATATAATATTTGTCTAGTAGCAAGAAAGAAATGTTATTTGTTGATACATGTTTTTTATGATAATAATATTTGTTGTATCATAAAATGTATAAATTTTCATTAATTTTTTCTGTAATAATGTATAATTGTATATGAACGATTGTTTGGTTATTTATTTATTATAATTTTTTTTAATTATAGTTGCATTTTTTTTTAGGCATGATAATGGAAACTAGCCATAAAAAAATAAAAATAGAAGAAGAAGGAGGAAATTGGTAAATAAGTAAAAATGAAAAGGAAAATATTATGAAATAAATGTATTTATAACTATAAAGATATTAAAAAGTAAGGTTGGAGTAGAAAAACTAAAATAAAATGACTAAGAAAAATGGAAGTAATTATTACAATAAAAAATTTTGTAGAGAAATAAAATATACAATGATAATTATTTGAAATAAATTAAATAATAAAGAAGAGAAAATTTTAGATGGTTAGAAGAAAAAATAGGAATATGTTATATTAATAAGAAAATGAACTTATATAGATGTTAAAAACAAATATATTTTATTTCAATACGTAGGGTACAAAGAAACAAGGAAGAAAAATAAATATTTGATGAATAATTATAAAAAATTTTATGTTAAAATTTAAGAAATAAATTTATAAAGTGAAAAAAAAGTAAAAATATATGCTTCAATAATTATTTAAAAAATTAATTTTATTTTTGCTTTATATTAATATTAATAATAAAAAAATAATATTAGAGAAAAATAATTTAAATAGTTCAAAAAGAAGTGCAAAATTTTTAATTTTAATAGTGAAAAAATAAAAGATCTAAGAAAAATAGAAGTAATGATTAGAACATGAAATTTTGTAGAGAAAGAAAATATGAAATGATAATTATTTGAAATAAATTAAACGAGAAATGAGATGAAATTTTAGATGGTTAGAAAAAAAATAAAAATATTTTATATTAGTAAGAAAATGGACATGTATAGGTATAAAAAAAAAAGAAATATATTTTATTTCGATGCGTAAGGTACAAAAAAAGAAGAAAAAAAATTAAATATTTGATGAATAATTGTGAAAAATTTTATGTTAAAATTTAAGAAATAAATTTATGTAGTCGAAAAAAATAAAAATATATGCATCAATAATTATTTAAAAAATTGATATTATCTTTGCTTCATATTAATATTAATAATGAAAAAAATAATATTAGAGGATAATAATTTAAATAGTTTAAAAATAAGAACAAAATTTTTAATTTTAATAAGCTTTATGTTTATTAAAATTATATAAATATTCTATTAAATTTTATTGATATAACTAATTATATATTGTCTTCACATTTTAAATATGTATAATTTATAATAACAAAATATAGATAAAGAAATAAAATTATGTGATATATAAAACAAAATATGGACAAAAATATAATAACATATGCTAAATTTAAAATTATTTAAATTGTAAGAATCTAATTAAAGAGTAATTAAGTCCAAAAATAAATACGAATACAATTTTATTTTTTGTTGGCAACTCATTGATGACTAATTTAAGTATTAAGTTGACCCCAAATAACTTTAATTTTTAATCTTTACCATTTGATGATGTTGTACAGCTTCAGGCTTTGAAAGTTTTAGGGTATAAGGGTTGGTCAGCCCTTTAATTTTATATTTTAAAAATAAGGAGGATATCTATATAATTTCAATAAAACTTTAAAAAATATTTATAATTTATTCTATTTGAAAAAACAAATTTTAAATTCTTTAATATCTATTTTTTTTTGTAACACTTAAATTTCTATTATCTATTAGCTTTCTTTCTTTTTATGAGTTAAGTTTAAATATGAATTTTACATTTATATATTTTGATTTGTAGGCAATTTATACAAAGTTTTGTTTAATCAAGTTATTAATTTATTGATAAAAAGAGAGATATGATTTAAGTGACTCAATCATTGAAATTTTATTCTAATTATTATATTTTTGTCATGGAAGTCATATATTTATCTTTGTCAAAGTTTTAAATAATTTCGATCTTTTAAAGAATTATGCTTTTAAGAAGACTTCAATTTTTATCTTTAAATTATTGTATAAGAACTAAATGAAAAATTTATATTAGTAAAAAATGTATAATTATATTCGATAAAGTATGCTACAAGTATAACTATGTGGAGTATATTTGTAATTAGGATATTTGAGGGGAACAAAATGGCCAGGAAAAATGAGATTATTTGCATTTATGCAAATGGAAGAATTTATGACAGTGCACAGGGTGCGACATTCCAGTGTGCAATGTCAAAATATAAACAATTAGCACTGATATCACATTGGAAGAGTTGAAAGAAGCTGTTAGTCAAAAGCTACGCCTTCCTTCCAACCAAATTGTATCTAATTTGGTATATAGACTCCCGACGCCAATAAATCCAACATGGTACCAAGCAATTATGCTAGAAGATGATAGTGATGTGCAAAGAATGTGGTAATCATACTCACGTTTCCTATCACAACTGAATTTAGTTGAGATATATATGAACATTTCAAGTATTGACCCACACTTGAACATTGAATTTCAGCCAAATCCAGTTAATGAAGTGTTGCCTTCACCTGATCTATTATATCGATCAACAGCTTATCAAATGGTGCCAATAGCGAGTAGTTTGCAACCGAGCTCCTCTTATCCCACAATTTGATATGACGCACCTCTTTCTCCACCAAATTTAGAAGAAAATGTATTTAAAGACTTTGAAAATGAAGATGAATACAACGCAGAATTTGACCCTGATTATAACAATGACAATGAAGATGATAACAGTGAGACCAATGACGATGATGATGAGGAGTATGACAGTGAGGGTGATGATGAAGAAGCCTTTGATGTTGAACCAGTATCTGAATATGTTGACCCTATAGCTGTGTTCTTCCAGCAGGTTAATTTGGCCTTAACACAAGGTGATGAATTCAAAGAGGTGGGCAATCAAACACAATTGAACAATCAGAAGCTATTGGTTAGATTAAGATATTCAAATAAAAAAGCGCTACGATTTGCTGTGAAACTCTATTCTGTGAGGGCGCACCATAATTTTAAGAAATATTTGACCAGTAAAAAGTATGAAAAATGTTGATGTGTGAATTATGGCAAGAACTGTAGATGGCGGGTTAGAGCATGTAAGAAAGACAAAGGGAATGGTTCATTCTGACAGATTACGAGATATGGGGGTTTACATACATGTTTGTGTTTAGTCCTATCACAAGATCATCCAAAATTAGATTCTGATGTTATCTCATCATGCATTGGAGCAATGGTGACGGAGACCCCTGATGTTCCTATCAACCAGATAATCAAGCGAATGAAGAACGTGTTTGGTTACACTATCTCTTATAGAAAAGTATGGAGAGCAAAACATAAAGCTGCCGCTATTGCTTTTGGTAATTGGGAGAGTTCCTTTGCTACATTACCTCGGTGGATGGCTACAGTACAGCAGTCCATGCCCGGCTCGTATGTTGAATTTGTGATGAATCAAGTTTCAGAGAGTGCCTCTAATAGTGAGCCAGTTGCAGTATTTAAGAGGGTATTTTGGGTATTTAAACCTTGTATAGATGCATTTGAGTACCTTAAACCAATGATTCAAGTTGATGGCACCTTCTTATATAGCAAATACAAGAGGACATTATTAATGGCAATGGCACAGGATAGTGACCGCCCCCTCGCCTTCGTGGTCGTTGAAGGGGAGACGCAATTAGCCTGGACATAGTTCTTATATAACTTGCACAGACGAGTTGTGCCTAGGCAGCGTGGTATTTGCTTGATATCAGATAGACATCTATCGATTTTATCTGCCATCAGTAATCCACAGACGAGTTGGCAACCACCCTATGGGTATCATATTTTTTGTATTCGTCATGTGGCAAGCAACCTTCACACGCATTATAGGTTATCTGATTTAAAATAAAAGTTAAAAAATATTAGTATATTTTTTCTCCATATCTAGTTATATATGTCATAAATAATTAGCAAATAATAATAGACATGTTAACTATGTTACACAGGTTATACATATGAGCATCGGTATGTTGATAAGAAGTTAGCTGAAATAGCGGTCATACATGAAGAAGTAGCCAGATGGATTGCCGAAATACCCAAAGAACAGTAGACTCGTGCGTATGACGTACATGGTCGACGATACGGTCACATGACAACAAACCTAGCAGAGTGCATGAATGGTGTCTTGAAAGGGGTTAGATCCTTGCTTATATCAGGCATAGCGAAAGCAACATATTATCGGGTCAGTCAGTATTTCGTCCAATGCTCCCAATAGGTCAATGCTCAACTGAATGCAGGTTAAGTTTACTCTCAAACTCTGATGAGAGAATAGCTGCCAATGTGCAGCATTCCCACTCGTGTGTTGTGTACATGTTCAATCGGGAAGCTGCGTTGTTCAATGTCGAGGAGCCATATAACACGAATATAACCGTTACTGTAGGGTTAATTTGATTGGGCGCATATGTGATTGCGGTGAATTTCAAGTAGAGAAATATCCATGCCAGCATGCTTTTAAGGCATGTGCTGCTGTTGCTCTTGAGCCATTTCAGTATGTAGACCCTATATTTTACACTGGAAACAATACGTAATGCATATAGCAATATGTTTCAACCCATTAGAGGACAAGAATATTGGCCGTAACCAAGTGGTCCAAAGTTAATTCCTAATCCATCAATACTTCGAGAGTGAGGCCAACCTCGTTCGACTCGTTATCGAAATGAAATGAATTTCAGAGCCTCATCACAATCAAGTAGATGCAGTCTCTGTAGACAAACAGATCATAATCATTCATTATGCCCACATCGTAATGTTGCCCCTCAATAGAATATCAAAAGTTGTAATTGTTTATAAATATGAAAAATGACTCATTTTCTATGTGTTCGTTAACTTGACACTGATTGTATGTACATTTATGTTGGTAACATTTATGCTGGTAACTTGAAATAGAATTGAGTATCTTTTCTATATGATAAGTTTCTTTTATCAATCATTTATGTTTTTTTAGATAAATATTGGGCCAATTATGTTATTTTTTCCTATAACTACCATGGCTAGAGTTGGTCAACCCATTGATCCATGTCCAAAGGATGCATCACTTTTATACTTACAGGAGCGACATACATCACAGACTATCTGGGATGGCGGGGTAAGATAAAAGATTTATTATTAATTCCTGTTTCATTTACTCATTTAGATGTATAATTTATCTTTATCTGCAGGATGATCGGATACTTCACCTTCAACGAGTTCTACACAATAATCGCTTAGGTGATCCGCCTTTGGCCATTGTCAATTATTTGAGGTAATCTGGTTTTTATGGTATTGCGCGAGTCAGACAATTCGAATATGATACATCGCTAGTGAGTGCACTAGTAGAGCGGTGGCGTCTTGAGACACATACATTTCATACTACTAGATGAGAGAGTGCATGATCACTCTTGAGGATGTAGCAGTGCAATTAGGGCTACCGATCGAGGGAGACCCCATTGTGGGTGGGACATGTTTCAATTGGCTAGAAATATGTCAATGGCTTTTAGGAATTACACCACCAGTTGATCAGATTGAAGGACAGCGATTGTCCATTGCTTGGTTAGCACAAAACTTCACACAGCTAACAGATGATGAGGCAGTGCGTTGATTCACTCGTACCTATATTCTTCGTATAATTGGAGGGTGGTTAATGCCAGATAGATCTAGTTATCGAGTTTACCTGATATATCTGCCCTTACTAGATGATTTTGAGCAAGCTGATCAATGTAGTTGGGGATCAGCAATATTGGTTTATCTTTATCATGAGCTCTGTAATGCAATATATAAGAATGATTCTGGTATCGCTGGATGCTTGACATTATTACATCTGTGGGCATGGGATAGATTTTCTATGCTTGCACCTAAGATATCACCTACTCTTGACCTTTGGTTTGAGAAATATCTCATTCTTTCACCTCTTGATTTTAGGTATAAATTATAATTTAAATTTTAACATAGTTAACTTAATTTAATTATGTTGGCTTTATTTATTACACTTGATTTACATAATATGTTTGTTCATTATACCAGATGGCAAAATGTTGGACGACCTCCATGCGCAAATATTAGAGCCCTCCGATTATATAGAGCTTTACTAGATGTAATGAAGGATGATGAGGTGTGTGCCCAACTTTAACTCATAATATTCATCATTTCTTTACTATTGACGGTTTACTTATTATTCTTTCTAATTTCATTTTCAGATTGTGTGGCGCTCATACCAGTCACCAGCGGTGCGAGAATTGATTCTAGGGTATTGTTTTACTTCCCCTGATATTTGGATTGCATCTATGCCACTTATATGTTTCTGGATCATAGAGTGGTATCATCTAGATCGTGTCTTACGACAATTTGTTCGCCATCAACCGATTCCTCAAGAACCCGTCAGATTAGACTCCCTCCATAATTTACAGCTTCGAGGAAGAACTCAGATCAACTGGGTATTTAAACATAGCATTTTCATCCAACAATGGTATGGATGGCAAGATATTATGTCCTAGTCCCTTGTCACTGAGGAACCTTTTGAGCGCACATCTGAATATATGTGGTGGTATTGGCAATGCACACATCGATGGATTTAGAGGTCCAATGCTGTTACTGGATATGCGGTATAGTTTTCTATAATTTATCAACTTTATCATCATTGTCTTTAAAATTTATTACATATCTTTATTTAACTACTTATTTTTTGTTTTATTAGGCTGACTTAGCTGAAGGGCTTTATAGAATGCACTTACAAGATCCTTTACTTGAGGATTTTTGTGATATCGTCGGCCGAGACTCTAGCAATATTCTACGTGCTCTCGATGAGTAATGATTCTTATTATTTTCTCAACTCACTGACCAAGCACCAAATCTTCCTAGGCCTCAGATTTCGATAGGTTGACCAGGAAAGAGACGTTAAGGTTACCTGTTAATCCAGCAGTCCACTATTGGAAGAAGTAACCAGTAACAACAAGACCCATTGCAACAAGACATTGGCCTCGATAATCCTGGTATATCTCCATATATTTTAACTCCAGTGCAACAAGATATGGGTGTCTCTGGTCTATCTTCTCTTATACTACCAGGTCAGTTTGGTGACGTTAGTGGAGTAGGTCCCTCCTCTTACATGCAGCCTTCGCCTTCTTCTAACTCTTTCAGATCATTTGTCGAGTTCTTGTTTGATACCTCAACATTTAATGCCCCACATCCTAGTTGTTCTTTTGAGCTAGGAGGATCATCGCAATCAGGATTTATGACATTGCATCAATCGATTCCTCCAATTCATTCTTCATCTTTCGATTTAAATATAAATCCCACAGTACAGGAGCAACAAGAACCAGAAGAATTAGAACAACAACGACCACGCCGTGAAAGGAGAAGACCTCGTTGTGGTACAGAAAGTCATTTACTTTGGATATATTTATAATTTTTGTACCAAATCTTACATCATTTGTTTGTTTAATGCTATGTTTCATTTACTTTTTTTTTCCATCCAAAAATTATAAATCAAATTTTACAAAATATTAAATATATCTTAAGTTAATTTAATCAACCAAATATTAAGTTAATTTCATTAAACAAATATCCAATCAAATCAATATTTAACAAGTAATAAAATACTTATGACAAAAATTTCATAAAATATTTTAACTACCTATTGAAGTAAAATCATAAAATATAATATATTATAATTCAAAAGGGATCTAGCATAATTTTTATCTTATTTAAATAAAATAAATTCAAAAATATTTGATGAATAATTTTATACTATTAAATTCACTTTAAATTAAAATATTATATTAAAATTATATTAAAGCAAATCACTTTTTTTAAAAAAAAATTGCATTATTACCAATTTAACTTCAAATGTTTATTACTTTTTAATTAATATTTTATTTTTTATACTTAAAGCTTCTAATATTATTTTTTAGATGTTAACTTAAATCAAACTAATTTATTCATACATACATCATTTTTTTATTTTATATAATTATTATATTTATTAATATTTTAATAAATAAAATTATTTAAATAAATAAGTATCTTTTTTAATTTATTTGTTCTTAATCAAATATTTTTTTATTAATATTAATATAATAAAAAAATTTACTGAAAATTCGGAGTCTACCAATTTAATTTTTCATTGAATTTAAAAAAATTTGCTTCCATACAATTCGGATGCCACGTTTTCGAATTCTATAAAATTTTTAAAAAAATTATTTTGAATTCAGACACATACCATCCAAATTCTAAATTAAATAAACAAAAATTTAGTTTGAATTTAAATGTTATGCATCCAAATTCTATATGATTTAAAAAAAGATAAATTTACTTCAAATTCAGATTCATAACATCGGAATTCCATGTTTTTATTACTTCCCGGTAATTAACTTCCTTCGTGTTGCTTTTACGTTATTTGCCTATCCCTTTGTTGCTTTTCCATATCTGAGCCGTAGATGATAGTGCATCTTTACTAGAAGCATTAATCAGTGCCTTCAAACTTAGGGTTCTCTTGAGATGACATTAGTATTACTTAAAATAACTCCTCTAATTCTATGAAGTTTTTCCTCCAGATATTTTAAATCTAAAATTGAAATGATAACCGCAACCCATCATGTAACTTAATAGCTTAATGATTTGTGTTAATACTCTAAACAAACCTAATTGTGCATAATATGTTTTAGAATTTACTCAGCCAACAGCATTACTCTTTCAAGCACAGAAAGTACATATAATATTACAGTAAGCATATATATTTGTATACTACTATGTTAATTTCTGATTGCATAAGAGAATCAGATGGGAATAGTGTCAGACAAATTTTTGTCTTTTTTACTCTGAGACTTGTTTTAGGCCTTTTTGCTAACACACAGATATCTATTAAAGTAGGTTGGTTTTCTCAGTTTCACTAACGTCATACGCTTGGAAAAGCTAATGGTAGAGTTGGGATTCTCCATCAACTGTTCAGTGCATTTGAATGTGGAATAAAGAATAGTAAGTTTCACAAGTATCCTATTTACTTTTAAATTTATTTCTATTGTCTGTTTTCCCTCTTGAATTTATATCCAAAATTGACCTGAACCTAGCCCTTAGACCTTTCCACTTTAGGTATTCTTGCTGCAAGTGGATCTGCAATTTGGTTACGTTGTTAATTCTCTTTAGAGGATATTTGCAGTTGATATACTTGAGTTCAGGTCATTTTATCCAACTATGTGGCCGTTTACAAAGAATTCAAATAGTAGGAGAGGGAGTGAGAGGAGGTGGAGCTCATATGAGTAAGTCCCCGAGTCCCACCTCATCTCTCTTTCTCTCTTCAACGGATCTCTTTTGATATGGAAAAGGATTTGCCAATGATTTTAAAACATTGCTACCCTCTGAATAAGTTTTGCAGAGGTAGATATGTTCACTTTTGATGACTTCATTTTGGACCAATACTGAGGTAGTTGATCCCTTGATGATTGTTTTGTCATAGAGGGCTTTGGTCCAATTTTGAAACTTATAAGTTATTCATGTAATAGAAACAATAATTCATGGTGTTGCCTTTCTTAACACACATGTTGATGCACCATTCATTCATAAAGTGGGAATTGCCTATTCCATTGACTTTCAGACAGGTAGGCTAAACAGTGGATGATGAAGATGGTCTTCAACCAGTCTTTCACTAGACAAGAAAAAACAACTTATTCAAGATTACTTTGACCCATTGTGGCTATACTGTTCTGCAGATGCTATCGTAATAAGTTGAAGGACAAAACTTAGATATAGATTATAGGTGTTTGTTGTCAAAATCTTTAAAAACGGGATAAACGGATGTGTCTTACAACTCAACATTATATTATTTAATCTTTCAAAAGTTTTCTTCAGGTCATGTTTTTATTAAAATATCTGATAGTAAACACTTGAGAAATATTATCCAAATTTATTCCTAAAATGAGTTCCCCTCCTGCTTATTGGTGGAAAGTGTTGTACCGCATTATAACCACACACATCGTGGAGCTGGAGATCTGAAGCCTCCCAGGTCCTTTCTAGTGCTAAATTGTCGTACAAAAATTGTGATCTCCTGATTTGTTAACAAATTAGTTCTTGTTGACAGAGGAACATAATCAGAAGAAGACAATAAAGTGAAACTTTGGTTCTTTATCATAGATTTGTGTGAAAATGTAATTAGACTAAACATTAAATTTTTTTTTATGAAGTTGCTTTCGTTTCTCTGTATAATCTTTTGATATAAATTGCCTCTTGCCTCATGATTTTAATAACCATTCTCAGTCAAAGTTTCTTATACATCAAGTCTAATGGTATATGGTGAAAATTACAACATAGTAGTAGGCATTGACTGCACAAGAAAAGGGAAAAGAATATGTGTGGTACATCTAAGTCCTACGTGAACAAGAGCAAATTATGAAAGGTATAGGGATTTAACTTCATTTTTTTAACGGCTTTATATTATTTATTTCAACTTCACGTATGATCTAGATTCTAGATCGATTGGACAATGTGAGACTTATTTGTTTTTGTAGTTTGACATTTTTAGAACCTAAGGGGCCATTTATTATACAAATGCTAGGTATAAAAATAAAAATAGAAAAAAAAATGAATAGAATGAATAAAAAAATATCCACCGTGTTTCTATTTTAAAAAAGTAATAAAATTAATAAAAATTATTAAATAATAATTATAAAAAAGAGAAATAAAAAAAAACCCTCATATCAAACGGCCTTAAGATTTATAAATCTTTACATACTTTAAGCTTATATTGTATTTCGTCAATCTGCAATTTAAGAAGCCAGATTGAGATTAGTGCAAGAATGGTTGAATTCTTACGTAAAATGAATAGCTTTAGGTTCTTCCTCCTAAAATCAATGAATTTACAAGTAATTGTAGTAGCCAAAGTTGAAGTAATGAACATTGATATCTCCAGAGGTGTCAGTTAATTCAGTTGGAAAATCTTTTGCAATATGCCTAAGGATCTGAATTTAAATCACTTCTTCACCTTTAATGAAAGGATCTGTTGTGTGGCTTACATTAATATCTTCCTATGAAATTCAATTCTCAAAGTGATTAATTCTTCCCATTAAACAACTAAATTAGTAATTTAATTTTTAGATTATTCGGAGTCTAAATCTTCTATAATTAGAAATTTATTGCATATAATACGGTTAAAGAGAGATAGAAAACAAAAGAAAAAATAAGTGTAAAGAGAAAAAGTAAACTCCAAAACACACTTCTACCATTATATCACTCTTTCTCTAATTATATAAATATATGATTGTAAAAGATTCAATTTCAATTATTAGATCTATTTAGTTTTAATGAGCAGGCAAATTATTTTTCATAAATAATAACAAATTCATCATTTTTGGGATACTTAAGATCAACTTATAGGAGTTTATTAATTTTAAAGACTAAGTAAGACACTTTCTATAGTTTAAAATCTAAAGCTAAATATGTCTAACCATATAGGAACCAAGTTGTTAGTATTAGACTGCATCTTGACACTTGCATAATCACACACACACACACACACAGAAAGAGACACAGTTTATGCATATGATTTCTTAAAATCAATAAATTTTAGCCATAAATTTCTTCATAGAGAGTGTGTGATGGGTGATGGATATAGATTGGACCTTGACACTTGCAGGGAAGAATAATAAAAAATCACATACACACTCTGTTTATGCATATGATTTCTTAAAATCAATAAATTTTAGCCATAAAGGTCTTTACAGAGAATGTGTGATGGGTGATAAATAAGGCAACTAGATAATGACTCAAAAGGATAACCTAGATGCTATCAACTGAAGTTGTATATACATTACTGTTCATTTGGATCAGGTTGGAGAAGATCGCCTTTCAACCAAAGCTTTTTGGATATGCTTTCAGTTAATGACCTTACTAAATATGTGGCATTCCCATCCCATAAAAAGAAATAATTTGCGTCTTTCCTTTTCCCATTGCTTTGGGTGAAAGAGAATTAATCAATTTAATTGCCACCTTAAATTGAGTTTACTGTCAATAATATCAGTCAGTAATGTCTTCTGTAATGATCTATGAGTTGATGATATCAACCTCAATCTTTAAAATTAAGAGGGGTTTGAAGTTTTGAATTCAATTCCCACCACTTGCCCTCCTACTCTAATTTTGGGGTCGTAGAACTCATATGTAATTATAGGATTAATTCCCATCTTCTTAAGTTTGAGAAGGTTTTTTCCATCACTCTGTAAGCCACGCTTGATGGACAAAAACATATACTTAGATCACATTTATGCTAAGTATGTTATCTTCATAAATGGCTCAACTTTCACTGACTTGGGAGACGGGTTAATTGAGATGCGTGCAAGTTAACTCAAACAATACCTCACAGCAATATTTTAAAAAAAAGCCTAATTTTAAATTAGGTCGAATTGCATAAAATTCTCTTAAATTCTGATTTACGTGCAAATAATTTTTTGACATTTAAAACTTGACAATAACTCCTCTTAAATTTTTAAGTTTGTGTAAATAATATTTTGCTGTTAATCAATCTATTATTTTATTAATGGAGCATAACACATAAGTAATAATAAACTCTCATAAATTTCATTTTTTATATAAATAATTTTTTAAAATTTAGATTATGTACAGATAATCTCTTTAAATTTTAAATCATTTACAGATAATTCTCTTAACATATCATGATCCATTAGTAAAATAATAAACTAACTATAGGAGGATTATCTGCATAAATTTAGAAGTTTAGGGAAATTTATTATTAAATTTTAAAAGTTAAAAAGATTATGTGCACATAATTCATAATCAAAGATTTATGAGCAATTACCATTTAAGTTATTAATAGTTGAATTCCAACTTTGAAACCAAGAAGTTAGTAGCATAATTTTTGTGCCTATAGATGATTGGCTTATCTCTCTTATCTTACATCAATGGACACATTGAAACTGCTAGCCTTCTGCTACAAATGTAAGGTGTTGCTTAATTATAACTGCAGACTGTATATATTGAAAGCAAAAGCATTGTCTTTTGTAGAAACAGTAATGGGAGAAGAGACGTGTTTCTTCACAACATGGATAAGATTGAGATCCATCCTCATCCTCCAAATTAATCTCAGTAGCTTCAAACAATTAAAGCGTTTCATGCATTGAGAAGATGAGAGAAGCCAAAAACGATGTAATATCAACTCGGAAAACTCATGCTCTCTTTCTTTATCTTAAAAAGGTGGAAGAAAGTGTCTTCCAAAGTAACGTGGTCCAACAAGTGCCACAGAAAGGAGCATAAAATCTGTGGTGTGAACACTAATAGCCCATATTCAGACTCTATTGGAATTGGATGTGATATCATCTCGACAATTTTTTTAAGAAAAAGTACAAATATATATTCCTTTTCTTTTAAATAATTTGGAAACATTTTTTAATGTTAAAAATAAAAAAGTATTCCCTAAAACTTTTATTTTTTATTTTTTAACATTTGAGAATTTTGAAATTAAGAGTTGGGGAATTTCATTCCCGAGCAAGGCTTTATCTTATATTTTAACCATCTTTGTTGACTTTAAAACCAATAAGAGCATCGCTTAGTGAGAAGAAAATGGGTATAAAATGGCATCTTTGTTAATTGAAATTGAAGAAAAAAGGTTTAATTGTTGAAAGGTGAAAGTTTAGAGGATAAATTTTTAATTTTCAAAGTTGAATGAGTATTTATAAAAAAACCTAAAATTGAAGGGAGTATTTGTAATTTTTTTAAATAGACTTAATATAAAAGATAAATAAATCAAGTTAATTATATATATATATATATATATATCTATTATCTTGTTAAAGTATATTTGCATATTCCTTCATAATTAATATAAAGCATATACATATTTTTGGTCTTTTAATTGAATCATAAATTTTGTTTTGTTGTTTAATTTCATTTGATTTTAATTTAGTTTATTAACTTAATCTCATATTTTACTTTTGACTTTTAATTTTATTTGATTCTAACTCGATCTCTTAATTTTAACTCAAATTTTACTTTTATTTTAAAATTTTATTTTGTTCTAATTTGGCCCCTAACCCTTCAAAAACTACTCAAATATTTCCTTCCTTTTAACTCTAAGGAATTACACAAGGCTTTTTTTTAAGCACTTTAATTTGGCAATATTAGAGAGAAAGAAACATTTGAGTGGTTTTTACAAGTTAAAGGAATAAATTAGAACAAAATGTAATTAAAGGATAAAAATAAAATCTTAGATAAAATTATAGAATTATATTGAAACAAAATAAAATAAAAAAAATGAAAGTAAAATTTGAGATAAAATTAAATAATCAAATTAGAACAAAATAAATGTATGAGACAAAAATAAAATCTAAGATAAAATTAAAAAAATTAAGTTAATGCAAAATAAAATTACGAGAAGACAAATAAAATATGAGATTAAATTAAAGAAGCAAAGTATATTTTAACCTTAATTTACATATTTTGTACAAATTTTTCTATCATATCTATGTGGTCCAGAGTGGATGTGTTAGCCAGCCCACAAAAAATGACATATAACAAAAATGCACAACATTTGGAACATGGGAATGGCCCCACCACAAGTCCCATGTAACAAAGGCAAAACAAGTGTTCACAAGGGAATAAAGAAAGAATGGGTTGGTTTGATTTATCTGTAAGCAACTATTTTGGCCTAGCAACTTCAAATCCTTGAGGAAAAGGTTAGTTGTTTGAAAGCACTGGTAGTTAGAACCAAAAATGTACGATGCTTTCACTGGGTCACACTGCTTTCTTGTCCCAAACGAAACCATAACTGAAAGAAGGCCTTCAAGTTTTAGCCAGTACATGACATGTTTTCAGTCTAAAGGAAAAAGACATTTTTGTTCAGAAACCAAACTTAGCATCCAACTAGGAGTTTATATATATATATATATATATATATATATATATATATATCCTATCTTATTAACTTGTGTTCAATTTTTTTTTTTTTTAAGAATACTTTGAAAGTAAAAGTGATTATGAGAAAGTATATAGTCTTTAAAATTGTACAAGGAAAAAGTTTAACTTGCTCTTAGTTGATATTGAGAGAAATAATCTCTTAAAATAATATCTTTTTTTAGATCTTTCAATCAATCGATATACTCTTGGAGAGCAATCGAATATGGAACTTCGAGTATTCATACATAAATAATAGCCTATCATGCCGTAATTTATATATCTCCTAAATTTTTGTTAGAAAAAAATAGCATTTAATGATTATAAAAAGTTAGGCCAAATTCATCATATTCTTGAGCTAACACTTCTTCCACAATGATAAATGAATTAGGTTTAGTACAATTAATAACGATAAAGATCAATAGGATGAGAAGAACAAGATAATCTTGAATGTCAAGTAGAAGAACAGATGGATCCTATTTTTCCTTCCTTTTTTTTTTTTTTTGGTTGAAGAGTGATTGATGCAAATGTCTATCTACTTGAAAGGAAATTAGAAAAACAAGTGGGTGATTGGTTTAGACATCACGTTATATGATACAGACCCATGATGCTTATTATTAAAACTCATCAAAGATTGAAGTTGTTGATCTACAGCAAGTACAAACTAATTTATAATTATTAATTAGTTAAATTATTACCTTAATCTTTAAAGTATCACCTAATTTTTTAACTAGTCTTTCCATTTTAAAAGTTTGTGATGATATCTCATCGTCCTTTTTTTTTTTAATTCAATCATAGTCATGAAATCTTCATCAATATGTTAATAATTTTTGTTTACTTAATTAACCATGTGTTATTTTAATATTATATATATATATATATATATGATTCATGTAAAAAGAATAAAGATAAGTGATAGAGTGAGATCTACTCATATTTGTAACTTAAGATGTCACTTAGGTTAATTAACTAGGTGAATTAACATGAATTAACAGCATATTTAAAAAAGTTTAATAACAAAAGCACTTCCTCCAAAATTTAAAAAAAAAACTATAAATAGCTATTTAAGACATTACAATAATTTAACCTTATGAATAAATAAATTTAGAACGATGCCTTTTTCCTTTTGGACTTGAGAAGTCTGATGAGTTTTTTAAGAAGTAAGGAAGCTTATCATTTAACTACTTCCAAACTAATCATAGAAAAGAAGTGATTGCTTTGGTATAGTGAACTTTAATCAAACAAATGGTGACGATTCCAAAGCTCCGACTTATTTGTAATTTAAAAACAAAGTGCAGATACATGCATGGACATATATATTTATATTAAAGAAAGCTTAGAGTGGAAGAGAAACACTTTTGAACGATTGGACCCCTCTAAACAACCTCAATTTATTTAGTAGGTACGATGGCATGAGCATTTAGTGCTTCTATATAATAACTAAATGCATATGCACCGACAGAAGGCCCTCCAACAGGTTTGTACAAAAGCTTAGCCCTCACTGTTTCGAAGTCAATGAAAAATATCAACTTCCTCCAATCTTTGTGTATATATATATTGATTATGTTTATGGGGAAAACATCATGACCTAGTTTAGGGTTTATGACCATCTCATTGCCGTGTGGAACTCAATCTCGCAGAATAATAATATATGATAAACCTCAATGATTAACATTTGCATCACTTTAGGTTTGAAAATGCCCTTCTGGGACGTCATATTGTATAGTTTATTCTTTGATAGTCTAACCATATCTTATTGTAAATCAAAGACCAAATACCCAATGGGTTTTCTTTCCCAACGGTGATATGCAAAGTTCTACAAACACATTAGGAGTCGAAATTCTGCTATTTTACTTGCATCTTATCTTTTAATATTTATTTTATTAGTAAGTCAACTATAAATTTTCATGATAAGTATTAAAGATTTAATTTATCCATTATATAAAGTAAATTATATGAACATCCCTTAAATTTTGTTAAAATTATACAAACTTTTTATTTACTTTCTGAATACCTTCCGATTTTCAAATTACACATACATTTTAGTTCAATTTTATATTTTTTAATTTTACTAAAATATTGTTTATTAACCTAAATATATTTTAAAAAATTAAATAGAGAATATTTTGATAAAAAATAAAAATTAGATTAAAGTGTATAATAACTATTTGTTTTAATTGACATATGGGTATATTTTAAAAATAAATAAAAAATTATATAATTTTAGTAAAATTTAAGAAACATTTATGTAATTGATTCATTTATATATTAGAAAGATAATAGGTAAAGTACAGAATTTTTTAATATATATATATATATACATATCATGTTTGACATGTATCCAAATTTTTTAAAAATATAATTAAAAATTCATATGGTTTTTTCAAAAGAAAAAAATTTTTCTGAACAACAATTGACATTTGTATCTCTATCATATTTATGGATTCTTGTCAAGAATGGAGCTTCATTCAGCACACCACATAGAGATGAAACTATTTCACAAATCGACAAAACGACCAAAACCCACTTGCTAATTAAGCATCATTAGATGAGACTGTTAGCTCTTTTAAATCCAACCCAAATTCAATTTATTGGAACACTAAACCTGGTTTCAAATACCCTCATAAGAAAGAGGCAATAATTGAGATGATGATGATGGATAAGAAATAAGAATAATTCTTCACTTGTCCTTGGCATAGAAGGCATGTACTTTTAGACCCACACATACAAGTGAATAATATTGAATTGGATTAAATTACAGGCCCTACCAAATCCAATCACCGGTGATGGTGACTGGGATCTCAGCTACAAATGGCTAGCCACACATGTATGTGGCACACTCATCTTTTATGGCACCAAATTGTTAGATACATTCTATGAATAAAATATTTGAAAATTTTTAAAATTAATCATAAAATAATAGGAATACATATTTAAAATTAGATTAAATTACTTTTCCTTCTTTCAATAAATGTTTAAGTTATACGATTTCCTTCTTTATTTTAAAATAAATAAATTTTTTTCTTAAAACCAAAAAATATGTTCCACTTACTCCCCTTGCACTTTTTTTTAATATAGAAGTTGAAAAAAAATTTTTGAATAAGCTATTAATTAAAGAAATCAACATTATTCTTGAGAATATTTTGGTCATATGTTAATTTTAGAGATAAGTGTATATTTTTCAAATAAGGAGGAAGTTCATATAATTTGGACATCTCTTAATGGAAAGAATAGTTATTTATTCTAAAAATCAATTTTATTTAAAGGTATGCTTAATAGCTAAAAAAATTTGCTTTAACTTATTAATAGGGAATTGATAAGAATTTTGCAGTCACTTATGCTATGTGGGCTAACATTCTCTTTGCATTAGGAATTTATATTGGTGGTCATCATTTCTTATAAAGATTTCTTAATATTCATTCTTTGAATTGGTATTTATTTTCCCCTTCATATACTCCGCCTCTTTGTTAATCCCTGCGCTAAGAGTGTTAGACATAAGTGTCATGAGATTAACAATTATGGATGTATAGATAAAAAGGAATTTCAAGCGTGTAATTGCCATCCTTTTTATTAGTATTAGAATAATCCATCTTCATTATCATCTTCTCTGCCAAAAAATTGATATATTTATATTTTTGTAATAATTAATTTAATATATTTAATTCATTTATAAATTAAGTCAGTTTCATAAATTCACCCCTTGAGAGACCCCAAGAGAGCTTTTGCCCTTCATGAACTGATTGAATGGTTGATGTCTGTGTTGGCTCAGAGCCCCGCCTAGCTGTTCTCAAGGGTCAATCTTATCATGATGTGTAGCACTCACTTTTCCACTTGTCTTCTTGATGTGTCATTCCTTTTCATATATCTTCTTGTAGACAAAAGGGGAAGAAAAGCAATATCATCTTATCTTGAGTGCTTAAAAAAAAAAAAGAAACAAATTCTGTGTTTGGTTCAAAAGCTTAAGCCAATCAAAAAGTATATGAAGCATATCTTATTTAATTAATATTGTTATTGACATTGAAATAAATCCATATGTCTACTTTAGTTGGACAATATCATGATCAATTAAATAAAAAATCAATATATTATGAATAGGTCAGGACATTTTTTTGTCTTCCAAAAGATGATCCTAATTCACTTGGCTTTTTCAAGATTTTTATATCATTTCGGTATTTCATTTTTTTAACCCCATTTAACATTTACTTAAAGAAATTATATTATGTTAGTTTAGTGGCCTTGAAATAATGAAATTAAAACAAAATTAGACTTTTTAGTATTGAAGTGAAACGAAAAATTTATAAAAGAGCTAACTGATAATAAATCATTTTTGAAGGACCAAAATAGGATTTTTAATGCTCTTTATAAAGACTATTAAACTTTTTCAAAAGTAAAAAATTTAGATATCATTTTTATATTTTTGCTATTAAATTCTTCAATAACTAACAAGTGTATAGATTTTGTCTGCAACTCAACATCACATAATTAACTCTTCTAAATAAATTTTCATACATGTTATATCTTTATGAGAGAGCCTTACAACAAATATATGAATATTTGTATCTAAATCAAATATTTTTTAAAATAAAATCCTTGCTCTTTCCATTATGAGTCTTTCTATCAAATAAAAATAAGCAGAAAAATGGCTCCTGCCACTATATTAAAAAAAAATCAGTAAAGAGATAATAAAGGGTAAAAGTGTAAGCATGTCCACTCATAATTGTCTAATGTTGGATACTTCCAAAATTTTCAAAAGGATGAAGCATATGACACATGAATTTGGATTCAAATTTGGTGCAAATTTAATTTAAAGGCCATGTTAAAATACGGTGAGGAGAATTAATAATGGAAAAAGATAGGGGCCAATGCATAAAGTCCAACCATAAAGAGCAATGGGCCATGAGCCAAGGGCCCATTGAGGGGACCATATGTAGCATACCTAAATTCAGTAAAATTGGTTGTTATATATATATATATATATATATATGTTGATTTATATTTTTCCCCCTTAGCTTTGCATATTTTCACACTTAAGAACCCTTTTTTTTTCTTTTGGTCCATATATATATATATAGATATATATAAAGCAGGATATATTCTTGTGGAAATAAAGGACCTGATATAGGGTCCAGTAAATGATTCCACTGCCTCTTTCCTCTTATTGATCTTTCTCATTGTTGTCTTCTTCACATTATTTTATGTTTCTTTATCTAAAGAATGGAGAAGATTATTCCACAATTTATTTTATATGTTTATCAAAGTAAACTTTATAATAATTTATCATTAATAACAAAAATATCAATGATCCGATAACTCACATGATAGTCTCAATATTTAAAACTGTAATGAGTTTAATATCTATATATCTTGCTCTTTCCCTAATGTCCTTTTTCACATTACAGACTTCTTATATAACCAAAAAAAAAAAATTATAGCAATCAACAATTTTATTGATTGAAATTGAACACAGTTAAAATGTATGCATACAATAAAAAATTCATTTAAATAAATTTTTAATAAAAATATTTTTAAAAAATTTTGAATATTCAATCACATAAATTATGTAATATTAAGTTGTAAAAAAAATTATTTGTCATTAGAGATTGAATAACAAATATTTAAGAATTATACATAAATTTTTTTACCAAAAAGTTGTGCTCAAATTTTGACAAAACAAAAACAAATATGAGGGAAGACAAATACAAAATCCCAAAAGAACAAAACAAGAAACTGATGTGATGGAAACCTGGTAGATGCAGCTGACGTTAATAACAAAATATCATTTCATCAAAAACAAAAAAACAAAAAACAAAATAGCAAACTTAAAATCACAATTGGTGGGAGTGAAAATATGCAGAATGAATAAAAATGAAAAAAAAATCAATATTTTCCAAAATTATAATCTTGAATCCCTAATCACAAAATGTGGCCATTACTTTTGATTTGAAAAATCCATCTTAATAATTTACCCTAAAAAAATATAACGTAACAATCTTATCTGACCTGCGGAGCACCTTACAAACCCAAGAAGCGTCTGTGTTATTTCTAATTATCAGAACCCAAAGATTCTTCACCTTTAATTATTTTCAAATATAATTCTATATAACAATCCTAATTCTTATTCCATCCAATCATTTTTATATTTATTATTATTGGATCCTTATAATTTGGCACTTTCCTGTCTGTCTATATATATAATATTTTCTTAGTTTCACACTGTCGCTTTGTCCCTTGAAGCTTGAAAATAATTTCAACTTCAGCTTTATCCAAAATTCAAAAACCATTTTTAAAATTGCAGTATTTATCTACCTTTTCTTACAATCAAATGCTTAACTTAGAAACATCCCATGTACCCAACTCCTCTTCTGTAGGCATTTTTGCTCTCAAAATTGCATTATCATTGAATAATTTGGCACCAGCAAAATAAGCATGGGACAGATGTTTAATGTCCCATCTATTAATTTAAATAAATTAAGTTAATTTACAGATATACTCAAAACAAAAAATTAAGTATAATTTTTGTGTATTTGTTACATAATTTTTTAATAAAAACATGATAAATAGATAATTTTTGCAATTCATTATTTTCTAATTAGACCTTTCAAAAAAATTTCTACATAATATGCTTTTATTAAAAAATTCGATGATAAACACTTGAAAATTTTATTTGAGTCATGCTCATATACAAGAAATTTCCAGCTAGATTTATTCTAAATAATTAGATAGATAAAAATAATAAAGGTAAATTCAATTGAAAAGTGAACTTAATTTTTCTTATAATTTATTTGATCTACTTATTATTTATAAACCAAATATATATATTAATTTTTTTAATAGAGATGTATAATGAGTCTGAATCCTCTTTTATTCAATACAAGCAAGATACTATCTTGTTGAAGAGAGATAAAAAAAAGAATAAATAGATAAAAAATAAATAAATTTTATATACATTTTTTACTTTTTTATATCTCTCTTTTTTAATCTCTCTCTAGTAGGATAATGCATTCAATAGAAGTTGAGCCAATTATTGTGTAAATATGTTTGACATAAATATATAGTTGATTTGACGTACTTTTTTGTATGGACCAAATTTATCCTAAAATTTTATAATTAATCCAGGTCACATATAAATGGAGTTTATGTGATCAACCACATATTGATTGCACTTATGGTTGAGAAGGAAGACATGAAAGCTGGCTTCGTATTATATGGTCAACAAAATAGTAATGTTGGTCATAAAATGTGGTGGCAAAAGGCTAAGTTAGGGTCCACCTTTTTGTGTAGAAAGCTATACATAACTGGGTCACAGCTAATCACCAACTATACATAAATATATATATATATATATATATATGCAGTGGGTAGTAATTATAGCAGTAACTACTCTCACCAAACAAAGCATGCATATATAAAACCCTAATTTTCCATATTCTTTGAGAGGTTCGGGTATTAAAAGTTACAAAAGGTTGAAGAAAGGTTGGTTCTGATCTAAGGCTTCAAGTATAGTTTAGGGCCACATTGAAATGGATGCAACAACCAAGGAAAAAAGATCTTACACGTAGTGGAAGACAGTATACATCTGATCTTAGATGCTTTCTCTCTCATGTTGCACCATTGACTTTTGATCCACATGCATGGTCCCATATGGGAAAAATTTTAGAGAAATTTAAAAAAAAAAAAGATTTGATTTACAAAAAAATTGCAAATTAATTCAATTATTAGTAAAAATTTAAGCATTACATTTTTTTCAATAAAATCCTATTTTAGCATACATTTAAATATGTTTATTTATGATTAGATTCCTTTACAATTTTTTCTTTTTATATCAGATCTACTCAGTCAAGTATTTCTTGATATTTGATGGATATATAGATGAGATTTTTTTTTTCCTCACAAATAAATGTTATTTGATATGTTTTTCAACACTTTTTTTTTTTCCCATATGAAATCCAAGTAAGAAAATGAACAAACAAAACATCAACGACACTTTCATCTGGTTTTGAGATATGATTGATAAACGAGTTTCCCACTTGCAAAACAGCGATTGATAATTGCTTGTCTCAGAAATAACAGGGTCATGCCACCTTCAAAAGTTACTTATATTAAAAAAATTTCAGTTCTTAATTATTATCCCAACTAATTAAAATGGAAAAGTATAATTTTTGTTTGTATATCTTAAAATTAAGGGAAATTTAATTTATATGCAAAATAAATAGAACCAAGATATATAAATATTTGACGGTATTTAATTTATATATCATAATTTCTTTATATTTTTTCAATTTTTATTGTTATTGAATCATTAACCTATAAAAGGAAGATATCATATTTTTTATACAATAAAGATAAAAGGACTTCAATTAAATCACGAGAAATTAATTATTAACCTTATAATTAGGTGAAAAACAATATATAATTGTTTGCAAGTTTTCTCTTTATTTTAATGCAAAAAAAAAAAAAGAAAATCCTTATATCTCTGCCCTCACATGATTCTAATTAATTAAAGAATGAAAACCAAACCCTAAAACTTGTGAAAGGAATAAATGGTGCTGTTGATAAAAAAAAAAAAAAAGGAATAAATGGTGCTAATTAAGCCAATTCACCTAACATATTAGGCAATTTAATAGAATCTGCCTATGAAATTGCCTTCTTCTGAGGGTGGAAAGGGACCTGATCTTATGAGCAAGCATCATTTTCAGTTTATAAAGAACATCATCAACACTGCTCTTTCGTCATTATCAAGTCAAAAAAGTTCATCCTTTGCAATTTTTACCATAAAATATTCAGTGCATGCACCGTCTTAAAAGATATATAAAAATCAAGTATCATTTTTTTAAAAACGGAAAAAGTAGTGTAAGTTTATAAACTATCATAATTCAATAATCTATTTAATGTTTCAAATACTTTTTCTTTTTTCTCTCTTTAAAGATCTTATTACCCTCTTCTTGAAAAGTGTCAACTATTAGTACAACTTTAAAATTTTCCCGACTCATGAAAATTTCTCCGAATCACATGCTCCATGTATATAAATCAGTGAGAAATTTAATTTAAATTATTTGTGAGAGTTTTTATTCAATGCTACAGTGTGGGATATTTTGTTCGCTCAAGCTTTTTTTTTTTTTTAAACAATATTAAAGAAAGGTGCACTCTCACATCCTGATGTATTTGGTATTTCGCTCATAGAATAACTCGATAAATCAAAGTCAAGTTTATAAAAAACACATTTTTAACTGAACTAATTTTTTAAAAAGCTTGTTGGGATCAATAGTAAGACAAAGAAGGAGTGAGAAATTTTAGCTCAATTTAAAAGTTTTGAATTGTTTAATTTTTAAATAAGATATAATAAATTTTTTCGCTTTGCTAAAAAGAGAATTAGATGCTGTCTGAAACTAACTTAGCCGCCAATGTTTATCATGTTTGCTTGAGAAAATGTGACTATTTTTAAGAAACAGCACCGACTTACCCATTTAAAAAAAAGAATGCATCAACTTATATATTATAATTTTTTTTGACATAATCATCCATAATTTCCATAGAAGTGATTACTGTGATGAATTCTATCAAAAGCAGTAATTCTAATTTTAAAGTTCGATTTAAAATAAAATTTTGATTTATAATGCAGGGTTATACATTCCACCAAAACCAAGAGTTCAATGGAGGCGTTTATTGTACTCATATGAAGTAATATTAATGGTTTTATTGTGTTTTAATACGGTATTCTTATACCACTTATGTTATGTAATTATTGAGAAACATAAAAATAAATACTTAAAAGAAGTTTATCTAAGCCTATTCTTAATTTTAATTTGTAAATAAAGCAACCATCCTTTTCTGTCTCTCGCTAGCGCCGCAGCTACTAATTAGGGTTCCAATTCACTAGTGAGAAGCCATAATCATGTTGGCAATTTGTTATTGCCAGGCAGGTCCAACTTGCACTTTATTCAAAGGAAAAATTAAAAATTTTAATTTAAAGTCTTGAATTATAATTTTTGTGTATAATTTAATTTTTTGATCTTAGATTTTTTAAGATAATTTAAAATTTTAAAATCTTTTGATATAAATTTTTTTAATTTAAGATCCTAAATTATAATTTTTTCTAATTAATGGTTGTCCAATCTTTTATCACTCTTTCTCTTTTTTCCATTACAGATTCAACATATTTTAATGGCACTCTAGTTTTTAAAGTGCCATTTTTAGATGATTTTATACTAAAGAATGCATGCTATACTGAAATAATTTCAAAATGCATATATATATATATATATATCTATAATTAAAGTATTTCCTTCTTACAAAGTAAATCTGGTTTTATTTATGGTAAACAAAATTTCTGAATTAATTTTATCTTTTGCACAAAGACAAAAGATATCTTCATTGACTAGTAGCGTGTGAAAAGTGTAAACTGAAAAGCGAGCAAGTGCGTATATATATAGAATTGATTCTCGTCATTTACACTTCACCTAACCCGAAATTAGAAACGTACGTGGCACTATCAGGCAGACTAGATTTTTTTTTATAAATATTAGTTCCCCAATGCACATATATTTTCAAAATTAAGAAAGTACTTTTTTGATAGTATTTTACTTTTGCATTAAATTCTCACAATTTCTATGATTTATTATCTATTTACTCAAGCTAGGTCATTCCAATTACAAATTTACCCAAAATTTCGCATGATTAGCAAATACATGCACCACAAGTTACGTTTTATGCTAAAGTGAATGACAAACATGCTACTTTTACTTCTTCTTTTTTTTTCAACGATAGGAAATTTTTTCAGAGTTAACCACCAAACGAAATTATTAGTCTAGATTTAAAGCTTTGCACAAAGAGACGTAAATACTTCATCTAAATCCCTTTAACTAAATAAAATAACCCACATCGACTTGTTGGCTTTTTACCTTTTTTTTTTCATATCAAAAGTGAAGACAAGTTGGGAGATCTTTCCCCTTTCCTCTCTTGTTTTGTTTTCTTTCTTTGTAATTTTCTGTTTGATTTTTCATGTGTAACTTCGTCCTCGTTTCTAAAGTTTGTTTTTAGTTGTTGGGTTCTTGAAATCTCCTATGTTATTGGCCACAAAAAAGTGCAAACAGATTAATGGCATAGTTAGATCTTTGATATTTGAGTAAGCTAATATTAAATAGTATTTTTTGCAATATATGCCTAAAAATAATTTAAACCAAAAAATAAAAACTTCTAGTTGATTAAGTGTTTTAAATCTCAGTTTAGGCTATATTTGAAAATGCGTTCCACTCCTTTTTAAATCATGTTTCATACAAAGAGATAAATTATTATTATTATTATACAAACGCAATTTTTGAACACCAATATGAACGAGCACTTACTAATTAGGAAAGTTAAAAAAAAGAAGAAGATAAATTTCGTTAAGTTCAAAAGGTCATGATGAACAGTTGGGCACAGCAATAAGCTATTCAATCCCTTACAAGATAAGATTTGAATTCTAACACTTCATCCCTTCAACTTTTTTTTTTTTCCACTTAAACATACTTCACTTACCTTTCTTTCTGTCTTTCTTTTTTCTTTTTTTGTAATTAGGTGGCATCTTAATCAATTTACACATACCTCAGTTAATCAGATTAATAAAGTTTTTCAAGAGAGATTTTTAGATTTTTTTTAGTGAATTACACAAACCTCCATTAAATTTTATTAAAATTATATAAAATTTTTTTATTTATTTTTAAAATATACAAAAATTTCTCATAAAATGAAAATTTACACAATATTTTAATTCAATTTAAAATTTTTTATTAAAATACTTTTTATTAACCTAAGTATATATTTTTTTAAAACTATAAAAAAATTTAAATAGAGGGTATTTTTGTTAAAAAATTTAAAATTAAACTAAAGTGCAAGTAACTTTTTGTGTTAAAAGGAAGTTTGTGTACATTTTAAAAGTAAAATAAGGATATATGTAATTTTAACAATATTAAGACAAAGGTTTGTTTTTTTTGGTTGCAATTTATCTCTAAAAAATTGATGCCAATAAAAATTTGAATATACGACGGTACATTACCTACTTGTTTTCATCAATAAACCGGACCGGGAATTTTATGCATAAAATTTAGATTCTTTACGATACGGATTTATTCTCTAATTATTAATTAACCTTCTAAATTCCTTCAATGAAAAGCAAATCTTATCCATCTTCTTTTTGGGCATTATTTTAATCTTCCGGGTTTCTTCAGCAGCTAACATTCTCTCAGCATTTAAAAATCCAATTTTCTCTATATAATATTTATACATACACATGCTTACAATTATTACTTATTTTATACTAAAAATTCAAATATCATCAGTCTCTATTTCAAAATGAAGAAAAATTTAATGTATGAATTTAAATTCATTATGTACCCTTTATTATTTCTCTATCATATACTCTCTTATCATAGATTTCCTTTATATTAAAAAAATTAGTAATTTGGTCCACAAATTGTTATAAACTTTAATAATTAAAAATTAATAAGCAAACAAATTATTTTTAAAAAAATAATAAATCTGTCATGCATAATTTTTTTTTTGTCAAGTAATCTAACCATTGCAGGATGTTGAAAGAATTAATGGACAATGAACTTATTATTTTTTAGAACTAACTTTATATGAACAAAACTTTCAGTAATTAAAATTAAATAGGCTTAATAATTTAGAAATAAAATTTCTAGTTCAATTTAAAAACAGAAAAAAGTTCATGCATGGAAGTAGGAAGGTGAAAATTAATCTTAATGTAGCATATTTTTCTGTTAAAGGTTAGGTAGATGTTGGCAATGACGCATGTGTTAGTGGGAGAGAAGTACATGCAATCATATTTTATTTTGTTTGCTTTTTAATTCAAAACATTTTAATTAAACATCTACAATTAAAAATATTTATATGACAAAACCTTAAAATTTTAAAATCATTTTAAAGAATCAAAAGATAAAAAATATTAATTTGAACTTTTGAATTATTAATTTTTTATGTCATTTAAATTTTTATTTTTAAGTTTTTTAAATAAAATAACATTAAAATTTTTTTAATATAAATATCTTTAATTTAAAATCTTTAAATTATAATTTTTCCTAGATTTGGAAGGTACAACGGAAACGCAATCACATAATGTTGCTTCTAGTTGATACTTTATAAAAGCACTTCTTCTGTTATTGTTTGTTGCTTTCCTCTTTCTTTATCTTTCCCCTCCCGCCAAGTAAACCATCAAATCCCTTTTTTAATTTCTCAAAGTGATACGCTTCCTTCTTCCTTTTATCACTCACTTCACACTGACATTTGGTAAGAATAATATTGTAAAAATTAAAAATATTATATCAAATCAAAATTATGTAAAATGTATTATTCTGGATTCATAAAATCAATATATATATTAAAGGAAAGTTTACTATTACTGTAAAATTACTATTTTGTAACTATTTATTGACATGATAGCTTTTCACTTTTTATATTTTTTTTCTATTGCAATTTTTTTTTAATTTTTAATTTTGTTTTCTCAGGTTCTATGCATGGAGCGTACCTATTTTAGTTTATTGAAATGCATTGATATTGTAGCTTTTAAAAATACTTTTTGTTTTAACATTATTTTTTTAAAAAATTTGAACAAATTACACACACCTCTATTATATTTTCAATATATATACAAGTTTCTATTAAAATAAAAAATTATTTTATACTTTAATTCAATTTTAAATTTATTGACTAAAATACCTTCTATTAAATCTAAATACATATTTTTTTAAACTAAAAATAATTTAAATGAATGATATTTAGGTCAACAACTTTAAAATTAAATTAAAGTATAAAATAAATTTTTTCAAAGAACGTCAGTATATATTTTAAAAATAAAAAATTTATATAATTTCAACAAAACTTGAAAAAATTTGTAAATTTACTTTAAAAAATTTTAACATCTCAATTCAATCTTTCAAATAATATTTTGTTATTATACTCATAGTAAGTCTATTAAGATATAATTGATAACTATGAGTAATATGGCTTAATACGAACCTGATGTAACAAGTGTTTTGTTTTTTTTTTTTGGGCCACTGAATCTAATTTAGTATTTAACTGTCTTTGTCATTGTAGAGCAACAAAATTGTATAATAGTATGATTATTTTAAGTGATATAATACTTTGTTATGACATATTTAAATGGAAGCTGATTCTTAATAGTCATATTAGATTTATGTTAGACCATATGACTCATTTTATGCTCATTAGTTTAACATGAAGACCATTTTGTATTTTGGGAATAACTTGAAGACATTGTTAAATACAAAATACTCTTTAAAAAATTGAAATGGGATACTTAAATTTTAAGAGATGAAATTAAAAAATAATCATCAAAACCCAAAATGTTAATTTCTCAATTTATCATTAATTAATTCATTATTAATTTCTTGCAAAAAGTAATCTCAATTATAGTTTTGCATTTATGAGTGTACACAACTATAAATGTTATAGTTGTGTAAACAATTTGCTCCCACTGAATCAAACAGTTATTGCACAATTATGAATATTTACCTCTAACTTTTTCCCCTTTTAATTATAACCATTAATGTCACAGCTGTATATGTGAGTGCAATTGTACAATGGAATGACTGCAACAGCATATATATATATATATATATATATATATATATATATATATATATATATATATATATATATAAAAGAAAATGGATTGTATTGTAAAATATTATTTTTAACCTCTTTTATGAATTCTGATTTTTTTTAATTTTTATCTATTTAATTTTTTAAATTTGAATTAGATGTGAGTATTATACAATTGTATAGTTAGAATATTGTTGCTAAAATGTTTACATGTCTCACTTTTTTTTTCTCCAAATTTTCTTCACATTGTTTTTTTAAAAAAATTTGTCTACTTTCTTTTTTTTTTCTTTAAATTTCAAATAAATGTGCAGCCATGTAATTGATATAGTTGCATGAGACCCACTAGTTATATAAAATTTTGATTAAAAAAAAAGGATTATCAATAACATTACTTATAAAATATTTGAAAAACACTGCATTAATGGCCCTGGACTTGATCATAAATATAAGGAAAATTCAATTTCACTATCTAAGAATCTTGGTAAATTGTGTGGTCTCAAGTCTCAACTCCCAACCAAATGGCGACAAATAAATATACACCCTATACTCATTGATTACATTATATTCTTATTTTATAAAAGCTGACTAAGGTGTGTCTGTCTATATATATATATATATATATATATATAAAATTTGCATTCTGATTTCTTTGGATCAATCTCAAGTTCTAGTTACTTTGCTTCTCCATTTTGTTCAAATGTACAACCCAATTCAAGAGTTTACGTAATTACATATCACATATTCATAGTTTATAATTATTATTAAATTAACTTTTTAAAATTGTTAAGATATAAATGTCTTCTTACTCAATGCCAAGAAAAAAATAAAAACTACTTTTCTTTACTCATAAGTTGTTTTACCTTATAGCACTTTTAACATAGAATTTATAACTACTATTTATTTATTTTTATTTATATTGAATTCTATGATATTCTTTTTTTACCATAAAAATCCTTACTCACATTTACTTAAATGAAGAAATAGGCATTTACTTAAAAAAAAAAAAAAAGGGAGGGGGGAGAACGATGACAAATGTATTAGAAAGCACTAATGTAAAATATACGAGCATCGTTTTTCATGCGCTAACGTTGAACGTGAATTTAGCCGCTTCATGTTACAAAACACTTTCAACTATTTCATATAATTTAATAAAATTATTTAATTATCTCAAACTCTTTAAATTTATTATTTTTTTTCATTTTATCCTTATTTATGAAAAAAAAAATTAAACTAATATTTAAAAAAAAAATATTTTTAAAAAGTCAACATAAAAAATTACATAATACTTTATATTTTGAATCAAATAAATCTTCTAAAATATACTTTTTATACTGAACCGGATGAAATATATTTGTAATTTGTATTCAGTCGCAAGTTTGCACTTGGCAAAAGTAAACACGTGAACTTGAACCGTATATTTAGACCAAACATGTGAAAACAAATTATTTTGTGAAAAGTTTTTTAAATAAATGTTTCATTTAAATGATCTTTTTATCTAAAGTCAATATTATATAATTTGTATTTGTCGATTTATTACAAAATACATTAGAATTTGCATTGAAATAAATTACCAAATATATATATAGATGTATATATCATATAAATTGTTAAATTTTTTCATCTATAATATTTATTTAACTAATAAATAAACTTTTTTAGAACAAACATAATCTTGATTTTTCAGTGTTTGCTACCCGTGATGACCTATGGTCATAGAGCTGAACAATTTCAAAGTTTACGAGGTCAGATTTTTTACTATATTAAAAGTATAATAAAGGCTGTCGTATTCTCAAACAAAGAGATCGTTCTATTTTTTTTATTAAGTAAATTTTATTATTATTATTATTTTCAGTGTAACGGAGGATCACAGGGTCAAAGTTCACACGATTTTGGAGGCGTGAGTAGGGGAGTAATGTTACGCTCCGCATTTGCGCGTGGAAATGCAATTTGATTGAAGTAAACATGAAGATTTGGGCCTTTAAAAGTAGGAACCGACCGTATTGGGATTGGGGGGAGAATCTCCCTGTCGTTTTAAATGGAGAACGAACAGGAGTTCGGAATTGGAGATACCTTGCAATTTTACTGTCAGCCAAACAGACCTTTACTTAAATTTCTTCTCTTATTTTTTATTTTTATAAAAAAAATCAACAATAATAGTTTAAAAACAGCAGAAGACTAATAAATAACAAATAACAATAGAGGTTTAATTTTCTTAAAGAATATTTCAAGAATAAAATTTTAAATGCATTATATTTGTATTAAAAGTATGATTTTAAGATATTTAAAAAATATAATTCAAATAAATTTTAAATACCCTGAATCCTAATAATAATAAATAATTAAAAATAAAAAATAAAAAATTCATTGGATACATCCGTGGCAGTTTAAGTAAACGACAAAAATATAAGAGAATGTACTTTAATTTTGTCCAAATAAGATGTAAATCACCTTTAATAGTAATTAAAAAAAGAAATAATAAATAATAAAAAAATGAGAAAAATAAAAATTCATCGGATGGCTCTCCGCGTCAGTTCAAGTAAAGGACAAGAAATGGGTCCCACAGTCTTTCCAAACGCTTCACTGCCTTCCCTCCTCAGTGTTTAAAAGCAGCTTCAAAGCACCTTCGTTTTTGCAAAATCCATCTCTTTTCAATGTTATTAAAATTATAACACCCTCGCTCTCTGAAAAACTTATCAGCTCTTTCTTTTTTCTTTCACTTTCCTTCTTCGGCTATCTCTTCAACCATCATTCTGCAAAAGAAAAGAGAGGAAAGAAAATAGGGGAAAGGCCATTCGTTCTCCTTGCATTTCTCTCTCTATCTAGCCATTGAAGCATAGAATAAAGTGCAAGGGAAAGGCCATTGCTTTACCAAGCTGAGGGAGAAGAAGGTTATTATTATTCATGGTACTCATGGGCTTCTTCAAGCTCATTGTAATGTGGAATGTGCTGGTGATTTTGGTGCTAGCAAGTTCACTGATTGGTTCTGCTAGAGCCTCTGTATCTTATGATCACAAAGCCATCACCATTAATGGGCAAAGAAGGATTCTCCTCTCTGGATCCATTCATTACCCAAGAAGCACCCCTGAGGTATTACAATATTTCTCTGAAATGTGCTTCATGAATCTCTCTGGTTCTTGATAATTTCAAGCTCACACGTAGTTCCCTCTTTGTTTTCATCAAATGGGTACCTCAGAGTTTCTATCTTTTTTTGGTTTCAGATGTGGCCAGATCTTATTCAGAAGGCTAAGGATGGAGGTTTGGATGTTATTCAGACTTACGTTTTCTGGAATGGTCATGAACCATCGCCTGGCAAAGTAATCAATGATTGCAACTACTTTTGCTTGCAGTGTTTAACAGCGCATTTTTATGTGGAATTAAAAATAAATAATTTATTTACATTTTTTTTCTTCTTTATTTTAGTACTATTTTGAGGGTAACTATGATCTGGTCAAGTTCATTAAGCTGGTGCAGCAAGCAGGCCTTTATGTTCATCTGAGAATTGGCCCTTATGTCTGTGCTGAGTGGAATTTTGGGTAATGGAAACTATGATTTTCTTTTTTGATAAGAAAAAAAAAAAAAAACTCTTTTCATGTCTGAACTATAAATGTCTAAACAGAATCAAGTTGATCTATTTGTAGGGGTTTCCCTGTTTGGCTGAAATACATTCGAGGTATCAACTTCAGAACAAACAATGGGCCTTTCAAGGTGAGACAACTCTCGTTCCTAGACCTTAAGAATGGCTAAAAAAATCTCTACTTTTTTCTCTTTCAGTAATCTGATTACCTTCTAATTAATTATTTTAAATTTTTATATTGCCATGATGAAGTTCCAAATGCAAAAATTCACAAACAAGATCGTCAATATGATGAAAGCAGAAAGGTTATTTGAGTCACAGGGTGGTCCAATAATTCTTTCCCAGGTAGATTAAACACTCTATTTGCCTTTTACTTCATCCAATCACTTGCTTTAGAATTTCTACTCGACTAGATATTTTTCAAATTGTTATTCCTTGAGAAGAAAAGAGAAGTGTACACTGAGAGTTGTATCTTTTCAACCATTGTTTGGTATACAGATTGAAAATGAATATGGACCGATGGAGTATGAAATTGGCGCTCCTGGTAAAGCCTACACCCAATGGGCAGCTCATATGGCTGTAGGACTTGGTACGGGGGTTCCTTGGGTCATGTGCAAGCAAGATGATGCTCCTGATCCTGTTGTAAGCGCAGCTCAGCTGTATCTTCCTCATAAAATCCCTTTTTACCTTCTGTTGACCAAAAAATTGTTGTATTTGGACGTAAATTCAATTGTTGCTGATCATGTTGTGTTGTCTCCCATTGAGCTTCATACCTGAAGCTATAACTCCCATGTTTTTTAGCTTCTGATTTCAGTATAAATCTTGACAGATTAACACTTGCAACGGCTTCTATTGTGATTATTTCTCTCCAAATAAGGCCTATAAACCAAAGATGTGGACAGAAGCTTGGACTGGCTGGTATAATAAATTGCCTGTATTTGGCTCCTTATTATTTCTTTTTAAGTTTTACTGACAATAAGAAACACACAAGTTAGAGAAGTAACCTAAATCTTCATTGCCTGAATTTTTCTGTTTTGTTTGCAGGTATACTGAGTTTGGAGGTCCAGTTCCTCACCGACCGGCAGAAGACTTGGCATTTTCAGTTGCAAGGTTTATACAGAAAGGGGGATCATTTGTTAACTATTACATGGTAACTTTGTAATTCTATTTAATCAACAGGCGGGTGTATGATTTTTTTTATTACTGAGCTAAATCTCTTTGTTTTGCTCATCCCAGTACCATGGGGGAACAAATTTTGGTCGAACTGCTGGTGGTCCATTCATTGCTACAAGCTATGATTATGACGCACCTATTGATGAATATGGTATGCACAAAGGATTTTACACCCTGATCCTTGTATGACCCATAAGCACTGATGTGTTTTAGATTTTTAAGCTTTCAATTTACGAGTGACAAGGAATAGGTCTTAATTCTGTGATATGATTGGTACAATTTCCATTGTCACCTGCTGCTGTCTGTAAGGCATACTGCAGTAAAACATTGTTGCTACAATAATAAACGTAAACCAAAAATTCAAATTAGTTTTGATTCAATTTTTTAATTTTGTTGTGACCCTTGTGAATAAGTAACACGGTCTGTACATTCCACGTTATTATGTCTTGCTCAAAATGTCATTTTTATTATAATGATAGGCGGGAGCAGAACCCATCTGTTGATGTGTGACAGTGAAAATATAATATTGACGAAAAGACGACTGCCATCGACTACTATTTGGATTTCTGTATTTGTATAACATGTAAAATGAATATAATTGACCATTCCGCTTGTTGAATATCCCACATATATAGTTTTTTTTTGGGCCAACCCCATACATAGTTGACTCCTTTCCTTGTTAGTGGTCCGTCTGATCTCTTATATAAATGTACACCCAAGTAAAAGTAAACTCATCAAAATGCACACCTTGCTTATTTTTCTTTCTTGCATAAATTTTGAGCTACATTATTTCTTCTTCTACGCAGGACTGCTCAGACAGCCAAAGTGGGGCCATCTGAAGGATTTACACAGAGCAATAAAACTCTGTGAACCTGCTTTAATATCTGGAGATCCTACTGTATCACGGCTTGGAAACTATCATGAGGTATAATAACTTAATTCAGTTATTTCAAAATTATCAATCCTATTAAAGAAAAGTGCTTCATAACGAAAATAAGTTTTTTTCAACATCACTGTCCAGGCTCATGTCTTCAAATCAAAGTCAGGAGCTTGTGCCGCATTCCTTGCAAACTATAACCCAAGATCATTTGCAACAGTGTCGTTTGGAAATATGCATTACAACTTGCCTCCTTGGTCTATAAGCATTCTTCCTGATTGCAAGAACACTGTTTATAACACTGCAAGGGTGAGGAAAAATAATTAACGACTTTTTATTTCATATGATTAGCTGGGCTAATTATAATAGAGATATTAATCATAGAACAGTTAGACCAACTGACCAAGTATACACAATTTTTAGTAGATAGAATAATTTTCAGTTGATAGTTCTTCGTTGTTATACGCAGTTTTTATTGTTTACAAAGTTTTCTATTTATACAAAAGGGAAAGGATGAGCATTTTTTAGTTTTATATTTGTAAATAAAAGCTTTTATTTGGATAAATTTTCATTTACAATGAAGAAAAGAGTATTCTTTTCCAAGAATTCTCCAGACGTGAAATTTGGCAAATGAAATATAAAATATCTGTGTGCAGGTCGGTTCCCAGAGTGCACTAATGAAGATGACTCGTGTTCCTATACATGGAGGACTTTCTTGGCAAGCGTTCAGTGAAGAGACAGCCTCTACTGATGATAGCACCTTCACCATGACTGGCCTCCTGGAGCAGATAAATACAACGAGAGATGCCTCTGATTACTTATGGTACTCCACAGAGTGAGTAACACATAGCTCTGCACCTAGCTTTCTCGTTTTATTTTCTATGCAGTCTTTGGCCAGAACACTTAATTGATAAAGCTTATTTTTCATTTTGTTTTCAACCTCTAGTACTTATTTTGTTCCTTTTCTTGTTAGTGTTGTGATTAATTCCAATGAAGGTTTTTTGAGGAACGGCAAGGATCCTGTTCTTACAGTCTTATCTGCTGGACATGCTTTGCATGTTTTTGTCAATGGTCAGCTAGCAGGTGAGTAGCATAATTTTGATTTACAAAATCATAACAGTTCAACCATTTTTTTATGAACAATCCCAAGGACTTAAAAATTATTCCAATTCTGTAACTTTTTTTTTTTCTTGGTAAGATCCAAGGATTTTTTTTTTGGGTGACAAAAAGCACTTGATATATGCATTTTGAGAATTCCGAGGATTAGAACATTGCATGGTATCAATTGTTCAGTATTTGATCAAGTGGTTTATACAGGCTTCATGAAAACCCTTGATTTAGTTGACCTTGCTTTTAAAAATTTTTGTTGCCATACAATTTTATATCGGAAGCTTTAATTGTTTTATTGAGCACATTACTCTCATTCTTATGGTCAGGAACTGTATACGGAAGCTTAGAATTCCCAAAACTGACATTTAGTGAGAGTGTGAAGCTCAGAGCCGGTGTCAACAAAATCTCCCTTCTAAGTGTTGCAGTTGGACTCCCGGTCTCTCCCTCTCTCTCTCTAACACACCATGCACTGAAGAATATATCTTCACGCTATTCTGATTTTCCAGTAATATAGCTGAGTTATGAACATGACTATGTTACTCTTTTGCTTTCTGTTATTGACATACAGAATGTTGGTCCACATTTTGAAACATGGAATGCTGGTGTTCTTGGCCCAGTATCATTAAATGGTCTCAACGAGGGGAGAAAGGACTTATCATGGCAGAAATGGTCTTACAAGGTTCTTTTTGAAACATTCGCCATGCTTTCTCTTTCTTATTGCTTGATTTTTCTTGAGATTCATTTTAGTGTATGCTGCTCTTAGGTTGGTCTTAAAGGTGAAGCCTTGAGTCTTCATTCTCTCAGTGGAAGTTCCTCAGTTGAGTGGATCCAGGGAAATTTGGTTACGCGAAGACAGCCATTGATTTGGTACAAAGTGAGTACCACAAAGTCTCAAAAGCTTTGGTTTTGCTCAAAAAATTGATTATATTGATCTGTTCTTCACTCCTTAATATGCACTCTTTTATTACTATTACTATTAATCATTAATGGTGCTAGTAATCGTATTAGAAAGATGTTCATTGTCAAAACAAAATATAATTTTCTTTTTTCTTCCTCACCTCACCCCAATAAAGTTGAAGTAGAAAATTAATGCATGTGTGTATATGGAAAAATGGCTATCATATAAGAGTAAGTCGATATAGCAAGACAAGAAAAGAGATTCTTTTGAGCTGCATTTGTTGAAATACCGAACTTAGCATCCTTTTAATATTATTACAGGCCACTTTCAGTGCCCCACTTGGTGTTGCACCATTGGCTTTAGACATGGGCAGCATGGGTAAAGGTCAAGTTTGGATAAATGGACAGAGCCTCGGTCGCTACTGGCCTGCTTATAAAGCCTCTGGAACTTGTGGTTACTGTAATTATGCTGGAACTTATAATGAGAAGAAATGCGGAAGCAACTGTGGCGAGGCTTCTCAAAGATGGTAGGAAACAAACAACCTTCACTGAAGTTATATTATTGTGTTGGTCTATACAGTTTAAAAGTTTATAATTTTGTTCCTATAGTATTAAAAATGCTTTAGTCCCTGCCATTAAAATTTTGTTAGTATGCATTTAAACTTTGTTGACGTGACCAATTATTTACTATTCTGACATTCTAAATATGGGTGATTTATGTCAAATCACCCAAGCCACTTAACTTAGACGGCATCACATGCCATACTTGAGTGCATTTCACACCATCATCTACTTGTGTCCCTTGATGGTATGAAATGTGTATCATGCATATTCAAAGTGCCAAGATAACATATGATTGACTACCTTAGCAGAATGACATTGACGGAAGTTTAATGATAGGGAGCAAAAATTTTTGAAAGTATAGGGATCCAATTACGAACTTTTAAATTGTAGGGACTATATTAAAAATTGAGTGAAACTTCGAGTACTGAATGAGTGATTTAACTCTTTTTTTTTTTAAAGAAAAAAAAAATGCCGGTGAGGAACTATTAGCAAACTTACTACTGATTGATGATTTCAGGTATCATGTTCCTCAATCATGGCTGAAGCCAACTGGAAACTTATTAGTTGTGTTTGAAGAGATGGGTGGAGATCCCAATGGGATCTTTTTGGTCAGAAGGGATATAGATAGAGCATGTGCTGATATTTATGAGTGGCAGCCAAATCTCAAAAGTTATCAGATGCAAGCTTCTGGTAAATCTAGCAGACCAGTGAGACCAAAAGCACATTTGTCATGTGGCCCTGGCCAGAAAATCTCTTCCATCAAATTTGCTAGCTTTGGTACTCCTCTAGGGTCTTGTGGAAACTTCCGCGAGGGAACCTGCCATGCGCACAAGTCATATGATGCCTTTCAAAGGGTATTAATTCTTCTTTGCTCTGTCTTTTGGTGTCTGTTTGGCTGTGCTTTCAATTTCTACTTATTTAAAAATTGCGTTTCATAAAAGAATCAGTTTGTCAACAAGTACTGTACAAAGAAGCAGTTAGTATTTGGCTGTATCAGCTGATAAGTACTTTTACTAAAGTCATCAGTATGTGCCCAGTCTTTCAAGAAAGCACTTTTTATTGTCAAATTTTGTTTTAAAGGAGAAGCTCCAATTTCCTGCGTCTCTCACGGTAAACAAATTGAAAAATAGATTCTGCTATCAGTTTTATGTCTAAGCCAAACATATAAAGACTAAAAAGAGAACATTTTCTTTTCTACAGCTAGGCGAAACGGGTAATAAAGTGCTTGAGAAACACAAGTTTTAACGCTTTGGTCACAGAATCTTACAACTTAAATTCTGCAGGCCATGTGATCCTTTTATGTTTATTGTCCTTTTAAGCTCTTTCTTTTAAATTCATACTTGTTTCACTATTCAATATTGAATTTTTTTGGCCAATGTTCAATATTGAATTTGTTGTTGCAGAATTGTGTTGGGCAGAACCGGTGCACAGTAACTGTATCGCCTGAAAACTTTGGAGGAGATCCATGTCCAAATGTCATGAAGAAACTCTCAGTGGAGGTCATTTGCACCTGATGATGATCATTCCCAACATTAGAAAAGTACAAAAAAGGGAATAAAGGTTCTAGATTGATCATTACTATTATTTTTTCACAATTCATACATCTTTTTGGGGCCAACTAAGTCTACCATTACACTACAAGATAAGCCACAAGCATTAAGTAATTTGGCTTTACCAAGGTGAAGTTGCAGAACAAACACAACACACCTTAGTTGAAAAGCCTCTAGAGAGATTGCTGATAAGATGATTGTGGATTTGTGTATATATTATTGGTGCCTATTATACAAAAGGTTAAGAAGTGAAAGTGAAGAAGCGTTGCTGCTACACGCACATTGAGACGATAGGAGTTGAGTCCATGTGCAAATGTTTTTTATTTTTGGTTTCAGTGTTGAAGCTTCTGGCTTCCTGTAATATTTTTGTTTTCTTTTGTAATCTCCCTGAGAGCAATTTAGTTACTTCCTTGTATGAAACTTCCCAAGATAATAAGATCAGGTACCTCATTTTGATATAGATGTTTTTATATTTCTCCAGGAACTAGGTAGAAATGATAGAATACTGAGCTATAATTGGTTCAATTGCTTCTGCAGCATTTGTGGGTGAAAAATTCTTTGGTAGATACGGTATGTCGGACAAATTGTTTAATAAGACTATCCTAAGATGTTTATGTCTTTTTATGATTGAATTGAATTAAATTGTCTATTTTTTTATAAATCAAATATATTTAAAAATCTTTAGCTGGATAACCAGGTCTCACATCAACCAGGAGCTTAGTACATTTATAAGTTGTTCGCAGGGCCTAAGCAAGATTAATTCAACAAGATCAAAAAGCTAGCCATCTGAGATTCAAACCAGATCTCATATTTGCAACTATTGCAACAACTTGAAGAATCATCAATATTTTCTTCAACATCAGATATATTTAAAGCCTTTTAAGTTTTACACATCTTCTTTGGGCAAAAATTGAGACCTGGAAACTTGAATTATGATAGTTTGCATCAAGCCAATACTAACCGAATTGACTGCTCCCACTACACTCTTTTTTGACATTAGCATGAGTTTATATTAAATAATTCATGGCTACCTTCTTTTTTTCTCATGCTCTTTTATCATTAATTAAAAAAAAAAGAATTAATGATGTAACTAATATTTTATAAGAAAAAAAAATATAAAAAATATGTGATAATAATGTGTATATATAATGATGAGTAAATTAGAGTACTCTAAAGTGCAATAAGTCTTAAGAATTAGGCAACCTGCTACTTCAGTAACACCAAGGTCAAAGAGAAACATATTGAAATTTTGCAGTTCAGCCACTTGGAATGAAGCAGCACAGAAATTTGAGAGTCGATGTTAGGTAAGGTTGAAGGTTAATTCAACCTAAGGAGTTGATATTAACCATGTTGCCTGATAATCAGGATGTAGTACTGATTTTGCCTAAAAATTGCAAGTATATATTATAAGAGCAAACTAGTAGGGGACTATGGAGGTCTAGCAGCAATCTTTATCCTAAGTCGTTGAAACTTAAAATAAAAAATGCTTTTTGTGTTCACATTAGGCGTGGCAATGAATATCTATGGTTCATAAATTTGTTTAATTTATTAAATTATTCACTCATTATATATATATATATATATATTCAATTGATATTGGTGTAAGATAATATACTTATAATTTTTAATATCTCATCATAGGAGATGATTTTCACTAATGTAATGATTGAATGAAAACAAATTTTCATGGTTATCATATATATTAAATTTTAGAAAAAATTAATAACAATATATAATCAATTAATGCTAGTGTTAATCAAAATTAATCTTATACTATTGAATACCTTTTTTATAGGATGAGTTTCTTGTATAATTTACCCGTTGACTAGAAAGCTCTAATCATAAAGATCATATTCATGAAATTTGACATTAATCCAACATGATTTTTTACTTTATGAACATATCAATAAATTAATGTACAATATATTTTTTAAATATAAAAAATTATTAATTATTTGATTGCATATTTATTGTTATTAATTTTATAAAATTTAATACACATTATTAACATGATAATTATTTTTAGTTTAATGATTAAATGAATAAAATTAATTTTTTATAATAAAATATAGAAAAAATATAAGTGTGTAGATTCTTATTCTAATTAATCCATTCTCGTGTGTGTCTATATATATATATATATACACACAAACACACTAAGGCAGCTAAGTAATTACACCTTCACATTATGTACAACCAAATCTAAAGTAGATAATGAAATTTGAACATAACCATGCAACTGTTTTCTCTTTTTTCTGGCCAAACTATTCTACTGTTCCATACAGGTAAAATTTGCAAGATATTTTTTAATATGGGGAAAAATATACTTTTAGTTATTTTTATTTTATTTAAAGTCTTATTTTTATTCTTTAATTTTATTTATATTTAATTTAGTGTTTTAACTTTATCTTATATTTTGTTTTTGTCATTTTAACTTTATTTAATTTTAATTTCATCCTTTAATTTTACATTAAATTTTATTTTTTTCTTTAATTTTATTTAGTTCTAATTTAATCTTTAACTTTATGACATGTATAACTTTGTCCTTTAATTTCATTTGTTTTAATTTGACCTATTTTTCAAAAGCTAATTAAATTTTTTTCCTAATACTATTAAATTAAAATGCTTAACAAAAAATTTTTTTATCTGTAAAATAAAATAAAATAATTAGTTAGATTAGAGCAAATTAGACAAAAATAAAATTAAGGGACAAAAGTCAAATTTAACTAAAGTTAAGGAATTAAATTAAAATTAAGTGAAATGAATGAACAAAATAAAAATATAAAATAAAGTTAAATGATTAAATTAAAATCAAATAAAATTAAAGGAAGAGATAAAACTACAAAATATTAAAAAATTAAATAAAATTAAGAGATAAAAATAAATTTTAAGCTAAAATTAAAGTGCGAAAAATGTATTTTAAACCCTATACAGATGATGTCTGTTCATCAGAATTATTATTTTTAAAAGTATAGGAATGGTTCCTATTCCTAATCCAAGAGTATGGCCCAACTTCTTCACTTTAAACCCAAACTGAAGGAAAGAGATCAAAATAGAACCTCCAAAGCGGCTAAACTCACTGCAGAATTTTCCATTACTTTGCTTTCGCAATTCTGCTTTTCTTCTCTTTCTCTCTCTAAAATGACACGCTTCTTCTTCTTCTTCATCTTCTTCCCCATCTTCTGTGCCTGCTTCTTCACCTTCTTCCTGTATCTACCGTCTCTTTCATTCTAACCCATTGATCATTCCGCACTATCATCAACCACAAATGCACGATCCCATTTTCTGGTTCGCCCTCCTCATCTTCTCCGCTTCCCTTCTCTCTTTCATCTTCACCTCTTTCTCTGTTTACAAAAAGCTCTCGAAAACAGAACAAAAGGGAAAGACCCAGAATTCGGATACGAACTACGACCCGACAAGGACAGTGAAGCAATCTGTTTCAGAGGTTGGGGATAGAGTCCATCAACCCAACGAAACCAGCCCGACCCATTTGACTCATTCGCTGTTGCTCGAGGTCTTGCCATCCGATTCTACGAAATGGGCGAGTGTGTTGGAGGAAAAAAGTTGTGATGATTCGAATCGAGAGGTTACGGACGAGGGGCAAACAGGGAAGAAGAAGAAGAGGAAGGCGAGGAAGAAGAAAGTGAATTCGCTAGCTGAAGATGAGGGTGGAGGAGAAAGAGCAAATTCGGGTTCGGATTCGGGGCTTCGGTCGGAATCCGTTTGCTTGTACCCGTTCACCTCTTCAAGTAGCGCTATGCAGAGGAAGATCAAACAACAGTATGACGAGCTTGTGAAATGCCACGAGGCCAAGAAACTGACATTGCCTCAGGTTATACCCAATTTGAGTCACTGTTGTACTGTTCATCTTATTTTATTATATATTCAAAATTGTTGTTTTGATCTTGAATTGACAAGAAGCATCTTACTATATATAGAAATCCATTTCTCAGTTTGGAAGGGGGTATTTTATTGATAGATGCAATTATGCAGCTTAGAAATCCTCGCTTTATTGTTTTTACTACTTCTTGTTTGCCTATCTGCAATGCAAAATTGAATTGCCTTGTAGGTTTTGCTGTTCTCTGAATTGAGTTACGAGCATGGTAGTCAAAATATATTCAACTGTGAGATTAAGTAACGAGTGAAAAATAACTTGAAATATAAAATATGACACACACACACACACACACACACATATATCCTCATAATATTCATAAAATACTCAAGGTAATAAATTTAACCTAAAAGTTAAGAAAAACACTTAAACATAAGCCAAAGATAAGGTCATCAGTCATATAATTTGTAAGTAATTAATTTTTGAAATAATTTCAAGTAAAATCCTTCTTTGTAAGAGGTATAGACAATATTTAACAACAATACAATGCTATCCTTCCAACTCACTGATTTTACACATTTCTGAATGGGAAGGATGTGCTATTCTTCCTATTGGCTTGAATCGCATGATTGATGGCTGGATCACTCATCTATTCATATTGTTGGCTTTATAACTTGTTACAAATTGTAAGACCGGAATTGTAAATCACACAATTTAAGACTACTTATTCAACTATTAATTTATATCGTTGGTTTTGTGACTTATTACAAATCATGAGATTTAAGTCATGAATCATACAATTTTGACTACTATGGTCACAAGATATACTTAATTTTGGTGGTTCAATTGTTACTGTGCAATTGGGACTGATTCCAAAGGGGAAGCAATTCAATGACATTGTCCTAATATCTGCTTCACTTACTTGGTTAAGTCAATTGGGTAACATTTTATTTGGCTGGTATAATGTAAAACATCAACTGCATATTGGGGGATCGGGTGGGGTGACCTACTCACCTGTTTGAAATTTTGCAGAGGCAGTTTGGGAATTTGGATGAGTAGTTTTGGGGAGTACATGGTCAGAGGTATGCTATAAACATAGTGCGAATGTATAGAAAAACATAGAATATACATGGTTGATAACATGCCATAGATAATTTTAGATTTACCAAATGCCAAAGAGATTTGCAAAGAGAGCTATTTAGATATAAATATGCTCTTGTATGCAAAGATTATGTGAGGAGAACAAAAATTATTTTGCATGTGTGTGGGAAAACTGAAAAGACAAACTAGGCTATCACCTGTTTCAGAAACTGGAACAGTCATCCTACTACATAAAACAAGACACTATTTGTTACCAATTGCATCCCCTACAAAAGCTAGATTAGCCTCAAGACATTCTTTAGATGCTGAGTATAACCGGAGTGGCAGAATGTGACATCTGTTGGAGGTACATCAAAAGTTTCGATCTTTGTCACTTTGTAATGGATGAAATGAATCAGGATTTATAATATAAGTTAATTTTAGAACTTTGTTAATTAATGGAGGGAATCAAGGGCTCAAGACTCAAATGGATCAAAGGAGTTGCCCCAAAAAAAAAAGGGTTTAAATTCTGATTCTTGGTTCATTGTCGGGTCTTTCAGATGAAAATGCCTATAGCTCTCAGAATATAGGTTGTTATTGTTGGGAATTATGAGAGGCACACAGCGAAAATGTTTAAAATTTTGATCTTAATTCCCACCAAGGATCCATCAAAATCGCTTAAACCGAATAAGTTCAGAAAATTACCTTTTTCTATCGATTGAGTTTGTTGTTTACTTTTATTTGGATCACAGAAATTGACCGCAAATTAGCTCCCTCTATTGGTATCCACACGAACAGGGTTCAACAACTCAAACGGTGTGCTAGCAGCCTGTACGTACAATTTCCGTACAGTCTGTACGACGTCCGTACGGTGTCCCTCTCTCTGAGGATTTTGAAGGCAGCTCTAGCTATATCTTTTTTGATATGGAAACCCCTATTTATAAACTAGAGTTTCAGATATATGTAATTAATCAAAATTAATTAAATATATCTATTAGTTTGAATTCAAATCTATCCTATAGTTTAAATTTAAATTAACAATATCTAGAGTTTAATTTAAATTATCTGATTAGTTTAAATTTAAATCTATCTGATAGAATCAAATTTAAATTATCTGAATAGTTTAAATTTAAATCTATCTGATAGAATTAAATTTAAATTATCTGATTAGTTTAAATTTAAATTTATCTAATAGAATCAAATTTAAATTAATTCATATATATAATATACATATATATATATATATAATATTTATATAATATATATATATATATAATATATTTTGAATTTTATTATTTTATATATATATATATATATATATAAACAATTCCTCCATCCTAAATATTCATTAAATCTAGACACATTTCTGATTCAATGAATGTAGACATTTTAGTCCGAGTTGGTCTGTTCTTGTGTGTGACCCTGCAGGCCCATATGATGTTGGCAGTGGGCCAACTACACTGTTTGACCCACAAATCACAAGCGGTCCCTAGCAAGACATTGTGACTACCCAAATCATATGGGATCGATAATCCGATACAACCTATCTTACAACCTTATCATATCCCTTTTGTCACACGATAACTAGATCGAGTATGAGGCATGGAAATGTCATCTTCAACTTGCTCAATCGTAACTTTCTCGATCTCCGAGTAGACTGATTATAAGATGGAACCCTTTCCATTTGAACATGGCTATGCATTTCTCAGTCACACTCATCGAGGGGTCCAGAGATATCTCTCTATTAACCAGAGGGACAAATTCCATCTTGACCACTCATCTTCCTCTGCATGAATTCCATTATACCTGATCATAGTCTTTATAATCACCCAGTTAAAGGTGACATTAGACTATGTCAAAGTACAGTGTCCTTCATGTAGGAATCTATGGTGATCTCAAGTCTAAGGGATCAATGACACGGTTATATATAAGATAAATTTATGACCTAATCCATGTAGCTTATCTCATAACGGGTTTATCCAGCGTCCTGTTCTCTAACACACGCTTATGATTTTAATTCATATCATCATACATGATTAACACTTAATCAATCAAAATCATACTAATCTTAATTCATCGTTGTTCCCACAAGGATGATTGATTAGGGATATTTTAGATAATCCAAAAAATGATTTATCCATGGATATTATTATATATAAACATGCAAATAATGTAATAAAAAGAAAACTCTTATTTCGTAATAAAAACAATGTTCGCAATACAATGATTAACTTAGGGCACAATCTCCAACAGTTATCTGACTTGACATTTAAAATTTGGTTCTGGTAAGAAGCAAATTTAGCAGTGAAGCATATTCTCTTCTGAAAATGAAAGGTTTTCCTCTTCATGGTATTTGCTTTTTTGGAAATATATTCTCCTTCAAAATTAGATGCTGACATCAAATTTATTTGAATATAAGCACCTTAAAAGTTCAATACTGTGTTCTTTTGTAATGCAGGTTGTACAGTTTGCTAATAGTTTGGTTGATGCTAGGAATGAGCTCCAGCATAAGTACGTCCATATTTATTCCAAAACAGCTACTTTAGATAGAATTCTGTTTATTTCCTTCATACTCTTGAAAAATAATTCAGGATATTATCATAATGTTCTGCCTAGTTGGCACAAGTACAACCACGGGGAACACACTAACCTGATAGTTGCTTTTTGATGTATGTGTTCAAATATTTATGATATGTTAAATTTTACATATAATTATTTTTCTGGTGTTTGTGACTTTCTCTTATTATTTGTAAGCTTCTGACTTGCACGGCATCATATTCTTGTGAAATTCATGTTCACAATTTAAACTCAGATAATTCTCAGGTTATGAGCAAATTCAAATTTGTCATTCCATGTGAGACTTATATTTCGTCCTATTCTTGTCAAATTGAATACATTCTAATTTCCCATGATTCTGATTGCTTTTACATCTTACTATGATAGGGCTGATGTGATCCAACGTAAGTTTGTTATAAAAAAGGCTTTACTATTTAAGGCCGACAGATCTTCTTTTGACCGCCTTCGTCAACAGGTTGGTTAGATTGCAAGAGGTTTCGAAGGACGGGTTTATATCATCTCAAGCATGCAGTCACCTCCATCGAGTAACTAATTGTTTAATATTTCAGATATACAAGCTGGAACTAGAACAAAAGCGATTAGAGGAGGATGCTTTTGTTTACAACTGGCTTCAAGAACAGCTTAAACTCTCACCGGCATACAAGAAGGTATAGTCTTCAACTTTTCTATTCCACTGTCTTTGCTTATTGGATAAAGCCTCCTCTCCCAAAATTTTCTTTTAAACTTTGTTGCAAATAATACTAATTGTGCAAACTTCTTTCTTTATAGATGCTTGAAATTGGAACTTGCATAGAGAAGGCAAAATCCTGTGAACTCGGGGAGAGCGAAGACGACAAATTTTCTGACATTTCATTTGAAGAATTATTAGCGCAAGAAAAAAAGGATTCATTTTGGTCGGTTGTATTTCGTTCTTTTCCTGCCTTGTTTTTATACTTTGTAATGCCATGGGAGCCTCTCTTTTTCTCTCTCCATTCTATCCTCGGAACCAGTTGCTCACCTATAATTACTCTTTCTATACCTGTGCAGGCAAAAAACCGCGAAATCCAGGCAATGCGCAAGCTAATAACAGTACTGGTTTGGCTAACTGTAACCAGTGTTAATTTAGCATGTAGATCCAAATCCGATATTTGTAATCTTTACTGCCACAGAAATGTTGATTTTGGTTCTTTGCTTGTGCCATTTGGCTTTTTTATGGAATAGATGAAACAAAATCTTTGAGCTTCTTTTAGGGTTTTCTTTTTCCCTTCAAATGGAAGCCAGTTAAGTGAAATCTAATGGGTGTGGCATTAACATACAATATACCAGAAAAACTTAGCTTCTGGTTGCAAGCCAAAATGGAGGGAAGGGTAGACTTGCCCTATCGGTTCTACTTTCTGCTCGATAATTCTGATGAGATGTTTCAGACTTGATTATAACTGGATTGAACAAAATGGATGCTTTGTGAATCAGACTTCATTTTGGAACTGAGGAAATAATACCCAAACTGAGTGAGAAATCAACAAGCTGGACCAGGTTAACGTTGATAATCTTGATTGAGAGCCTTTCCATTACCAACAAAAATAATTCGGGGCGATTAGGAAAAAGAAAAATAAAATAAGGGTTTCCTTACTAACATGGTGGTACAAACTATTTTAAAAACTGATTTTAATCACTACGTTTATGTCAATGAAAACGTTAAAACCAAAACTTAATCCCTTACGAGACTATTAATTGAAAATGTTTTCCAAGAGATTCTTCTCGTGTTCTGTCCCTAATCAGTCATTAATCTCATATAGACTACCTACGATTGCTAGATCTTGAATGCTTCTTCAATATATCTTATTCATATAAGCACGCCCCTTAATATTTGTCACATAATTGTTATTAGAAGTGTTCAAAGGCTTGGTTTGGTTCGATTTTGAACAAAAATCAAACCGAACTAACTTAATCGGTTTAGTATTTTGTTGGACTTTGTTGATTTTAAATTTTAATTGGTTTGGTTCAATTTTGGTTCGGTTTGGTCCGGTTTGGTTCACTTTTTTTTTGTCTAAAAGTAATTTTTTTTAAAAAAAATTGTTCCTTATAATATGTAGAATTTAACTTCTAATATCTTACATATCTTATAATTTTAACCAATAATTACTTTGAAATAATTTACTATTTATATATATATATATATATTACTTAAAAAAATTTCATACATTCACAAATAAGCTTTAAAAAGTGAAAAAAAAGAGTAATATCTTATAATAAAATAATATAAATAATTTGTATATTTTTTGAACCACATAAAGAATATAATTTTGATACAAATTTAATTGACAAAAGATCCCATTAATTTAAAAAGAAATAAAATATTAAATTTTAATTAATTACAATTTTAATGGTTCGGTTTGGTTAAACCGAACAAAATATAGAGAAAACTGACAACCGAACCGATTTAATCAATTTTACAATCACAAAAACTAAACCAAACCAAACTAATTTTTAATCGATTTTTGTTTGGTTTGATTCGGTTTGATTTGATTTAATTAGTTTGGATCGATTTTGTTTACCCTTAATTGCCATAATAGAATTATATCTTCAATCATTGAGTCAGTTATTTGAGTCATTGACACATAACACTGTAAGCCGATCTCCCATAAAAAAATCCATATAGCTCTCCCAAAAATGTAATTTCCTAGAGTTATTTAAACAAGACCAGTTCCAACTTAGCTGTGACATGAAGCAGAAGACGATGTATTTTTCCTCTCCCCCCTTCCTTCTCATTTTGCATTTTTTCCCAGTCAAGTAAACAATAATGCATAGATACGTTCCCTAATGATTAATTGCAGATTGAATACCGTCGTTACATTGTGACATGGACATATAAGGATATGCAGACATCTCATTGCTTCAGAATAGTACAAAGATAATTGAAAAGTGTAACAAATTAGCAGTCCAATTCTTCTACTCTGTCTAACACCACCAAAAAGGGGTTCTCAAGAGAGGGGAAGAAAATCTGTTCCCCGTCTTCACATTCATACAGCCTCTCTTAGGTTCCATTTTCATCTTCTACTTATCCACTATTGCATGTAATCAGTCAATCTTCACTGAAGAGTAGATCTTGCGGACAAACCAGAAGCAAGCATAGAAGCCAATAGTCCCCGTCAACACAAAGAAGGCATATGAAATAATTATCATATACCCAAAGTAAAGGATGCCTGAGACCAGCTTTGTAATCTCCAATTTGGTGAAGAAGTAGAAAATAGAGTAGAGGAAAAGGTAGAGAGCAGAGGACCCAGCAGTGAGGTAAGATCTCCACCACCAATTGTAGTCTTCACTGCACAATTGAAAGTAGCAGAGCACGATTGTAATCTCCGCACAAGTGATTAGTAGGATAACAAACACTATGAAAAGGAAGCCAAAAATGTAGTAGAACTGGTTCAGCCATATTGATGTCAAGATGAAGAAAAGCTCGATAAACACAGCACCAAATGGAAGAATCCCTCCGATAAGAATAGAGAATGCAGGTTTCATATACCACGCCAGCTCAGGCACTTGCCTAGGAATTTTATTGGTCTTCACAGGGTCTTCAAGAGCTGGTTTTTTAAAACCCAAGTAACTACCCACAAAGACCAAGGGCACTGATATACCAAACCATAAACAGAAAAGAGCAAACATTGTTCCAAAAGGCACTGCCCCAGAGGATTGCTCTCCCCAAATTAAACAATTCAGCACAAAGAAGATCGCAAAAAGAATGCCTGGAAACATAAATGCAGTTTTCAAGGTATTCCGCTTCCACTCCGTGCCCTTGAACATTTTGTACAAACGTGCTGAGGAGTAGCCAGCAAACAAACCCATAAAAACCCACAATAGAACCATAGCAGTCATGAGACCTCCTCGATTAGATGGAGACAAGAATCCTAGCAATGCAAATATCATTGTCACAAGTGTCATTCCAAATATCTGAACCCCAGTACCAACATAAACACACAGTAAATTTGAATTGATTGGTGGCCTGAACACATCTCCATGGAGAAGTTTCCATCCTGTCTCTTCCTGGGCCTCATCTTGGGTCTCTAGCTGGTTATAGTTGGCAATATCTCTGTAAAGAGTTCTCATCATGATCATTGCCACCATTCCAGAAAGGAAAAGAACAATCATCAGAGAGTTAATAATGGAGAACCAGTGGATTTGATCATCATTCATTAGAAGATACGTGTCCCATCGAGATGCCCATTTTATTTCACTTTCCTGAAAAGATGCCAACAAACATTGCTTACAGTATCAGATCAGAGACTGAGGTTGAAGAGGGTAAGAGTGGCCAAGGGTTTGATCAAAGATACCTTAAAGGAAACATCATATGTAAATACAATATCCTTGTTAGTATCAGCTTCTTGTGGAACAGTGCTACCTTGCATCAAATTCTTGGTGTCTTTATTGCATGTGGCCACCTGTGGATTCTTCTCATCCCACACCTTGTATTCATGATTGATGCTGATTACAATTAAAGGACTCACATGAGAAAGAGAGAAAAAACATCTAGTAGTTATTTGACATTCATCAAGGAAGCAGCCAAACAGACAATCTCTTTATTTGGAAGAACTAACTGTATCCTAAGGAATTACACTTAAGGGCACTGTCAACAAGCACACAATGCATAAAAGTATGACACTCACCAGGAATGAGGACAGGAGTGTCTAAAAGCCTAATTTTAAGATATCTATGACAATATGTTTTATCTTCAAACAAAAGCAGCATCACTGACAAGGAAAGATTATTAGACTTATCTGGTTTAACTATGCTTTCTTTCAAACAGCATTCCTACTTGAGACGCAAAATGTGGGTGAGATGCTTCAACAATTATTACCAATATAATTATCAACAAACTTCGACCATGTTATGCTAGGACAATAAATGCAATGCCCACCTAGAGAGAGAGGAAAAGAGAACAACACCTGTTTGGTGTGACCTCAAACCCCACAATACGAGCAGAATCAGTTACAGGATCCTTGTGATACATGACTCTGAAACTCAAGTGGTTATTGATGAAATATTTTTCCTCCTTGCTCTGTAGGAAAATTGTAATTTTGTAAGATATATTTTTTTTCAAAATACGAGATATTTGTATAACATAAGTGCATTCTGAGTCATACCCCTTGATAGTTTCCTTTGAACCCTACACGATAACCATGTTCGTACGTTGTTGATTGACTTCCATCCCTCCTTTGTCTAAGAACAGCAACAGGAAGGTTATCCAAAACCCTGCACGTCCATTTTAAAGCTTTAAGGGTCAAAGGAACCATGAAATAGGCAAGTAGCGCAGTCCACAATGCCTCATAAAGTAACTTTGCATCACCCAGGCAATACATAGCAGGAAATGTAGACAAGCATGCAACTGGCAAAGATATTTCAAGATCTTTGCAAGGAAGAAAAAGAGCTTCCATTCATTCACCACTTACAAGTGTACGCGATATTCATCATCAATTTTTTCTTTGAAATTTTTTGCAGATTCAGCATCCAACTTTACATGGCAAGCTACAGTACAAGACTGCTCCTTTCTCATTTCAAACTGAAAAAAGAATTCATACTGTAGGTTCACATCACCAAAGAAGAAGCAATAGTAACCAAATTTCAAGGCCTCATTGTCCATGTAAAATTTTAAAAGGATCGGATAATAGATGCCCACCGTATATACTGAATTCTCAATTCGATCACCTCGAAGAACCTCACCCAAATTTTCTGCACTGTTCACAATCTTGGGGGGTTTGCAATACTTTAAGTAGTAGTAGTCATATGGAAGCTGAGTCTTTGTAGATGATAATTTGTTCACTTTGACAAACAGGGGTTCACCCTGGTCCCATGGTGCAAACAAGAAATTAATATTTTCAAGAACATATAATATAACTACAAACCAAATGAACAAATTGAAATAAAATGTTGAAGCTTGTAAATGACAAAAAGTTATTTCTTAAGAATTTAGCACAATTAAACGGACAGCTGAAGCCACATTACATAAGTCACAACCCCATGGGCAGCTGCCCAACTACAAGGCCATTGAACTAAACTCCCGGGTTCTGTTTCATGTGCATCTAATAAAAAGCGTGATCAAGTGGCAGCATTCGTAACAAATGATATAGAACCTCAAAAGGTGAACCCATGCTCAAAAAGCTAACCCGATTTCCAACCTCAAGGAAGATCTCATGCAATTCCATTTTCTTATGGGCATATGCACAAACAGTTTCTAGAACAAATATCCTTCTGCAGAAGTAAAAAGCTCCATTGTCTTTCAAATCACATCATAACAACCGAATCATCCACGATAACCATGACAGAAATCAGTTATTCGAGAAATCCAAGATTGGTATAAACAGAAAATGCAAAAGGAAAGAAATTCACTTTCCCCATTGAGAATCATGACCGCCAAAAACATGTCTCAGATCAGCCCTAAAACCCTAGATCCAACCATCTGAAGACGGGGTTGAAAATAACGCATAACTCAAAGACTACAACTTCGAAGAAGAAGCAGAAAGTGAAGCATGAATCAACAGGTGGAAGAACCGAGAAAGAGAGGCGAAATAGGATCAGAGCATACAGTTTGGAAATCGCGAGGAGCGACGCCGGGAAGGTAGAAGGATTGGGCGGAGGTGATGAGAAGGAGAGCTAAGAGGACGATGGCGCTTGTACGGACGAAGATCGTACCCATGATTTCCTGAGTTTCAGTGTGATGAGTTTCAGTATGAGACAGTCGAGAGTCACGGAGCTTAAAATTAACGAAGAAAGCAGAATCAAATGTCGCTCATATAACCCAGAACCGTAAAATTACAAATGCGGATTTTAGAAAATTTAAAACGTAATATTGTCGTCTTCACCTCTAAAAATTACATGATACTTTATATTTCACTCGTTTTCTTTTATTTTTATCTTACATGATTTTTTTAATATTTGTTCTAAAGTTATGTAATTTTTATATATTAATTTTAACTGATATATAATATTTGTATTTTTTTTAATACTCTTTTAAAAAAATACAATATATTTTATGTATTAAAATTGTAAGTATTGAGTGAATTATGTCCAGCTTGCTGTCAGCTTCTCTTTCGTTCTGGGCAGTAAACGGGACGTCTAGTCCTACTGTCTTGGGCTTTTTTTGTTTTTAATTTTTTTAATTTTTTTATTAATCCACCAAAATTAAAGAAGCAAACTTTTCTCCTTGGATTGGGTGTCCTTATCTGGCCAAGGATGGGAGAGAAACTCGGCCCCTCTAGTTTTTCATAGGCAAATTTGTCATTTTAATAATATGCTTATATTCTACAAAAATTTTCATTAAAAAAATAATGAACTTGTTTTTATTTTGGAAACAATTTTTTATTTTTTAAAAAATACAATAAAAAATATTTTTTAGAATGTTGTTTTTGTAAAGGGTATGTTTTCAAAATATATTTTTTTAAAATTTTAGTTCTAAACGATAAAATAGAAACAATTATAACATGTTTTTCAAAAAACTGTTTTGAGAATAATTGTGTCAAAGTGGCAAATTTGTAATTAGATATTTTTTTAATAATATTTTAATAATGATTAAACTACCATTCTTTTTTACATTATTTATATATTTTGAAAATGTTATATTTTTAATTTTTTATCAATATACTTATAAGATCATTGATAATTTGCGTTTGCTATATGGTTTATAAATGAAATATACAGACACGCACAACACGATATTACACAACACATTAATACCTTAAATTTCAAAGAATATAAAACGGTAACACAAATATATGAGATAATATGGTATGTATATACATATACAAATATACATGATAGGATGGTGTACACATGTCTAAGCATGTAAACATGCATTTATACATAGGACAACACAACATTATATTACCAAGTGTGCATGCATGTATACATTTCACCTAAATTTAATTATAGGCTTAAAAGTTTGTCCAACCCGATAAATTAGATCTAAAAAAAATAGAGATGAGTTAAAAAAAAGTCAAATAAAGAGGAATTCATTTTTAAAAAGTTCGTATATAAAATGAGTTGAATTTAAGTTTTATTCTGAATTTGGCTTATATTATAATTATTTTTTATATTATTAATAAATAATATTATTAAAAAAATTATTTATAAATATAGAAATAAGAAAAAAATTATATAGCATATATAATTATTATATTTTTTACTCTTATTTATTGTATAATATATTATTAGGAATAAATTTTAATTTAAATAAAATAAATTATTAATTAATAATATTATCAAAAAAATTATTATTTTAAGATGTTTTATTATCTCATATTTATTTTAAGTGGTTTAAACCTTTAAAAATATCTTTTTTGGATTATTTGATGTTTAAAACAAAAAAAAGGTAAGTTTAGCAAGTAATAAAATAGATATATCTAATATTTAAAATTAAAAAGAGATAAAATTTAAAAAAAAATTAATTTTTTTAAATAAGCTGAGTTGGGCTTGAGGAATTTTTATCTGGGTTGGCCTGGATCTAAAAAAAATTTATGAGTCCACTTTCTTTTTTAAACAAACCTAATTTGTGATTATGTCTAATTTCATGCACATACATGTAAGTGTGCACACGCATAAACAACATAACGTTGTACATCCACATACACGTGATGACACATGCAACATGACATTACATTCACAAGACACGAGATCCAACACATGCAAGCTCTTATTCATATATTCAAACACGATACTACATCATATATACAACACCAAATAATGCAAATATAAGCGTGATTTTTTGAGTAAATCCTATTTTTTATTAAAAAAATGTTTCAAATCATTTTCATACAAAATATTGATCAATATCTTATAGATGATTTGAAAGTTGAAACCAATTATTCAAATTTTAAGATTTTTTAAAAATAATTTATGTGAAAGTGAAATGCTTAGATTTGACTTTTATTTTTTTTAATATATATTTGGATGTAAATAAATAAATAAATAAATATATATATATATATATATATATATATATATATATTTAAATTTTTTTATGTGACTTGCACACTTGCAAGCTTTGCTTGCATGTGCCATACGTTGTAGGTCTAGCTTGCGATAGCTAGGCTTATGTTGTCAAGTCAGGGTGACAACACAGATGGATTCAAAATTTGTGTTCATCTAGCAACCCTTCCCCGATGCACTCTCCTTATTTAAATTCATACTTTATTGTCATTAGCGCTTATTCTTTTTTTTCATCTTCTTCTTCTTCCAATATCCCATGCCTCTCTTCTTTCTTCAGCTAAACATGATTTGTCAAGATTTTGCATTATTTTTTCATATATATTATCATTTTAATTTTCTTTCTCTCATTTATTTTAATTATTAAGAAAACTCATCTTCTATTCAATTTTATTTTTTTGACTTAATAAGGTTAGTAATTTTTTTTATTTTTTTAAATTGTTAAATTATATAACTATATTTAAAACCTGTGTCACACCAAATTTGACTTTATTGGATCCAACTTTGACCATTGTATAGGATTTGGGCGTAATATTTTTTATAAATATGAATTTGACTGAAAAATTAAATAAAAAAATGTATTATAATAAAAATGCCTATAAGGGTCCCGACCCACAACATGAAACAGCTTGGCTACATACCTTATCATACCCATACATGCACGTACATACTTAACATGAGACGACTCGCATACAACAATAATCATTTGAAAAAAAAATAAATTATCCAAAGAAAATTTTTATTTTTATTTTTTTACAACTGGGTTTTGAAAATATTTCACAAAACTATTGTTTAAAATAATAAAACAAAAACAGAACGAAATAGGTTGTATATTTTTAAATAGATAAAACAAATTTGTTGTTTGAAAATTTGACTTTACGTGCATTTTATTTATTCTTGAAAATTTTACTTTTTCTTATAAACTTTCTATTTCATAATGATGTCTCATATAATTCAGCTTTTTCTTTAATGTGTCAAATAATTCCGCAACCGATACAAACTAAAAAGGAAAAAGTCTCATTTATCGTTGGCCCAAAAAAAAAGAACGTCTCATTAGGTTACCTTTAATTGGTTTTGGTCCTAATGATTGGTACATTGGCAGCCATAAATGTGTTAATAAACTCATAATTGTGATCAATCTAACATAACTATTTACATACAAAATAGTGATTAAAAACAGTATAATAAAATTAATAATTTCGACTCTATATACCATAATCATCTCCAAAGAAAGAAATACGAACTCGAATCCCATCAGAGTGAAAATTAACCCCCTAAAATGTATTATTTTAAAAAAGGCAAATATCTTGCACCACATGCCGAAAATTTAGAATCATTGATACTGGTTTATGAGGATAAATTCTTAATTTGCCTTATTATTATCGGGTTTGCATAAGTTCTCATCCTTTGATCCAAACCCATTAGGGCAGATTGATATCGCAATTTGTTGGCATAATAATTAACACAGTAACAGAATAAATTGCATTTTTCCAACTAACAACAAACGCTTTTTCTTCATAATTTTTTTTTTTTTTAAAAAGGCTTAGACCAACATCCAGAATTATTAACCAAATGAGATGTTTGCTATTTTACTAGAGTACAATAGCCAAAAAAACAATTAAAGAATGAAAAGAGTTCAAATCGTCTATACTTATAAATAGATTGCAATATAATATAGTCAGAAAAAAATTAAAAGAGAGAGAGAGAGAGAATGAGTGCAAAGAGAGAAAGTAAATCTCATACACATTCTTACTCTTTTGTGTCACTCTTTCCGACTGTATAACTGTAGAAAATCCAATTTCAGATGAAAAGAGCATGCCAAAAGTATACATTTTTTTCTTCTTTTTTTCTTGCAAATGAAGATGGGGTTACAAGCTTCAGTAAATTCCTACAACTAGAAGGGAAGTTGGAGAATTTCCAGAGATGTCATGGGTCACATCCCAAAATATGAGATTTGTACTTATCTAGCTCAGCCAACACCTCCTCCTCTGGTCGATAAATTAGATCAATCATCCTCCATATCTGCATCACAATAAGAGCTACATTATAATTACATATAGGACCATCACATCTGCGTTTGGTTTCTAAAGCATTTTCAGTTGTTATTTTTTAAAATTTATTTTCGTTTACGAATTTTTATTATTTAAAAATAAGCTTGTTCTGTGAAGTTAAAATTTGTTCATATTTGTTTTCAAATCAAATGAATATATATAGCCATAAATGTTACAAGACTTTTAAGTGAGACTATTTTTGGCATTCTTTAACATTTATTTTAGACTCTTGCAAAAATGTCACTGGTCATTTTGTGGAAATGTTAAAACATTTTCTGTTTTCAACATATTCTAAAAAATGTTTTCAGAAAATATTTCCTCCTAAACTCCACCAATCATATTTTCTATTTGTAATGACAACGGAAATAGGAGACAAGAAAACCAAACAAGAAATTCAGTAATTCATACAGTAAGCAGAGTATAATAGCATTTAACAAATTCAAGCTGATTTATTCTGCAATTGCAATGTTTAAGAAGTCTTTCAACTAATTAAAATCACAAAAAATACATTTTTGTTTACCTGGAGGGTACCACCACCTCCAGTACTTCCACAATCATCAGAGACACTAACAATTGTCCATGGATCAGAAGCATTCCAGTTGAAGTCAACAACCTTGTCCCTGGATGAATAAGCAAATATAAACTGTTTTGCATTTGATATATTAGCCAAAGAAGGAAAATTATAAGACAAGAGACCATTGACGGAATGCCAGTCCGATATCACACTAGTACAGTACTAGTGACTTGACATGTACTAACATGCATGTCAAATCACTTTTTCATTTCTTTGATAATTTTGTTTAATATATTTTCATTTAAAAATTAATATAATACTTACATAACCACTCACGCATTATTACACCTCTAAAGATTGACTCCCCAGTCACCACATATAACCACACACTTTTTAATAACTACCAATTGTCATCAATATATACGTATATATATAGTTAATTTGGCTTCTACCAGGAATACCTAAAATCCTTCAGCCTTGAAGATGACTCCAATACAACAAAGCCAAACCTCAATGGTACCAAGAGATTTTTAATGTTTGTTGTTAGACCAAGACACCAATTGGTTCCAACCAAATACGTTAATATAGATTATGCAATAGTGCCAAAGGGAGAAAATAGATAGTAGTATCATACAATGGAACAATATAGCCTTCCAGACCTCTACACTAGCCATCTCCCACCCTTTATCTCCCACCCTTTATAGAATGTCAAGTTTCCTCGCCTATCAATAATTTAAAACTAAAGAAGGTTTTTGCTGCAATGTTCATCTCTATCATCAATTTGGCCACACCTTGAGATATCACTAGTGGCACTACTAGGGTCTTCACAACTCTGCTTCAACTCGAGAGAGGTTCAGCAAATTGTAGCACAATCTTCCTATTTCTTAGACGCAAGCAAACTTGTTCGAGGGACTAATCAGGCTGGACTAAAGCCAGGCTTCAAAGCAGCCATTATCAAGCCCATTTTAAAGTTCAAGACTCGTCTCCTTATGAGTTTGATATAGTCATATAGACAAATGAGTAAAAGCACCACGTCTCACTGGGTGTACCTTAAACTAATGAACCCAGGCTCATTTGAGAACAAATTGGCTATCAAATTCCATGGGACACCTAGTCTATCAACCCTCCAAGCAAAGGACCACACAGATCACGACCATAACAACTCCTTATCCCAAAGTAGAAGTTAGCTGGCAGGGATTCATAATTCTTTGTTAGTTATATATACCTTTCTATCTCTTTCATAGACACATGTGAAATCTCTTCCGAGCACTGGTAAACTAAAAAGTCAAACTCAAACCTCTTGAAACAGTGGAATTCCAACCCAACTGGATAAAAAGTAAAGATAAAATGTGTAATTATCGCCTTTCTTAGATGGCCCAAATCACACATAAAGCTTCATACCTATGCCCAGCATGTCGAAAGAATAAACCAGGAGGAGCATTAGGCACTTTTGGACCAGCAGAATCTGACTTTTTACCAACCTAAGTGCAGAAAGATCAGTGTTACACCAGAAAAAGAAGACTAAAAATATAAACAATGCATACAATGTAGGTAAAATAAAACACTTTATTTTATGTGTGTAGATAAGTATGAGATATACTGTTTTACATCATACAATAAGGGGGAAACAAATTTAATGCTCTAGATACATGACAAATATGCAATAATAAAAGACTCTTCCAAATATTTCTATTAAGTGCTATCTAAATCTGTTTCTTTTTAAAGATCGCCTTTAAGTTGTCCCTTTAAGGTGTCCTTAAAAGTTCTCATACAATTTAGAAAAAAAAAAATTATATATGAAGACTCTTCCATTCAGCACTCATGGGCTTACTTTATATTAGCCACATATATTCAAGACTACAGTAACTGTTCCCAACATAAGCTTAGAATTTCCATGCAAAATATAAAGAATATAAAATACTTGTAAATGCAAAATTTTCAATCGCCTATGCCCTTGAAGAAAATTCTCATTTTATTGGTCCAAACAACGTAACATCCAAGCCCATTTGAACTAGATTAAATAAATTTAAAATACCAATGTGCATTTCATGAGGAACAGCAAGGAGGCGAAGAAGGACCAAATGAAGCAACCCTATGAGTTAAAAATTTCAAGCATTCAAACCTTATCATGGTCCCAGATGTTTACAATGCCGTCTTCAGCAGCACTTCCAAATACAGATGACTTGTCAGGACACCACTGAAACAGGTGCATAATTGTAGATTAATAATTACAACCAAAATTCCCATAACTGACATGCATTTGAAAGCCGCAAGTTAATTGAAAGAAATAAGGCAGTCACGCAGTCACCTGCACACAGAGGACAGCTGCATCATGACCCTCAAATTTATAAACAGGAGACCCAACGCCGCCATTACCAAATTTCCGACGATCAAACATATGAACTGTATTATCAGCAGAACTGAAGTCAAAGAACCAAAAATTAGAAAGAAGATCCAATAGTACTATAAACTGTTTTGGCATCTGAAGAAGATAAGTGATCCAACTTCAAATTTAACCCATAAAGAACTAAAAAAGATAACCTAAAATAAATAACCAAAAAAAAAAAGTTTGACTATGGAATTGTAAAATAAAATTATCCAATATCCAGAGGCAGGGAATACCCAGTCAGAATAAAATTAATATCATGAGGACTCCAGTCAACACAATGAAGATCTGCATTATGCGCCTTCTCAACCTGCTCAAAAGATAACCATAAAATAGGAAAAAAGATAGATCAGAAAAAAAAAAAAAAAGAAAATGCAATAGCATATTCAGATTTAAATTTTTTTCCCCTTAAAAGTAGGTAAAATGACAAATTACCAGATAATCTACACAACAAAACTTGAGTTGATTGTGAACAAAAATTATTAAAATTACATAAAGCAACATGGTAGGAAAGACCCAACTAAAGACAAACATTGTACTCATTTTCTTCTTACAGGGAATATATATTTTTTTTTATGCATTCTTACAGGGAATATTAAGACAGATTATTTTCTTACATCTGTACCACAAAGGAATATATATTAAAAAACAAAAATAAATAACAATTAAAGGAAGTACTATGAATTTGAAGACTATACTATAATTTCACTTGAATCTGTAATTACCACTAAGTTCTAGATGCAGCCCATCACAATTGATATAAAGATCAAATCAGTATTTTTCTCATTGCCTTTAACTTATATTAGCTTGTTTGCATGTAGTGGTTCTAATCATTAATAAACCAGCAATAATATAGAAGAACAGATGAAAATATACCTTGAATGCTGGAGTACATCCCAATCGGGCATCCCAGAGTATGAGGCAAGAATCATCACCAACACTACAGAACTCCTGCACACTTCAATTCATAGAGAAAAAAATGTGGAAGAAATCAGAAAACGACAAAATGGAAAGAAACATGAAGAATTACTCAACAACAACAAAGGAAACAAAACGACAAGGAACACAGCAAGTCTAATCCCTTAAAATCTGAATGACACCTGAATCGAAGTTTGAAATTTTGAAATCACAGTTCATTTTCTGATCTGCTTGGAAATAAATCACCATTTTAACTAAATGGGGATTTTGATTAACACAATAAATTCTAACATCACAAATCAATCATATTAAAACTCCAATTAGCAACCAAAATTACTAGCAGTAACTGAGAGATGAAGTGCAAATGAGGACTGTGAATAAAAATTTTTTGGCCACACATAATTGACACATAACTGAGTAAAGCAAGATGAGTTACCTTGATGGGCAAAATTGCACATCTTCTACAGTGTCCGTGTGTCCCTTGTATATGCCCCGTGGTCCAATAGAAGGGCTTTCTGTAGTTTTCTCACCATTCCCACCAACCTTAGAGCCCTGTTTAGCATTTGACACCGCGTCAGCTGCTAAAGTTGCAACATGATCATGAATACTCCATAAGATCACACACTTGTCCTTGCCTGTCATACGAAACTCCCACAAAGTCAACCAAACGCAATGTAGAGTATACAAGATACATTGTCAAGAAAGAGGAGAAAGTTATCTTTTGTTTCAAAAGTAGCTTCTTAAGGCCTCTAACCCTGATTTCAACTACTAATAAGAATGCATATCAATATAGCACTAAATAAGTCAAAGAGTTGAAGGACTTTTCAAAGGGAAAATTCGGCATCTAGTTTTATTGCAAAAGCAGAGAAGTTGAAGTGTCTATGAGTATTTAAAGTGTTCCATTGACTTGGGGAATGTATAAGAATCTAATATTGTAAGACATAAAATGGTGTGGAGAGATAATAGATCTTGATGATGTGCCCCACTGCTACTCTTTTGGGACAATGACAGTTACAGTCGGAGCCTCAATATATATATATATATATATTTTGAACATCACAATAAGAACATGTTTCCCAATATCACCTATGCATGATAGCAAATGAAACAGTAAGCCCCCTCCTCCCACCACCAAGACACAAAATTGAATTAGAGCTATCTTATGAGCTTATGAGTTGAACTCAGAATCAAAATCTGGCAGCAAAATTTAGCTTTAAAAACAGATTTTAGACTAATTTCAAAACTCATCAGATACCATATGGTAATTAAATTATACATTTTTCTTGAGCCAAACAGACCAAGAAGCAGTATTTAATAAAATTGTGAGTGCTCAATTTAAAATCATATGTACACAGTGCACAAGGCAATGACCCATTACAGCCACATTGGAACCATATAAATATTTTCCTGTCTTCTCTTCTTTTTTTTTTTTTATTTGGGGGGGGGGGGGGGGGGGGGTGGGTTTACAAGGGTGCTTCAAAATTTGTTCATCCTGGTGAAAGCTTGGGGCACTAGGCCACACGCTCATTGGCTCTTCTCTCTCTTCTAATCCTTGATCTAGGAAACCAAGGCTGCATAAATGCATAAACTATGGTTGCAAGGCCAATGTTAATGACACTGATATTACCATGACTGATAATCTGCAACCTTTAAGCTCATTTTCTACCACAGAACCCAAAAAGTTAGGTCCTGAATAAGAGATTTATATAAAGATGAATTTACAAAATAGATTCTAAATATCATAACCATGAAAAGGTAATTAAAAAGACTCCTACCGCCAGAAAGAACAAGGGGCTCAGTTGGACACATAGCCAGAGCAAATTCAGCATTATCTTTATGCCCAGTCAATATCTGCAAAAAGGTGTGGCCACGGTTTTAGCTGCCCACCTTATGAATTGAAATATACAAAAAGCAACTTGATGAATTAAAATTCCCATGTATTTGAGAAATTGCAATATATATCGTTTAGGAAAAAGGAGCCATTATTTGGTTTCAAACTTTTTACAGTTTTAATAGCAACAAAAACAATTATTAAAAAAAAATTATTTGTTTCTTGCCATTAAAATTTTACATTTCAAACAGCAACATAATTATTAATGATGGTCACTGGTTAGAGCAAATGAACCAGTTTAAAAACTTTTTTTTTTTTTGGTTGGGGGTTGTTAAATAGAAGGAAACAGCAAAATCATAACTCATAAGATCAAACCAGATCTGGGAGGGAAGCAGCAGCTCCCAGGACAGCATGGCGATTAGGTTGAGCTTCAACGTCCCAAATTAGTACCTGTTTCACAAATGGAAAAGCTTAATGCCTACATCAAATTTACACTAATTCATGAACAAAAAAATAGAGGACAACATATAAGATTTTCAAAAAAGAAATATCCAATTCTTGATTATTCTAATTTAACAGGGAAAATGGAAGCACATAAACATATGCTTACCTCAGGACTATCTGTGTGGGTGGCCACTATCTTACTGTTTTGTGGGAGTTCCCTAATTCTGTTCACCTGAAAAGTATCATAGGCAAAGGCAATACAGTGTTTAAGTAGTTACTCGTCACACCAAAAAAGGGAGGAAAAAAAAAAAAGAACTAACCCTTCATTGTAGCCATTGCAATAAAATTTCTTTATTCATAGAAGTCAATACAAATATATATATATATAGAAAAAAATTCCTCAAAGATTTAAAATTCTTATAATCAGGCTATTTGAAATTTACATGCACGTATTCAGATACTTCAAGCATATATGAATGCAAAAAAAGGCATCTATAAAATTTTAACCAGACAACCAGTGATGACTTACATGACATTGACATAGATCAAGAATAGGAAGCAGTCAAATATTGAATAATGAATAGGAAGGGCTGCTACAAGTAATGCATACCTCGCCAGGGTGTATAATAGTTTTGTACTTTTTCACAAACGGAGAGCGTGCTTCTTCATTAAACTGAAAGATCAACAAAACACAAAGTAACCTGCAATAGCTTAAATACTAACTTCATGACCATTGTTAGAGATATTAATAACACCACTCCCAGGCCTTCTTATAACAGCCTAAGCTTTTAGAGATGAAATGGTCCCTGACCATCACAAAACTAAACAGTAAAGTAAATGCATGGAGAGGGGAAAATAATTTAAGAAAAAAATATATATGAATTGATATTACCTGTGAGATATGCTCAGCTGCTGCAACCCTAGGTTTCACAACCTCACAATTTGCTATAACAAGAGTATTTGGAACACTTCCATCAGTCTGAAAGTAAGGACAAATATAAGGAAAACTGATAGGACAAATAAAGATAAAATTTATCAGAATAAAGATGATGATGCAAAGAAACAAAAAATAATTTACACATATGAGAAATTGCCTGATTTTGACAATTGGCAACTTTAAACCAAACTTTAAAATACATCATACCAGGTTTATAGGATAGTAATTTTTAAATCTTAGAAGAGAAGCGTCACAGACAATCAACACAGACAGGGATGATGGTTAATGAACTTCAAACTTTCAACAATAAGATCCGGTTTGCACAACAAATGGATAGAACCATCTCGCAATATTTCAAATGAAACTGTTGCTCTTTCCAACCAGGCTAAAATGCAAATAAAAATGCTGCAAGAGAATATTATCTTGCCTGTTCAGAAAGATAGAGACGTTGACGGTTCTTGTAAGTAGCTTGCTCTAGTTGAGGACCCCATCTGCCATTAGAAGGTAGTAGGGAATCACCATGGGAAGAAGAGGATCGTCTCTCAGGTATTAAATGAAATTAAAAGTAGTAGAATAGCCCAACCATATTGAAGTCAGCACTTTAATCTATTGTTATATATTGATCTTCAAAACTCAGTAGTTCACTATCATGTTCTCCCACAGAGATTATATCGACATTACAAAATAAATTTTCAATGAAAGATCTATCCAGAGCACTATCTCCCACTGATAATCATAACAGTTTAGAGGTTGCTGTGATACCCCTTCAAGAAACTACAAATGTTAACTGAGCATTATCTGAGGGTCAACAAAAGTAAACAAAGAAAAAATTATGACCTTTAAACTTACCTTAACACTTTTTTCAGGGCAACTAAAATAACGAACTAATATAAAACTAGATACATTACAGAGAAACCGTAATCAACACATTTGATTTTCCTTATCCGCCTATTCACAGCATTCAGCCATTACAAACTTAACAAGCCATGCATTGCACAGGTCCTATATAAAAGATCGTTATTACCATGACAAATTAAATTAAATTTACATTTACATTTCCTAAACCCGCGAATCATTCTAAAACCAACTTGAACAACCCAAAATCGTCTTTCATATATCTACCAGGTCATGATTTCCCAGCATCCTAGAAGACCCACATTAAAAAAATAATAATAAAATAAATAAATAAATGATAACGAGTGTGAAGAAAAAGTTAGAAGAGGATAAGCACCGGCAGGAAAGAGAAGGCCAGACGAGGTTGTGGTTGGCGAGCCAGTCATAGAGGACGGGGACCAGAGACTTCCATTGAGTGTACCTCTCATCCACCGAAGGAGCAGCGCCCTTGCCGGATTCCTTCATTTCCCTTCAAGGACTTCTAGGTTGCTCTGAGTGGAATGTGCCGATTGGATTCTGAAATTTTCAGAGCTACTATCCAGCTTCTGTTTCCCGCCTAGTGGGGGTGGGCTTGTCCCTATCGTGTGGCCTCTTGGCGTACCATTTTTGTAACTTTTGCCAATACCATTTTTGGTACTTTGAAAAGCCTCTCTTTCTTTCGGTTTTAATGAGAAAACCACTGTGATTCGGACCGTAGGGTTTAGATTGAAATTGATTACTTTTGATCATGTTGGCTCTCAATAAATCTTTTTTTCAATTTTGTTATTGAAAGATAATTATGTTAAATCATTATAGAGTTTTCAGAGATTACATCAATTTTATCATGGTGTGAGTTTTGTTAGTTTTATTTTAATGATTAAATTTGGATGTAATTTTTTCATATTTTAATTATAAGATTTTTTGATTAAAATATGACAAATATAAATATGTAATTTAATTAGAGAATTATATATTTGTAATGAAATTTAATTTAATAATAAAATATAAAAGTTATAAATAAATTTTTTCTTACTTAGAGTTGGTGATGTAAATTAATTTTTTTCCAATATAAAATTTGTGATTTAGATATTTGTTAACTAAAATGTCAACATCTGCCGTATATATTGGCGAGCACTCACATGCGTTGTAACCGTTTTTATTCTTAAATCTAAATTTAAAATGTGTTCATATATTGTTGTTAAAGGTAGGTTATTAATCATTCGCATCAATAATCAACGTTTCATGTTACTTTATGCGAACAACTTTATTAATGTGTGATGAGAAAACTCATGACGTGACTATTTTTTTAAATTAAATTAATTTTTAATGAATTCATTATTTGCAAAAAAAATTAAAATAATAGCTTATTCTATAAATTAATTAACATATTATTTTTCTACTTTGGATTTTTTTTAGATAAAGCTCTTTGGCCATTCTTTTGTGTAATTACTGTTAATTTATTTTTTTTGTACAAAAAATTAATTGAACAATATCAATAAGAACTTATTAAAATAGTTTTTTTCCCTTAAAATTTGTTAATTTTTTAACTAACTATTTTTAAAATAATATTTTTTTAATTTAATCCCTCTATATTTTACTCTAGCTAAAACGGTTCATTTCGTCTCAAAATTACAAAAATTTAACTACGTAGAATACTAATGAAGTGCTTATCTGGCTGTTATATCATGCCCACGTGTACTAGAAAGATCAAAACGACATAGATTTCCTAAAATCCATAAAACGTGGTCACCACCGCCCTTCCCTGGGAGGGCATCAGCGCACAAATATTTTACAATTTTAATAATTATTCTAATTAAATATTAAATTTTATCTTCCAAAATTGAGTCTATTTTTTCGTAGACATGTATACAAAATTAATTTAATTGAAAAAATAAATTAAAGTAAAGAAATGAAATGTAATTTTTAAAATAAAAAAATTAAATATAATTTAACAAACTTGAAAAAAGTTAGTATAATATAAAAATTTTAAATACAATTTTTTATATCTTTATTACTAAGTTTTTTTAATAAAACATAATAAATATATGATTTTTTAATTAAAACATAATATGATTCTCTACTTAAATCAAATATTTGTCATATGTTGATTGAAAATTTGATAATAAGAATACAAAAAATTACACTTAAAATTAGTCTTAATGTAATTTTTTTTACTTGAGCCTATTGGTTGTTGGAAATTAATTTTATGAAAAAGATTCATATGATTTATAATCATGTTTATAATAATATAAAAGGAAATAAACATTTCATTCATTTCTTATATTTTATAAGATAAAAATAAAGTCATATTTGATACTTATGAAACGTTGAAAGAATATTGGATGTGAGAGAGAAAATCTAAAACTCTTAGAGCCAATTTGATAGATGAAAAGAAAAAAAATAAAGGAAAATTTTATAAAATATCTATTATACCTATGTAACAATTACATAATAATATTCATCATATTTTATAAATGTATTAAAATAAGAGTATAAAAGTTATTTTTTATTCATAAAAATATTTTTTATTTTTTATTTTTATTTTTATCATTAACTTTCTATGTATTACATGGGCTTTAATTGACACACTTGAAAAGTTTTCTTTAAATGGAACCAATTCTCTATACAGCATACTTTCCAACCAATTATAAATTAGAAGATATTATTCAAGATACCAGACAGAAGGCCATTTTGCCCTAAATTACTACAATAATATTAATAAAAACAAATCCCTTGCAACCTTATGCACGACTATAAGAGATGTGGTCAGCTCTTTTGAAAGATAAGATTTTTTTTTCTTAATTTATGTTCCATATTACAAATTTAAAAATAAAAATTATAATTAGCAGATTAAAATCATAATTGTAAAAAATAAAATTACACTTTAACCAATTTGAGACCTAAAACTAAAAAAATTAAAAATGAAAAAAGAGCCATAAAAAGGGCTAATTGCGTCCCGCAATCATTCTATTATGTTGCAATGTCAAACCAGTAATGTTTTATTGGACATTTTATGTTAATTAAAATTTTTTTAATATTTCTTTGCATTATGTATATTTTGTTTATTTGTTTTATTTTTATTTTTATATTATTTTAATTTATTAAATATCTTAATGAAAAGTATATTTATTTTTTATATCATATTAAATATTATTTTAAAATGACAAAATAATAATAATATTATTATTCCTTTCGTTTCTTTTCAAAATTTTCTACTCTACTCTCGGAAGGAATGTAGGTCGTTTAAATAGCACGCGTGTGATCCACGCCCGGACATGGCGACCGAAAGCAAGCAAGTGGGGCCCACCACAAGTAGTGAGGACCAATTAAGCTGCTCGTGGCTCCACGCGAACCTGAAGTCCCGCCCTCATTACACCGTCCGCTTTTGCTTCAACTGGAGAAAAAATGAAGAGCGATGGGCGGCCAATGCGACCCACTCAATGGAGGCGGTGCATGATGGGTCCACAGCCACCTGGCTTTCCCCATTTATTCTCTTGGAACTTTCCGTCTCTCTCTTGCTTTTTTATTTGATATTCTTTTTTATTTACATAACATTTTTTTTTAAGAAGAAAAGACAATCATATCGTGGCCTGAACTAATTTGACACATAAAAATATAGGATAATTTAATCATGTAAAAATGTAAGATAATTTAATTAAAGTATTAAGGACGGTTTGTTCATTTGTCCCAATATAATTTGTGATATAATTTTTATAATATTATTATATTTTTATAATTATTAATTAATATAAATATTATTTTTATCTCACATATTTATTTTTTATATTTTTTCACATATTTAACATTCATTGACCTAAATAAATGAAAAAAAAAACAAAATATTAGATGAATTCAGAATTATATTTAAGAGTAATTTTTAAATGTTTATTATCAATTTCTTCAATCAAATTATAATATGTATGAAAAATTTTTATAAACTTAAGTTAAGCAGTAAAAATTATATTATTTATTTGTAAAAAATAAAAAATTTATACAATTATTATATTTTAATTAAACAAAATTGAAAGAAAAGTATATCAATTTTTTCTTTAGTCAATATTTGTAATTAGCATATTTTTTGTATATTGTTGTTAATATCGTAGATAACCATATGATACCTTTTTCATCAAAAAATAAAAAATACTATTATTTTATAATGCCTATTGTCAACTATTAGTCTTCGTCATACCTTGCCTAAGTCAGGTGTTTTTCTTGGGCTTAAATGAGTCTATTCTTACTTAGTATATGCATACCTTAAAACAACTATAATTTAGTTTAATCATCTATCTCTCTTTTCTTTTAAGCTATAATAATGGTCACAGCCTTAACTTCGAAGATTAGAATGGGCATGGAGGCGAGATCCACAGTCTCTTAATCATGCTTAATACATTTTTTATATTCTCATTTATACCATCCCATATTCTTAAATATTTCTTGCAACAAAACAAGTTTTTATACTTAAATAACATATTATGATTTTATAATTATAATTTGAGAACTGTAAGATTTCATTTCAAACTCAATATATATATATATATATATATATATATAACTGCCGCTTCCTTTTGATTTTCGTGAGACAAAGATGTTTTGCATTAATGTACTATAAACTTACTATATATTGATAAGAAAATAATATAAAAAAAGAATGTATATGAATTTTATTTTATTTTATTTTGTTTTTTTTTCTCTAAATGCATATTATGGATTTATTTATTAAATGCGAAAGATCTAAGTAGTTCTTTTTTAATTTTTTTAATTTCGTTGAATTTCATGCAAAATATAAGCTCACTCCTAATGGTAATTATCCTTGATATTTGCATATAAAAATATATGTATTCATTTTTCCTGATGCTTGAGAACGAAAATAACCTTGCTTAGTACATAAAATGAAATAAAATGGAATAGAAAATTAAAAAAATAATTTTGAGGATAAAACAATCTTTTTGCCTTTATTTTAAGAAAATAAAAGAAATGAAAATTAGTAAATAGTAATTACAAAGATATAATAAATATAACAAAAAAAAATTCTCAAGATGATAAAATAAGAGAATTTATTCATAAAATTTAGATCAATGAATGTTAGTGGAATTTTTTGTAAAATTAAAAGGTAATACCCTAAAATACAAGATCTGAACTCAGATACCATAATTCAAAATTAATCGGATAATTCATATAAACAAAGTTTAAAAGAAAAAAATTCATATTTATTTTCAATTTACCGCAATGAAAATCAGGATATCCAACCGACATGGTACCGAAATGGGGTATTTCGGGTTGCATAAAATGACCAAACTCTCAACAAATGATTCTGCCGAACCCCAAAGAAAAATTAGGGAAAGAAAAAGATAAATTCTTGGACGCCAAAAATTCACCAAAGTGGAAAAAGCATTTTTTTACAATCCAGTTTGTGTGTTTTTCATCAAAGGAACATAGACAGTCAAGCTTACTTTTTTAAAAACCAAAGCCTAAAGTTGAAGACCCTCTGAGGTCGGCCTACCTTCTCTCTTTCCTACGATCTTTTCTCTGCTTCAATTTGGTCTCCTTGGTATATTTTCCAACAATCATTTGGAGCTGAGCCCATTTCAATCGCAATGGGTAGGCGTCTTCTACTCTCAATCCCCTCGTCGATCTGATTATATGTCTGATTCATACATTTTTATGCACTGATCGAAGCTGTCTTCAGTTATTGATTTCTATAATTTTGTGTGACTTGTGATTCTGATTTCCATCAAATATTAATTTTTTTTTTAGATGATGGATGGTGAGTATAACGGAAACTGACATTTATACTTGTATGCGTTATGGGTTGTTTTCTAAAACCGTTGTTTTTATCTAATTATTTGCATTTTAAAGCGAAAAATTGTTTGAGGCTTATGGGTTTTGGTCCGAACTCCGAAGTGAACAATTTTTACAATTTGATCCATAACTTATGTTTTGGAATGCCGGTTGCGTAGTTGCTTTTCTTTGATTACTGAAGAAAAGTTAATTAGAGAATGCGAATTAGAAGCACGTTTAATCATCACTATTTTATAATATTGAAAATTTGTTCCCCTGGTCTCAGTGCCAGTAAAATTATTGGGAATGAATTGATGAATGGAGTAATCTAATTTCAGGATTCAGGAACCAGCAAACGAGTTATGAAATAAAAATGTTCATTGATGTCTTGTAAAGGGAAAGCAATTTTGTCTTCTTTTAGCAAATTGTGAAATGGTAATATAGTAATTATTATCATTCAAGTGTGGTTATGATATTGAAATTCATCACAATATTTTTTTTTTTTTTTGGGCGGCCCCCTGCGCCCCACCCCCCCTCTGATAGAGTTCCATTATGTCTTCTCTTTCTATTTTTTCCTGCCAACTCATGCTGAATATCTGCTTATCCAGAGACGAGTGAGAATTGTTGTTCAACTCAGCTTATTGATGGAGATGGTACATTCAATGTTGCCGGAATTGAACAATTTATGAAGGAGATTAAATTGGGTGAATGTGGGCTTTCATATGCTGTAGTTTCTATTATGGGTCCACAAAGTAGCGGTATGCTTTCTTGCCTCCAAAATCTCATTGCTTCTTCTTCTGTTCATTAGCTAATTGGTTATTATAATTGCTTTTACCAATCTTTGCAAATAGGGATCTGTACATTATAAATTTCTAAACTTTACAATTCATTGTGAATGCTGGAGTTGTTTGTATTTAAGAAGTACACGAAGGTTTAGTCAAAGCTTGTGCCTTTATTAAAAGTTATGAGCAATAACTTAAACCAGTTGACATTTGATCTAGATTTATCACTTCACTAATTTTTCTTATGAGAATTTCATCTTGTTGTCAATGCTTCTGTTCAATTTTAATCTACTTGTTTTAATATATTATCAAAACATGATGTGATGTATTCCCGCTAAAGGGATCTTATTATTATTATTTAAATTGTTGTTTTCTTTGGTCTGGACAGGTAAGAGCACACTATTAAATCATTTGTTCAGAACTAACTTCAGGGAGATGGATGCTTTTAAGGGAAGGCATGTTCTCGCAACTCCTACATATCACATTAACTTTGCTTATCTATCAGGTTATTAACCTGATGATTTATGCTTGTTCTCAGGTCTCAAACCACTAAAGGAATTTGGATGGCTAGATGTGCTGGCATAGAGCCTTGTACACTTGTGATGGATTTGGAGGGTACAGATGGAAGAGAACGTGGAGAGGTGCTTATCCATACAATGTAGCTCAACATTGATCACTGTGATCATGATGCAGAGTCTATTGCCAATTGCCAGTCCCATTTCCATTTTATATATTGAAAATGCACACATGCCAATGTGTCTGTAGCCCCCTTAGGGAAATAATACGTTTTTTTATAGAATTTTCAGTGCTACTATTTGCCATGATTTAAGTCTGACATCTATCCTTTTTGCTTTCTTTTTATTGTGAAGTAATGTTTTTTTAATTTTTTTCTCGAGAAATGTTAAAGTAGAGGATTTGTTTATCCCTCTTTTCAATTTTATAAATTTTATGCATTTACTTAAGTTGTGGTGAGGAAAAAGCATTGCATATAGAATCCAAAATATGATTGATTAGGTTTAGTTAATGAGTTAAACTTTTGAGTGAAATCTGTAAAGTCTGTTCCTTGGCAAAAAATAGAAGAAAAATGAGAAATTGATTGTTTCTGCCCTTGTTTGCTTCTTCATATGTTGAAATTGTCTTTCTCTCAGGATGATACTGCATTTGAAAAGCAGAGTGCTCTATTTGCTCTTGCTGTTTCAGATATAGTGCTGATAAACATGTGAGTTTTTTTTCCCATCTTCTTTATTTATATATCTTTGATGTGGACTGATTCTAAGAACTTTCATGTATGTCGAGAATCTCCAGATACCTGAAATTGTTGTTCTAATGGTTGTGAAACTTAACTATTTTCCCTGCAATATTTGTAAAGGTGGTGTCATGACATTGGCCGTGAGCAAGCTGCAAATAAGCCTCTTTTGAAAACTGTCTTTCAGGTATCTTTTGCCAACCTATTGACTGATTACATGCCTTTCTTGAATCTCAGAAGTTGTTGCTACAAGGCACGCTAGTATTTTCTTTCAGGTCATGATGAGATTGTTTAGTCCACGCAAAACAACATTGATGTTTGTCATACGTGATAAAACAAGGGTGAGTAAACAAACTTCTGTTCTTGTTATTATCTTAACATATTCCTTTCATATATGTTGAAGCATCTAGATGTCTTTACTCAATATGAGGGTATCTTAAGTGTGACTTTTACTAATGTGGTTAAGCTTTTCATTTTATAGACACCCCTTGAAAATTTAGAACCTGTGTTGCGAGAGGATATTCAGAAGGTAAGGCAGTGCCTTGATCTTCATACAATGTTGTTGATTGATGTAAAATTTTGTCCATTAACTTTTATTCTTTACTTTTCTTTTTTTAATTTCATTGCAGATTTGGGACTCTGTTCCTAAGCCACAAGCTCACAAGGAAACCCCACTAAGTGAATTCTTCAATGTATTTCATTATTCCTTTTAACATTTGTAAACTGACAGATGTTCAGAATTGTGTTTTTTCTTCTTTTTTTTTGGGGGGGGGGGGGGGGAGAGGGGAGAGAATCTTATAGTAATTGTTTGTATGTGGTGACAAATGCCAGGTTGAAGTTGTTGCTCTTTCTAGTTATGAAGAAAAGGAAGAGCAATTTAAGGAGCAGGTATCCATTTTGCAACTGATGTCTTCTTGTTTACTTGCTGATGGTATTAAATGATCCATTATCAGGATGTGTGTCTCCGCATCTGCATGTTTCGGAGCACCCATGTCTTCCTGTCTATGTAGACAAATTATTGTATTAATTTGGCTTTCATATTGGGAAATACAGACAATTTTGGCTTATTGAAGTCCTCTAATTTCCCTATTTCTTTTGTTCTTGTTTGTTATAAATGTAGGTTGCCAGCTTGAGGCAACAATTCCATCATTCTATCGCACCCGGTGGGCTTGCAGGGGATAGACGGGGAGTAGTTCCTGCTTCTGGATTTTCTTTCAGTGCACAGCAAATTTGGAGAGTCATTAAGGAGAACAAGGACCTTGACCTTCCTGCCCATAAGGTGACATTTGAATGCTTTGCTGCTTGTGTTTTACATGTGTATTGATTGATTTAATTTGATTATTTATCCATGACTTACCCTGTAGGTCATGGTTGCTACAGTACGCTGTGAAGAAATTGCCCATGAGAAATATGCTGCTTTTACCGCAAATGAGGTATCAACATTTCTTTTCATATAGTCCCATAACCATGGACATTTGAGCAGTCTTAATTATTGACATTATGGATATTGTTCTGCAATTATTACTTAGGAATGGTGTCAGTTGGAAGATACTGTGCAATCTGGCCCAATTCCTGGATTTGGGAAAAAGCTCAGTTCAATCCTTGATAATTGTCTTTCAGAGTGAGTATGGTTCATTTTATGTGACATCTCTACTTTTAGTGGCTCAGTTATTGAATAATGAGTACTGTGTAATTTTATGCTATATAAGCTTTCTACTAACCCTCTTAGTGCTTAACAGATTTTGACAATATTTAGTCTCAAACTTTTGACTAGATGAGCATTTTCTTTTTTGTTATTATTTTATTTTATTTTTTTTATGCTAACATACTTTTAGATGTCAAAGTCTTATAAGCTCCATGAGTGAGAGTAGTGCTTTTGATTGTTCAAGGTGGAAAAATAAGAATGGGGATTCATTGTATGCATGGAATTTAAGGAATGACATTTTTTTAAATTTGTATTATTATCAATTTTTTATTGAGGAGGTTTTATGTATGACACCAACTATGGTATTGTATGTTCAAGACCCCTAAATTTTATTACTGTCATGTTATGTGCGATCTTCAAAGTAAACTGTAGTTTGATATTATTGTTGGCAAATAATTTTGCTGTATTGATGTTTCATGTTGTAGAAACATCATAAAAGAATTCATGCGGATTTCATGTATATTGAGCTACTGCATTTCCTTTTTAATGCAGGTATGATGTAGAAGCCACTTATTTTGATGAAGGTGTCAGATCTGCAAAACAAACGCAGCTTCAAGAAAAACTGTTGCAAGTAATTCTTCTTAGCTTGATTCTTGCACAATCTTGGTTTTTCCATTTTTTTTTATTTTTATCCTAATGAATTAATGATTAAGTGAAAAATACAAGAATTGGCAATTACTGGTTGAGATTAACTGTATAATTATAAGATGTGGAATCTTTAGCTGTTTGTGTGTGTGTGTGTGTCTGCTTTCCCATTTAAATGCTATTGAATATTTGTGAGATTTATAATATTTCTCTGTTTCCCTAATAGCTTGTCCAACCAGCATTCCAATCTGCATTGGGACATATAAGGTCTGGAACTTTTAATAAATTTAAGGAAGCGTTTGACGAGGCTTTGAATGGAGGGGAAGGGTTTTTTGCTGCTGCTAAAAACTGCATTGAGTCTTGTATGGCTCAGTTTGATGAAGCATGTGCAGGTATTTAGAAATCCATTTATCATATTTGCTAGCTAACACATAATTAAAGTTGAATGCCCAAAGATATAATCACTTTTTAAAGCGAAAAAAATTACCTGGAAGTGATGGATAAATGAAGTGGGTTGTGTACAAAACTTGCTAGCTTCTTGGTTTATTCCATTAAGCTACTGTCAACTTCTAAACTTGATGATATTATAATGCTTATTGTAAGTAGGTTTCTTATTAGCTCAACTGAGTTACAATGTGAGGCTGCTAATGTTATCCTTGCAGATGTTGTTATTGAAAAAGCAAACTGGGATACATCTAAAGTAAGGGAGAAACTGCAGCGTGACATTGATGCACATGTTGCTTCTGTGCGTGCAGCTAAGCTGTCTGAATTAACTTCATCATATGAGGTGCGTGTCTAACATTGTTGTGGAATGCATAAATGATTGTCTTTAAGCTTGGTAAAGATGTTAACATTTCAAATTTTATGAGTTTGTGCCAAAAATTTTAAAATTCTATGTTTAAAATTGTTAGAGATTATAATAAAATTATTCATGGACTTTCACTTAACAACTTAAATTTTTGAGTTGAAGTGGTCCTTGATAGAAATTTTAGTGTGGTAGTATGAAGTAGAGGTGGAAAATGGGCAGATTGTGAATTGGATTATAATGTGCAAGTAGAAAATAATGGATTAGCTGATGTAGAATCCATAGAAATGTTTTCAATAAATACCAACCCATCCATATCCTATTTTTGCGATGATATTCAATCAATCAATTGATCTGTTTATATAGATGGGCTGGATATCCATTCAATCTGCCCATTATTTGAAGTTTAATTTTCTCTCTCTTTTTTTTTTTTTGTTTGGGGGGGTCAGAGTAATTACAGTAACTATCTATTAAAGAAATACTCAAAAGAAATTACAAAAAATTACAATAAAACTTATAAGTATGTATTTTATAGGGGAAAACTAAAATGTACTATCAAATCAAACTTGATAATTATGTTATGAAAAAACTGAAGGTTTATTGTATTTAAAACCCAAAACCCATAGTCAAGTGAAATATTTTACTATAGAAGTCCCAAAATATCAACTCTACATGGTCAAACTAAATTGATTCTAATAGCGATAGAATATAAGTTTCAAAGATTTAAAAGGCTAAGACATAAAAATAGTCTTAGGTAATTAAAATCTATATGGTTTGCTCATTAAGACATCTATGGTGCATAGGGACAATGTCTCCTTGACATTTGTGAACAAATTTCATCTATTACAAAGAACTCATCTAAATAGGTAAGGCTGGTACCATCTGTGGTAATGAGAGTTTTCCTTGTGGATTGAAGGGATCTTTCTCTGGAAAAATGATTGAAAGATAGAAAAACAAAGAGAGTGAAATATCAAAGTAATGATTATACCTAGGATAAAAAAAAGGATGCAGATCATTTTCCTATTTAAATTGGGTGGGTTTAACGGATATCCATTATCCATCCATAACCATCTATTAAAAAGATGTATCTAGTTGGACCCTATCCATTAAATCCATATTTTTAATGGATTGGATTGGATGGATTATGGATCATGGATAAACTTTGACACCCCTACTATGAATTAAGCAAGAGTTTCTGTTCAAAATATACTTTTGATACAATACAATGTATGCTGTTAATATATTGTCTATCAATAATGGCAAGTAAAAGATTATATGAACGTTCTCATGCTTCAAGACTGCACTGATTTAGGTATTCAATACTGTGAATTTTTTCCTAGTTGCGTCCATTGGTGTATTTCTATGGTTGACAAGCTAAATACTTCTTGGGAAATTTGTTGATAGTAGTGCACTTGCAGGAAAAACTGAGGGAAGCCTTATCTGGACCTGTTGAAGCTCTTTTAGATGGAGCCAACAGTGATACTTGGCCAACAATAAGAAATCTTCTTAGGCGCGAAACTGAATCAGCTGTTTCAGGTTTCTCTGCCGCAATTTCTGGGTATGATATAGAGGAACAAACACGACAGAACATGATTACAAGTTTAGAGGACTATGCAAGGGGTGTGGTAGAAGCAAAGGCTAAGGAAGAAGCTGGAAGGGTCCTAATTCGTATGAAGGACAGGTATAAACCTTCTGCAACATCTGAGTTGCCTTTTTATTCTTTCCTGAATCTTTTTCTTTTTAAGCAACTTACCTTCAATGTGAAAATAGGTTTACAACATTATTCAGCCGTGATTCTGATTCAATGCCTCGTATTTGGACGGGGAAGGAAGACATTCGAGCCATCACTAAGACTTCCCGCTCTGCTGTATGACATGATTATGAATATAATGTTCTGTTGCTTGAGCTTGTATTGCATTTGGATATATGTTTTAACAAAGTTAACCATTTGCAGTCCTTGAAGTTGCTATCTGTTATGGCTGCAATTCGTTTGGATGATCAAGATGTTGATAACATTGAGAAAACATTAGCAGTTGCTTTGGTGGATTCATCAGGAAGTGCTGCTAAGGATAGGAGCATCACGGTGGTTGATCCACTGGCTTCAAGCACTTGGGAACAGGTGAAGTGTTATTGTTGCTGAGTTCTATTTGACAAATGTATTCAATTGTATACTAATTTAGGTTGATAGGTGATCTGATTGAACATCAAGTAATTGTAGATACCTAGAAAATCAAATGTAGCAGGAATGTCAATTTTTTTTTTTTATGAATTTACCATTTCCTCAATCCCTTCAGTATGTTAATGTTGAGGTCTTTGAGTTACTCTTTTATTGCTTATATTCACTAATGAAATGCATATAAAGTTACTTAATGTTGACGTGTGAATTGCTTTGATACATAATTTAGTCCATAACCTGCTATTTTTAGGTTTTTTGCTTGTTTTAATGGTTTGGGTCTTTGGTACCACTTCTATTTAGGAACTGATCAGTTGTGACTAAAATTTCTATGCAGGTTCCATCCTCAAAAACATTGCTCACGCCTGTACAGTGCAAATCATTGTGGAGGCAATTTAAGATGGAGACAGAATATCACGTCTCTCAGGCCATATCGGCACAGGTATGATTTTTCACATCATTTATGATTTTTGAGATTTGTCTATGAGAAATAATCATAAGTTTTCTGATACTTTTGAATTTCTTTTGTCTAATATATTTTAAAACTTGAAGCTGAAGCCATGTAGCTTAACGGTAATCAAAGAAATGAGGTTGGGTAAACGTAGGCTGCACTTTCATTCTAACTTGGCATGCGTTTAAGTAATTGTTATGGTCCCAAACATGTTATGCTTCTCAGTTCTCTTGTTTAGGTTCCATGTGTTATATATACATATTGATTTACTAATTAGTGGATATACTTGTTATCATGGATGCTTATAATATATATATATATATATATATGTTTCTGAATTCTGTTCCTGTGTGAAAGCATTTTACTTATTCTTACTTATTGATGTAACTAGTGTATGGCCCCCACCAATTTGGTGGGCCCTACAATTGGGGTTTTTGGGGGGGGGGGAGCTGTCACATCTTCCTACGGCTAAGATCAGTGCCAGAAAACTTTATATATATATATATATATATACATATATAAAATGATTTTATTCATTTTCAGGAGGCCAACAGGCGTAATAACAACTGGTTACCTCCTCCATGGGCAATTGTTGCTTTGGTTGTTCTGGGATTTAATGAATTTATGGTCCTTCTAAGGTACTTGTCAACTGTGCTGGTCTGATATCTTTCTATATTTTAAGGAATAAGGCTCTGTTTCGCTTGCTGCTAACTCTTCTCTCATCTCACTTGCTCTTAAGGAAGTTCAGGAAAATTATAAGAAATTTGGATTTCATTTGAAGTAGGAAGACAGGACATGAAGTTCCATGAAAAATGGTCACCTTGTGATATCTGTTTTTTCTGGGATATAAAAGAAGAAATATTATGAGAAAGAAATTGGGTGAAGTACAACAGCAGGGATAAGTTGTCTTCCTAAAAGAAACCAAAATCAGAAAAGCTAGAGCAGCAACCAAAAAAAAAAAAAAAGACATAACAACTAAGTAAAGCTCGCCAGTCTTCATGCCCTCTATTAACCCCCCCCCCCCCCCCCCCACAACCTTTAAAATAACCTTTAGCTCAGCAACATAAATAAGGCTAATTAATCCCACAAAAGAGGCCACACAATAAACTTATTTCTGAAAATTCTTGCATTACTCGACCATATGCACCAATAAAGGCAATGCACACAGCAGAAAGAGCCAAACTGTGAGAAAATGCTTCTGACTCACTGGAATGGTTTAATGTTAACAAAAAAATTCTTTAGTCTATACCATAAATATATAGCCGCTGGATGGTGTAAACAAAATGATTTCAACTGGTTGTGTTGGATATAAATTATTGGACGGGTATTTAAAGCAGAGAAAAAAGAGAAAAATCCTTAACTTTCTACTATTTAACTGGCTTCACCCAACTTTATTTTGTGGCAGAAATCCATTGTATTTGGGTATCATCTTTGTCGGTTTTCTTCTTGGAAAAGCCCTATGGGTGCAGCTGGACATTTCTGGTGAATTCCAACATGGAGCTGTGAGTATCTTTATTTTTCAACCCCTCAATTCCTAATTTATGTTGGGTGTCTAGCCTGTTTTTTGAGTTTGGTTGCTATCTTTAACCAGTAGTAGGAAGTTTGACTGGGGAGCGGCTGTGCTTTTCTGGTAGGATTGAACTGCTGAGGTATTAGGGGTCAGGTGTCATTCATCTTCAGGAAAGCTATATAATAAATATACATCATTCATTTAATTGGGTAAAAAAATTATGGTATAACAATTTTCTATTAACATCTGTGGATATCACTTTGATTTTGGAAGGAAAAGAGAGGTTTAATAAAGAGCTAAGCATTTAAGCATCCCCCTATCTCGGTGTGAGATAAATTTTTCAATGTTCTATTTATCTTACAATTTTAAAGTTCAGTTATGTGTTTCTGATTTGTAACCTGGCCTTTTTTAAGAGAAAATTCGTTGTTCACATGGTATGATAATGCTATGTGACTTGTTCTCTTATGCCCTGCCATATTATGAGTAGTAGAGCCTACATAGTTAACATATAGATCAGAGTATTTAATTGGGTTCTGAAATAGTCCTTTAGCCAGGTTACCTAGGTCTGGCCATCTGTTCGTTCTCTGTTTTGTAGCACATATTCATTTGCCTTATTTCTTCCTTGTGTGCTTGCAGCTTCCGGGACTTATATCCTTGTCGACCAAATTTCTTCCAACTGTTATGAACCTTATCAGAAGACTGGCAGAGGAGGCACAGAACCCTGCGCCTAACAATTCTCAGAGAAACCCATCAGGAAGCAATAACAATGTTGCTGCGGCTCGAAGCAATAACAATGTTGCTGCCGCTCAAAGCAACATGTCATATAGTGCCTCTTCTAAAGTAACTTCATCCGAAAATGCTTCGTCTAACATAACTTCATTGGAAAATGGGGCTGAGTACTCTAGTCCATCAAAATACGAGTAGGCGAAGAAAGTCATATTATTATAAAGAGCAATTTTCCTTCTGTTGGAAGATTCTTGGTGTCTGCTGGCTGCATGCTGGTTTTTTGGTTGCGTCCACGAATTCATGACTTGTGAGCATTCAAAGAGTAAGACATTCAAAGGCATTGGTTTTAGTACAAGTGCCAAATACAGGGGGGCATGGTTCATTCCGAGATAGCCCCCCATGAAATAGTTTTCTATATTCAAATTTAGGTGCTTTAGATAGTTTGATGGTTTTGCTGGTTTGGATTCAGTTTTGGTTGTAAGAGCTGTATCTGTATTCTTATTGAAAATTTATTTGTTGAACTCTTGTGTTTTTATCACCATCTTGATATTTGCTACACAGTCATCCCCATTTCACTTTGCAAGATCTTAGATACTACCTGTATTATGAACTGTCGAATTACATGTAACATGTTGAAAGAGGGGAGAGATTGTTTACTAATTAAGTTCCTGGACCAATTGTTGTATCGATGCAGTAATCCTAGAATTTTAAATTGATGCTTGGGCAAATTATTGGCAAAATTTTTTAATGTTGGTCAATAAAAGATAAGAAACTAAATTAGTCATAAAGAGATATGTAAAAATATCATACTCGAGTTTTATTTGAAAGTATGTTTGTCATATTTATATATATATATATATATATATATTTCTATGATTAGTTTGCTTTTCATATTATTTATGGATTGGATTTTCCTAAAATTTTGTTTTCATATATAATTCAGTAAATTGCTTCGTACTATCTTGTGGTTGAATACCATTAGGTGAAGCCTTGATGATGTGGGGTTTCAGGGATTTATGGTTTTCAGAGTCTTAAATTGATCGTACGGATCTTGCTGGCGTTTGAATACTAGTTTGTGGGTCCCAAACTGTAGGCTTCGGTTTGGCTTCTGTGTTGTAAAAGTAAAAATATTATAGTTAAAATTCTTCACCCGCTTGTTATTATTGTAATTAGGGTTTCTGATAACACTATTAACTTATTTTACAATTGAGCAATCACACTGTCTACTCTTTAAAAGATGCTTTTTTTAATAGGTTTAAATATAATGTCAGTCTTTATAATTTAATAAAAAATTTAGTTTAATTTAATTCCTTTAGTTTAAAAAAAAGATAATATTATTTTCTTCTTTTTTAAAAGAATATATCATATTTCTATCCAAAATTTAGTACCAAATTTAACAATTTATTAACTTAGACATCATGCAAGTGAATTAATGTTCACTAGTCAATAAATTATGCCTAAGTCAGCAAGCTGTTAAGGTCAACATTAGATTTTAGATAAATAATATGACAAAAAATAAAATAAAATTATTTTAAAATGTAGAAAGATAGCATCATCCATTTTTGAATTAAAACTAGAAAGACTACAAATGTATTTAAATCTTCTCTATGTATCATACTTTTATTAAAAAAAAAACTTAGTAGCAAATATAAAAATTTGCATTGAAGCTCAAAACTGACATGCTAAATTGCTGTAAGGTATACGATTATACTAAGCTGTTTTTTTCATTTTCTTTTGTTAATGAAGTTAATTTCTTATGTTAATTTTTTCAAAAATAAAATTACTTAATTATATAGTGATTTTAAGAGTGAAATCACATTCTTATATTAGATCTTAAGATCAACGTACCTAAAATGCGGATTCATTCACTTTCATGTGAGAAAATAAGCATCCATTCGTGAGAGGAAAACTTTTTTTTTTTGGGGAATGTTCAGTCTCATTTTACAAAGAAAATGACGCTCATTTTCCTGCATGAAGATGCGTAGATCCACACTCATTTAATTATTTTTATTATCATATTAAGAATAAAATTAAAGTCTTATATTACATAAAAATGTCAAAGGAGTTAGATATAATTTTTAAAACAAAAAAAAATTCTATGTAATTTAATTAAACCTTAAACCACGTTAACATAATTTAATCTTTTTAATATTACTGTAGATTATCATGGAGTATTTTGACTTTTGACGTTATAATTTTGTTTTAAAGCAAAAGGCGAAGCACTGATTGGATATATTTGCTCACGTAACAAGTAAAATTGTTGAAACCATTTTGTAGTAATTAGAGGATCAATAATATTAGTCTCGTTGCTACTTGCCAGTGGCATGTGCAAGACTCTCTTTCAACCTGACACGTAGGTTTGACAAATTTAGTATATTTTTGTTAAACCATAAACAGTTTGTAGTCACATCAAATTACTCATACATCAAGTGTGGGAGAGACATATATATATATATATATATATATTAGATTTTTTAATAAAATTTAATAAATAATTTTTTGTAGCTTATATGATTTGATTATTTTAAAAAATTTCTTTTACTTATTAAATTTTAAAATAAATTACACAAATTTCTCTTCTATTTTCAATCCATGTATAAATTTCTCTTAAAATAAAAGTTACCTTATATTTTAACTTTTTAACCAAAATATTTTCCATTTAAATGGATAGTATTTTAGTTAAAAAATTTAAAATTAGATTAAATATAAAATAATTTTTATTTTAGTAAAAGTATATATAAGTTTAACAAAATTCAAGAGAAATATATATAATTTACTCTAAATTTTATTTAAAATCTTATCACAAAAACAACTTTGTGTAAAATCTTATTGAAAATATGACCAATGCTTTGTATCAGATTTTTGAGGAAGCTCAATACAAGATCTAGTGCTTTTAAGTTTTGTATGTTTTCCCTCACAGTATTTCCTTCTAATGAGACCCATGAACTACATTTTCCTATCATTACTAGGGTTCCACGCAATTCACAAAACCCTATATCAGCATCAATGTTCATATTGTGACAGTTTTGTGCCCCTACAATCGTGAACATCATAAATTTGATAACACACGAGTCATGGTCCTACTGTATAATAACTATGACAAAATGGTCTCCTACCCTAATTCATAATACATGCCCTAATTCATAATGGTCCTACTGTGTAATAACTATGACAAAATGGTCTCCTAACCCTAATTCATAATACATGCCCTAATTCATAACATATGCTACGGCCACATTTAGTAGCCGTAAAGGGAGATTGAAGAAATAAAAAAAGAAAAAAAATTAAGTAAACGAGATGAAAAATAACATTTATATTCATATTTTAAAAATATAATTAAAAAATAAATATTATTAAATAATAATTATAAGGATATAATATATATATATATATATTTCTTAAATTTTCTTTTAAATATTTTTATTCCCTCAAAATCTAATGCCACGTATCAAAGGTGGCACAAAAGAATAGAAACTGAATAGCTGTAAATCAAAGGCATGGTAGTAAAAGTTGAACCAAAATAAAATATGAAAAATACTTGAAATTATTTTTAAGAGAAGTTGGTAAAAAATTGTGATCCATGTATTAACTACTCTATCTAACTGTCATGCGGATAATTAAGGGGGCACAATGCATGAATGGCTCATCTATGTTTTGAATCGCTGCAGATTCGTACGTTTTATTTATAGCTCTTGAAGCAGATGTGCTAATGCATTGAAAGACGCAACAATGCTGCATTGTAATGCATGGCATATGTAGCAGCTTGGGACAGCAAATTGAGGTGTCACTGTTACCCACGGATGAGAGAAACTTAAGGTTTAAGTACTTTATTAGATTTTAATAATAATAGTTTATGCCAATCCAAATTGATTCATCTAAGTCTTCAAGCGCTTTAACAGTTTAAGTAAGTTATATAGATTTTTTTAATTTTATTAAAATTATACCAACTTCTTTATTTTTAAAATAAAAAAAGACGCATTTGAAAAACAAAAGCTCTTTTAAATGTTTTCAAATGTTGAAAATTTTTTGTTTTTCCAATTTTTAAAGGTTTTTTTAATTTTTTGAGAAAATAAAAAATTGTAAATTTTGCAATGTATACATTATCAAACTTTGCAAGATGTGGTACAACAGGATTCAATTCATATTGTGTAACGAGACCCTCTCAATTTTTTTTTTTTGAAATTAGAATTAAAACATTAACATCAAATAATTAGTAAGAGAATAAGAAACAAAACATATATATTCCTAATCAAAGTAAAGTCTTTTGTGTCGAAATTATCTACATTCACCAATTGGAACCCCCCCCCCCCCCAAAAAAAAAGATCTAACCTGTATTAAAATATTTATTTGCTTGCTATACTTTCATTAACTCTCATGTGACTCTATTTTCGTTAGGAAAAAATAGTTACTAATATTAAAAAAAAACATATAATTAATTAATGTGAAGAGGGAGAAAAACCAAAACGCAAATATTTAGACAAAAGATCTAACCCGTGACAATAGATTGGATGGAGTCTATAGTGGCAAAGGAAAAAGTTTCAAAATAGGTCATTACATTTATAATACCTTAGATCATCAAAAGATATATAAAGAGTTTATAGATTAACAAAAATGTAAATTTAAGGTTTAAATTAAATTAACATTTACATTCTTATCAATAGCAATATTTAATTATTTTAAATAAAATAAAAACTAAAATAAATTACATAAATCTATCTTAAAATTTTTTAAAATTACACAAACTTTTCTTTAATTTTCAAAATATATACAGACCTTTTTGGGAATAAAATTTATCTTATACTTTAGAAGTTTTTTTTAACTAAAACAGCCTTTATTAACTTAAATACATTTTTTTAACTAAATTTTTTTTAAATAGAGAATATTTTAATAAAAAAATTTAAAATTAGATCAAAGTGTAAGGTAACCTTTTATTTTAGAAGAAGTTTATGTGTATTTTGAAAATAAAATAGAGATCCATATAATTTCAATAAAATGCATAAGGAATTGGTGTAATTTATTCTAAAAATTAATGTGAGGTTGAGTTATCATTTTATTAACAATTAAATAATTTATTATAAATCAATAATTCATTAGTTTATAAATAAATTACATAAACTTTTTTTTAAATTTTGTTGAAATTATATTAATTTTTCTTTATTTTTAAATATATACGAATCTCTTCTAAAAAAAAGTATGCTATAATTTAGTTTAATTTTAAATTTTTTACTAAGATACCCTCTATTAACCTAAATACATATTTTTTATTATAATATTCTCTCCTATATTTTTTTATGGAGGGTATTTAATTTAGTCAAAAAAACTTAAATTAAACATTTATTTTAAAAATAAAAAAATAATATAATTTTAAAAAAACACATGAGAAGTTTATACTCTTAATTTTTTTTATATAACAATTATATAGTATAATATTTATATGACTGTCTCTTTAATTTGTTATATCTTAAGTAATCTTTATCATCATACATAGATTGAGTTGTCTTTTTATATTTACATCTTTTATAAACTTTAGACATAAGATAAATTTTTTAATTTTTTATTTAATATAATATTAAACAAATGCATGAAAAAGTTACAGTTAATAGTTACCCAATATAAAACTTAACGGTCTTCTATTGGGAGAGTACGGGTGTGGCGCTTCCACTTCCAATTTTGGCAGGAAGGCTTAAAAGTTCAAATTTGACAAAAAGAAGGAGAAACAAAGAAAAACTATATGTATGTTTATCTCATATATGCATGTCGTTAGTGGTACGTACCTGCATGTGCTAATTAATGAATCTGGGTCCATCAACCAGTAGCAAAGCAATATTCAATATTCAAATCAGATTTAGTATGTAGCTACACATGAATTTAATGGATTCCCATCTTTCCTCACTTCCTTTCTCTTCTATAACTTTGGCATATATATGTGTGTGTGTGTGTGTGTGTGTGTGTACACTTGCAAACAGATCTTTATTTCCGAATATGAATTCTGGTCCATGTTCTCACTTCAGAGTTTCTAGATAAGTCAGACATATTGAAGCTTGAACGTTTCAGAGGTTTTATATTTATTAATATCTTTTTCCTTTTTAATTCTGTTGTGAAAAAATAACAATGGCTAAGCTAGTTTCACATTAGCCATCAAGACTCGAGCTTTTAACATACGAGAATTTTAACCTAGACAACATGAATGATTAGGAAATTCTTATTGAGATTTGTCTAACTACTAAAGTTTTCTTCTTCAAACAATATGAGAAAAATTTGCTTTGGTACGCTAATACCAAATTGGTCACCTAATCAAAGGATTAGTAATTAAGATGAGCCAATATAATGCGACACTCGTTGTCCCATAGTCCTGTCATTATTACGAGTCAACCAGGACATACCTAATGCTATACACAGTATCACCAAACCATACCAACAGTAACACTTAGTCTCAGTCAATTCATATTAAAGAAAATTGCCATTCTTTTCCCTCTTCCTCCATACCATTAATTGCTCAATGCTTTTGCTTTTCTATTCCACTGTTGTTATGGAAAATTCCAGCTCCCTCTGATTATTTCTACAGGTTCGCGAGCCCTCCCTATTTTCTTTGTACTCGTTTGTGAGTATAATATGATTGAATAGTACGTTAATAATTTGTATGTTAAGAATTGGAGACAGTTGAATACACAAAACCCCAGAAGAATGGAAAATTAGAGGAAATTATTTTGGATCTATATTATCAATATATTGACTTTTTAAAATAATAATAATAATTAAAACATGTCAGGAATAAGTTGTATGCGTGAATTTTAATTTTTATATTTATACTCACATATAAATTCATAACATTTATAGTTGGCACTTTGATATAAAAATTAATGTAGGGCTGATGCTTATTGAGAACTAAAAACTCACCGAAGATATTGATCGGGCACTAAAAATTTTCTTTTGAAGATTATTAACGACTAACACGAGTTCTTAACTTTAGAGGATAATACTTAAGAAAATATATATATATATATATATATTTATTATCAAATTTTTAACATGAAAATTATGTAATTTTTATAATCTAACATTACACAATTGAGTTTTTTAAATATTTTTTGTACATGTTAAAGTTTTATTAAAGAATTTGATAGCAATAAGAAACTATATTCATATGTAATCTAATACTTAATTATTTTTATATCAATTTGTGCATTTTTAATTTATGTCAAGAAGAATATTTTATAGAAAAAAAAACGAGTCCATTCATTTTCTTCTCAAGGCGTTTAGGGCATTATTAAAAAGAAATGAGATATATATATACATATATATATATATATATATATAGATATATATTTGGTGCGATATTAAATATGGAGCTTTATTACATGGGGTAGGCTGGTAAGTGAGCTGTCTTTGTACGAATTGGTGGGCATGCTCTGATGAAACAGTGACTGATCCAACGGCCAGCATTCATTTTGCCATTAAATGACTTCTCCAAGTTCAACCTTCGCTGCTCTTAAAGATGGTGGAGTAGCTAGCTGCATTCTTTATCCTTAAAATTTTCATTTTCTTCAATGTTTCTCGTATTATTAATATACCATATATGAAGATTCTTCAATATTAAGACTTGTCTATATTCGACGCGTACTGAACATTTATATCAAATATAATGTAATCCTGTAAATTACATTAAGAAGCTTTATTAGTTCCCCCTTTTATGGTGTCTTCCATCTTATAAAATACTGTAGGTTTTTTTATATGATAATAATAATATATTCAGGTTAATTTGCATGTTAATTGAAATCAAGTTTCTTCCCAATCAATTTTAAAAGGGCACTCCCACATGTTACGTCAACCTATTATATTTAGAAAAAAAAAATCTTTATTGTTACTTCCAATATTTAAATTCAACTATTTAGGAAAAGGAGCACGTCTCTTTAATGGAACCTAGATTCTATACAATGAGCATTATTTTTGGATGGTTTAAATCAAATTTGGATAGTTTGAATCTTATTTTTTTTAAAATTTGATATTTTTTATTTTAAAAGAAATAAATTATAAATTATAAATATTTTTTTACTTCTAATTTAAAAAATGATGATATATATTAAAAAAGTAAAATTTTCAAATTTAAATTATCTAAATTAAATTTGAACCAAAAATGATTTGCACAGTATGCTCATCAGCCTGCTCTGCAGTAAGTCTGAATGCCTCTATAACAACTAAGCTAACCTTTTAGGTTTAGATATTATGGTATTTAATCAATCCATAATTAGTATGGCGACTAAAAACTATCATAGAAGGGATATAAATGATATTTTATAGAAGTTAACCAAGTTTAAAATAATATAATAAAAATGCATTAATCAATAAGTTCAAATTTATTTCCTGAAAGCTGTGGTACATCTTCATCATAATAGATACAAGTGTATTAAATATTTTGAATGCTGCCAGATATTCAAAATGTCAAGATCGATATAATAATATATCAAATGTCTTCTTAAACACTTTCATATTTTATTATATTGTAATATTTATATCTCTTAGTATACATACTTTTTGGTTAAAATATAATATTATCTTAATTTGCATAAAGTTATCAATATGTAATTTATAGAGTAAAATATGCTAACCCTTTTTTTTTTGGAAAATTTGATTAAATTACAGTTGATATTCTTTTAGTTTCAAAAATTACATCCAACTCTTCTTCAATTTATTTTCAGTCAATGAAATTGTATTTTTACACAATATGTGCTTCTTCTATAAATATAATTATTTAATTATTTTTATAATCATATTATGAATAAAATTACAGTAATATGTTATATAAAAAGTTAAATTTTTTAAAAAAATAAATTAAAGAGAAAGTTTTTGTATTACATATCAAAATATCAAATATAATTTTACCAGACGTCAAGAAAAATTATAGGAAATTATTTTAATTTTTTAAAGTATTTATATGGTGCAAACACACAAAACAAGGCCAACGAGGGGCAGCCACTTAGAGGGTAGAAAGAAGCAGCTTCTTCGGTAACTGCTTTTTCTCTGGCCTGTGGGATTCAATGGCTTCAGGTGGTGCAGTCAACTTCTTGCTGTGCTCATTAGTTCTGTGGCTCTTGAACTCTCTCCCTCCTTGCCAAGGTTACTTCTTTTTTCTTCAGCCTTCATATATTTCTTCATCTAGCTAGCCATTGGTTTTCTACATCAAAATCTTCTTCTTTACCTCCATTCTGCTTCTGTTTTCAAGACTCGTCTCTGTAGAAAGCTAACTTTCATTACAATATAAAAGGGTTCCCCAATTTTCAAGGCTTAAAAAAAAGTCAAAATTCTTCTCTACTTTTTAGTGCCCACAATATCTCTTGTTGGCTAGTTGGAAATGTAGTAGATCAATCCAAGTTCTTCAGGTTGCCATATAGACTACTGAGTTTTGTTTTTATGGTGATCCTTATGCTGCTTCATTTTGATATTATATCAAACACTATGTTCTTCATTGCAATTTCCAGAAAACAACACCCTCGGACAGATATGTACTATAGCTAGCTTTATGTTTTTCTTCTTTTTGCCTGTGATTTCCCTTGTTTTTTTTTTTTTTTTTGGCTTTGCACTTTGTCGAAACAAAAACGAAAAGGGTATAAACTCGCCAAAATGTGACTGAAAGGCTAATGGGTTTTGTTTATGATGATCTAGTGCTGCTTCTTTTTGGCACCCTCAGAAAGATACTATAGCCTGCCTTCTGTTTTTCCTCTTCTTGATTTTGATTTCCTCTTTCTTTGTCTTCAAACTCTGTTAAGTTAAAACACAAACTTATCAACAAGCTATAAGTTGGGCAAAATGTGACTGCAAGGCTAAGGGACTTTGTTTAGTATGATCAAATGCTGCTTCTTTGTGGCATTAAATCAAATACATTGTATTCTTCATTGCAATTCTTTATGATTTTGATTTCCTTTTTCTTTATCTTCAAATTTTGTTAAATTGAAGCATAAAAAAACTATCCCAAATGTGACTGAAAATTTCACCTGCAAAATTAAAATCTCACTGCAGGCAACGGTCAGAACTGGTATAATAAATATAGGTACCCATTTATCAAAACGGCAAGCTCATTTTCATCTTTATCATCATCAACATCAACCACAACCAGCAACAATGCCTATGACTACATAATAGTGGGAGGTGGAACTGCAGGGTGCCCTTTAGCTTCAACCCTGTCCCAAAACTTCAGGGTCTTGCTTCTTGAAAGAGGGGGTGTCCCCTTTACCAATCCAAATGTGACATTTCTGAAGAACTTTCATATTACCTTGGCTGACACTTCACCATCTTCAGCTTCGCAATACTTCATTTCCACAGATGGTGTCCTTAATGCCAGAGCTAGGGTTTTGGGTGGTGGTAGCTCCATTAATGCTGGCTTCTACACCAGAGCAAGCTCAAGGTAAAGCTGCACACTAGCTGGCTTTTTAAAATCTTCATTTATGAGTTCTTTTTAACAAAATTTTCCTTCTTTCTGTCTTTTGTTCTTTTTAATGCTCTTAAGTATTTAGTTTACAAAAGGAGAAAAGTGAGGTAAAATCCAAACTTGAAGCATGGTTTTTTTTAATAAAAAATGTACATGTGCCAAGTTTTTATTAAAAAATTTGAAAAAAAAAACAGATAACAACATCTTGAGCATTGCATATAATCAAGCTTTGTCTTTTACCAAAAAATTTGATTTGTGTTTGTTATTAAATTCTTCATCAGAATTATGATATATGAAAAACTATTTGTTACAGAGTTGATAATATTGTCTTGATTTATAAAATTTTGGATAAATTATATTTTTCTCTCTCAGAGAGATGGTTTAATTACAATGTCAATTACCCTAAAATAAAATTACTTTCTTCTTCTTTGCAATAAGAAATTAACCAACAATTTAACTCATTTTAACTAAAATACCTTCAACAATAGAATTATTATTTTCATTTAAAATGTAACATATGTAAAAATATATATATTTCTTAAAATTTTTAGTGCAACGTTATGCATTTTATTTAAAGACAATAAACTTAATATATTCTAAAAATTGTTTATATTTATAATAGTTTTTATGTTGAGTATATATATATATATATGTAATGAATATGTTAATATTAAAATTGAATATTATCTTTCAATCAGTTCATTTTTATTAAAAAAGCATTTTATGAATATGTTATTTGTTTTTAGTAATTATTTATTTTTTATAAGAATTTTAAAATTTTCTAAGTTTAAAAAATGAGTTATGATACAATTTACTAAATTTAAAGAAGTAATTATTTTAACCATTTGAGGACATTTTGATCATAATGGGTTCAATTGTAACTTATGTTTTGGCTTCAAGAGGAGAGAATAATTTTTCAACCCGGAAGAGTACCATCTGACTAAGTCATTTCTCAAAAACAGAATGAATAGTTTGCTCTAAAATTTTTTACAATTAATGTTTGATTTTGAATATAAGAAATTCGAGCTCGTCTAAGTTTGAACTCTTGAAAAAAAAAATTCAAAAGTTAAAAAGTTTGATAAAATGTTTAAATTTTAGCAACTGTTCGAGTCAAGTATATTTAATTTCTTCTTTAAGCGAATAATATATAAGATATAAAATTTATAGATTTGTGAAAAAATTTAGTAATTTTCTCAACAATAATCACTCTCCTCTAAATTAAACTTTAGAGTAACGACATCCATAATAAATACACTATTTTTAGTAAGTCACTCTTTAGTAAGTCACTCCATTTAGAATGAAGTTGGTGAAGGATTAAAAACCCCATTGGGACCCTCATTTAACACTAATGTCATGTCCTCTCATTTTAAAGAATACCAGCTAAACTACTCGTACAATGCGCAGACGAGTTTAAAAAATCTTGTGAAACTTACGTACAGTTTCATAAATTTCTCAAGAAGATATTAAAAAAATTATAAACAATATAAAAATAATAAAATACAATAATTACATCTTTCAATTAATATATATATATATATATATATAATAGATATGGGTTTAGATGTCCCACAACCTTTTTTTGTTTTTTCCCTCAGTCTTTCATTATCATCAAATTTTGCGAAAGAGTTTACTTGTTAACATTGTCCTTTTAAATATGTGGTCTTAAAAACATCAATACCGTACCTGAAAAGAGAGGGCACTTAGATGTTTGGGAGTTCCTAACTTGCACAGCTAAACGACAAAAAAAGTTGATTTGGGTCAACGTTGCAACTAGGGATGGTCATGTTCATGGGCGTTCGCTTTTTCTCCATTTTTCCTAGGGATGTCTACGTGTGCCCTGAATCGTTTAAATATTATTTAGATAATTTAAATTTTATATTTAAATTTTTTTAATTTAAATTTAAATTATCATTATTTTAAGTTTGTAGTTAAAAAATTATTTTTATTTTATATTTTATTTCTTTTAAAATTAAAAATTAAGTAAAACTAAGAACCACAAGTATAATTTTCATTTTAAGTTTCATGTTACAAGTCACATTATCCATTAATATTGAATATCTATTAACAAATTGAAAACATTAATCTATTTCCATAACATCCATTAAAAATTAGAGTAATTTGTGGGTAATATTATATATGATTAAATGTAATTGTATGGAAAACAGGTTTATTGAAAGGGTGGGGTGGGATGCAAAGTTGGTAAATGAGTCATACCCATGGGTTGAGAAGCAAATGGTTCACCGCCCAAAGTTTTCAGGCTGGCAGAGGGCAGTGAGGGACGGCCTTCTAGATGCCGGAGTGTCTCCTTTCAACGGTTTCACTTATGATCATGTTTATGGGACCAAGCTTGGTGGGACCATTTTTGACAGATTTGGTCGTCGCCACACTGCTGCTGAACTTCTTGCTTCAGCTAACCCTCACAAACTCACTGTTCTCATCTATGCCACTGTCCACAAGATTGTTTTTCATACCAGAGGTACCTTCACAAACATATCTAAAATTAAGTGCTAGACCTATATATTTATGTCTATCTCTATGTGAAGTATATACTTCTAATTTCCTTATAGTAACTCATTACAAAACTAAAACTAAAGGTACTTAGTTCAGCAGTTTGAGCCTTTGCAAGTAACTTACATTTCTGAGAAAGTTAAAACATGCCATTGTTGCAGGTAAAAGGCCCCGAGCTGTAGGAGTAATCTTCAAAGATGAAAATGGGAAAAGCCATCAGGCCATTCTACGAAAAGGAAGGCACAATGAAGTGATAGTGTCCAGTGGGGCAATTGGGACTCCTCAATTGCTAATGCTAAGTGGGATTGGCCCAAAACAGCAACTCCAAAACTTGAACATCCCATTGGTGTTTCACAACCCCTTTGTTGGAAAAGGCATGGCTGATAACCCCATGAACACCATTTTTGTTCCTTCCAATAGGACAGTTTATCAGTCACTCATAGAGACTGTGGGTATTACTAAACGGGGTGTGTACATTGAGGCTAGCAGTGGGTTTAGTCAGTCCAATGATAGCATTCACTGCCACCATGGGATCTTGTCTGCTGAGGTATGCATGCAATATATTTTGATGAATTAACTGAATGAAATGAGGGAAAGCGGAAATTTATGCTAACTGTTAGATGTCATTCAAAGGCATACTCGAGATTTGTCTCCAAATGCCACAGGGCATTTGGCATGGACAAAAAATCTATTTTGGGTATTTGAAAGATATTGTGATTATCAATTTGATATTTTAAAGATTTTTTTATCACTTTGGTTCCTATAAATATAATTTTATTCCAATTTCATCCTTTCAAAAGTACTAATAAGAATATTATAGAATCTTTTGAGTATCAAATGTTATGTTGGGTTAAAATAAAATCAAACTTTCAAGTAATCAAGTGAAACAAAAAATACGTAGGGTATCAAATTGATAAGCAAATCATCTTTTGAAGACCAAATAGGATTTTTAGTCAAAAAACCTATTTTAATTCTTGAAACATGTTTCAATTTAATGCTCCATAGGTTTTTTTGGATTACTTTAGTATTTAAGAGTATGATTTTATCTGAACTTTATAGAATAACTGATTCACAAAAGATTGTATAGTATCAATTTTTGTACCTATTGAAGAATGAAATTAGAACGAAATCATACTTTTAGATATTGAACTAATGAAAAAAATTTTCAGAGTGTCATTATATCCAGAAAAATGAGCAATAGCAGGCTCGTAGATATTGGTATAGAAATTCTTACATAACAGTCTTTAAAGCAACGAAGAGGATTCAACAAATTAACATGGTAGTGGATTATCAACCAGCAAGCTACATATTCTCATCAGCAGTCATTCTTCTTCCTTTTACATGATAAAATCAGATTGGCCAGCTCTCCACCATCCCTCCCAAGCAAAGATCAATACACGCTGTTCAAGCTTTCCTCAAGAACAAGCGAGAACTCCCAGTTGAAGCATTTAGGGGAGGCTTCATCTTGTCAAAAGTGGCCAATCCTTGGTCTGTAGGTGAGCTTAAGTTAATCAACACCAATATTGAAGACAACCCTTCTGTTACCTTCAACTATTTCAGTCACCCCTATGATCTCCAGCGTTGCGTTGAGGGAATCAGAATAGCCACTAAGGTTGTGCAGTCAGAGTTCTTCACAAACTACACCTTGTGTGACAGACAAACCACGGAGAAACTGCTTAACCTCAGTGTGAAGGCCAATGTGAACCTCATACCCAAGCACCTCAATGACACAGAGTCACTGGAGCAGTTTTGCAGAGATACTGTGATCACAATCTGGCACTACCATGGTGGGTGCCATGTGGGAAAGGTGGTTAATTCTGATTATAAGGTTCTTGGAGTTGACAGACTACGTGTGGTGGATGGCTCAACATTTACAGAGTCACCAGGGACTAATCCTCAAGCCACTGTCTTGATGATGGGCAGGTATGTACACATGGACCTTAACATAGAGTAATAAATATATCTTGGAATAAACTTCCCCGTCAGAGACATATATTGAGAGGAGTTGTTTATTGTAAGAGATGAGATGAATCATTAGTCATCGTTGGAGATCAAAATTAATAGTCAATCTTAATGTGACAATAATTAATGCTAAAATTAACAGTTTTGTTTTAATCTTGACCGTTTACTTTTGATCCAATGGTGGTTATTGAATCCTCACATATCTCATAGTAAACCACTTCTCTTATTAGATATGTTTCGTGCGTGGGTGTGCGCGTGCGCGTGCGCGTGCGTGTGTGTTTGTTTGTTTTTAGCCAATGAGTTGATAACTTTTATGAACTTATCTGAGTCTTTAATATTGAGATTTGCTTGATGTCAAAAGTTTGATCCCTATCTTGACCTTTTTTCTCATTCATTACTTTTAAGGCCTGAGTGTAAAAAAATAATAATAAACTACTTTAAAGCCTAAAAGTCATTTGGGCTATCGCATTAGCTTGGCCCGGCCACGAATAATTATAGCATTTATGGAGCCAGTAATATGCACTGCATTCCCATCAAAAAGATTTTGATATGCATAGTCTATAATACTCGAGCATTACTAGTGACCAGATTTGTTCGTGGACTAGGTTGGCTTGTAGATATACTTGGTCCAAATTTAAAAGTCTAGAGGGCTTTGCACGAGTTTGGTCTACCCATAAATAAGTATACCATTTAGGGCACCAGTAATATGCACCAGACATTCATAAAAATTATTTCGATGCTCATACTATCCATATCTTGTTTGCCAACTAATCTATTTATGTTTATCACAGGTATATGGGACTGAAGATCTTAAGAAATAGGTTGCGGAAATCAGCTCGTATATAGGGAAGAACACTGTAGTATGATGATATAAGAGGAGCTCTGTTAGTTTTAAAATTGGAAATTGATGTGGTATATTTGTTGTAGTTGTCAGTAAACGGTGATTATTGGTAATCAAAGATGTCCTTGTTTTCCTAGGGAAGAATCATTTTGGGTGTGATGTATTACTATCTTCTGTTTTGGTGGGGTCTTGGTTATTGGACAATTACTTGTGCAAATGTACTTACATATCCCATGTAGAGATCGATGGCATTGAACTCCAATAGGCATTTCCCTGATTTCTACACAAAACAATATGAATTACTTGTTACATTTACTTATGTGTGATTCACAGAGGATGAATCACTAGTTTGATTTTAGAAATACATACGTGACTTCAAATGCATCATTCTTAGACAAAACTCCTTTTAACAACTACTTTGTCAAAAAAAAAATCAAATCATTGAGGAAATTAAATACCTTATGAACATGTTCCTCTTGTAATTACTTTCTCTAGCCCAGTAACAACGGTAAAATAAGTACATTGACGTGATTGTTATGTCTTTTCCACACAAGAATGAAATAAAAAGGGAAAGCACGCCACCACTTGGCAAGAAAGATACAAGTCAGACACAATCACTGGCATTCACAATGACCAACATAAATGTCCCAAAAAGAGCTCGCCAATGGGCAATGACGAGTACTTTTCATTTTTTTGTGTTTTTTTTGGTTACGCGACATAACAAAAGTTTAATCTAAAACCTCATGCTAACAACCTACGCTTCTCACCGTTAACAAACACCAAATGACTTGATGACGTGTACATTTTATGGCAGCAAAAATTTAAAATCTGCTAATATACATCAAATATATGCTTTCATACTGCAATTTTGGACGCCGTGTTCATATGATTATACAACTGAATCAGTTTCTGGATGTTCGTATCTGATTTTTCTTCAGGAGCATAGGAGATGGCACAGCTCATGTCTATACTTTAATACCAACATAAACAGATCAATTCAACATAGAGATTCATGTTCTATTGATTGTGCTCCAGATGTTTGTCAACACCGGGCTAAATTCTGGGTTTTAAAGCATCAAGATATGCCATTTTTTGTGAGCGTTGGCAAGAACAACCACATCGTACTAGTGCTTTATGAGCCTCTTTCTCCTTGTAAATAAACCAAACTTCACTCTCCTCAAAAGTTGCAGGTGACGCATTCTTGGGTAGGCGGAGTCTACAATGTTATTCATGGACCATACTCACAAATAAGATTGCCATACAAGATTAAGGAGGCTTCATCACATTTAAGTTGTACATTTTATTGTTGACTCTCACTCTCACTCATTTGTAATTATGGCGTATCACTGCCTACCTGAAAAAAACTTCATTGCAGTCATGCTGCTGAGAAGTTTAATGAGAACCAAACCATAGCTTAGCCGATAACCCATGCTCACTAATGCTCCCTCTAGCCAAACTCCGCAGTTTCTGCCAGAACTGCCTTTTCTTCCCTGTAGTGAGAGGCCCTGAAGTGGAATGCCTCCTGAATGACTCAAAGTCCTGGCCTGATGTACCAAGAAATTCTGAAGTTGCTAATGCTACCTTGGTTTCATGATCTGAAAAAACCACTATCTCGCCTGAAATTCTAGAAGATTGTCCATCTACATTGGTTGGAAGACCCTCTTCTTGGAAACTCCTTAATCTTGTAGTGCTTGTTTCCTCAAATTCACTGCATACCAGCTTCAAAGCCTGAACAACTTCGCCCATGAAAGGACGTTGAGAGACTTCCAATTGAATACACATTGATGCAATTGCTGCAACTTTTACAATAGTATCAACAGAGATTTTGGGCTTTATAACTGGGTCTATGATCATCTGTAAACCCTCCTTACTTGTCAGAAGTGGACGAACCCAAGCAACAAGGTTTTCTTGACCTGGTGGTTGTGACCAATCTACAGGCTTTCTTCCAGTTAGGAGCTCAAGGAGTACAACTCCATAACTGTAAACATCACTTTTGACCAGAAGATGGCCGGTCATTGCATATTCGGGTGCTAGGTAGCTGCAAAGCAATATGTCAACAAGGTTAAATCAGTTTTCATGTTAAGGAAATGCACAGAAAATGGTAAAGCACTCACCTGATAAAAAATTCACAGTGATCTATTAAACATTAGAGATATTGGAATGAAATGAGAATATTGTAAATACTTTTAACTATCACATACATGACAGCGCTTGAAAGATATAACATGAACACCCAGAAGGGGATGACATTTATTACCCAAATGTTCCCATAACATGTGTGGAGATGTGCTTATTTCCCTCGTCCAGTGCAGTTTTGGCTAATCCAAAATCTGAAACCTTGGGTGTAAAATCATGTTCCAACAAGATGTTGCTAGATTTGAAGTCCCGATGTATGACACATGGATTTGAATCTTCGTGCAGATAAGCCAAGCCCCGAGCTGCACCAAGTGCAATCTTCATACGGGCATTCCAATCAAGTGGATCAGTTTCCTTGTCAGCACCTGGGAACATAGAGAGCATTCAAAAGTTAGCCCTGAAGAATATCCGCGGATTTTGACTTCTAAAATTGTGGTTAATACCCATGAACTGTGCTTTTGATTACCATGTAAGTGGGATTCCACACTTCCATTAGGGACAAGCTCATAGACTAGGCACCGAGTCTGTTTCTCTATGCATATACCAATCAATTTAACTAGATTTCTATGGTGCAGGCGGCTAAGCATCTCAACTTCTGCCAAGAACTCACGACCACCATGCTGATCATCTCTCTTGAGAATCTTCACAGCCACTTCCCTCCCATCACATAGAACCCCTTTATAAACAGGCCCAAAGCCTCCTTCTCCTAATATTCTTGAAGCATCAAAGTTGTTAGTTGCTTTCTGTATGTCATTCAGAGTGAAAGTCTTAGTAGATCCTGTATATGTCATTGCTTGAGAACTTGAGGACATAGATCCAAAACCTGGCATGCTCCTATAAGTCAATGACCTTGCTGTCCCTGCTAAGTGCAAATAGAGTTATATATTTAAACTGATGCAACCCAAGATTGAAAAAACAACTGATAAATGTATACTCTTTAAAATGATAAACTAAGATGAAGATTTGAAAGTAAAATATCAAAATGAAAAAAATCACAAAGCTAGCAATGAAGGCTGAACTAGGAAGGCATCAAAAGCATTCCTAGTAAAGGGAAATTTAAATAACCAAGACGCTTCAGAATTTTTTTAAGAAACAAATGCATTAATGAAAAAAACTATACCATCTTGGCAATTATCTCCTTGCCAAAAAAAAATTGAATGAATAGATAATTGGTTTTACCCGATAGTTTTGAAGATGACGGAATCGCATTTGGAATTTGTTTAGGCTCATGAACACAAGGGCCACATTTCATCAGACAAAGCCATGCAACTCCAACAAATATAACAAAAGCCGTAAAAGATGACAGCACGATTATTAAAATCATGCTTTTGCTACTCCCTGTCTTCTCTTTCCTTGGTACATCTACTCCCAAAGGTTTCATTATTGTTCCATTGTTGTCACGACCAGGGTATAATGGTCCATCATCTGTGCTAGAAATACTTGAGGGAGTTGAAGGTGGAGAAGGAGGAAGACCTGTGCATATGTTAGTAAAAAGTAAAACATCAATGTGGATATCTATTAATGAAACTAAATAAATTTGCAAATAACAAAAAAGTCCAAGGACACTGAAAATCAATGTATTACCTGGATAATGAACATAGAGTACTTCATAGGCACCAAAGAGGGAAGCATCAGTGTGGATCTCCCGGTGCCAGAATTTTTTATATATTAAAAATGCTGTTGTATAATCAAATGTTGATCCTTTGGGTACCAAGTTTATGAGAACAGTAGTTTTCTCTAGTTGCTGACTAGCTTCATCAGCTTCCACAATGCGAACTTGGTCATGATTCAGCAAAACACTGGCTGCAATTTCCTCGGCTAGCTTTGAAACCAATGGAAAGAACTTGTATATTGCAATGCTAAGGCAGAGTTTAACTTGAAGTGGCCATACACAACCACAAGGTGATCCAGGAGGTGTATATGTAAAGGGCTCTGAGCAAGTCAACAACATGCAATCTACAGGTAGAATCAACATTATGTAACTTTCTTAGGATGAATGGAAAAGAAGGCACTAAAGTAAAATAAATTATCCTCTAGGACTAACTGGGTAGCAGGTTAAGTTTAGAGTACCCTTATTAGGAGGCGGAGGTGGCAGACCCAAAACAGGTGCTGGTGGTGGAGTCTTCATCTTCCTCGATGATGAACCTTGAGGTGAAATTCCAGGTGAAGGAGAGGGCACTAATGGACAAAGGAAACAACCAAACTGAGATACCTATCAATCATTAGGGAAAAGAATAAGTATACAAGTAAAAGCAATGGCCAAAATAAGTTTTTTTATACCATTCAAGTGGCCTGGTAGAACTGCTGGTGATGGTGCAGGCACAGGCAAATTCCAGCTCATTGGTGAAGAGAAAGGAGGTTGTGATTGGAAAACAGAAGGACCTATATTTTTAAGTGAAGTTTATAGAATAAATGACATTTGTATTAATAATTAATACCAAAATAAATTAATTTACACAAGAATATTTTCCTGCTCTTTAAATCAGAGGATCTAACCTTGATGACTATAGGTAGGTGAATGAACAGAGGAAGTTGGCTCCGGCGTTGTGTCACTCGAGTTTCTTCTGGAATAGTGATGCTTATGATGCAATATTGGAGAATCCAATAAACCATGGGTTGATTCCTTTGTAGGAGCTCTAGTTAATGACTTAGAAGGTGGAAGTGCGATACTTGCAGGAACTGCAGAAGGTAACTTGGATGGGGGAAGAGAAATACTTGTATGGCTTCTGGAATGGAGTCGGTTGGTGGCTACAGAGAAAAATTATAACACGTAATTTATCATATAGATAATTATGGAAATGAACTTTATCAGATAGGAATATATCAGATATGAAATATGTTTATGTAAAACCCCCATTTGGCTCTAATTGGAGTTTTATGGGTGAAGCACTTTACTTGAAGGTACTTCAACCGAATTTTGAGTCTTGGCAAGCCAAAGCTGAGAGGAAATGATGTGGGGAGATGGTATGGTTTGTACATCTTGCTCAAACAGGCCCATTTAAATCAATATGTTAATTGTCCAGACTTCTTCACTCATGATCTTCAACATGTTCAGAAGGCATATTAAGTTACTTATAAGCTATATTACTATGACAAACAGCTTATTTCTTAGTCCAAAACTTCTGTTCTTCCTTCTCATGGATTTTGGATTACAATGCAAATTTGAAGAATCTAACTAGTATTGTTACTTCAAAAGTTTGTCTCAAACGTTTAAAATAAAGGACTGAAAAGTACCAAAATCATCAAATTTGGGATTTCTTGTAAAATCTTCATATTTAGGCGAGAAATTCCAGCAATTATGTATGACAATATCAGTGAAACTTGGATATATACTTCATTTCCTATGGTTCACCTCAGAATAAACTTGATGGCCTTGGCCTGAAGGAATTTAATTTGAGTTCACTGTTAAAGCAATCATTTTACAGAAGTAATCAGGCGAAAATGATATCATTACTTGCTAAAAAATTGCAAATTGAACCAAATAACAATATTTATATAGATTTTCATTGCTCATGGCCAAATATTTTCATTATTCGATACTTCATGTCAGTAGGCAATCAAAAACCAAAGCAGCAGCAACAATTGTTTGTCTATGGTCCATAGTAAGTTTCACTGAAAATATGAAATGTGGATGAGGGCAGGAAAATTTTTAATATATAGTAATGGAGTGACGAGACAAAAACATTGATGTTGAAGTTAATTTTTTCGTGAGATGTTTTGCAGCAGCTAATTGCAGCCAATAGTATGCTCATTGCTCATAGAGTGACTGGTACAGTTCTAGGCCAAGCTGAAAGTTTCTAGGTATCAGAAAAGCATAATTTATTGACCAACTTTTCTGAATATACCAGCACAGTTGCACTAATTGCAGAAAATGGCAAACAATTTTCATAGTCCCGAAGATGAGCAAGCAGGTGATTGTACGACCCCCTGCTATAATCTTAATCATTTTCCACACCCATACTACTCTTCTTCCCCCCCCTCTCTCTCTCTCTCTCATACAACAAACAAATGTCAGTACCTAGAATGCCATATGAATGTAATAACAACTCTGAAATATATTAGGATCACTGTTATATATATCGTGTCAGTGAACAGAGATTAAGTTCATTATCGAACATATTTTTTATATTATACTTAAAATCATAGCTTCTTTGACATCAACTGTAAATCTATTTTGTATATAATGATGGTCCGCGGCTATATGCAGATAGTTTTATACCTTTTCTTTTACTAGGGATACAGATATATTTCTGTATGGTCTCTGACAAGATTAGGGGTTTGATCCTTACTTCAACAGTAATAACCCGTAATCTACGCAACTGATGCATTTGAGCAAAAGAGAACGTAGCATAAGGGGAGGTTACATATAGGGCAAATTTTGATTAATTTCAATTCAACTGAATAGGTAGGAACTTACACGAAACTCATTGAACTTACAACATCAAAGGAGAGAATCTTCATACAAACCTCTAACAGCATCGGCTATAGACACCAAAATATGCAGTATAAATGAACTGTAATGACTACTGAGCTATCTATAACAGACAATTTTCCTCAAAGAGTTAATTTGGAACTAGTTTCCGAGTTCCCACCTGTTCACCTAAAGAGAAACACTTATCCAAGCAAACAAAAACCCCAAATTTAAAATCTGGATCACATTCTACACCCATCATCAATATACATCAAATATCAACTAGACAAATGGATCATACACGCCCATTGCAAATTCCAAGTCTCAGAACACCTAAATTAAGCTAATACCTGCATATCCATGAAGGTATGTAGCACTGATAACTAAATGTAGCTTCATTAGAAGGAAAAACAGCTGCAGCGCCATTTCCTGTTAATCAATTCTGTCAGCTTTGGCCAAAAATCCGAGGAGAATAAAATTGAAAGGAAGTGAGTGAAAACAGAAACAGCATATGCAGAAGGAAAACGGGAGGGTCACAGTAAATGACAGCCATAAGTTGGATCTACCGTTTAAAGCAGACGCACAATGGTAGTAAAGAAATGAGAAAGAATATCACGGCTTGGTAATGGCGCAATAATGGTTTGGTGGGAGACACCCCAAAGTTTTCGGCTTTTTTCGGAAGAGAGCTATATTGCAGACATGAGAATTCTGAAAGGACAGTTTTATCGTTCTTCAGAAGAATAGAGCGAACCATAAAGCAGGCTGCGACACTACACTCGAAGGGCACAATGATTTCTCCGTAAGAGAGTTGATGGGGTTAAACGTGGGGGAGCATCCATGGGGAGAGAGAGAGAGAGAGAGAAGGGGGGTAAATTAGACACGTAAACGTAACACTTTATTACAATAATCTTTCAGTAACATATTTGAGTGTCATGGTTACGTTTGTTTAGTAGATAAAATGAAAATGAATGAAATACAAAATAAAATTAAAAAATTGATTTTGAATATAAAAATAATCTTTCTGTTTTTATTTAAAAAATAAAAAAATAATAATTATTGAATAATAATTAAAATGATATAATAAATGTTATATAAAATTAAAAAAAAATTATTTTCTCGATACTGAATGGACTGATTAAACAATTTTAGTGTATATTAATTTTTCTTTTCAAGTAAAATATGGAGGCATAAAGAAATAGACTAAACAAAAATTTTACGGGAGCATCGAATCCTCATCATATCAGCAGATGAACAATATTCTATATTACTTGGACGATTGACATATATAATCAACCCAAAGTCATGACTCATACTTAAGATGATCAACACATATAAATGGGCTAGTAATTTGGGAAAACTACATAGAATATTTGAATTATAACTTTAATATATAAATTTTAAAATGTAACACTTTATTTTTTTAAATTATCACAAAAAATAAAAAATTTGTATATCAATAGAAATTAATGTCTGAAAAATCAAAAACCTAAGAAATACAAGTCAAAAATCGCACAAAGACATAAAATATTTTGAAGAAATCACATGGCATTTTGAGATGCTAATTTTTTTTATTCATTTAAAATATTAATTTTACATTTTATGTAAATTTTTATTTTTATAATAATTTAAGCATTTGAATATTACATTTTAAAATTTACATATACTGAATTTGTAATTAAAGTATAATTTTTAAAAATTACACGTAATTTTTTTCAACAATTTTTGAATAAATTGTTGGTTTGAGATGGAGGGCAAGGTTGGGCGCAAAAGTGCTGTAATTGACATGAATATATTGGGCAAAAAAAGTAACAGAGTGTTTGAATTAATATCATAAGCTTGACTTTCGTTTCAGCCTAACCAGACGACAATGATTCACCCAAAGCAAGATGGAATTAGATATCTTGATTTAATAATGTTGTGTTAGTTTGAAAAGTTCATGGTTTTGTTCACATTAGGGATTGCTAAACTCCTTTTTCAGTTACCTCTAATTTCTAGCTTTGAATCAGGGGCATTGATGGCAATATGCTATAAAGCTACTCAGCTTGCTACTTTATATAATATATATATATATATATATATACACAAAATCCAACAAGTTTCTTTAACTAGGACATGATGATGAAGAACTTTTTTTTTTTAATTTGTATTATTATAAATGGCTTCTTATTATAAAATGGGTGAAGAGGGTATTAGCTTTTATTTAAAAATATATATAACAGCTTTCTCCAAGTATGTCATTATGTATTTATTTTTTTATGATTTAATATTATGTTATATTAGCCTTTATTTTATGTTAAATGGACATAAGTTTGACAACAACAATAAGTGACAATTGGATTTTCTATTATGCTAAAAATGAATAGATTTAGTTTGTCTAAATCACCATTCAAATCTAATTTGGATGATTTAGTTTTAATTTTAATTTTTTTATTCTCATATAATTTTTTATTTTCAAGAAAACAAAAGGCATAATAAAAATAATCTTTCAATTTTTATTAAATAGATATTCTATTTGATGGAAGTTGAAAGATTGTCTCATGTTACGTTTTGCTTCATTTAAAATTTTTAAATAAAACAAATGACTTAAAATAAAGAAGAGGAATAATAATAATAATAATAATAATAATAATAATAAATTGTTTAAAATGTAAAACATCGATATCAGATCAGAACAGTAAAAATCTAGTAACAATAAAATTTAAAATAAAATAAATTTATAATTTTTATAAACTTATAAATTTAGAATAAATTAAATTTATAATTTGTAACATAAAATAAATAACAATAAAATAAAAAATTTTAAAAATTAATAAGCTGTATTTCTAATAAAAGAAATCAATATTATTTTTAAAGATATTTTAAGCATATTTTAAATTTAAGAAGATTTGTATATGTTTTTATAATAGATGAAAAAATTATGTAATTTAAGAATCACTCAATAAAAGTAAAAGAAAAAATAATAATTTATTCTCATAAATATCAATAAATTCTATTTATATCTGAAAGTTTAATCCATTTTCAGATACGACGAGATTTACTTGGTTTACATGTCGAGTTCTTATTTGCCTCTCTGGAGATGTCACACTATTTATATCAAATATAAAAAGGTCAGTGTAGATTCCAATTGTATCAACAAAAAAAGAAAGAAAGACATAAGGATAACTTGCTTTGGTTTGAATTAGCAAATGAGCGTTCTGGAGTATTGAAAATAAAACGGCAAGTCATATCATTCCACAATACCTTCGCAAAAGGTTATCTTGATATAATTAAGTAATCACCGACCAGTTAGTTTGGATCGCATCACGCATTAACTACAAGTTTAAAGATTAACGTAACTTAACGTAGTATTAAATTCGATCCTTATCATTAAACAAAAGAATTCGACCTGACCCTTTTTTTAATTAAAAAATACTTTTGATTTTTAAATCTATTTTATTTTAATTTGATCTTTTTATTTACAAAAATTATTCAAATGTTTCATTTTTCTTTTTAACACTACTATGTGGTTCAATAGAAATTTTTTGACTATTTGGTAATTTCTGGAAGATTATTAAAATTAAGTTACTAATGAATTATTCATCAATTTTTTAATCAAATATTCTAATTTAATAATATTAAAATAAAATTATATATAAATCATTGTTTTAAATTAAAAGACGAAATTCAAATATAAAATAAAATTAAACTATTAAATTAGAATCAAATAAAATTTAAAAAATAAAATCTCAAATAAATTCAAGGATTATTCTTGTATTAAAATTAAGGAACAAAATTAAATTTTCCTCTTTTTTTTTCACAAAAATCACTGAAATTAAGGTGTATTTACCTAAAAGTTCAATATTTGTTAATTTATGGCGCAACGGCCTATTTAAAGGAAAATATTACAGAAGAAATAGTTCCTCGCCACTCTGACATTTGACAGCTCACCCAAAAGCAGAGTCACATGTCCATAGTTTTCTACAGTTTCAATTTGCTTTGGTATTACTTCGGGTGTGCAGATTTTCTGTAGTAAGAATTCGTTTGAGTGTTTTCCCTTTTTTGAAAAAAAATTAATGGTTTTATTTTAATATTATTTTTAATAGCATAAGTGCGCATTTCTCCTTTGGAGGATCTGCTTTCGTATTCCTTCATGCCTTTCACATCCATCACACACATTGTATTTCTGTTTTATTTGTAGTAGTATTAATTGATTTTTTAATACTTAGTATCTAAAACTATTACTTATTAAAAATAAATTATATAGATTTTTTTAAAAATTTTATTAAAATTACATAAATTTATATTTTTAAAATACACAATTTAATTCAATTTTAATTTTTTTATTAAAATACTTTTTTGTTAACTTAAATATATAAATATGTATTATATTTAAATATATACAAATAAAAATAAAAAACTTATATTTTTTATTAATTTTAACCCAAAAAAATATTTAGGTTAATGGAAAATATTCTAGTAAAAATATTTAAAATTAAATTAAAGTATAATATAACTTTTTTATTTTAATGGAGGTATATATATTTTAAAAATAAAAAAGTTTAATATTATTTCAATAAAAGATAAAAAGAGATTTATATAATTTATTCTAAAAATTATACGCCTTCAAATCCACCCCTTCCAATTCAAGAATTCAAATAAGGCTATATTCAAACCTATAACCTTAAGGTAACATTTAATATATAGAATTGTCAATGATAAAAATGAAAAATAAATATTTTGTGTTTGATATCATATAAGAAGTTAACAGAATTTCTTTCCATTTGCATGTTTAATAAAAAAAAGTAGTGTACGAATAAAATAGGAAGAGAGAATACAAAATTATCCCTTCTAAAAAAAAAAGGAGTATTTTTTTTCCTAGATGGAAAAAATAAATACAACACGCAATGAGTGAATGGGACCTTCAAGATTTATTCAATAAGCAACGGAGGGGCATATTTGACATTTCATTAATTTGGCTTAAAAAAATTAAGGCTTATTCCCATCTCGTATTACAATGACTAAAAATTGCTTTAAGAAAGACTTTTTCCTTTCAATCATATTTTTCTATCTAACAAACAAAAATTGAGAATGATTCTATTTTACTTTTCATTTCTAACATGATACTACACAGGGTGGAAGAGTTGATTTAGTAGTTAAAAGAAATATACTTTTTTTATTACATGAATTTAAACTTTTGGATTAGTTTTTTTTAAAAAAAAATATTTTCTTAAACACATCAAATCAGTTTAACTCTTAAAATCTTTTAAACAGAATTGAATTTCAACTGACATATACCCTTTGGAATAAAACAAAAAAAAACCTATATGATTAATTCATGCCTTTTCTTTTTTGATGTGTGGGTGACAAAGAAAGTATTGATAGTCACTGAAGAAAAGCAAGAGAAAGAAAAGGTTAACATAGAGAGAGGTACGTGGATGGATGCAAAGAAAAATGAGAGAAAAGAGAAATGTTGGTAGAGTAGACAAAACCAAAAGATTCGGTAGTTGTTTTGGAATGCATTAATGTTGGATTCCTTCCGCCTTTTAACTTTCCCCCAGCACGCGAAATTCACGTTGCTCACGACCACTCAAAACCATCCTACTCCTTGTTGGTATCTACCAAAATATCTCTTTCACTACTCTAGGTGATTTTTCTCAACTAGTTTTTAAAATTTATTTAAATTATATTTAATGCCTTTTTTTATTTCCAACTTTTCATTTGACTTCTTTAATATCTAATATATATATATATAGATATTAAAGGAAAAGAATAGTTTTTACTATTTATTATTATTATTATTATTATTATTATTTGTGCGATCTACGCAATTTTATCTTTTTTATTCTTTTCTGCGAGACCCACAACACTTTTCACTATGAGATACACAAAAATTTTATAACTGCCCGTGAGCAGCCTTCTAGTTTAAATTTGTATTGCAAAAGTGTCCTCTTAAATTTACTTTCTCTTAAGCAAATTCATTTTTTTTACAAGATTATGATTTTATTTTTAACAGAAAGTAAAAATATTGAATAATTATTTTAGATTAAACTTGCATGCAGTTTCTCTATTATCAGTGATTTTTCTCAACTATTTTATAAAAATTTAATTAAATTATATTTAATGCCTTTTTTATTTCCAACTTTTCATTTGACTTCTTTAATATCTAATATATATATATATATATATAAGAAAACAAATAGTTTTTACTGTTTATTTTTGTTTGTGAGATCTACATAATTTTATTTTATTTTTTCTATTTTTCTGTGGAACTCATAACAATTTTTGTTATAAGATCCACGTAAATTTTATAACTGTTTGTGCATCATAAACAGATAAATATATATTGCAAAAGTATCTTCTTAAATTTACTTTCTCTCAAACTAATTATTTTTTTTAACAATATGAGATTATGATTTTATTTTTAATAAGTGAATAATTACTTTAGATTAAACTTATGTAGTTTCTTATATCTATATAACATAACAAATGTATAATTTTAATTGAAAAATCATACACTTGATTATAAAAATCATATTATTAGAAAAACAAGTACTTATATGTTTTAATCAAAAAATATGATGAAAAATATAAATAACTGTATATAATTTTTTTTATTTTTTGAAGAAACATATATTATGCAGAAAAAACTTTATTAAAGTAAATTATAAAAGAATTAGGTGTGATTTAACCAAATATCAAGAAAAGATAATATAATTTACTCTAATATTTGGAAATATTAATTTTAAATTTTTTTTAAAACCTAAAATTCTACAAACTTCTATCAAAATTAATATATGTGTATAAATGAGTGTCTTAGTCCAATAAATATTTATTACGGTATAAAAAAATGCTGATTTATTACAACATTAATAAATCATGGTTATTAAAAAGATAGTAACCACACAATTACTTATTTTCCAAGATAATGCTTGATTATATATATTGAGTTAGTGTAATTTAATTATTATATAGCTTCTTCAACGAAAACAAATTAAAATTAAATTTTTATCAAAAAATTAGAAAATAAATCCACATACACTTTATCCCAGGTTAAGTGAATAGTATAAAACAAAGCATGATCGTACGTAATATATCATTTTAAATGATAATTAATAAATAAATACCAATACAGTAAAATGCACTTACTCAACAAATATATACATATATATATATATATATATATATTGATTATAAAGGAAATGTAATATTTAATTCCATGTATTTTTAAAAATAAGTAATAAAATAATTGAAAAATATAATTTTTATAGACTAAAAATTACATTTCGGCTTAAATATATTTAAGGATGCTAAGTTTTAAAACGTACCCAGCTGAGAAAAAAGCTTGTAATGATTCATTCTTAATCTTGATAACTAATATATTATTTTAAAATGATAGAATTCAATCTAAATTTTTTTAATTGTTACTAAATTAAACCACTAATGAGTGATAATCATTGTAAATATATAGTTGTACGAAATTTTTTTAAAAGGTGGCTTTGCTAAAAGAGCTACAAATTAAAAAAAAAAAAAAAAACCACTGAGCAGACATTGAGTCACTAATATTTTTTATCTTGCACTGTATTTTTTTCCGTAGAATTGGAACAATTTACGGGGATCGGGGTTTATTTAGACTAAATTAATAACATTATGCAATACTGCTATCTAGTTTGTTGCTTATTATTATTATTATTATTATTATTATTATTATTATTTTGGTCTGTTACATGTTGTCATTGTATATTTTTGTAGTATGGAAATGATTTTTTATTTTTTTTTAAAAATCATATTTTTATTTTTATTTCTAATTTTTGGTGCATTAAACGACCGTTACAATATTTTCATCTCGCAATGGAATTGATTTTACTTTTTTGTTTGTTTGCTTTTGGATTTGGACTCAGCTTTTCGTCAACATTGGTCCCTTGTGGTTAAAGACTTACAAAGACAGGGCGGGCTTTGCTTAATTTGCATTGAGCTGCTTTTAGATAGATTTTTTGTTAATTTATTTGGTGCTAAGCTGCTTTTAAATTCTATGTTGAGTTGGTTGTCGACTAAGACCCATTTTTAAATATTAAATTTAAACTAAATTATACAAATGCCTTTATGAGTTTTGTTTAGATTATACAGACCTTTTATCTATTTTTTAAAAAAATATATAAATTTTTTAAAAATAAAATTTGAATTATATAAATCTTCCCTGAATTTTTTTAAAATTATACAAATTTCTTATTTATTTTTTATAAAAGTTTGCATATATTTTAAAATAAAAGAAAAGTTAGCATAGTTTTAACAAAATTTAACGAAACTCTAAAAAAATTACTTTTTGCTTTAGATGAGATTATTATATATTTCGAAAATAAAAGTCTATGTAATTTACTCTAAATTTTAATAACTCTTTAAATAAATAAAATTTTATATTTAGCCTATACTCTGGTCTAATTGAAAAATTCATCAATCTTTTTAGAAGTAATAATCTAAATTTTTATCTTTAAGTAAGTCTTTATTAATTAAAAACTTATTAAAAAAATAAAGAAGAATGCTCAATAAATATATAAAAAATTATTAGAAGTATAAATAAATGCCTAGCTAATTTTTTAAAAAATCGCTGAGCTTAAAAGTCATTTTGATATCTACATTTTATTTGGCATGATTCTTTGATTTCTTAGAGATTTAGAGTAAGATATATTTAGTCAGCATAACTTTTAAATGGATTTTCCCCCTATTTTTCAGATTTCAAAACAATTGTTCTTATATCTTATTTTAAACATAATAAAAAAAAATACCATGCACATATCCCTATCTTTTTTTCCTTTTTTTTTTTCGACCTTTCTTCCTTCTTTTTTCCCCTCGTCTTTTTCCCTCCTTCTCTTCTCGTTTAGCATAATCGATTGTCATCCACAGTACTGTCAAGCCGTTGTTTAGCATCGTTGTCGTCTCCACTCTCCACCGCGAGATGCAACGCCCTCGTCTCCTTTATGTGTTGATGTCGTCTCCTTCCTTAACGGCGTTCGACGCCACAAAATCACCTCACCCCCTTCCCACTCCTCCTTACTCCCTCATTGGATACTGTGGGCTACTAAAAAACAAAGCTTTACAGCCTCTTTTTGATCCTCCTTGTTCACATCCATGGGTGAACCTCTTAAGGGGTTTTTGGTTTGAGCTCTTGAACTGTGATACTCACACGTTTTTCTTCTAATTTTTGGCTTTTTAAAGTGATTTATAAATGTAATATTTGATTTGAACACTAATAAAATAGATCAAGAATACAGATGTTGTTATAGGAGTTTTAAATTGAGAATTTGAGTAGTTAATTGAGTTTTCAAAATATTAATATTATGATGTTTGTGCATTTAAGAAACTTTGAGGATAACCTTTTAACTGAGATTTTGTCATGAGCTGATAGAAGAGTGGACTACTTTCATTGTTTTTTATTGGTGAGTATATAATAAATAAAGTAGCAATTTATATTTGCTTCAAATAATATTTTCATCATTTATTCACATTATTTTGAATCTCCACTTGTTTAAAATAAGTTGTCTCTTTACGTTTAAATTGAATTTGATAGGAATAGTACTATTCTTATTTTAAATTTTGCATAGGAAAACTAGGTCTTTGTCTTAATTTGTGGGAATGTGACACTTTTATGATTATTGTGTGATTAATTCTTGAGAAATTATTGCTTGTATGTGAACCACATCATAAACACGATTCATGAGAATATCATATGGTTGAATCTACGATCATAGAAGCGGTTGACATGATTCAGATTGGTATGATAGTATATCATATGGAAGTGGTTGTTGAACTTTTAATTTTATTTATTTTCCTAAATTTAGTCTCTTTAATGTTTCTTCATCACTTAATTATTTTGATTATTTAATTTACTTGAAATTATTGGTTAGAAATCCATTAAGGAACCCTTGACAATTAGTAGGATTAACGGCTTGAATGCACTAAAAAAAAAAACAAAAAGATGATATAGCATGGTCGGGTGAAAAAAGAAGTTTTCCATTAAACGTAACCACCCATGAAAAGATATAGAGTTGTCAGAGTGGTATAGCTCCTCCTAAAAGAAATGAGGTGGATTATACAGTCAGTCCATATGCTCCATGACTAACTTTCTAAAATGGTATATTTATACTCTCTCACTTAGAAAAATAAACACATTCTTAAACGTTTATTTTGTAAACACTCACTTTTACTTTATTTAGTATTTGTATGTTTTATTTATTTTGATTCTTTAAGTTAAATGTTTTATTTCACTATGACTAGTTTTTGTGCAATATAAAATTTCGTGTATATACATGTTTCCCTTTTCGCTCATTTTGTTTATCATGCACTTACTAAATTTGTATGATTTACTCATTTGCATGTTGTTTACATTTTCAGATCACCAGGTTATTGAGTAGTGTGCTTTGAAGCTTGTCCGATTCCCATACATATTTTCAGTAAGCCTTCTTTTCTTTCAAGTGGCTTCATGTTCGTTCAACTCCATAATGTTGTATACAATAGTAGTCTAATTATTATTATTTTTAATGAAAATTAGTTTTGTAGGCCTAGTGATAGCTACGTGAGTTGTAACTATTTTATGTTTGGAGAAATGAGATTGATGGTGCTATTAACTAATTATACAAAAAGGGAAATATCCAGTTTTTAGGAAAGTCTAGACCTTATTTTTGACAACTTCTATTGAAATAATATGAATTGATTGTGTATTTTAAACACAAAGTATAGCGTTAGTTTATTATACTTGCTAGATTAAAGTTAGTCTGATGTTAATTTTGTCTATCCTCCGGTCATAATTAGAAAATTTGAATTGTGCTATAATAGCTTAGTACTCTCTTGTTTAAATCTATAACTTCTGCACAAGAAGATAGATACCTTTTAGGCCTCATTTGGTATGTAAGATGCAACATTAATTCCATAGAATGGGGCATGGAATGGGAAAGCTAAAAATACATATTTGGTTCGCAAGATAGATGTATCATTGGGTGAGGACTCTTCTAAAAAAGTAAGGGTCTCTTATAGGTAAATGGAAGGAAAAGAGCTCTCCTGTGTGGGACACAAAAATATCAAACTACAAATGTTGCCTTTAAAGAAGAATTCAGGATTTACTCAACCTTCATTCTCCCTTTAGCCTTCGAAGGTCATTTAGCATCTAGCACTTGCGAAGGTTGCTTGAGCTACCATCTCCTGTCGCAGCTTCCTTCTTCGGCCACTATCTCCCATTGCAACTTCTGTAACATTATCTTGGAACAACAAAGCTCCTTTCCCATTTTCTTTGATGAAGACCCAACTCATGAGGGGTCAGATTTTTATTTAAATTTTTTTTTTGGGTTGCGTTGATGGTTTAGCATCACAATCAGATATATGGGTTGTCAAATTCATGGTGATGCGTATCAATAGCATCTTCTCTAAAATGAGGTTTCACTACCAGTCATAAACAGCGCCTTTGTCTTTAATGGCCCCTTTGGGAGCGGGAATTGGGAAGGGAAAATGGGAAGAAAATGAAAAAGTATGAAAATTTTTTTAATTTTATCCTTATAATTATTATTTAATATCTTTTAATAATAATCATTTAATCATTAAAAATAAAAATATTATAAATATTTTTTATATACAAAATCACCTTTTTTTTTTCTATAATTAACTTTCTTCTTACCAAACGATCCCTCAGTTTGTGGATACATATTTGAGATTTTGGCAATGGCTTCAACCACAAAAGGACGCTTGCTAACATGCCCGAACTATAGTGAGTTGTTGCTAAGACAAAACTTTACAAATGTTTATTTTATTATTTTTATTATTTAGAGATAATTTGCTCTTTTAACCACTTTTTCTTTCTATTTTTATTTAACTAGATATTAAAAAATAATTACATTATTATTTTTTCTCATATCATACTAAATATGATTATAAGTGATATAACTCCTTTATATTTTCAATCTATCTTCTATTTTTGTTCCTGCAAAAACTTGTATTGTATATCAAGCCTTAGTACTTTACCTTTTCTTTCACAAGAGCCTTTTAATATTGGCAAAGATTGCGTTTTTATTTTCTCTATTACCGATAGGGAATCCCATGGCCATTTGCCATACAAATAATGGCTTATAAAAGCCATTGTCAACGTTGCATTAAACTTGAGTGACTTGGAAGTAGGATAATCACCTTTAAAGCCTTTGTTAACAAAACCTTATGGCCGTTGACCAATAAAAACTAATTAATAAATTTTGTTATTTATAAAAATATCCAATAATTATGAGAAAATTTAATTAAAATAACTTGTGACGGAAGGATATTACGTTTGAAATAGACAAATGACTTATTTATTAGAATGTGAAAATTAAGGCTTATTCCCTCCGGTCCAACATATAAAACATTTTTTAAAAGATTTATTTGATACACCATATAATCTTTTGTATTGATTTTTTAAAAATGTCTCTTTTTAAAAAAAAAAATATTAATTTAAGTTCAGGCGATAAATTTAAAAAATTTGAAGTAGGTATATGAAATAATTAAAAGTGTATATAAATCGGAATGAGTATATTGTAAGAAAAGTTCAGGCGTGTAGGTATAGAAGATCAATCATGTCCCTGACCCAAAAATAATTTAACAATATGCACCCTACGTGTGTGTTTGAAGATGAGCATCTACAAAACTAAAATAAGCAAGGGAAGGTAAGGATTCCGTTTCATTAGCCCCAAAAACAAATTAAATGGTATAAATAATTAAATAAATTTACTGTTAGGTAGTTATTATTTGACTTTCATTGTATAGATGATTGTTATGATTAATTTTGATGTGGTGATTTCAACTTACCAACTTGCCGCTCTGGAATGGAATCTTTTTGTTGTTGTATTTGAAATTTTTAAATAAACATAATCCACGTCAGACATAATTTTTTTAAAATAATAAATATAAACTTAATATATTCATATCCTTTTTTATTATTAGGTTAAATTGTACATTACTCTTTTAAATTTTGGATTATATATAAATAACTTTTTTATTTTTGAAATTTGATAATAAATTCTCTTAAATTTTTAAATTTATGCAGATAATATTTTAATCATTAGTTAATCCATTATTTCAACAAATAAGTATCACACGTTGCGAAAATTATTTGCATATAATTTAATATTCAGAAAAAGCTATTTGCATGAAAAATAAAATTTAAAAAGATTCGATATATATATCCATAATAGATTAACTAATGGTAGAAAATTATTTATACAAATTGAAAATTTTAAAAAGTTTATTATCAAAATTTAAAAGTTAAGATATTATTTGTAGGTAACTCATATTTTAAAAAATGATCTACAATTTAATCTTATTATTAGTAATTTAGTATAACACAAATATCTACTTTTACATCAGGTAATGAACTACTACTACGCCAATCGATAGTCTTAAAAAGTGTCGGCCACCTGATAATAATGAAGTGATGATCGATGTAAGCAAGTTTAAACTAATAAGTAATTCATTGGCGAAGAAAACCTAATAACTATGAATTCTTTTTATATTTAGTAATTTATTTATATTATATTTAAACTTTTAATCAAGATCTAGGACTCTTTTTTTATATGTGGAGGACTTAACGGATTAAGTTTTCTTGAACGAGTCAAGTCATTAGATAAAAGTTCGAGTAATTTGAAATCTGAAGCCCCATTTTCTGTGCTTCTCATTAGTGTAGCACTAAAACAGTTGGTATTATTGTTATCTATAAATCATTACATAATTTAATTTTAAATCATAAATCAAATTAAGTTTTGAATTTTAAACAAAGTTTTGCTTCATTATCAAAACATGAATAACAGTGTTACTTAATTTTTTTCAGTATATATGTTGTTATATAATTTAGTTTTCATAGCTGAATTAAATTTTAACTTTTTTAATAAAAAAAATAAGGCAAACGCATAATAAGTAACAACTACCAAACAATCAACATAAAATTTAGAAATCATTATTTATTTATCAAAATATATTTAACAGTAATTTTTTAGTATACAATGACACTACTTTTTTTTTTTGGCAGTGTAATGTGAAAACAAAAAAACTTTTCAAGAATCATTTACATTTTTAATAATGTCACAATACATTGTCACTTAACAAACATGAAAAATTAGTTGTGTAAAAAATGACTAATGTCAATGAATAAATGCTATTAAATTTTTAGTATAGACCAGCAGGAGGTTGCTTTCTTTTGTCAAGGATTAGAAGTTTTTAATTTGGAGAATGAAAAACTTTTTGACCTGGAAATCGAAAATATGATTAATGAGAGGTAGTGTTAGTGTATACACTTTAGAGCTGAAAAAGTGGACGTAACTTTTGGCCTTCGTTGAAACGTCGCCATCTCTCCCACTTTTCTTCGCTTCACCCTCACACCCTTCCTAACATATTCAGATTTTATTTGGAATAATTTTTTTTAAATCTTAAGGCCATTTGGCTATAGAAAGTTAGAAATAAAAATAAAAATTACATTAAATAATTTTATAAATAAAATATGATTTTTATATCTTTATTTTTAAAAATAATATTATCAAATAATAATTATAAGAATAAAATAGATGTTAAACAAAAAAAATTTTATTTTTCCTTTAGATACCAAGCATGCTTTAAAAGCATATTAAGAGTATATCTATAATTTTTTTACATTAACTTAATTTATTTAAAATTTTGTTTCCTCAAGCTCCCTAGTTAAGTGCATAATCAGGGGGAAAAAAGCAAAAATAATTTTTTATTTACACAATTTAAATTTAAATTCAGATAAATATATTTTTTATTTTCTTCAATTAAAATATATATTCTAAAAAATTTAAATTTAAATTTAAAACATTTAGATTATTTTTTTATTCATTTTAAAAGTTAAGTTAATAAAAAATGTTGAAATATTTTTTATTTATTCTCTTTAATTTAAACATAAAATAAAACTCAGGTTAATAAAATTAAAAAATTAAGTATAATTTTTATGTTTTATTATTAATTTTTATAATAAAAATATAATAAGTAAATGTTTTCTTTATGTAAGGCTAAAATATACTTTTGAGCTATTAATTTTAACTTAAATTTTACTTTTATCATTTAATTATATTTTATTTCAATTTTATCTTTTAACTTTACTTTAAATTCTCCTTTAATATCTTAATTTTATTTTGTTCAAATATTGTCTTTTGATTTTATTATAGGCTTTATTTTTACCTCTTAATTTTAATTTTATTATAAGTTTTATTTTTATCTCTTTATTTTAATTTATTTTATTTTTATCTTTTAACTTACAAAAACCACTCAAAATTTTTGTTTTTTTACTAATTGTTTAATAAAAAAAAATTATTAGAGTTAAATCACTAGATAGCCACACAAAATTTTTTTATTAAATATTTTAATTTATAAGGTGTAAAAGAAGGAAATGTTTAAATAATTTTTAAAAATTAAAAGATAATAATAAAATTTAAAAAAATAAAAAATAAATTAAAATCAAATGAATTAGAGAGATTAAAATAAAATGAAGAGACAAGTTAAAATTAAATAAAATCAAAGAAGAAAAGTAAAATCACAAATATAATTAAAAAGCAAAAAAAATATTTTTGCCAATATATAACAACACGTTTAAAAAAAAAATCCTAGAAAGCATAATATTATTATCAGCTAACTCCGATCACTGAGTACCACTGTTTTATCCAGCGATTTAACCAAAATCAGTTCTTAATCTTCTCTCTTTACCCAATCTAACCACAATTATAAAATATAAACACCTTTTCTCTTAGTTCTCTGCCATTCTTAGCGCTCTCTCTAATACTAAAATCAAACAGACTTTGGCCTCTTCTCTGCATTTGCTGATCACCGCAAAGCTGCTGCTTCTTCTCCAAGCACCATGACAGACAGGGTCTACCCTTCGGCGAAACCCACCACGGCAGCAAATGGCGGCGCTAAACCAACTTTTCCAGCCACAAAAGCTCAACTCTACGGCGCTACCCGACCCCCCTACCGTCCTCAGCCCTACCACCGCAGCCGGAGCCACCGCAGATGCTGCTGCACCTTCTGCTTCTGGTTCCTCCTTGTCATTCTCATCCTCCTCCTCCTCATCGGTGTCTCCGGCACCGTTCTCTACCTCCTCTACCGTCCTCACCGTCCTTCCTTCACCGTCGACTCCCTCAAACTTTCTTATCTCAACATCACTTCCTCCTCTATACTGAACTCCAAATTCGACCTCAATATCACCGCGAAAAACCCTAACAAGAAAGTCGCCTTCGAGTACGAACAGATATCAATTTCCGTCCTTTCCGGCGACGTCGACGTAGGCGACGTGAGATTACCTTCTTTCACGCACGGGAAGAAGAACACAACGCTCTTGAGGGCTTCGATTTTGAGCAATGGTATGGTACTGGACGGTGAATCTGCTTCCCGATTGAAGGCTAATTTGGAAAGCGAAAATGGGTTGGACTTGAAAGTGAACTTGGACACGAAGGTGAAGGCGAAGATGGGAGGGTTGAAGACACCCAAAGTTGGAATTAGAGTCTCTTGTGATGGAATAAGGGCCACTGTTCCTGCCGCCGGTAAGAAGCCAGCAACGGCGTCCACTTCAGGCGCCAAGTGCAAGGTTGACGTTAGGTTCAAGATTTGGAAATGGACCATTGCATGAGGAGACCAGAGGAAGTGTGATACTTTTTCTTTTTTAATAATTAAATTCGTTTTCTTTAACATTTTCCTTGTCTTGTTTTTTCTGCTTTATTTTTGTCCTCTGTATTTGTTATATTTTTTTGAATTAGACAAAGATGAAATTTTTTATATTTTTGTCATTAAATTTTTAATTAAAATACAACAAATATATAATTTTTACTAAAACATAACAAATATATAATTTATTTTAAAAATTATATATTTTATTTATAAAAATAATATATTTATCATATTTTAATTAAAAATTTAATATAAAAAATTTCATATAAATTTTTTCTTATTTCTTTTTTTCACTTTGCTTGTAAATGTAAGAAATATATGGTTGAAAATATAAAGTCAAGTGTGAGCTTATCTTTAGTCCTAATATTCCAAATAGTTTAAGTGTATTATGGGCTCCATTTTGGGAATTAACTATAAACATTATTTGGGCAAATATTTAAGAATGATGATTGATCAGCAATATAATAAAAGTAGTTAGTGGATAATAAAATTAAATAGAGTTGGATGGACGGAAGGTTAAATTAAATTGCTGATCGTCTTATTTTGGTTAAATTCGTCAAGCAATTCATGCCTATCTTTCAGTTATTCACCTTCCACCTTCTTAAGAAATATGCTTCTCAAATTGATTATTTATCCACAAATTTTTTTTTGGGGGATATCAGGGTGTGCCGAGTAATGCCACTCCTAAACAGGGCCGTTCGTCTCTCACTTTCTCTTTCTCCTTTTTTATTTTTTAGTATTTCTTTTTCTTAATAACTCTCAGTACAGTGCAGCAAAGGATCTACTATCCATAATCTACACCTCTCGGTAGCGCCGTTTGGTATACAGAAAATTAAATATAAAAAAAATAATTTTGTAAATAAAAAATACTTATAATATCTATAATATCTTTTATTTTTAATGAATAAATAATAATTGATAAATAATATTAAATAATAATTATAAGGATAAAATTAAAATTTTCTCCAACTTTCACTTCCTTTTTCCATCTCCTAAATCATACCAAACATGCATGGCATGTTTAATATGGATTCCTTACTTATTTTTTTCTTACTCATCACTTATTTATCTTAATTTAAATTATTAAAATAAAATTTGAATGATTTAAATTTGATATTTTTAATTTTTTATATTTCAATTTTTTTAAAAGAATATAAGATACAAAATAAAAATAATTTTTAATTATTAATTTTACTAATAATTTAAATTTAAAAAATTATATTTGAATTTAAATAATTTAAATTTTAAAAAAAATTCCTGATCATCCTCAAATGATGAGAATGGGATTCGTATTAGACACTACTTTGGTCTGTAAACAAATTAGAATGTAGTGGATAAGCTTACCTCCCTATGTAGCAGATGAATTGTTTTAAATACTATGTTTGATTAGAGGATATAATGATAAAAGAAATGTAAAATGTGAGTAGGTTGAGATAAGTGAGATAAAAAATGATTGTTTTATCCTTACTTTTAAAAAGATAATTTGATAGATATAATAATAAATATAAAAATATAATAATCATTATATAAGTTATGTAAAAAAAATATTTTTGTGACGCACCAAGCAAACAGAACCTAAATATTGTAAATGTGATCTAGAGAATGGCTTTACCAATACTACACAGCCTTCTTCGTTATGGAATTAATTTTGATAATTTGTGGTAGAATGTGGGGGATGGTCATACTAGTCTCAATAGCAAATTAATTTCAACGTAGATAATGTTTTCTCATTTATCTTTTTGTACGTATTATAACATTAAACACATCCATATCAATATCCATATAATATCTATGTAGCATTTATATGAGCATTCATGCATACAATATATGAAGAATTAACTAAAACGGAACATTTTGAGACTATTGACTCTAAAACTTTGGTATTAGTAAAGTAAACAAAGTGGAATATATAAATAAATGTATAAATAGATATAAATATATTAATAAATTAATTTTAAATTATAGATAAACATAAATAAAAAAATAGAAACTAATTGAAATAAATATGTCATTAGATTTTAAATTGAGTGATTATGTACTCTGGAGTCATACATCTCTTTTGAGTGATCAAATTATAGATGTACACTTAAAATTTTTTCTTTTATTTAGTTAATCTTTTTTATTTATCTACTTTACACAATTATTTCTTTAACATTTTTAATATTTTAAGTAAAATTATTATCATTTAAATAGATTGAATTGTCCTGTATATATATACACCTTTATTAAACTTTTAATTGTAAAGTAATTCTTTTTACTTATACTTTTGTAGATGATATAATTGATTAAACAAATATTCATGCGAACATTTACATAGTATCTATGTAATATACACGTGTCATGAAAAGTTAATTAAAATGGAGTATTATATAAAACTATTTACTTGTTATAATTTTGTACGTATATCAACTTTTATTATATATAACATGATTTTACAAGAAATTCTATGAGTATTTTTTTTTTTCTTTTTGTCATTTGGATATCTCTGAATGAGAAATTCTTACATAAATACATTATTGTCTATTTGTCCTTAGGATATATACAAATGAATCAATAGAACTCACTGATATATCTACATGTTTTGAATGCAAATTAAGAATATATTTTTCACAATTTGAATGGATATATATATTTTTTCTAATAGGTTTTATTTTGTTGCCTTGTTTGATTAATTGAATATATGATGCTAATTTTGATGGTCCTACTTTAGGAACCTCATTTATACTAATGACGTTGGATGTTTATCGCATAGTTCAAACCACCGACAGATTTGATACAAACATCAATTAATAATTAGTTGGGAAATGCTTGTAACATTAATCCTTTTATAGTCTTACCTTTCCCCAATTGTTACATTTTTTTTTTCAAGAGACAATTTACTCGTATATAGTTAAACTTCATTATGAGGCTTAATTAGATGATAAGATTTGATTAATGAGTTGTGACTTGTGAGTTATGGTAGGTAGTAAAAAAAAAAATTTGAGGGATTCAAATTGTTCTCTTTTTTCTAAATAAATAATTAAAGAAAATGTATAGGTTAGAGTAGAAACTTTTGTTTAAATTTAGGTCTGGTAGGATAGAATTTTTAGTTTTCAAATATTAAAAAATTATTTACGAAATATTTAAAATAGATTAATATGAAATATTTTAAAAGTTATATGTTATTTCTCTAATAATACAAAAATATTGACCTTTTTTCGGCAATAAATCACTCTTACTTTTCTTAATAGATGTTTAAATTACATGTTCCTTCATTTAATTATGAAAATATACACAAATTCTTTGAACCTAAAATATGACCAAAATACTTTTAAAAATAATATTGATTTATTTTATTAAAAATAATTTTAAAAACTTTCATTTCAATATTATTTATTTTGGGCTAAAATTATAAATTTAGTCTATTATAAATTTAAAAATTGACTACTTCTATATTAACCAAATACACATTAAAATACTTGTTATATTAAATATTATATAAACAAATATTTTGGCTAAAGTTAGGAGTATATACTGCACTCAAAAGATTGGTGTGCATAGTTTTATCCAATCAAATCAGGTTGAGCGAAAAAGAAAGAGTTGGGTTGGGCCATAACTCGAGTTTATCCTAAAGATCATATTGGCTCGACTCAACTTGGCTTGAAATTTAAATTAAAAAAATTAAAAATAATTCTTTATAAAGACTTATATGAAACTTTTAATTTTTGTAAAGACAACATGTAATTTTATATTAATTTATATAATTTTTTTTTCAAAGTTATTTTATAATTTTTGCAATATATTAAAAAAAATTAGTATGCATGGAATTAGTATGACCTTACTCAATATTAAACTGAATTAAGTTAAGGTAATAAACTTTAAATTTGAAATCTATTTAAAATTAGATCAAATATTGGATTAGGCCAAAACTCGGCTAATCAAACTTATGTATACCACTAGTTAAAATATGTGTATGCAGTTCATTTTTTGCTCAGCGCATCTTTTCATTTCAAGAGAGGAGAATGTAAATTTTCAAACTAAAAGAGAGGGACATGTAATTTGAATACATCTTAAGAAGAGTATAATTTATTTTAATTATATATATATATATGTGTGTGTGTGTGTGTATAACATAGTTTAAAAAAATCAAATTGACTTAGTTGGTCAGGTTTAAAACTTAGTGAAACTGTCATGTTTCTGATTCAATTGATCTTAAAAATTGGATGGGCAAAAAATTAGTCAAAAGTTATTTGAATTAGTTAAAAATTGATAAAAATAGGGTGATTTGACACTGAGTTAGTCAAAATTCAGGTTTTATCCCTTTTGTCTAAATTAAAGGTTTAGTATTTTGTAAAAAAATTTATAACATTTATTAAACTATACCTAACTCATTTCATATAAGTTTATTGCTATAGCTACAATATTTTAACTAATTATTATATTTTAAAATATTTATTTATTTAAAAAATTATTTTGCAATATATATTAATTTAAATATAAAATATTATATATATTTATACTTTTTTATATATTTTAAAAACAATTCAATTTTAGTTCAAGTATAATTAAAAAATTAAATCGTAAATGGTTTCTTATTTCAATTCAATCAATCGCGGATCCCATTTCTAAAGCATTGATTTTTTTTTTTTTAAGGAAACTTTATGTACCAAAAAAATTTTGAACTTATATTATTTGGTTCTCATTTCCCAACGGAAAAGCAGAGTTTGATTTAAGTTGATGCTGAGGTGGCGCCATGTGTTTTAGAAGGCATTGCCACGTCGAGAGGGATTGGGTGAGAGGATGACAAAAGAATCACTAAAATGGGAAGTAGGTTTGAGTTTAACACTAAGGCATTTTTATCGTGTTAAAAGTTTAAGTATGTACAAAAATAAATTTGAATCGTTTCAATTGAGTAGGTAGTAAAGTATCTACCAAGTGAGAAGAGAGTAATATGAAAAAATGAGAATGTGTATACGTCCAATTCTTCGCTTATCACTCTCTTTTTCTTTTCTTTCTATTTCTTTTTAATTTGAAAGACATTTTATTAGAGGAATAGAAAGACAATCGTAAATACAAGTAATTTCAATGCTCGAAATAATTACACCCAACATGTATGAAATATTTGTGACAAACAAAAAATGGGAGGCCAATTAATATTGAGAATATGTAGAGGTATATTATATCCAAAGGGTAATTGTAATAATTTTTTTATAGATAAATTCTTAAATATTCTTATAAGATTACATTACTTATGCTTTCTTCAAAAAAAAAAAAAAAAATCTAAATCAAACAAAATAGAACCTATATACTAATAAAATAATATCCAAGTTATATAATTGAGTCTTACATTTAATTATTTATCATTTTATTATCATATAAATAAAATATTATATGAGAGTCATATTTTATTACTCACAATGAGAAATTTTAATTTATTAATAGATGAATTTTATTTTATTTGATTTAAATTTTTTATTAAAAAATATATAAATACTATCATACTTTAAAAATACTTAAGAATTTCTCTTTAACGTGACATCTATAACTTCACAAAATACAAAAATTGACAAAGTGTGATGTGTGAGTTATTAGTATGTGGATCCTATCTTTTTTATGTAGTTGTAAAGTTAGGAGAGAGATATAGTATGCTTTGATTTTTTTTTTTTTTAAATTAAACTCACTCATTATATTTTCTTCCCTTCAATTTTTTTTTGACTTCAGGATCCTTCAATTGTAAACGATCCTGATCCTATCTAATTGCATCAGAGTTGTTTTTTAATATATGATCAAACTGATTAAACTTACTTTAAAAAATGACAAGGATCAATTAAGATTATGTATAATTGGTTTAATTTTCAGTGTAAAACAACATTTTAGTTAAATCAAACCAAACAAACCAAATCATATGTATTATGTTATGTTGAACAATGTACTAAAAATGATAATGTATAAATCATATTTTATATTATTTAATTATTAAGTTAGGCCTTAAAATATTAAAGTGGAAGAATTTTTTTAGTACAAAAATTCTAACATAAAACAGTTTACTTACTATTTATATCCCTCATTTTTAAAGTAGACCTCTTGACTTAAATTGAAAGAAGCTTTTATATTACTTGAATTTTCAGGCTTTGAATTTATTAAAAGAAAAATTAATTTTATACTATATATGAGTTTAAATTAGAATGATTAATTAATCAATTTATGCAATAAACAATTGATTAATAGTTTTTGTATAAAACTGATATTATCCGCTTGGTTTGGCAGTTTGATAAAAGCGACTAATGATTACATTTAACATGTTTAATTATGGATGAAAGAAATTCCCAATCTCACCTTTTTCGACTTAAATATATGTCGAATTTGTTTCTCATTTAGGCATTTGTTTTACTTAAAAGAAAAAAAAAGAATAATGTCCTTAATTTCCTCTCAGTCTTTTTTCTCATCAAAAATTAAAATTCTACTAGTTTGATAATTATAATATCTTTTGCTCACTAAAAAAAATGATAAACTATATTTTATTTCTTTAAAATAAAATCTAATTATAAGATTAATACCTTAATACTATTCCAAAGCTTTGAATTAAAATGAAAATATTAAATCTAAATTATTTTTTACAAGTTCAACATTGAATTAAGTCAAATATAGTGATTACATAGTCTTTTATTATTAATCCATATAATAATACTAGAGGAAGCGGCATTGTTTTAAAGTCATACTTAATGCTGCTTTTATTTTTTGTTATGCCTTGACCAATGAACTAACAAAATATTTCAATTTTTACCTGATTCAACCTGTGTCTTGCAGACATTCCTGCATTTCCATCCCTAAGTTGCGTGTAAAGCAGTTTTTTTTTTTTAAACTCTTCTTTTTTAAATTTGAATTAATTGACACAGATTCTCATATAATTTGCACAGGGCTTATAGCTAGTTTTAACCCCAAAAAAAAAAAAATAACGTTTTCAAAGAGTATTCTAATACATTTTAAAATCTGTTAATTAATTTTGTGAATAAGCTACAGGGCTGGGTAGGATGTAATCTTTTTATATTGGTATTGACAATATGATTTTTTAAATAATTGCTACTGAATTTTTTTATAAAAGTATGACATACTATTAAAGCATAACTACATGTTATATCGACATTAAAAAAAACTTAATAACAAACATATAAAAAATTTTATCGCCTAGCTTAGTAAATATAATTTATTTATTGTAAAATTTCTCACTCCTAACATTTTTCACTCCCTTCTAAGTTTTCTGCGCTTCTGACCAAGGAGGTCCATTTCACAGAAATGGGCCGCGAAACGCATGCATGGAAAGTCAAGAAGCTGAAGAGGTTAAAAAGAAAAAAAATTCAAGCCTGTATAAAACCTTTGACCAAAAAGTAAAAACCCTGAATAAAACCTTGAAAGCTTAAACCCTCTCTAAAGCCCTATCGGTATATTTGCACTTACCGGTAGCCATCCCATTTGCTGCTTCGTTTCATTTCATTCGTTTCTTGATCTGGCAATGCATCGAATAGCTTCTAAACTAGCATCGTCCATCAGTTCCTCCTCTTCAAAAAAACTAGTAAGAATTTCCCTTTCTTTCTCAAGTCTTACCTATATCCTCTGCGTGTCACTTTTTTCAACTCCTAGTCACTCTGTCTTCCTTTTGTTCCTTTTATTTAAGCTTCAACAAAAATGGGCAAGCTTATTTGTATCTGGGTGATCTAGAATATATTTCTACAATACTGTTTACTACTTTCTGCAATAGTTATGTGCTCTTGTTTAGCTGTACTGGGTGATTTCTTAATGGAGCATGTGTTAACCTGAGTTTTTTTTTTTCCTTGGGTTCGTTTTTTTTTTTCTTTTTAATTTTAATGAGACAGGTATATAGTCGGATTATATTCAACAGAAATTATGTGGCGAAAGATATCAATTTTGGAATTGGGGCTCGTGCTGCTATGCTGCAGGGGGTTTCTGAGGTTGCAGCGGCTGTAAAAGTAACCATGGGACCCAAGGTATTGGGTTTGTATAACTGGTTCTTCTCTGTTTATGCTAGTTGTGGTAGTGGCTGTTATAATAAAATCTTCTGGTCATTATATATCTATTGTGAATTCTCTTGATCCTGACAAGGTCAAACCTTTTTGGTATCCCCCTCCTTTTCTTTTGGTAGATAACAAATGTAAGTGGTTGTGTCCTTATTATCTGTCACTTCAAATGAGTATGTTTACACTTTTTGTTGCAAGTTAGTGGCTAAAAGCTATTTCGTAAGATTGTTACTAGCTCTAGATGATAAAATTTAAAAAGAAGAATCCAAAATGATAAGGAATAATTTTCTTTACTTCTCATTTCAAATGATTGGTTCAGGGTCGCAATGTAATCATTGAGAAAAGTCATGGAGACCCCAAGGTTACAAAGGATGGAGTGACTGTCGCCAAAAGTATCAAATTTGAAGACAAAGCCAAAAATGTTGGTGCTGATCTTGTGAAGCAGGTGGCTAAGGCCACCAATACTGCTGCTGGGGATGGTGATTACTTTTCTTTGAAATTTTGTTCCTAAAAAATATGCCATCATGTTAAATGAGATCTTAATTTTATTCAATATTATGGTTTACTTTAGTTACCTATAGCCATTGATTAGTGGCTTTACAGTACCTTGATACTTTAAAGTCTGAATTAAGTTATATGAGTATAAATCCTGCCAGCAACTGTTTGATAGCCAAAAGTAGAAATTATTGCATTCTCATGAGAATTAATAAAGACTTGTTTATAAAGTAGTTGTAGTCCATCAAAATTACCTTTGGTATAACTTGCTTAAAAGTGATCTAAACTACTGATCAAATGGGAGAAAGAAGTTTTAATAGAAGATTATGTGCAATGGCTGTGACATAAACAATTTTTTCAGAAAGTATTGATTTTGAAAACAGGTCTCTTCAACATTTTTAATCCTCTTGTTCACTCTGGGAGAGAAACAGGGAGAAGGTCTCTGGTCATCTATGCTGTTACCTTTCCCTTCACAGGCAATATGTTGTTAACTTTTGATGCCTTCTGATCTTACAGAGTCATTGTTCTCTAATTCCAGGTACAACTTGTGCAACTGTTCTGACTCAGGCAATACTCATGGAAGGTTGCAAAGCAATTGCTGCTGGTGTAAATGTCATGGATTTGCGAAATGGTATAAATAAGGCAGTTGATGCTGTAATTACTGATTTGAAAAGCAGAGCATTAATGATTAGCACGCAAGAAGAAATAACCCAGGTGCAAGGGATTCTCAAGCAAACTTTCCTCCTGCTAGATTAATTTTGGTTAAGAAAATTAATATACAGTCTATGCTTATGTACTTTGTTGCTATCATCAACTTTGGGAGTGTATGCATTGAATACTTTGGCAGTGGACAAGATATATAATCTTCTAAAGCTTGTTACAATTAAATTTGATTTACTCATATTTAATGTAAGTTTCTTTTCATGCGTTCAGCTCCTTAATCTGCATGTTCTGGTGTTATGGCTCTAGATACCAACCCCAAAAATAGGAGCTTTTTGTAATTATGTTGTGCGTTGGTCAATTTTCTATAAAAGTTGTCATTCCCCATTGTTTGATAAAATTTCTGGATAATTACATGAAATTTGTTTATTCTTTTTGCTTACTTTCTACTTAATTTATTGCTATTCATTTGTTTATTCTGAACAAGCGTGAGGACACTAAATCTGAAAGCTGTTTGAAATATCAGTTTGTATTGCTACTTATCTTTTCTATTTTTTTAAGATAGGATGGATTTTCTCTGCATTTTGCCTATGACAACTGCCAGTTAACTTAAACAGCTGTTCTTTGTACTAGTTTAATTCTTTATTTGTTGTTCATCTATTTCTTTTATATGACAAGTAGGTTGGAACTATATCTGCAAATGGAGAGCGTGATATTGGAGAACTTATTGCAAGAGCAATGGAGAAAGTTGGAAAGGAGGGAGTCATTACTGTTGCTGTAAGCAACTTTGTTCTTTTTTTTTGGGTGCATTTAAACTTGATGAATTTTGAGGCCAAATTATTAAAAATATTAAACCTTGCAGGATGGGAATACTTTGGATAATGAGTTGGAAGTGGTAGAAGGAATGAAGCTAAGCAGAGGCTACATATCTCCTTATTTTATTACTGATCATAAGACCCAGAAATGTGTAAGTTCAGATTCCATGTGTAGTTGCTAACATAACATCCATATCAGACATGCTCCACAAGTTGAGCTAGTCTGTTGTTTACACTTTTACTATCGCTTGGCTGGAAAGCATTTGGTAATGGTATATTTTGGGACAAAACTATTCTTCTTCTTTTAATCATTGAGTCCTGTTTGTCAGCTGTAAAGTTAATTCCTCCAAGAGAGAGGCCTCATCATTGTCAATCTTATCTTACTATCATTTAACCACATGGTAAGGAATAAGGATGCATGATTCCAGCTTATTCACACTGAAGCTTAATTTACAGATATTGATAGAGATCTTCCTTCTTTTTGGTTTTCATTAGTACTTGGTTTATTCAGTTGCTCATGATGCACATCATGTAAATAAAGAACTTCTTTCAACTTGATTTAGTTGATTGGATTGAGTTTCATCAGTGATTTGAATTATGCTAATTTTCATTCTGTTAGGAATTGGAGAACCCCCTTATCCTCATCCATGAGAAGAAAATATCAGACATGGACTCACTGGTGAAAATATTGGAGCTGGCAGTGAAGGTGGCCAAACTAATCTTCGTTGGATGTGTTGATTTTCAATTACAATTTTGGGTAAAATAATATTTTAGAATCCTCTCATTCTTTAGTTTGCTATTTGAATTTTAAACAGAAAAATAGACCACTTCTTGTTGTTGCGGAGGATGTTGAGAGTGATGCTCTGGCTATGCTCATACTTAACAAGCATCATGCTGGGCTTAAGGTGATTATGTGTCTATTTATTTTTACACTATTTAGAACTTAATTTGGTATCTACTAGTTTTCCAGATTCATTACTTTAAATTTCTTGTATTTTAGGTTTGTGCTATAAAAGCTCCTGGTTTTGGCGAAAATAGAAAAGCTAGTGTAGATGATCTAGCCATTCTTACTGGAGGAGAGGTGAATATCTAACCTCACATCTATTTTTCAGATAGCATATGGAGGATCCATGTGGTGGTTTTATTCCCCCCTCAAGTTTTTAATAAGGATTAAGGAATCACCTTGTCAAGGTCTAGCAAGTTGGAATAAAGCTTGTTATATGTTATGCGAATGTTTATAATGTGTTCAAAAGCAGGTCATAACTGAAGAACGAGGTTTGACCCTTGACAAAGTCCAACTAGAATTGCTTGGTTCTGCCAAAAAGGTTTGTGGCTAGAAGCAATACAAGTAATTTTAAGTATCTTGGACACAAGTGGCCAACTAATTTGAGGTGCAACAGGTTATTGTCTCTCTTGATGACACTATCATTCTACATGGCGGTGGGGATAAGAAGCTCATTGAAGATAGATGTGAGCAGGTAGGATGGCTCACAAAGTGTTTTTTTTTTAAAATAGCATGAGATTTTTACTTGTACTTTCACCCTGATAATCTTCTATATATCTGTTACTTGCCTTTCTAATTAGTTGAAGTGACAAGGCTTATGAATATCTACCACAAGCACAAGTGACACTACCTGACAGTAGTAAAGTATCACCTGTAGATGGTTCTTTATGTGAGGTCTTCCAGATTCAACTGAAGAAATGTCTTAAATACTTTACTGAGCATGCGATTCCAATTAGATTGGTGCTTGAACAAGGCTTATTTTCCTCTGCTCTCCCTCCTTTCTTTCTCCTGTTCCCTCTTTGCATGGATATACTTCCTTTCCCGTTCATACACTTGTAGGATGCCCACTTTTTTTTTTTTGGGCTGGGCAGTTTATGATGTTTAAAATGTGAACGTCATTTTATAGCTCAGGGCAGCAATTGAAAAGAGTACTGCCATGTTTGATAAAGAGAAAGCACAGGAGCGGCTATCAAAGCTATCTGGTGGTGTAGCTGTTTTCAAGGTTTGTCACGTACCCTTATAAATTCTTTGTTATAATAAATTTGTTTACATTTTCTCACGTGGAAATTGGAGCCAAACCTTTCAGGTTGGAGGGGCTAGTGAGGCAGAAGTTGGGGAAAGGAAAGATAGGGTGACAGATGCTTTAAATGCTACAAGAGCAGCTGTGGAGGAGGGAATTGTGCCAGGTGACTCATTGTTGTCCCTTGTTGTTGGGTTGAAAAGTAGGCAGAGGGAGCCAAGCAGCATATGCCATTTACTATTGTTCACATTCTTTGAATATGTTTCCATTCATTTTAGTCAAATTCTAGTCAAAATGTAATTTTTAAAAATCAGGTGGCGGAGTTGCTCTCTTATATGCTAGCAAAATTTTGGAGAACCTTCAAGTCCAAAACGTGGATGAGAAAAGAGGAATACAGATAATTCAGAATGCACTTAAGGTTGTTTCTTTTGCTAAACACTCCTCTTTACGTCATATTAAATTATTACCTCCTTGTAACTTAAATCGTTACTGATGATTCATATTGGTCACCATAGGCGCCTACCTTCACAATAGCTTCTAATGCTGGTTTTGATGGTGCTTTGGTTCTTGGGAAATTGTTGGAACAAGACGATCATAATTTTGGTTTTGATGCTGCTAAAGGTTTGTACTCTCAGTTGTTTCAAATGTGAAATCATGTGGAACTCTAATATGATTATAACTTGCCTCCTGTTAGTATGCTGCTGTAACCCTTTTCAGAACTTAGGGATTCCTTGTAGAATTGTCTGTTCTCAATGTGGAATTAGCTCTGTTTGGCTTTGCTGCTTGTTTTGGTGCATTGTCAGAAGCCAAAGTTATTATGATGATGATGTTTTATCATTTGCTGTCTAAAATTATACATGGCATGCGATATGAAATTTTTGAATAGTTCTTGTGCTAGAATTTTTTTCAAGTCATTATTTGTTGCTTTTGGTAATTGAATCTTATGGTGCTAAAGCAGGTACCTATGTTGACATGGTGAAGTCTGGAATTATAGATCCTCTTAAAGTTGTTAGAACAGCCTTGGTAGATGCTGCCAGGTGAAGTTTTAGCAGTGCATAGCCATTTCTCACGCGCGCACACACACATATAGAGAGAGAGAGAGAGAGAGCTAACTTCTACACTATATATAGTTTTTTTTAATTAAAAAAACACTAAAAAGCCGTTACTCTTCTACATTAAAGACAAAATAAATCCAGGAATATTTAGGCTATTTCCTCATAAATATATCATTATTGTCAGGGTATTTAAGTCATTTTTTCTCACCACACTATGCGCAAGGTTATGAGAAAATGACTTGAATATATTGGTACTTATTTTGTCTCAATAAAAAATGAGAAATTTTTAGTCAAAACATCTTATGAGAGGAGACTGCTATCCTCGACATGACAAATGTGGAGGTCAGCATTCCCTCTCTATAGAATATTGTCAAGTTAAACTTTGTTGTTCTAAATGCAGTGTGTCATTGCTACTGACAACAACTGAAGCTGCTGTGGTGGATGATCCGAATGACCCAAATAAGCCTCCCAGCCGGGTGGCAGATATGGACGATTTGGGCTACTAGCTTCATCAAACCCATTTTGTGTCTCAGTATTTGAGTCATTGTGCCATTGCTTTTGAGGAAGAGTTACCTAGTATAAACTTGGAGATCAAAAGCTTTGTATTTTAGAGACCAAGGGGAGAGATTATTGATTTTTTTTTTTCCTTCTGCATATCTCTTTGCACTCTACTTTATATCAATTTTTTGAACTTAATACTGCAAGAAAAAAAAGAAAAATAGAAAAAGCTCTATATCCACCTTTGTGACAAAGCTAGATGATTGAATCAAGTGAAGCCGAAAAGAAAACATAATATTAGCTTAGAGGGTAAATTGCTTTTGAGAAATTATATTTTCTTCTTCTGAAGACAAACAGATATGTGACTTTCTTTGTAACAAAAAATTAGTTATAATTATATTTATTTTGATCAAAATACTTTATATAAAATAATAAATGTTAAATGTGTATTTAGTTAATATAAAATAATCTTGTCATGCAAAAAGGTTCACAAACGTGGCTTTGATGAGAAAGGCAAAGTATGTTGGCATTGACCCATTGAAGAAACTGCCTTGACCAATTCCAAAGAAACAACTACAGGAGAATTTTTTAGATTTTTAGAATAGGCATAGTTTGTTGGAGTATTCCGTCGTGCTGTGATGCTTACAGGTTGCGAAAGATATTCGAGGTCTCAATGAAAACTTTAGATCTTGATCCATTGTGTGGGCTACAAGATCCGCCAACAAAGCAATCAACTAACTCGTCAAGTTGATGTGTTCTCAAGGCATGTTTGGTATAGGGTGGGGGATGAAAAATTAGATAAAATATTTATTTTGTTTTTATAATTATTATTTAATACTATTTATCAATCATTATTTAATATTATTTGTCAATTATTTTTTAATTATTAAAAATAAAGTATTAAAGTCATTTTTTATTTATAAAATTATCTTTTTATTTTTATTTTTATATCTAATTTTTTAGCAAGTTGGGAGTTTTTTCTCATCTTTTTTTTTTAATCTCTCTTAGATTAGTATTCTGTGGCTTGTACTTAAGGCTATATTTGGTTGGAGGGTTTTGGAGGGAAGGGGAGGGGGATAAAGTGTTTGGTTAGATTTTTTCCAAATTGGGGGGTTTTGGAAGAGAGGAGAGGGGAGGGGAAATTTTTAAATTGTAATTTAGCCTTTTAATAGTATTAATATATTAATATTTAATAAAAATTAAGATAATTTTTTTTATCAGAAATTAAAAATAAAAAAAAGATTGAAATTTATAATTTTTTTAAAAAATTATTGATATAAATAAATTTTTTATAAAAAATAAATTTCTCTTAAATAGATTACTATTCTGTGGCTTTGTCTTAAGGAGTTCCCTCCCCCTGTTGAACCAAGCGGAGCCTAAGGAGTTGGTTAGTTCACTGTGTTGTAGTTTCTGTTCTGTTATGTCTTTCTGTAGGCTTGCGGTTTTCGTTTTACTTGGTACTTTGGTTCTGTATTTGTTGTTTATGGAGTGTTAATGAAGTTTTTTTTTTGATGGTTAAACAAATTTTTTTTTGAATTTCAACAAAATTATAAAATTTTTTATTTGAAAAAATATATACATACTTTTTTGAAACAAAAAATTGTCATATATTTTAATTTATTTTTAAATTTTTTTACTACACTTTTATTATTGATAAAAATTTTAAATAAAAGATATTTTAGTAAAAAAAATTTAAAATTAAACTAAATTATGAAGTAATTTTTTATTTTAAGAGAAGTTTATATATATTTTAAAAAAAGTTCATATAATTTTAACAAAATTTACAAATAATCTATATAATTTACTCAAAAAATAATTAGTTAGAGTTTTATTAGCTCAAAGTGGTACATTCCATCGGGAATTAGTAGCTCAAGTGATCCATAACTAGGAGTCCTGATGTTTGATTTCTCTCCTGCTCTCTTTTTCCAATCTTTACTTAATTCAAGACCTTCTACAAATACATTCTATCTAACAATTTATTATAACAAAAATCAAAATCAAACAAACAAAAACAGTAGCTCATTAAGCACTGCTAGAATTTTGTTTTGCAAGCAATATAGTAATTTTTACCAGTATTAAAATATATAAAACAATCATATTATCTTTATGAATAAATATATTTTAAAAATAATTTGATTTGAATTTGGATAATGATGCCTACGTACCAAGCATATGAGAAAATAAATAAAATAGCAACGACAATGTAGTTTATATATATGCACCAAGCATATGAATTTTTTTGGTTCAAAAATATGAATTTTAAAGATTGGATTTAGATGCAGTAGTTTATACATTTATCAAGTTTTTTAATTAAAATATAACAAATATATAATTTGTTAATAATAATAGGTATATAATTTAATTAAAAAATTATATAATTATATAAAAATTATATACTTCTTATAAAATTATAAAAAATTATATATTTATTATATTTTAATTAAAAATTTTAATAACAAAGAAAGGTTTGAAAAAAAAAAAACCCAAATCCCTTCCCTTAAATTGAATTAACCCGTCTGTGCTTCTTTCACTTTGTCGTCGGCATTGCGAACACCGAACGGACGGCCACGGAGTCACAGCACCACACCGGCCAGCTTCCACATCTTGTTCGTGAACGGACCAGCAAGCAGCTGCAGCGGCGGCGCCGCTTCTTCGCGGACGGCGACGGATTTCTTCCACTGGTAACTGCAGTGCATTTTCCGAATCTGATTTTCTCCCAGTCCTGTGACTGCGATTGGCTGATTGCACATTGAATCTCCTTGAGGTAATAATCTATGCCAATAGTCTTAGCTTTTCTCCTAGTTCACACCGTCTAGTAATTTCAAGCTCCAATAAATTATACTGGATGGGATAATAATTTGTGGCTATTTGTTTACTTATTTAGTGATTAACACATCTCATCGTATTGGCTCTGATTTTCTGCTTGAATTAGTGCATGGAAAACTGCGAAGCTATTACTCTAAAGGCAGTTTTTTCTTTTTTTTCCAGTTATTTGAATATAAGGTCAATAATGCCATGGCATTAGCTCAAGAGCAGGATTTGAAATATTTGATAATGTTAAGCCTCTTATGCTCTAAATCATTGGATTTTAATGTGGGAAAAAATTGTTTCTCTATAATTCTGTGGCTAAAAGAAGGAGATTAAGAGTCGGTAAAGCCTCTGGCCCCCAAAAAAGAAAAAGGAGTTGGTAAAGACTGTAGCAGTGATTTAGAATAGCCTTCATGTGAATGGCATTAATATTGTATTATTCTATAGTTACAACATTTTAATATGTGGAAAAAATTAGTTTTCTAATTAATTTTATATTAAAATTTTTAAAAATTTGACTTGGTAGCTTGTTGGTCCATGTAGCGCACGAGATTGGGTATGTAGTCAAGAACTTCAGCACCTTTTATTGAACGGCCCATCCTGTGACAAAAATAGCAATGCTGAAATTATTAGGACTTTATATTAGAGAAAAGTGACATTGAATTAGAATAGTGACAGAATATGTATCACTGACCATAAGAAGCAGCAAGTAATACAGCAGAGTGTATTGAGACAAACTTCTGCTGGATTTTTTACAATTTTTAGTCGCAAAGGTGCTTATATAGAGGGATATAGGCGGGTGATTTAACTATGAATTTGCTTTGATCACAACAATGACCATTAATTAGAGTGAGTTCAACGTATTGAATGCTGCGTATTTTTTAATCCATTGAATATTTTCAAAGGAAGCCCATTGGCTATGGTTGATTGCTTGATCAGATTTTGTTCTTAAATTTTTGTTTGAGTATAAATTTTATTCCTGTTTTGAATTTGCAGGTCCAAAAGAACGTGTGTGTGGGTGACATTTGTCATGATCCTTTAAGTGGAATTATTTTTAGTATTATAAAATAGATGCAGCCTCTGTCCTTAGCTCTTTGACTGCAACAAGGTAGCATTCTCCTTCGGCTATTGCCTTCATTTGAAAGAAGAAAAAAAAAGAAAAGAAAAAGATTAGTTCAAATTTGTATCCTTAGTCTGGTGCCAAAGACTAAATCCTTTTTCTGATCAGAATTATGAAACTTCATGCTCTATGCTACTTCTAACCGCCTCGTATCTGTCTCTTCACGACACCCAGTGAAGTCTTTCAGCTTGCAACCAAAGCTCAATTGCTCCATCTACCTAGCTCACAACCATTACCATTGCCCATCGCCATCGGATCAGATCTGCATTACCAGCAATGAACTCCTTGATTTCTTTGATGTCATTCTTCGGCAATGCCTTACAGTCCGGCAATCTCGACAGGTTCACGCCCAACTTCTTGTTACTAGCACTCATCAGTCAGCCTTCTTGGCCGCCAAACTCATAGCTGTTTATGCATCTTTTGGGTTTGTCACATGTGCTCGGAAAGTGTTCGATGCAATCCAAGTTGAGGATCTTGAAAATCTGCTTTTGTGGAATTCAATTCTTAGAGCCAATGTCTCTCATGGGTACTATGAATATGCTCTTGAACTTTATGCTAAAATGCGAAAGCTTGGATTTTGGCCTGATGGGTTCACTTTTCCTTTGATAATAAGGGCTTGTTCAAATGTGGGCACTCCTACTCTATGCAAGATTGTCCATTGTCATGCTTTGCAAATGGGTTTTGGGAATCATCTTCATGTTGTTAATGAACTACTGAATATGTATGGGAAGCTTGGGCGAATGGATGGTGCCTGCCAGTTATTTGATAGAATGGTTGTCAAAAGCCATGTTTCATGGAATACTATGGTTTCTGGTTATGCTTTCAACCATGATCCCCTTGGTGCTTCTAAGACTTTTAAACGGATGGAGTTGGAAGGATTGCAGCCAAATTCTGTGACATGGACGTCACTGTTGTCAAGCCATGCTAGATGTGGTCTTTATGAAGAAACCCTTGACTTGTTTAAGACATTGAGTATGAGGGGAGTTGAAATCAGTGCTGAAGCCCTAGCTGTAATCATATCTGTGTGTGCTGATATGGCTGCAGTTGACAGGGGCAAAGAACTACATAGCTATATTGTAAAGGGTGGATATGAAGATTATTTGTTTGTGAAAAATGCATTAATAGGCACTTATGGGAAGCATGAGCTTCTGGAGGATGCACATAAATTATTTTCTGAAATAACGAGCAAGAATCTGGTAAGTTGGAATGCTTTAATATCATCATATGCTGAATCTGGATTATGCGATGAGGCATTATCAGTACTTTTGCAGCTGGAGAGGTCAGATAGTCATCCACCATTGAGACCCAATGTCATAAGTTGGAGTGCTGTTATTGGTGGTTTTGCTTCTAAAGGGCGTAGTGAGGAGTCCCTTGAGCTTTTTAGGAAAATGCAGCTTGCCAAAGTAATGGTCAATTGCGTGACAATCTCCAGCATTTTATCAGTTTGTGCTGAGTTAGCAGCTCTGAACCTTGGCAGGGAAATCCATGGTTATGCGGTTAGGACTCTGATGGATGACAATATTTTGGTGGTTAATGGCTTAATTAACATGTACATGAAGTGTGGGGGTTTCAAGGAAGGCCATTTAGTATTTGATAATACAAAGGGCAGAGACTTGATCTCTTGGAATTCAATAATTGGGGGTTTTGGTATGCATGGGCTTGGTGAGAATGCTTTAAAAACATTTGACGAGATGATTAAGTCTGGAATGAAGCCAGACAATGTCACTTTTGTCGTTGTTCTTTTTGCATGCAGTCATTCAGGACTTGTTACTGAGGGTCGCAAGCTTTTTGATAGGATGGTTAGAGAGTTTAAAATTGAACCCCAGGTAGAGCACTATGCGTGCATGGTTGATCTCCTTGGCCGTGCAGGACTCTTGCAAGAGGCATGTGACATTGTTAGAAGCATGCCAGTAGAACCTAATGAGTGTGTTTGGGGAGCTCTTCTAAACTCATGCAGAATGTACAGAGAAACGGACATTGCAGAAGACACAGCATCACATATTCTAACTCTGAAGTCAGAAGTAACTGGAAGTTGCATGCTGCTCTCCAATATTTATGCTGCCAGTGGAAAGTGGGAGGATTCTGCAAGGGTCAGGATCTCAGTGAAGACAAAGGGTTTGAAGAAAATTCCTGGTCAGAGTTGGATCGAGGTGAAAAAGAAAGTTTATACATTCTCAGCGGGGAATGTACTCCAATCAGGACTGGAAGAAGTTTATGGGATGCTTGAGGAACTGGCACTTCAAATGGAGAGTGAAATTTGCAAATCCAATTGTAGATTTAGTCAACAATGCATTGATGAAGAAGAATCAAAGCACTAAGAGACTAGGTTTTACTTTATGCTTTGGCTTTCTCCAGCAGCACAAACAGGTTACTTTAGAATCTGAATTTTCAGGAAAATACCAGCGAAGCTGATTTTTTACAAAGAGAAAGTGAGTAGAATACTGTTTTATTACTTTCATGCGAATTGAAATGTCATCCTGAAAAAATAGAATAAAGAACTTCGGCAGCAATATATATGGGGAATTTTACAATGGGAGATAAGATCAATACCTAGTAGTTTATTGACTGTTGGCGTTGCTTTAATGAATGTCAGAAAGGACTTAAGGCCAGAGGCTTGTTTAAGATATTTGAAAAAAATCTCTTCAAATTGTGTTTCCTCTTTTTTATTCTGGGAGGAAAAACCAAGAGACGGAGAGGGCCTCAGGTCATCAGGTCATCCATGCCTTCATCTTTCCCTTAAAGGCCGTATATTGTTTACTTCTGATACCTTGAGATTTCTCAAAATGTCAATGTTACTTCTCTGACTCCGGGTCCAAATACATAGAGGCATGAAAAAAATTGCGGAAAACCGAACAATTGTACAAATATTAGCCTTACGTAACACGTTGGGATTATTTAGCTACTATGTTCACAGAAGCAATAACCATAAATGGAGTGCAACTCTTCTGGGTTTTGACCGGAGGATACACACATAAGGCTGTAGATATCTTGCTGCTGGTGTGAATGCCATGGATTGGCTGACACAATGGTATAAACAATTAGGTGGAGCATTGATTTTAAGGTTGCCAGAAGAGATAGGGCATGGATATGATTTTCCTTGTCCAAACATGGACTACGAATTAAGTCGTTCATTCTGGCTCTTTTCTAACTACCACAAATCTTAGATTTCTAAAGTTGTCTTTATTAAGTAAATCAAACCTTTTGACAAATTTATCGACACTTGCTTACACTCTAGTTAATCTTGAACTAAGCACTTTTAGATTATGTAGTAGTTTCTTGAAAGCTGTTGGAAAATGAAACATTTTTTATCGTTTGACTTATAACTTGATTCAATTTTTTGATAAAAAGTTGATTAATTAATTAATAATTTTTAATTAATTATTACATTATTAATTTTTGAATTTTTTAATTCAAAATTTTAGATAAAAGAGAAGGTTAATCTGGTTAAAGAAAAATTTTGGTTGTCATTAATGCACATGTAATAAAATTATTCAATGTAAGAAAATGATCAAATTTATAAAATATATTTTATTATATATGTTGATGTGATCTATAAACGATTGGAAATGTTTTATAACGACCAAAGATAATTGAAAAAGTTTGTGCTGACTAAAGACAATTGAATAAGCCCGTAAAAGTCAAAAAGAGAAAAATTTAAGAATTAATAAATATTGTTAGAATGAGGTCCCTAGTATATTGTTAATATTTGAATTAAATAAAAAAAGAAGCAAAAATACCTTATTAGGTGAGAGTTCTTAGATTGAGAATCCAAAGGCTCGTCTAAAAAACTATAGTATAAATAATATTTGTAGATGAATTTGATAGAAAAGTAAGGATGTTTTTAAGAAACATGTGATGGAAGTATATTAAGTGTAAGTTTCTAATCATTAACTTCATAATTTTAAACGGCTTGGTTGAAATTTGTTGTGAAAACAAACATAATATTGTGTTTATGTAGGTCTTTTTTGCTATATTTATGTAGAACTTATATCATGATTATGATTGTTAGAAGCATCATTACCTGGTTTGATAACAAAAAAAGCTAGATGGTGTTAATTAGAAAAATTGACGTTATAGGGTTCTTAGATCTTAGAAAAGAACAGGATAGTAAGAAAACATTGAACAATGTAATATAAGAGTTAAACATGAAAATATAACTTAGCTAAGACAGAGATCTAGAATTTTTTGGGGAAAAAAAAGTAATATCATTCACATAATGGTGTTGAAAAACACAATTGGCAACCTTATTTTTTGAATGTGATTCATAATAGACAATTCAAGCCATAAAGATAGTCTTTAATGATAAATTTGGTTATAGAAGTATGACCAAACTAAAAAAAGTTGGCTATGAAGGAATTGAAGTTAGCTAGTCATACCCTTGTTAATAAAGTAGTAAGGATAAGCTATTATAAGATCTCTACTTATAAGCTACTAGTATATGAAAGTCAAAATGACCCACAAAAGGAGTAGTATTTTGATGATGATTGCTTGTCATATAGAGTTTGGGAATGAGTGCTTAGAAACTACGAGACATTTGAAAATGTATATACAACTAGGACTATTGTGACTTCAAAGTTCAAGTACACAATAAAATGACACTTTCATATTAAGAAAGGATTTAGCCAACATTTTAAGAAGACTAACAAAGAATTAAGAAGAGAGGCAAACTTGGTAAAAAGAAAGGCAAACTTGGTAAAAAGAAGCTTGATATAATAAAAGTCAGGCATCATATCTTCCAAAGAATGGTCACTTTGCTCATGATTGTGCTAAAGAAAAATGAGTTAAAGGCGTCAAACCACATAATTAAGGATTGAGAATCATTTATAAAATATTATTAGTTATTTTTTGCAAGCAAATAACTTTATATAAAAAGGAAGAGTTGAAGTAAAAGGAGATTGAAGTATGCGAGATTAGTTTTGCATAAAGGACAAACACCATCCTACTTTAAAGATATGACAAAATTTAACATTTATCATTTTGTTTTTTAATTTGAGATTTAAGTTTTGATTTTCTATCATTGACATAAAAAAGGGAACAAAAAATAAGATTCTAGCTTCCACTGAAATAGTATTATTGTGCTAGGCACAACTATAAAATATGAGTGTTTTGCCCTAATACTCTACTTCTAATCTAGTTTTGGACATTAATGAATGATGGGTCAGGCTATGGTCTTATAGATGAAAAGAGAACGAGTAAACTAGCAAAACAATAAGTACAAAAGTTCATTTCTATTTTATAAATGCTACTATAAGAAAGTTGCCTAGTGACTAAAGCAAATTAGAAAACCATCTTGAAATGGAACTAAAACTAAGAATCCATTGAAATTAATTTATTATAACATATGTAGTCCAAAGAAAGTAAGGGTGAGAAAATGATTTGCAATACAGTTTAGTCCATTTAATCTTTCATAAGTCAGAAGTATTTGAATGCTTTATATATTACAAGAACATTGTCGAGAATCAAATGGACAATGAAATTGAAACTTTAAGCTATGATTAAGAATGCAAATATTTGTCAGATTAGTTTTAAGAGAATTATGAAAGAAAGAAATCATGAGTCAATTGATGATTTCTTAACACTCTTTAGCAAATGAAGATGTTGAGAGAGAAAATGAAAATCTTACTTAAAATGGTTAAGGTTAGTGGTGGTTCAAGTAGTCATATTCTTTTAGAGTAATAAGTCACACATTGATACCTTTAAATTTAACCAACTGCCCTCTAAATAAGTTATTTTCACACCCTATGATTTGTGGATATAATAATAAGTTATTTTAAGCATTCCAAGACCATTGGGTTGACTACTTATGTCCATGATAGTTCTCATGAAGATGAGAATTATACATCAAGAGTAAGATATATATCTTTACAACATATTTAAAAGAAATCAATGAGGTATATCTTCATTGATAAAAATGAAGGTGGAAGTATAATTAAAATTGATTCGAGTATCACCACGTTTAAAGAATGAATTACTAAATAAGAAAGAGATTAACAGGTATATATCTCATATTGAGATACAAGGTTAAGTTAATGAGGACAAATAGTAGTACCTTGACTTGTTGATCAGAGTGGGAGCTTGGTGCAAGGTAAAAAAATTGCACAAACAACTCTATTGTTTTAAAGTAACTATGAGAGTATGCTTGAACATCTTTTTGAAATTGAAGGGACAACACTCAAAGGTACTTTACTAGATACTGAAGAGTCTAATATAATTCAAAAGGCCCAAGTGTTCTCTATTAAAGGAAATTGGATGAGAGTAATGGATTAAGAACCTAATAAGGACAAACCATGTCTAAGACATTAGTTGACCATCTATTTGATTGAAAAGCACTTAAGAACAATGGTTCTTAAGATAAAGAAAAGTATAAATGAATTAATTAAGAGATAAAAGACACACCTACTAAGGGGTATATACAAAAGAAAAGTATAGATTATGTGAAAATACCTCTCCGTCTATTGTATGATTAGATAAGTCCTAGCTATAGTTACAAGCTTAGACTTGTAACCATATCAAATGGATGTGAAAAATCATATTCTCAAATGGAGAACTATATGAAGAAAGTACATGTAGTAACTATTAGGTTCCATAGAAAAGGAATGAAATAAAAGACTTAAAGATTTTAAAATTTCATTTAAGAACTAAAATGATCATTTAGTCATTGAGCATTTGAAATTTCATCGAGTTAAGACTTTATATGAATTTTAAATAATTAATAAAGATGACTGTATTTGTGTTTAAGTGGTTTAAGAGAAGTTGGTTATATTATCCTTTGTATGAATAATATGCCATTATTTGGGAATAAACAATATTCTTTAGTAGTTATTAAACAATAATTATCTTTAAATTTTAAGATAAAAGATATGAGTAAAACAGAGTACATCCTTAAAATTAAGATCCAAGGGAATTGATCAATACCCTTTATAAGATAGTCATAATTTGAATGCCCTTGATCAATTTAGTATAAAAGACTGTAAATTCATAAATACTCTTATAGTAAAAAGGCAATACTCTGAGTCATGAGATATGTACTCAAATTGATTATACATTGAAAATTATATCAGAAGTCCCTTACACCAACACTATTGAATATTATGTGCAATGATGTGAATAAAGTCAGATGTTTATGAATAATTGACCTAGTGTACCAATAATAGTAAAATTTCGGTTAATAATATCGAAGTACTATTAAGAGAATACTTGAGATGCTTATAAGGTAGTATTGTATTAGAGAAGAGATCCAAATGTGTAAAATTAACTTTTAAGATGTACATTCTTACTTAATAGAGATGTAATATTTTGAAATAACAAGAAGTAAACATGCATATTGTTGTTTACCAAGGAAGCAGACATCATTGCATGTTTTGTAACATTGTAAAAGGCTATATGACTAACGAGAATTATAAACTCTTAGGGATCATTGGTAGGACTTTGAGTCCAATATTGACTAATTATGGTAAAGGATAAGCCATAGCCAACCAAGGTTTGTAAGTGTCATAATAAAAGTAAATAAATAGATATAAGAATGAGAAAAATCAATAACACAAAAATATTTTGCTTCGGAATATGTTTACATATAAGATGTTAATTGATCCATTGGGAAAGTCCATACTGAGAGATGTACATGAGGAAAAACGTAAAGTTTCTTAGTAAGAGAAGGACATAAAGTATCACACCTTATATGCAAATCATATATTGACTAAGTAGACAAGTTATGCCATAATCATATGTACCATATACACAAGGATAATATGTCATATAGGTAATAAAGTTGACTCTTTCACGCAAGCAATCTCCTTTGGTGCTTATAAAGAGTAAACAAAGATGAGACATTTGTGTTTGCCATATGAGATAACAATATGGAATAGAAAGGAATACAAAACATAAATATGTCACCTTAACAAAAAGAGAGAAAAAGGAAGGTTGAGACGAGATCCAAACACAGATATAAATATAAATTGAATTATGGATTTCTACCATCTATAATATCTGTAGCTAAATCCAAGTTCTCTTTTCAAGTTAAACATTATGTGTGTTTAAACTAAGATCTATATGATGTTGATAAATAAATCAAACTAACATATGTTCTTATGAAATAGGAGAAACACACATGCAATTCATATTGCATGTGTTTAAGAATTGCAATTAGGAAGTAAGTGAAGATATCCGTACTTCATTACTTTGTGAGTTCTAGAAGGATCAAACCCTTTCATAGGCACCCTTATAACTTAGACAATATCACGAGGAGATGAGTTAGTATTTACTACTTTAGTATATATTTTATGATCATGATAGATTTAACCTAAAAGGATTAATGTTGGGAAAACAATTGATTTTGATTTAAATAATATGTGGACAAAAAGAAGATTACTCAAGATATATACAAGTATGCTAGTATCTAAGCCATGCCTACTATGAATTGTTTTCAGTAACATAATGCATGTGGATACTATGTATACGAAAAAGACAATCTGAGTGTAGAATATAATATATATGGGTGAATCTAAGGCATCTAATATAAGGCATATGAACAAGCGTTCAAAGCATATTTAAGGTATGTGTCTCTCATGCTAATCCTATAATAAGATTTTTAGTGTGAGGGCTCCCAAAAATTATGCTCGAGTGATTATGGTAGAGAATCTAGTATGAAAGACCAAGAGGAGCAAAAAGCGAAGAGAGTAATTCTGTGTTGTTCATCCCATCATATGCGAGTAGAAGATGTTGAAAAATGAGATGTTGCTAACCCAATTTCTTATGTGAGGAAATTTAATTTAATTGGTTAGTTAATTAATTAAAGGCATATTAATTAATTATTGATTAAATTATTTAAATTGAAATTTATATTTTAAATTCAAAATTTAAAATATGGGTTGGTTATTAAATTTAAATTAATTAATTTGAATTAAATGTAATTATTTGATTATGGGGGAATGGGTCAAATCAGTTTTTATTGATTGTGCAATATGTGTGAAAGGGCTCGCTCCTTCTCTCTCATACTCTCTTTCAGTCTCTTCTTTGTTCTCTGTAGCAGAGAAGAGAAGAACACAAATATGAAAATCCTTTTTGGCCCATGGTGTTTTTTTTGCCATAGATAACAATTGAAGTTTTATTTAATGACTTTGATTAGAATTGCGTGGGATGAAAACCGAATAAAATTAAGATTTCATTGCATCCAGATAAGTACTTGGATTTGACTTAGAATGAATTTTAATTTCCTTCAAAAGAAATGTTCTGATTCTTCAGAAAAACATTTATATCCTGCCGATTAACAATTTCCTAGGCAAAAGCCATATTCAGTTTTTCTTTTCAAAGGAGAAAAAAGGAAGACGAATTCATTAAGCATCCGTTAGCTAGTTGATAGTTATGCTTTATGATTGTGTTGTTGATGAACTTAACGAATAGTTGCTCCAACACCTAACAAGTTTGCACTACAATGTCAAAAATTCATCTTCAACAGAAGCACATTATTTAGATAGATTCACCCATACCGCAAAAAATAAGTAAGGCAAGCTAATCATTTAAAGAGAAACATAAATATGTCAAATAAAAGTGTCATTTATATGTTTACATGCAAACTGAATTTTTCTATTTTTGCAAACTGAATTTACCTAACAAAATTTTCAATAGCTTTTCAAAATCAGTAATGCAGGAGGTTATAATTTTATTTATTCTATAAAAAATAAGAAAGAAATGAGAGTTTCTCTACAGGAATTGGTACTATAGCCGCTTATAAGCATTGTTGCAAAATTGGAGCTTGAAATAAGAGTTTCTCTGAAGGAATCTACGAGAGTCTATGCTATATAACTTCTCAGCTAGTGCAATTTGTGAGACTAAACAAAGTTGCAGCACCATTTAGATCATGATCTTGAACTTGTTGAATGCAGTCGGTCTCTGCTTTCACTACTGCATTGTCTATCTTAAACAAAACCGCTTCATCCCTGCATATTTAAGTCAAAAACCTCGATCACGTTAAAAGCAAATTAAATTTTACGTAACGAAAACAAACAAGTAAACAAGCAAATTAATTCTTGAATTATTGGATTATTTAGGTTTTAGCTTTGAAAATTAATGTATAAGTTAGTTTTCAAAAATAATAAATTTGTTACATAGAAATCTTTTATGTATTTTTGGATCACTTGATAAAAGAACTAAAGTAAAACTATTTTATTATTTTCAAGAGTTGACTTGTTGACTCTTATGTTAATTCCACAAGTACGGATATACAGACAAGATACATCAATTTTTTTTAAAACTAGATAATGTACAAGTGTTGCAATATATATTATATAAGGAAAAAATATATTTTATAATATATTGAATATTCTTAAGAAATACAAATAAATAATGAACTTTTTATGATATATAATCAACCAAAATAGTAATCCAGATGATCACAAAGTACATATAACTTTATAAGAAGTAAATTAGAGTAGTCTATTATAAAGAAGTTGTGTATGCAATTCTATATATGCTTTTTTATTTTTTTATTTTTTGTGGGGGGGTCGGCAGGGAGAGTCCAATTAGGAGCCTATCCAAGGAAGGGGAAGGGATATCAAACCTCCATGCATTAGAACCTGGCTTTCATGGCTTAATGACTCTTATGTCTAAAAAAGATGGCACTTAAGGGGATTCCTCTAGGGATTGCCGCAAATAGGAGTGCAGAAGGAACGATTTTCTGCTGTGCATGATTTTTTTTAAAAAAATATAATAAGATCCTTATATTAATAAGATTTGTAACATTTTACATGTATATTGTTTGGTTTAGAAAGATTTGCAAAGAAAAATAATTCAAGATAAAATTATTGATAAGAACTGATGTGTATTGTGTATTGTATGTGTGTGTGTGTGTGTGTTTTTTTTTTTTAAATCTTGAGTTATTTTTTCTTTTTGCAAATCTTATTAAATCAAGTAGTATACATATAAAATATGCAAATCTTACTTATGTGCAAATCTAACTGGATTTAAAAAAATAAAAATAAAAAACTGATCCTTCCTTGAAGTGGAGATTTGTGTAGATTTTTCTTCCCTAAGAATATGGGGATGGAATCATGCTCTCCGTCTGGTTATTGTGTCTGTATGTCTATATCTATATCTATATCTATATATATATATATATATGTATGATGTATGTATGTAAATAAACTGGTATTTGTATATGTATAATTTATACTAATAAATTCAAATATATGTTTCTTTAAGGATGTATGTGAATTTAAAACTATATTGTTGTAAAATTTTATTTAATTATTATAAAATTTTGCTTAATTCTAATAAAATGTTACATTGATTACAATTCTAACGTCCTTATGGGAAATAAAAATGGGAAAAGTTTATCCCCGCAATAAGGAAATGAGGGGGGCGGATGGGAGTGGCCTCCTGCCCCATTATCATCCCTGCATTTAGGGCAAGCTCCTTAACAATTATTATTTGTTTTTTTTCTTGCTGTTATAATGAGATTTGATTTCAGATCTTTAGGAAACAGAATTACAAGTTTGTAGGCATTCCTACAACTTAATAAATATCCAAACTAATATTTTCATTTCTTCTTTAGTTAATTAAATGATACTTATTTTGAAATGCTCAAACATATCGAAAAATTAACAATATCGGGTACTTACTGTGAAATGTCAAACATACGCAATATAAATATGACTTGAATGCGTAAGTAGTAAGTACAGCTATTTCACCCTAATTTTCAAAAATCATAACTAAATGAACATAACAATTCATGGAATAAATTGTCAGTATGGTAATATGAAAGAACTTTTATATTCTAATGCATATTTAATATGTTGTATAACCTATGTTCTCAGTCCCCAAGATCAGGCTCAACACCTTTTACAAAACTTGAAAATGAAATTTAAAAAGACCATATCATGCATACATACAAAAGAAAATTGCAGGACAGTTTCAGATTGCAAACTTTGTGTGTCTAATAAATAAACTGCATCCATTCCTACATTAACGATGATAAAAACACACCTGCGCTCCCCTAATTCTTCAGGCTCAAAGTTGATCTCATTCTTCTCATCGCAATGAATGTCAAGCATAGATGAGCAAGATTTATGATCATTATATAATTCATCATGGACGTAACCATTATCATCACCATTCTTGTTCTGCAATGACAAAGACGATAAAGACATGGAATCCTGCACAGCCCAATTATTAACATCTTCCTGCAAAGGAACGTCATTATTGTGATGTTCGTGAACTATCATATACGGCTCTTGTTGTGGCAATTGTTGAAGGTATTGATAATGAGGAAATGGCGCAATTGGGTTGTACAAATTCAAATGATCTGTATTATTGGTAACTTCTTGATGATGATGGTGAGCTTGCGCTCGAAAAACAGCGAGCTGTTGAAGGACAAGCTCGAGTTCCACACGGTGGTATTCGATCTGGGCTTGAAGCTCTTGTATGTACCTATAACAACCTCCAACGGGGTCGTTAGCTCGCATATCAGATTGATAGATGATGGTTCCCATGGCTTGGTCCTTGTCGCGAGGGTCGAGGTGTTCGATGATTTTAGTGATGTTTCGGACCCCAAATAATTTATGGGCGTTGAGAAATTGGCGTTGGCGATCGTGAGGAAAATAAGGTGCGAGAATGCAGTCAGGAGCGCACTTCCTGCGTTGGTACTTACAAGCAGCGCAAGCCTGGTTGTTGCTGTTGTTGTTGTTGGTGTTTCGGGAGATGTTCATGGTAATTGGGAAAGAACGAAAGAGACTGCGTCTCCGGCGGCAAAGGCAGGGGAGGAGGAAGAGGGAACTTAATTTTTTCTGGAGGGTATGAGATCTCCTTAATTTTCTGGACTTTGTTTAAGAAAAACAAGGGAATTGGAAATGGGAGATGGAGAGATATGGGAGGAGGCGAGACAGATGGGTGTACAATTATATATTATGGAGACAGAAAGATACATCATTCTTAACTGATTCACTTATGTGATTATAAATAGCAATTTCTTTTTTTGTCACTAATTAATTTATATCTGGGTTAAATTTAAATATAAGTTTGCATTTGCTATCAAATTTTTTTTCCTAAAACATGACATGTAATTTTTTTTAAATTAAAAAGAACTAATCGTGCAATAGTGAACTGAAAAAATATTCTTAATAACAAATTTATAAAAAATATAAACTTCCTTTACATATATGTTTTCATTTTGCAATGCAAATTGAGCTTATTATGGAGTACTAATTTAGCATATGCTTTGATCAAAATGGTGATTGCATAGACGAGCGTTATTTGGAAAGTAGAGGCCAAAAAATAGTTTGATCTTTTTCTTTTTCCTCATTTTTTCAAAAGATAGATCTAGAGAAAAAGGAAAATGAATGTCATGTGATGCGGAATTTCTGAAAGCAGTCTTAATATATACAACATTTTTCAAAGAAATGATACATATTTTAATGTAAGGGAAGGATATTAAACTATTGACATTTATTCAAGTCTTCCATCTAATCATCTGAAATCTCGGGGGAAAGAAATGATATAGTTTCAGAATTCAAGTCAATAGTTTAACATAATATTTAACTTTAAACAAACTAAAGATCCATATGACGACACTTTATTTTTAAAAGATAAGAACCAATCAAGTTTTCATTTTACTATTATTAATCTTATTTCTCATTTTTTAAAAATATATCTTTTAAATATTAAATTTCATTTGGATTTGAGTTTCCCATAAAACAATCAATATCTATATAAGATGCTTTATGATCACATACACTTAAATCAATAAGTGCAAAAATTGCGTGCCATACGTACGGCATAGCAAACGAAACTAGTTGCAAGCTACAATATTGGTTACTGCAGATATATATGGGTAAGTTTCATTTTAAGTAGGGTTTAGTGGTGCACACTACTCAGTAGGTCCGGTGTGCCTGATGTTGTTCAACCAAATTGGGTTGAGTTGGGCGAATCCAAAAGGAGGGCAAAATTAAGGCACCAAGATAGCCAGTGTGGCCTGATTGTGTATACAATAATTTAAAAGAAAAGATTTAAACGAAAAGCAATTTTTTTAAGAGTCATTCTATAATTTTAGCCAAAATTTTTTGAAAACTTTATAAATAGCTAAGGTATTAAGGCCTCTATCAATTTCCTCTTGACTATGATTATTACATTTAGGTGAAAAAAATTTTTGAAATTGAAAACAAAAATCTTAAAAATGAGATAATAAGTGTGCATTTTTGGAAAAATAAGTAGGCAAATTGCTTTCTGACTTATTGCATTTTGATGTTTTATCCAATGAACAAAATAAAAAAAATTTGCTCTAAACAAACTACCAAATTTTGAGTTATAATATTTTGAAGTTTTACCTTTTACGTTTGTATTTTCTTTTTATTTTCTTCTCTGAACTTTTTTTTTATTACATAGATTTCACGAAAGTATATCAAAATGAGTAGTGATATACTCAAAATAATCAAGTGATTCCAAAGATATGAATATTTAAAATTTTTAAGTTTTTCAAAGAATTTTATTTTATGTTTTTTGAGGAAGAAACTTGGCTATCCTGGCCTAGTATGAGATCAGGCCATGCTTAGGTTGGATTTGGCTAGGCTAAAAAAATTAAGCTTGATGATCATTTGGGCTAGACATTAGGCTAGCTCAATATCCAAAACAGCCTAGCTTGTGTTCATTCTTAGCAAAGTTATTTCATAACTTCAAATTCACATTACTTTTATACTTCTTCTGGCATATAATATTTTATTATAAAAGTATTAAAACAAGTTAGATTTTATAATAAACTAATGACTAATGATAAAGTGATAGCGGAGATTAATAGAGATCTTTCTATAGATTTAGATTATGAAAGGTAACAAATTAATCCAATTATGAAGAGGTAAATTGACATATCAGGTTAAACTTATTAAAAAAAAATGGATTCGACATGCTTATAGATATGTTTATTCATAAATGACATGATTTATCTAATTTTTTTGGTTAAATTATAGTTTGCATTGTGATATTTTCTATTGAAAATTAATCATATGAAAGTCACATATAAAACTAATTTATCCTATTGTAATTTGAAAATTATCGTTCCATCCCTCCTGTGATTTAATATTTGTCATTCAACCTTGTGTATTACAAATATTATTTCGCATCCTTTAGTACTTACAAGTAATATTTCATAAAGCTTATTATTTATATTTGTTATAATCATAGTTTGCAAACTTATTTGGTTTCTAAAAAAAATAAAATAAATTAAGAGTTAGATAGATTGTTTCAGCTTCAAGGTAGGGCGCTAAGCAATTATTGAATGCCTATCATCAAAGGATTACTATAAGTACGAATCACAAGGGTTTGAATATTAATTAATATTCAAATGGGTTTGAATATTAATTAATATTCAAATCTATGTTATTATTGATCAATTTATGTGTTACAAGTCATGTTTTAAGCATTATTTAACATTTTCATACATATACACATTATTTTAGTTTTTTTGTTTAATTTTTTAAAAAAATTATTTAATAATTTTAGGGATTTGAATAACAAATTTTAAGCCATAAAAGAATTGAATGACAAGTGCTAAACCATAGGGGATTGAATGACAAGTATAAAATTACATAAGGGTTCGAATGATAATTTTAATATTATAGGGCCCATATTGATTATTAGTGACTTTCACATGATTAATTACGTTAAATTTAGAATGAAAATATCAAAGTTATTACCATAAAAGATCAAGTGATATGCTCTAAACAACATTAATTTTGAGTCAAATATCATGGGATGGGCTATAATTTACAATGTTTTAAAAACTAGATCGACTATTGAATCAATCGATACATTAGTTCACGGTTTAGTGGTTCGAATAGTAATAATTATATATATAAAAAATATTATATAACAAATAATATGATATGATATTCAAAAGATATAACATGGAAATTCAAACAAATCAAACATTCAAATCCAAGCAAATTAATATCTATTACAACATCCACAATTACAAAATAAAATAATCAATTGACAAGTAAGCATTATCATAACATTCATTGATGTCAAATCCATCATGTGCCAATTTATTAGCATCCACTCTAGGACCACTATCATCGTCAAGTCCAACTTCTAAATCATCAAGTGATTCTATAATTGGTTCATTTGTAATGTCCACTTCGTCATTTTCAACTATAGGGATTGCATTTTCTTTATAAATAAAATTCTCATTCTCAACCACTTTAGAGGCACTTCTTCAACAACAATCCAAAACTCAACTCTATCAATGGATTTATAATCAATAGGATCATAACTTCTTTTCTTGTTTAGCAGCCTAAAATAAAGCATTAAAATATCAAATAGAGATTTAATAATGCTAAAATGAATAAATGAAAATTACATTTTGAGTACATTTATGTACTTATTCTTCAATCACAAGTTATAAGTAAAAAACACATGATTACTTAATCTTTGATGTTCTAATCTATTTCTCCTTTTTATATGAATGTGCTTAAACAAACTCTAATTTCACTCACATCTCGAAGAAGAAGCTATTTGGCTAAGAAGACATATTGCCATCTTCTATAAAATTAGAGTACTAACCCTAAACAAGTGGCACTAATTATCTACATAAAGATTAAAGCACATTATATGATTAACCATAATTAAAGTATTAAAAATTCAAAAAAAGATAGTTATAACTATTAAAGTATAAATTGATAGTTACCAGGCTGTGTTGTCTTTGACACATTGAAAGCATAAGATCGGCTAAAAGATCCTTGGCGAATATGATAAATTTGCATCTCCTAAACTATTTGGTTTGTGTTAAACAATATTTTTGTATCTCAAACACATCAAACATTGATTGCATAATGCTATTCTTTGCACAAAATTTTTCACTTTCATAAAAACAGAAAGCAAGATTTAGATAGTAAGCTGCTACATAAAGATTACGATTTAGGTGCTTGTCCCATCGAGTCTTAATAATGTCTATGTAAGGCTTGTACAAATTCTTTTTATTTTTAAATAGTTCCTTTATTCCATTCTGTGCCCTTTGCATGCCTTCATAAACATAGACCAAAGAAAGTTTTTCATTCGCATTTACAATTCTTAGCAATCGAATAAGGGGAGCCACAACCTTTACGATAACTAAATAATCATTCCAAAATTTACTGTCTAGTATGATAACACTAATAGTTTTTCTTGTTGCAGTCTTTGCTAACTTATAATTGGTGAAGTGCTTATCCATAACCAAAGCTTGCAAATCATACTTATATCATAAATACTTTTCAATGTAATAAAAGTAGTAGCAAACTGAGTTACTCCTAGATGCATAATTTCTCTCCAACCTTCTCTTCTCCTTAGCTAAGATAAAATATACATATGTTTGTATACAAAAATTGTTATCTTTGCAGCCTTTGATGCAAGGTTTGCCACATTAGGCATACTAACAATGTCATTCAAAAGAAGATTCAAATAGTGAGTAGCATATGATGATCAAAATATGTGCTTATACTTTTTATGTATCAACTTGCCTGCTGCTACATAATTAATTGCATTATTAGTCACCACATGAACAACATTATCAGGCCCAACCCACTCAATGACTTTACAAAACATTTAAAACAATGTTTTGACATCTTTCACCATATCTGAGGTATCAACAGATTTTACAAAAATTATACCTTGTGAAAAATAAATTAAAAAATTTGTCAAGGTTCTTTGCCTTTGGTCTATCCAACCATCAGCCATGATTGTACATGCAGTATCTTTCCAACTAGCTCGATGACTTTTAACAAGTAGCTGACACTTTTTCTTGTAATCTCTTAACAAATTAACTCTTATTTTATAATAAGATGAGACTTTAAAGTAAGGCCCAATTGCCATCATTGCATCCATAAAAGGTTGACAATACAGAGACTGAATTGTATTAAATGGAATGCAAACATCATAAAACCATCTAACTATTGCCATCTTAGCTCTGTGTATTGCTTCTTTAGTAGATAGTATACTTTTCAAACTTGGTTGGGAATCAAGAGTTGTCTTTAAAGTAAAATAACTTCCCACAATTACATTACTTTTTCTTTTGCCTGAAGCAAGTGGCTCCTTCTTAAGTGGTCGAATCTCTTGAACTTTTTCTTCCCCACATTCAATTTCACTACCATATGCTCCATTGAGCTTCTCCTTCTTGTTCTTTTGTTGCACTTGCTTTAATAACTCTTGCATTTTGTGCGAACATCATAAGGAACTTTTTGCAAAAGCTTATTTGACCTAGAACTCCAACAAGATGTTGTTTTATCCTATGTATGCCTTCTCCTTTATATAATGAAAAACAATGAAGGAAAGTGTATATAATAGTTTTTCCCTTTTTCTTAAAAGAAAAATGCTCCCATGTTGGATTAGTCCTCCTATTATTTGATGCAGAAGATGTTGCTATAGATTGTTCATCTGATGCAGTGCATCATTACTACTGGCATTATCATTAGTGTTGGAAGTGGAACCATCTAAAGCATCCATACTGTTTAGTGTAGTACAAAAGAACACACATCATGAAAGAACATAATATTGAAATCATATACAAAGAGTTGATTGTAGCTAGTTTAAGAATTTGTATTTTTAGGTATAGTTAAAAATTTGACACAACTAGGAAAAAAATTCAGCCTTCCAAAAATTGAATTTACATAATTTAAGACTCAATTGAATTGAATTTTATAGATTAAAGTAATGAATTTTGTTCTTATAGCAACAATATAACAAGTAACAACATCTATTGGTTTTTGAGGCATTTCTTCGAGCACATGGTGTTCACTTTCAACTCATGAAAATATTAAGCTTCTACCATTGTCTAACAACACCCAATAGACAATTAGAATTAATACCAGAATAAGAATTTACTCAATTTAGAGCTTTGATTATCATTTACCTCAAGTCCAGGCGTTTCTATTCTCCTTCATGCACTATGGTTTAAACTCTTAGAAGCTTTTTCATCTTGATTGGTTCAAGCCCTTGGTCTTGGCTTCTTCCTCCTTCTTTGTGTAAGGGAGCTCGTTGGTGGTAGAGGAGCTCTTGTTAATGGGTTCTCAATATCGGTCTCACTTCTGTGGTAGAAGAGCTTTGTGTATTGATTGGTTCAAGCTTTTGGTCTTAGTCATGGCTCCTTCCTCTTGATCGTTCCTCGCTCTTTCTTTGGTTCACGGCTTCTTCAATTATAGGATCTTTGTTGCAAATTTGCCAGCAAGGTATAGGGCTTAGATGGGGCATTAGAAATGGGGGACTTGGGTGCTTTTAAAGGTATAGTGGAAGACATCATGGAGGCTTCTTGTTCGTTTCTTTCTAATCTCAAATTTTGTTTTTATTTTAATGTGCCATATAATGAGAACTAGTTAAACCGTTGACTGATTGGTTTTTACCAGTTCCACCAGTTTTTAAATAGTTCTCTCAAGGAATTATTTTCTAGGCCATATGGATCGGCCAACCAATTAGTTCACTAGTCAAATCGGCCACTTTGGTTTGATTTTTAAATGCTTGATAATTTACCTTCTTTTATTTCTTCTTTATTTTTTTTTCTTTTCTTCTTCTCTCTTTCTTTCTTCTTCTTCTTTTTCTTCCTTTTATATACCTCTTTATATTGTGAATTCTACATATATGATATTTGTCACAATTTCATTGAGTACCCCATTATGGTATAGTGTTGTAATTTTTTTAAATGTGACTTTTATGCTACTAGTTGTGAAAAATTCTTAAATATCATATAGTGTTTGTACATTTAGAGGTTTAGATTGAATTTGTGTATGGGCCTCACAACTTGATTATTTGAATTTTATCGTGTACTTATAAATGGTTGGTTAGTTTTATTGAAAATTCTTGATGGACCAATGTACTAATTTATTTAACAAAATTACATATTAGGAATAGTATTTTGGTGATAATTATGAAAGAGAAATTCTTGTATGGGCTAGACCTAATCATGAGTTGCAAAGTTGACTCTAACTCCTAAAACAAAGGCATCGATTTGGAGAATAAAGTTTGATTACAAAAGAGCTTGATTAGAAAAATTCATTTTGCAAAATAGGTTGGACTTAAAATTTTTTAAGCCTAGTCTAGCCCTATGGTCCAAACTTATTTTCTTTGTTTTAATATATTAATAAAATATTAAAATTATTTATCCAAAACATTTCATATAATAATATTTCTCTTATTAATATATTAATTATTTTATTAAAGAGAAAAATGTTTTTGTATATTTGATTAATAGTGTAAACAATGTAAGTATATTTGTATTCATGTGATCCATCTTTTATGTATGAGAATATAGCCTTGGTAGGTCAAATGTATTTTGATACTTGCTAGAATTTGTGAAAAAAAAAAAGAAGTTTGCCAAAAAAAAAAGGGTTTGGGTTGAATTATTCTTTGTAAAATAGAGCTTAAGCTTGGCCTAAAAATGCAAAAAAAAAAAAAAAAACATCTCAAGCCAACCAAAAAATTATTTTCAACAAAAGCCCAATCCAATTTTAAATGAGTTCAGATCAAGTCTAAGCTAGCTTCACCAAACTTTAATCATTCAATTTTTGTTACATACAAGTGGAGCTACTCTTGTTTGGTTTCAACCAATGAAAATTTTGTTTATTTTATTAAATCATGATAAATATATATTTTTTAATTAATAACATAATAAATATATAATTTAATTAAGAATTATACATTTATTTACAAAAATCATAAGCAATGGTTGTGAACCTCACCACCCCTTGTAGAGGTCCGTGTAGACTCCCTTGTAGCAGTTACTCTCGTGAGAAATGGTTGTAAACCTCACCGCCCCTACTTCAATCTTGTTGATGAGATAAGGGATCTTCTAGCTCGTTAGTGGCAAGTAGATCTATGACACATATATCTAGAGGAAAATCGAAGCATGGATTGGATTGCTAACTTTGCCCACTCACTTTCTATAGGTTATAATAGGCTTTTATTATTGTCCCCTCGGTGTAAAGCCTGCTTGCATGTAGACTTTGATTTGTAATATTGAAGAACGGCATTTTTATGACAACTCTAAATTTAAAAATCTTAGAAAATAAATTTTATTATTTTATAATATTAGAAAATGAGTGTTTTTTCCGTAAAAAGCAAGAATTTCTATCATTATTATAAGATAAACAAGTATAAAAAAATTTCTTTAGTTTATATTTGATTAGCATATTCTAAGAATATAGAAGCTAATAAATGTGATTGTGAAGATAAAATATTAGGCAGGAAAACATTTAATTTTAGAACATATAAGTAGGGGTCAAAATGTAATTTCAAAATTTTAAAATAGACCGAATATTGATATCAAGATTCCCTTCAAGATTTTAGCCAGATTTCTTCCATTTTTTCATTGTTTGGCACCTCTTTCTTCTTCCTCACTTCTCCCATCAATATATTGCTAAAATAAGTCATTTTTATTCATTCTTTCATGAATTTTAGTGAGTTTTACATGATTTATTTTGTTTATTATTAGCTTATATTATCATTATTTGGAATTTTCTTCATTTTGATTATTTTCATCCTAAATGACAACCACTCACTTTTAGAGATATATATATATACCCATGATTAGGGATTGATTTAGCATTTATGGGTGCGTATTTTGTTCTTATGGTCTTAGATAATGAAATAATGTATAATTTGGTCCCTTTTGCCCTATTATATAACACGTGCATATAAATATCAAACTTGTGATCAATGAAAACCTAAAGCTAGATCTATGACTTCGAAGTTGTTAGGGAATGTTATATGTTATAGCAATGAGTAGGAAGCACTACAATAGAAAAAGGGCATTTAGCTACATACACAATGAGGAATTGCATCTTTACTAAAGATTATGGCCAAAATAAAGTAACCATGAAAAATGGTTTTTGTATAAGGGGCAATATATAGGGTAAGAATAAACCAGACTATTATGGCATCTTTAAAGAGCTAATAGAGTTGTCATATCCAGAAGTCTAAAAAAAATAATTCTATTTTGGTGCCATGGTTTGACCTTGGGCATGAAGTTAAAGTTGATGGAAAGTATAAGTTGGTTGACGTTAAGCCCTATACAACCCTTCACACTAATGAGTTATTTGTATTGGCCAAGTGAGTACAATAAATGCATTACACAAGATACCCATTAGATAGAGGACTAGAGTTTGTGGAGACTATTGGGTAGCCTTTAAAGTTTGAACAAAACTCTTGATAGCTGAGACACTTAATAGAGAATGCAATTTCTCAAATGAAGTTGTTGCCATTGATTACTACTAAGGAAATAGGCCTCATAAACAACCAATCTTTGATGTGGATGATGAAGCAATTTGCTTGTTTAAATGAATGTGCCCTGATGGAATAAATTGTCATAAATGAACTACATAATTTGTCAAATGTTCCATTGGAATATGACTTCATTAATGACAATACGAAGATATTGAAATTACTGAGGCCATCAAGGATGAAGAAGAAGAGCTAAAACTAGACATCAAAATCACTACACACTTCATTCATGAGATGTTGTCAGAGATGTTGGTCTCAATTAAGAAGTGGAGTGAATACCTTTTAGAGATGAATGCAGTCATGTTTGTTGAATTCATGTGCATAATGTTATTCAACACTAAAGATTTGACTTCGTCATAATGTGTACTAACTTGAATTTTATTACGCAGGCTAGATATTGCTTTGCTATTGAACAGGAACAATCCTTGGCTAGCTAGGAGTGTATGGGAAAGAACATGTGCAGATCGATACTCTAAAATGTGAGAAAGATGATTATGGCCATTATAAATACTTAGTAGCTTGCCAACATTGGGAGTTGTGGTTCGATTGAAATGCATGTTGATGTATGGGAAGGTATCATGGATATTTAATTGCAAAGGAAATAACAGGACAAGTTAGAGGCTGCAAAGAAGAATTAAGCTTCCATGCTTGAATCAGTTATTCATACAAAAGGTTTCATTAGTTATGCCTAGCATAAAAAAAAAGGACAACATCAATTTTATCTTATACCAATTTCATTACGTTTTTTTTTTCACATTTCCACACTTAAAGTTCAAATTGACTTGCAGGAAGAAGGGCAAAACTAGGAGGTCTCATTTTGAGACATGTGTGACTAGACCTATAAGAACAAGGAACTTGGTTAATTAATGTTAAAGCATTGTAAGAAATTTTCGGGAAGGGATTTTACGAACTAAAATGTAGTCATTTAATTCACATATGTTACTTTTATTATCATGATGAGTTCTTTTGTTAATGTGTTTGTTTAACAAAAATTGGACACTATTTAGATATCATATTTTGCTCGGGCTTTTCTCAAAAAATGAAAACAAATATGTAAAATGTTTCATTAATTGCGGGATTTTATTTTTTGATTAAATTTTAGAATCATTTGAGTCATAGTTAATTTTGAGTCAACTTTAATGTCTCTATTCAAGTCATACTTCATTCTTATCTAATTCTAATTTAATTTGAGTCTTTGCCAGTGCTTGTATTTAAAAATTGACATTAGTTGGGTAATTTTCCTAACAAGAGTTGTTTTCACATTCTTGTTTAGGCATAATAATTGAACTTAATGTTTTGATAATGCTTATTGAGTAGCATGTGTCTTGAGTTCGCATGGAAACATGCCATTTAAATGGAAGTTTGATTTTAAATTTTGTTCAATTCTTTGTTGAGAAGTGCGAATTACAACTCTATAATTCATGCATAATTTCCCATTAATTGTTCTCGTTTAGCATACAAAAAATTCTCCATAGATCCCTATTGAATCATTATACAATTTAATAAAGTTTCTACATATTTTAAAGAGGAGTTTGTTTGCATACTATTGCTTCCACGTGGTATTGTTTTAGATACTGATGTAATGATAGAATTCTAAACTTGAACTTAATTTAATTGAATATTTTAATCTTATCCAGGAAATTGTGTGTGGCATTAATATTGTGCATGTTGAAGTTTGATTCAAATTGACGTGTTTATTTTAGTTTGACTTAGTCAATGAGGACTATGCTAGTTTTTGGTTTTTACTCTATAAATTTATAATTCTTAATTAGAGTAAATGGTAGATGATGGCAATAAAATTTGATGTTAGTTGAGATTTTTTAGCTGTTCAATTGCTTGTAAGCTTATAAATAGGCATTTTGGATTCTTGAATAAAATAGTAGTAAACACATTAAGTTCTTTGCATTTTTCCTATGTCTTTTTTTATTGCTAAAATATTTTTTCTTCAGATTTAGTTTACTACAGTTCTTTGCTTTGTTACACTTCCTTGTTCCTACTGTATATTTTCCTAACATTTGTCATATTAGAGCCTAGTTCTTTCATAGAACTAGGCGTACAACTTACGATGACTAATGGTAATGTCATGAAGACTTTGTTCAAGTCTCAGAGTTTTAGGACTTAGCTAAGAGTGGTTATGCTAATCCAAATGAGCAACAAGCAAGATTAAGAGAAAACAAAAAAGAAATTTGAAGGCATTATTCTTTATTCAACAAACAATTCATGAGACCATTTTCTCAAAAATTATAGCAGCAACTATGACAAAAAAAGCTTGGACAATATTGCAAAAGATGTTCCAAGGCTCTATAAAGGTAATAACTATAAAGTTTCAATCTCTTTGTTGTGATTTTGAAACTTTGCATAAGAAAAATGGGGAATCTATTTATAATTTCCTTTCTTGAGGTTTTACAATTGTAAACCAAATGAGATCTTTTAGAGAGGAAATTTCTAGTCAAACTATAATTGCTAAAGTGCTAAGAAGTTTGGCTTTAAAGTTTGATCATGTAGTTGTAGCAATTGAAAAGTACAAAGATTGGGCTTTACACTTCCATGAAGAAAGAATGAATAAACCAACTAAGAGAACTTAAGAGTAGCATTTCAACTAATGGGGGAGTTTTCACATCAATCAGGAAAAGTAGCTGGAAGAGGAAGTGGAGGAGGAGGATTCCATCGTAGAAGTGTAGAGGCAGAGGTGGTTACTATAAATCTGAAGGGCGAAATAATGATCACCATAAAAACAACAAAAGTGGCATTTAGTGTCACTATTGCAAGCAGTTCGGGCCTGTAAAGGCAGATTATTGGAAAAGAGGCAAGCAATCAAACTATGCTAAGATGGAAGAAGAAAAAGTCTAGATATTCATGGCTTATAAAACAGATGCAACTATTTGCAGCAGCATTTGGTTCTTAGACAATGGATGCTCTAATCACATGGTTGGTGTAAAGTCATTATTCAAAGAACTTGATGAGACATTTAAAGTAAAGATGACACTTGGAAATAACAAGCAGATACAAGTAGAAGGGAAAGGTGTTGTGACAAAAAAAATGGTCATGGTAATGTAAAGCTTTTTTACAATGTCTATTTTATTCCTAGCATGGCGTAAAATTTGTTGAGTGTTAGGCAACACATAGCTAATGGGTATTCTATTATATTTGATGATGTCTTATGTGTGATTAAAGATAAAAAAAATCAAATTAGATAATTGTAGATGTTCAAATGGTAGCCAATAAGTTGTTCCACTTGAAGTGTCAAATGTAGAAAATCATGCTCTTGCTGTCAAAGCAAATAGGGAGTCTAAACTATAGCACTTATGATAGGGGATTTAAATGCTAGGGGCATGAAGTTGTTAAGTCAAAATAGTAATAGTTTTTGGATTGCCTAAAATTGAGTCTTTAGATTTATGTGAAGGATGTATACATGGAAAACAATGCAAAATGTCATTTCCTATTAAGAGGTCTATAAGAGCATTTAATTGTCTTAATCTTATACATGCTAACTTGTGTAGACCCATTTAAATAGAATCTCTTGCGGGAAGTGTATATTTCTTCTTGTTCACAGATGATTATGGTTGAATGAGATGGGTCTCCTGCCTATAAAACAAATTAAAAGCATTTAAAACCTTCAAAAATTTTAAAGCATTTGTTGAAAAGCAAATTGGAGGAAGCATAAAAGCACTTTGCACAAATAGAGGTAGTGGTTTGTTTCTCATGAACTTAATCAATTTTGTAAGAAACATGCCTTACATAGGGAATTAATTGCACCATATACTCTGAAGCAAAACATAGTGGTTGAATAGAAGAATAGAATGGTTATTGAGATAGTGAGAAGCTTGCTAAAAGCCAAAGGACTTCTTAACTAGTTTTGGGTAGAAATTGTTTCAACATCAATATACCTATTGAATTTATCTCAATATGAAGCTTGGCATAGTACAAGGCCTTGGGTGAGTCACTTAAGAATTTTTGGTTCCATTGCCTATGCTTTAATAGATTCATACAATTGTAGTAAACTTGATGACAAATCTATAAAAATGTGTATTTATAGGTTATTGTACTGAATCTAAAGCATAAATGCCATATAATCCTGATCCTGTTATTGCCAAAATAGTTATCAATGGGAATGTTGTATTTAATAAAGATGCAAACTAGAATTAGCATGAAAATGATAAGTTGCTAATAATAAAGCCATTTATAGTGAAGTACTAACAAGTGAAGCTTCACCAACTAGAGAAGTGCTAACAACTCTCCTAAGTTCACCAAGAATAGCCTTTTCAAATTCAATAGCATTAAGTGCCTTAAGTAGTTGCAGCTTATCTCCTTCATAAGAATTTTTAGATGAGATTTCTTTAAGAAAATTTATATATTTGAGTGAGATTTATGAGATAACTCAAGCTTTGTTTGTTTTAGATTTTACAAGCTTTAAAGAAGCAATAAACAAGGAAGAATGGTGTAAAGCAATGAAAGAAGAACTTGAAGTGATTAGGAAAAATGAGACATGGAATTTGATAAATCTCTTTGAAAGTAAAAATTATCAGTTTAAAATGGGTATACAAAGTAAAGGACCATTCAAATGGAAAAAATAGAAAAGCATAAAGCTTGACTCATGGCAAAAGGATATTCTCAATGACAAGGTGTTGACTACAATAATACATTTTCTCCCATTGATTGTTTTGAAACAATGAGAACCATTTTGGTCTTGGCTATGCAATTAAGCTGGCCTATTTTTCAATTCGATATTAAGTTTGTATTTTTTAACAGAGAATTGGAGGAAGAAGTTGACATCATCTAACTAGAAGGTTTCATCATTTAGGGCAAGGAAAGGTGTACAAACTAAAGAAAGCCCTTTATGGATTAAAACAATCCCCATGAGCATAGGACAACAAGGTTTACTTTTTTTTTTTTTTTAATGAAATGGATTTGAAAGAAGCAGCAATGAGCCCACACTTTATGTGAAGAGACATGGTAAAAATTTTCTCATTGTTTGTTTTTATGTTAATGACATAATTTACATGGCTTCTTGTTCCTTTCTTATTGTTGAATTTAAAGCTTGTATGAAGAATACATTTGACATGTTAGATTTGGGTGTCTTGCGTTATTTCCTTGGCCTGGAAGTGAAGCAAGTTAAAGATTGTTACTCTCTTTGAAGCGTACATGAAAGTATACGTATCGCGAAGGCAATATAGTGATAAGAAAATATCATTCCCTTGAAGATTTGTTATCAAAACAATGTCAAGTACTGAAATTCACACCCTAATTTAAATTAAGCGAATCAATTTTTAATTGTTGGTGTTAAAAAGAGATTGTTTATGGATCAAAAGCTATACAGAGCTTAGGATTAATATTTGGATGTTCCGGGCGATTAGTGGCATATAGGATTATTAGTTCCTCTTGTATTTCATAACGAATTGCTCAGTACTTAGAATCTTTGCTCTCAATGATAATATATGTTAGGGTTCATTTATTCCTATAAGTATTTTTCCAAATCTCATATAGAGTTATCCAATTAGTTTCATAATTCCTTATAAAATCAACAAGGATCAAATTGCTAGCATAATACCTAATTGGGCCATGTGAGGCTAATAAGTATATTCCTATCTCATTAACTAAACCATCCACCTTTCCTAGCAAATTTGAAGTACTCACACCACTTAACTCTTGATCTAACCTTTCTTTCCCTTTCCTAAGTTCAAGCAAGGTATCAAATCACCCTAAATGTTGGCCAATCAATCAGGGAGCATGAAGCATGGAGTTAAATGAATAGATATTAACCATTGATTACAAAATTAAAGTGAAGAATAATCGTTAATCCATACAAGAGATCTTAATAATCTTATATTAGAGAGTTTAGCTACACATGATCATAAAAATTAGAGGCAAACTTGAAGTGTAAATCAAATACATCAGAAATTATCAAAAGAACAAAAAGAAGGAAGAAGAAACTCAGAAATAGAGCTTGTTTTAGCTTCCCTTTTCAATCCTTAGCCTCCTTCTTCTCTAAGATACTTCCTTAGCTCCCTCTAGCCTCCACTCCATTGGAACAAGGAGAATATAACCCAGAAAGACAGCTGCTTCCTCTCTTCCTCGCATATAAAGCTTCAAACCCTCAAAATGTCTAAAAATAAAACGTTGCATTCAATTAATTCGCGTTGCGCCATGGCTTAGCATCTTCCACCGTGGCAAGATTAAGTTTTGGGAGACTGAGCGCCGTGGCCTGACTATGATGCGCTGCGACGAGATTGGCTTCTGCATAGCTTCTAGGTGGTATGCAAGTTCCTTGCCTTGGCACATATCATTTCCGTCGCGGCGAGTTTTGGTTCTATATGACTTCTGGTCGCGGCTTAACACACGCACGCCGTGGATTTAGCTTCGCTCGATTAGCACCACGGCTCATCATGCTCTTGCCGTGGCGTGACTTGCTTCTGACCGAATTACTGCTACGGCAATAGCATGATCCACTGCGGTGCAAATTACACAGCACACTTGCCCTTGAATTCTTCCATTTTAGCTGTGGCATGAGGACTACTTAGCCGCGGTGAGACTTTAAAAATACCCATTTTGAAGCCTTTTCACTTGAGATTGCTCAATATTCTCCGAAACATGCATCTTATAAGAAGAACAAAGTGTGATTAGCTATCAGTATGCTCAAAATTAAGGCAAAAATTGTCATTTTCCAAATAAGACTTGAGTATAAAGCTATTCATCCTAAGTATGTTTATTTCCTTTATAGGAGTATTATTTACCCTATAAGTGGAGGCTAACATCATATTTACTGAAAGAAAATATGTACAATAACATGAATAGTTGGAAATTATCAAAGATGGAGTTTTTACTTCATAAAGGAAATATGTAACTGATCTTTTTAAGAGATTCAATATGTTGAATTGTAAAATCGTAGCCACTTCTTTGAATTTGAATGTGAAGTTGCAACTGGATGATAGCATTGAACTAACAAACTCAAGTTACTTTAGAAGCTGGGTTAGTAGCTTATTATATTTTAATCATACCAGACTTAATGTAATATTTTCAGATGGAGTTACTTCAAGATTCATGCATTGTTGTCCAAGAGTTGCAAAAAAGGTCATGCATTACATTGTTGGAACAATAAATTTTGGGTTATGGCATTGCCATGTTTTAAATTTTAAATTGTGTAGATTTACTGATAGCTATTGGGCTGGATGTTTAGAAGATAGAAGGAGTACTTTAGGTTATATTTTTAATTTGGGATTAAGAGCCATTTTTTAGAACTCAAAGAAGCAAGAAAAAAATAACTTTATCTTCATCTAAGGTTGAATATGTGGCTACAACTTCATAGGCATGTCAAGTTGTATGGTTATGATAGTTACTTTTTGACCTTAATCAAGAGCAAGATGGGGGAATTGAAGTCTATTGTGACAATAAAACAACAATTGCCATGACTAAGAATCTAGCCCACCATGGAAGAATAAAGCACGTAGATAGCCCACCATGGAAGAATAAAGCACGTAGATATTTTAGTTCATTCAATAGCTTGTGGAAAAAAGGGTTGATCAATCTATAGTACTGTAACACAAATGAACAAATAGCTTATATTCTCACAAAATTGCTTCCTCGTGAAAAGCATGTGTATTTCAGACCTCAACTTGGAATGTGCAATTTTGAATCAAGGGGGAGTGTTAATGTTTAATTCAAATTGACATGTGTTTATTTTAGTTTGACTTAGTCAATGGAGTTTATGTTAGTTTCAAGTTTTTACTCCCTCAATTTATGATTTTTAGTTAAGTGGTGGATGATGGCAATAAAATTTGATGTTAGTCGAGATTTTTTTATTGCTATTTTAGTTGCTTGTAAGCTTACAAATAGGCAATTTCAATTCTTGAATAAAGTAGCAATAAACATATTGAGTTCTCTACATTTTTCCTATATATATTTTTTACTACTAAAATATTTTCTACGTTTAGGTTACTACATATCTTTGCTTTGCTGCACTTCCTTGTTTCTTGCTTCATATTTTCCCCAACAGTGCACACCTGGGTTTAGATCTTGCTACAAAAGTGGGCACATTTTCTTATTATTTTTAGTCATGCATAATCTTTTGAAGCGATTGCCATTTTTATGTCGTTTTTAGGTATATTCACTGACTTTAGTGATTTCCCCTACATATGTGGATGTTTGAATAGTGAAATATATAGGCAAACTATAATTACAAAATTTAATCCTCTTTTTATCTCTGTTGCATCAAAAGTATTCCATATATAATAAAGAATTTTATGCAATTGTTAGGTCTATTAAATATTGAAAATTCTAATTTCTTCCCCAACAATTTGTCTTGTATTTTGGTCATTAAGCCTTTAGGTTTCTTCATTCTTAAAAACACTTAAACACTAGGCATGTCACTTAAAATGAATTTCTTCAAGAGTTCACCTTTGTTGTTAAACATTATTTTAGGGTAAAAAAATAAAGTAGTTGATGCATTGAGCAACATGCTCACCATTTTGCACTCTATGAGTATTAGCATTGTGGGATTTGATAGGTTTAAAGATAAATATACTACTTGTTTTGATTTTGGAACAATTTTTCAAGATATTAGTGATGGTTATTGTTGTAATCATATGGACTTCCTCATTAAAGATAGTTATCTCTTTTATGGGGCTCGATTGTGTATTCCTCATACCTTATGAGAGATTTTCTCATATTAAAAATTCATGCCAGGGGATGAGCTGGTCATTTTAGTAGGGATAAGGCCATAGCCTTAGTTGATGATATATTTTATAGACCTTCTTTAAAATATGCTATTGTTAGAATTTTGTCTCAATGTTGCACATGCCAAACTTCCAAGGCAAAGAAATAAAATATAGGATTATACACTCCATTGGTCATTCTTGAAGCGCCTTAAAAGGACCTTGGTATAGACTTTATCATGAATTTGCCTTAAACGATACATGGACATGATTCTATATTAGTTATTGTGGATAAGTTTTTTAAGATGGCTCATTTTATCCTCTATAGTAAGACTACAAATGCTTCCTACTTACCCAAGTTATTCTATCGAGAGGTTATGCATTTGCATTGGGTGCTCATCGCTATTGTGTCAGATAGGATGTTAATTTTGTTATATATTTTTGGAAAACTCTCTGGAAACTTTTTGGCATTTAATAAAATTCTCTTATGCTTTTTATCCTTAAACTAATGAATGAGTTGAGGTTACAAATTGAAGTTTAAGCAATATGCTTAGGAGCCTAGTTGGGGACAAACTTGGGCATTATGATTTAGTTTTATTGATGGCCGAGCTTGCTTATAATAATTTAGTCAATAGGTCCACTAGTAAGAGTCTTTTTAAGATTGTCCAAAACTCTAAACCATTCCAGCCTATTGACCTTATGGCCATCCCTTTAACTTCCTGCATATTTGAATCTACTAAATCATTTGCCTAGCACCTTCATGAATTGCTTGTTGAGATGAGACAAAAACTTACTATAAGTAATGAATAATACAAATTGTTTGCTGATGCTCACCGACACCTTCAAAATTGTAATAAGAGTGATTTTGTATGGCTTGTATCCATCCTAGGTGTTATCCTAAACATTCTTTTGAAAAGTTGCATGCTTAAGCCTCTGACCTTTTTTGTATCTTTAAAAAACTTGGCCTTAATGCATACTTGTTGGGATTACCTCATGACATGGTCATTAATCCAGTTTCCAATGTAAAAGATTTATTTTCTTATCGAGGCATTTTTTTAGCCTCCTTTTTTGCTTTTTGATGCTTTCTAATCATTAGTTATGGCTTTTTAACTTTAAAGTGTCCATAATTCTCCCTTTACTTCTTTTGATATCTACCCCTTCCTTTCTTCTATCTTCTCTCTTTTTCTCCCTTGTCTTATATCACCTGGTCATCATTCACTTAAATTTTATAGGCTTGCCATTGACCTTGAGGGGCAAGCAACTCTTATGGAAGCAAGCTTGGTAATTGATGTAAAATATCTAATAGATGACTTTTTGAGCAGATTGAGCGCTAAAAGCCCAAATGAAAAGTCCGTTGGTCATGAATGGACATTTTGAATTTAAAAGTTCATAACTAATGATCTAGATAGAATTTTAGTAATTTTTCTAATTTGATAATATTTTCACAATTTTATTATTATTTGTTTAATTAAGAGATTTTTTTCTTTTTTTAATTAGGAGACTTATTAAGATAAGATTTCTTCGCTATAAATAAATATTGTTTACTTTTTTTAAGCTTGATTAATTGAATGATACTTCAAAATTTTTCTCTTAATTTGAGTTTAATTTTCTACTTTTGAAACTTGATTAGTTCTTTATGCTAGCTTGTTGCATTAATTAGTATCAAAGCAAGTAATTTGCCTAATCTAAGATTGACAACTTAGTAAGGGCAAGCAATAATACCTATGGTGGGGATCAGGAAACTAATACGTCTTAATCTATAGTGAAAGATCATAAGGTGGCATTAAGGGCTTTAGAGCAGTAGATGGATCTCAGAATCTAGCGTTTTGAGAGATGCTTTAAAGAAATTGTAGATCATCTTCATGCCTTGGGCCTTAATGGCAACAAAAAAAAGAATGATGATATATATATATACATGCCACTTAGCAAAGATGTTGGGCTTGAAAAATAGCCTATTGGTAGACTTATTCCAAGAAATAGGTGTAGGCAACATGTTTACGTGAAGGATTCTAAGGAAAAGGATGATGATTTCATAAAACCTATAAGATATAATGGTAATTGAAGAATTGAGTGTGGTAATAAGAATATTGGTGAATTCAAAATGAAAGTATATATCTTCAATTTAATGGGAATTTGAATATTGAAGATTTTTTTAGACTGGATTTAAGAGATAGACAGGTTTTTTAAGTATATGGAATTCCCAAAAAGGAAAAGGGTGAGACTTATTACATGCAGATTGAAAGGTAAAGCTCTTTCATGGTGGGAGAGGTTGCAATCTAGAAGGAATTATGAAGGAAAGGTGTTAGTTAGGACCTAGTATAAGATGAAATAGTTATTATAGAATCTATTTCCCTCTGATTATGAGCATATTTTGTTTCTACTAGTACTAGAGATGCCATTAGAGATAGAATCCTATTCATGATTATACTGTTGAATTCATAAGGTTGACAAATAGGAATGATAAGAGGGGGATCAAGAGCGAATAGCTCGTTGCTAGGTATTTAGAGGGATTAAAGTTAGTTATCAAGGATAAGATAGATGTACCAGTGGTATGAACTCCGTTTAAGGTAAGAAACATTGCGTTAAAGGTACAGTTGATGTTGCAAGGAATGAGTAGTGTAACAACCAGTAATTTTGTAATGAAGTAACTTTAAGATAAAGATAAGGAAAATGGTAAAAATGAGTAGAAACCTAACTAAAATAAGGAGAAAAGGTCAAAAGCCCGCTTTAGGCCTATTAAAGGGTGTCCAAAAGAATTACGCAAGTAAATAGAGGTAAAATGGTAATTGTGTAAAAATAACATTATGATAAGAAAATATATTATTTTTCCTTAACATAAGGTTAAATAAAATTATTAAGGACTCTAGAATAGTTAAAATAGGCCAAAGCTTTAATTTCACACATATTGAGAAACTTTAGTGGCATATGGATGAATTTGGCAATTTTAAGCCACTGAAAGCTTAAAATTTATTTTTTAAAGTAAGAGAGCTAATAAAATAAATAAATTAGTAAAGCAAAATAAAAATACATGATTCATGAGCTATATCAGAGGAAAAATTCAAATTAGGGGCAAAATGGTCAAAAAATGTGTCACTTTCAAGCTCTAGGAAGTATGTACATAACAAGTCATGTTTGTCTTCATCTTTTCCTATCCAAAATTGATGCACCAGTAACTGAAAAGGAGAGAGAAAGTGTAGCAAAAATCAAGACAAAAATGGAAAAAAATTGGTAGAAGAAAGAGGAATGGTTTGAATGGTTTTTAGGTAAGTTCTAGAGAGCTTTTCAACTTCCCTCATAATTAAGACTTTTCTTTCTCTCTTCAAGGGCTTTTTGTTGATGTAATTTTTATCTTGAGAAGATAAATTTGAGTGGCTAGTTATGCTCCATCAAGTGCTTATCTCGGGAAGAAGTATGAGTAAATGAATTGAGGTAATATCCTAGACCATTTGGTAGCTTAAATTTTTGATCTTGCTAAACCCTTGAGAGTTGAAATTTTTAGTCATGATGACGAAAATAGGATATGTTGTTTTCTATGGATATAAGTGTTGATAAGTGGCAAGAACATATGCATATGATAAAGCTTTGAATGTGTTCTATTGAAGGTTTTGCATGAGGGGTCTTTTAGTGTGTATATGTCTTGGCCAAGGCTAGAAAATGGGAGTTAGAATGTTTTGAATAGATTGAGATATTAGAGACTTAATTTTGTGAATTAAAAGTGGTGCATTCTTTTGAAATTCGCACTTGTTTAATGTAAGTAATGGCACTTTAGATGATTAGGCTCAACTTATAGTTGTATGGCTATCCATATGTCATTTATGTGGTTTAAGTATGTTATTTGAATTGTGAATTTGAAGTTTGAATCAAGAAATTGGAATGGTCCTAAGTTTAGTGCAATTTTATGCTTTGTGGCCAAAGAAAGTCAATTTGAGTTATGTATATAGATGATAGAATTGAACCAAATGGACACTTAATGTGTCCTCTTGAGCTAATACAATGAAGTTAGAAAATTTATAATACATGAAAAACCCTTCCAATTTAAAGTCTTAATTTTTGGCATAAAAAAAAGGAAATTGTAAAAAGTGTACTAGTAGCAAGGCTTTATGAGTTTTGGCTTGAATTAATCATTGGAATGGCATGTCTTAGACCATGATATGATTAAATATAAAGTCTAGAAAGTTAAAGCATAATTTAGAACCTTAAAGTGTGGCATGGGAGCTTTTTTCATGTAAGTTTAGGTTAAGTATAGGATTGAATGATTAAATGTCTAGTTGCTTATTATGTTACCTAATACGATGTTTTTAAACTATTTAAGTTGATTGGTATTGCTTAAGAGTGTTGGGCCAAGAGGTAGGACCCTTTTATGCATAAGGGTTCAAAAGCTTGCTTGGCATTAAGTGGTAACCTTTTTAAAGTAACAATTTTATCCTTCTTTGTATGCTTGTATGTTGCTTGGTATTGGAATTCTTATATGTATGTTACAATTATAAATGTTTTATGGCATGAGTTGGCTATGTATATTATGTTTCATGTGCCTTTGTGGCTAAAGGTGCCTTATGGCATCAATTATGATGTAGTAGGGAATTGAGCGTAACAACTCTTTCAAGCCAAGAAAAAGTATGCAAGTTCATCAGATATTGGCCATTAAGTAGCTTATGTGATTACCAACCTAAGTATCTTTATGATGATGTTTATGCATATTTGTATTCCTTTGCTTGAATGATATTATATATGCTTGGAATGATGGAATTTGCTACTGAAATTATATATCTCATTCTTTATATATGATCTAACTCATGCTAGGTGATAATAGTTCAACAGAAGAGGGCAAGCAAGTGGCCCCTTGAGACCTATAAGCATGGAGAAGTCTTTTTGTATATTTAGTTTTTCTTAGGAAGCCTTTTGTAATGGATATGTTGTTGGGGTTGTTTACTTTGAATTATGATATTCTTTTATAATGTAATGTAATTAACACGTTCAACTTCATTGGAAGATTGCCATTGTATTATTTTGGAGCCCTTAGTTTAGCATAAGCATATCTTGAGATAATAAAGTGTACGAATATGCTAAACTAGGGTGCCTTGACACTTGTTATGGAATTAAATGAGTTTATGTTCAATAATAGAGTATGAAATGGCAAAATGAATGATTCCTTTTGATCCTTCTTTAGGCTGATGGCTATGCATGGTTTTGGTGTATGGAAATTGTAATATTCCTCTTCTTTTCCTTGTTGAGGTTAAGACTAGGCATCCATGTATGGTTTGGACTAGTTTGGTTCTGTTGTCCATGGATTTGCCAAGAATAGACATGCTTGTGGTGGAAAATTTGTTGATGTGACAATGGAGCTATATTCTTAATATTGGAACACTTAATTTTCATTTATTTATGAATGTTGGAATATTTGTAGCACATGTGGGACTAATTGCTAATTGAGCCTTCAAGTGCCTTTAGCTATTATATTTTCTTGTTGAGATAATTTTTTAGGTCACTTGATATAGAATTATTGATTTAATGAGAATGGTTGAAATTTTAGGCTATGGAGGTTGAAACCTTGGACCTCTTGTGTACAATCCTAATGATTTGAATTCTAGGATAATAGTGATGGAATTTACTATCATGAATTTGTTGCTATCATAAATTATTTGGTTGCCATGGATTGAGTACGTTTGAAAAAGGTTTAAGATCAAATATGGTCCCTTTTGTATGCTTGGACAAAGAAAGTATGAAAGTTCCATTTGGACCCTATGTTTGATCTCGTATGGTTATTTTGTTTGGAATCTTGATGTATGGTTATGGCGTCACCTAGGTTCCATATTATAAAAAATTATGAGTTCAAAATAAGGAATAGTATATGAAGCATGTAAAGTGTATACGTTGCAAGTTGAGAAAAAGATGCTTGTGCTATAGCTCTATTAGTGGAAGAAAAAGTTTTAAATTTTTACCACTTTTTATAACTTGATTAAGGAACCCTTGATGTATTGGAGATGAATTACTTAAGATAATCTCTTTATGTAGTAAGATTGTCAAGTAGGCTAAATTGTTCTCACAAGTACTACATCGGAGATAATTAGAGGCCATCTAATGATAGAAGTAAACTAATTTAAGATGTCCGTATGCAATGATAGAGATAAGGACGAGAATATGGCTGAAAAATAGAAGATGGAAGATGTGAAGGAAGGATAAAGCTTGTGAATCCTTATGCTAGGCCTATCTTAGGGAACTACTTCAAATGCAACTAACCTAACCATAGGTTTAGTAAATGCCTTCTTAGAAGGGCAACCTACATGCTGGAGAGAAAATAGTAGGACAAAGAGATATATGTGGTCTAGATGGGAAGGATGATGAGTAAGGGTATGAGGATGGTGGTAGCTAAAATTATGTAGTAAGAAAGATGATGTTATGGCTGAATTAAGAGGATGAGATACATTATTACTAATCGATTATTTGATGTCATCATCGATAGTGGTAGCTATGAGAACTTTATTGGTAGGATTGTCATGGAGAGCTTGAGGTTGAAACTAGAAAAGCATCCCAACCCATATACCATTAGCTAAATCAAGGCAACAGGGAAGATTCCAATGACAAAATGGTGTAAGGTACTCTTTTTCCATTAGTACATATAATGATGAAGTGTATTTTGAGATTACAAATAATGATGCTTGACACTTGCTATTTGGTAGGCCTTAGCAATTTAACATAGGTTCATAACACAATGGGAGAAAGAACACCTACAGGTTGGAGAAAGATGGCATAAAGTTTACTTTGTTGCCATTAAAAGGAAGTTTCAAAACCAAAGCTTTTAAATTGGAGGGGCAAACTTTCTACACAATCTCACAATCAAGACATAAGATGGAAAGGCGACGTTGAGGGAGTCAAAGGAGATGTATACCTTGATTGTGAAACAGGTGTTAATGCTTAAGGAGGATCAGAGAGTAGCTAAGTATTTGAAGGCAATTAAGTCGTTGCTTAAGGAATTTAGTAAGGTGATGCTTGATGACTGACTTGGCAACTAACATCCCATGAGAGAAATACTTGTAAGTACTATAAGAAGGCTATGGATCAACATTGCTAGAAATAGTTTTGAAGTAGGTGATTAGGTGATAGTGTCCCTATAAAAGGAAAGGTTCTCAATGGGGAGTTATAACAAGCTGCAACCAAGAAATATGAGCCATATTAGATTGTAAGGAGGATAAATGATAATGCATATGTAGTGGACTTGCCAAACTTAACCATTTTACTCATATAGGAAGTTACTATATCTAGATGCATAGAATAACTCAAGGTTGAAATCTTCTCAAGTGGAGGAGACTAATGTAAAATGTGTAGCAAATGATTTTTTGGAATGAGTTGAGTGCAAAAAGCCTAAATGAAAAATCTGTTGGTCATAAATGGGCAACGCAAAATTCAAATAGTATTTTTTCAATTTTATTATCTTTTTTTTGTTTAATTAAGAGATTTTTCCTTATTTAATTAGAAGACCTATTAGAATTGAGCTTTTTCCCCTATATATAAATAAATACTAATTGCTTTTTTTTTTTTGGTTGCGATTTTGAATAATAATTCAGAACTTTCCTATCAATTTGAGTTTAAGCTTTTACTTTAGAGACTTTATTATTTTGTTTTTCATGCTAGCTCGTTTTGTTAATAATCGTGGACTAAATCAAATTGATAATATAAAAAAGAAATATAAGTATGTCAAGTAATATATATATATATATATATATATATATATATATATATATATATATTTAGCGTACTATTTCTTATTCATAGTTGAATTCATTCACCTGTTCTCATATAGATGGGATCTATATTTCAAATAACTTTTAAACGGTCGCAAGAAATAAGTGTTTCTCTAAATTCAAAGGAATTAGAACTAGTTATATAGCCGCTTCTAACTAAGCATAGTTATAAAATTGAAGTTTTCCAAATAATAGTTTCTCAAGACTAAATATACACTTCCTTATCTTTTTATTATCAAGTTTTTTAATCAAAATATGACAATAATTTAATCAAAGAATTATAAAGTTGTCTACAAAAACTATATATTTGTTATATTTTAATTAAAAAACCTTACATTTGTCTTGTTTTAATTAGAGAATCTAATAATAAGAATATAAATAACAACATGTAAGTTTTTCCCTTTCTCTAGAGGAGTATTTAAGGGTCAATACATGCTAAGCGCTAACTTCTCAGCTAGTACAGTTTGTAAGAGTAAACAAAGTTGCTGCTTCTTTTTGATCATGATCTTCAACGTGTTGAATGCAATCAGCCTCTACTTTTACTACGGCATTGTCTATCTTTAACAAAACTGTTTCATCACTGCATATTTCAGTCAAGAACCTTAATTAATCATGTTGAAAACAAACATTTTACGTATCATACAAACGAGTAAACTACTAATAATCCCAAAATTGTTGGTGTACAATGCTTAAAAATTTTGGTGAATGTACTAGTTAGCACTCGAAAATAATAAAATCATTGCACGTAAATTTTTCTGCATCTATGGGTGACTTGATACAAGAATTGACGTCAGTGAACCTAGCAATTGTTAGTTTACTCTTACAACATGCGATAACTTCTATCCCTAACGCATATTTGCATACTAAACTCCTTTATAACCTAGGATCACAGTACCAAAGATGAGGTTCTAACACTTCTTTCTTTTTTGTTAATTTGGTTCTGTTTGGAATTTGAAGTCGAATCCTTCAAGGCTTGAATCGACTCCTGTGTCATTAAACCAACCCTCATTGGTCCAATACTCTCCTACAAAACTTGAAAATGAAACTTAACAAGACCATGGTTCATTTATACAAAAGAAATTGCATACTTTGTGTGTCTAACAGATAATCGGAGGAAATCCATTCCTACATTGATGATGATAAAATCAAAACATAGTGTTAACCACACACACCTGCGATCTACTAATCCTTGATGCTCAATCCCAAGTTCATTCCTATCAAGCATGGTCGATGACGATTTCAGATCTTGATATAAATCATCGCCAAAACCACTACCACCGCCATTGTTCTGCAATGAAAATGATGATAAAGTCATAGAATCATGCATGACCCAGGCATTAACATTTTCTTGCAAAGGGATAATATTGTTGTTATTATGATTTTCTTGAACCATCATAAGCTTTTGTTGTGGTAATTGTTGTTGAAGGTAATGATAATGTGATGGTGCTGTATTGATAACTTCAGGATGATGATGAGTTTGCGCTCTAAAAATGGCAAGTTGTTGAAGGACAAGCTCGAGTTCTGCGCTGTGGTATTCAATCTGGGATTGAAGCTGTTGGATGTACCTACAACAACCCCCGACTGGGTCTTTGGCTCGCATCTCGGATTCGTAGATGATGCTTCGCATGGCTTCGTCCTGGTCGTGTGGATTGAGGTTTTCGATGATTTTCGTGATGTTTTTGACACCAAATAATTTATGGGCGTTGAGGAATTGTTGTTGGCGATCGTGAGGAAAATAAGGAGCGAGAATGCAGTCAGAATCGCACTTACTGCGTCGGAACTTACAAGCAGCGCAAGCCGGATTGTTGCCGTTAGTGGTTTTGGTGTTTCGTGACATGTTCAGTGGGTATGAGAGAGAGAGAGATTTCAGCTGCGTCTCCGGTGGATAAGGCAGGGTAGAAGGAAGAGGATGGAGAGAAAGGAAAGGAGAGACAGATAGGTGCACATCATACATTAGGGAGGGAGAGATCTTATTTTTAACTGATTCAGTTGCGCGAATTATCTTTTTTTGATAGAAAGCTTTTACTCTTTCAATGACATCATGCGTGCAATGAATTTAAAAGTCATTTTTTAACTAAAGATACTATTAACGCAAGAGTATTTAATTTTATTTTTTCACAACATAATAACTCCTCAGAAATTTGCGTTACTTCGCCCAAAAAAAAAAGAAATTTGTGCCCAAAAAAATGAGTTAAATACTTTCATATTTCGCTTTTTTTTTTTCAATGAAAATGTAAAAATTTTTTTGGTCAAAACATTTTATACGGAGATTGTTAAACTTCACCCATTCATGAATGTTATCTCTCTCTCTCTATATATTGGCATATGTTTTGTTCAAAATGTTTTTTTTCCCTTTTTGACCAATCGCTTTGTTCAAATTGTTAATTACATAGACGTGTGTTATTTGGGCTAAAAGGGGGGAAAAGGAAGAAGGCGCACTATTTATTTAGTTGATAGAAGGGTTTAAACTTATAACCTCTGGTTAGCTACATAAATTCTTTACTACTGAACCACATTTAGTAGCTGAGTAAATTTTCCCCTTTTTTGAATAAAAGAAAGATATACAAAGTTGGGAGAAAAGAGAAATAAATGCCATGATATAGTGAAATAGATGACATTTTAAGATTTGGATCCTTTGTGGTTGGGATGTAGTAAGAGAGAAAAAAAAAAAAACTTCTCCTTTTTTAATACAAATCTTTACAGTCACATGGTGACTGCACGATCGAGTTGTAGTCAAGCCAAATTTATGATATGTGTTTTTTTTTTTAATTATAGAAAAAAAATTTTAATTGGAGGGCAAACAATTTTAGTTTTTTGGACTTTTAAAATAATTTAAAATGGAAGAGTTCTTTACAATAAATATTTTCAATTTAGGATCCTAAAGCATAATTTTTTTTCAAAAAATTTAACTATAAAGATTCATTTTTAAATAATAGTAAACAACAACGTGAGAGAAAATTGGGTAAACTGTGAAAGGACTAATGAGTTTTAATATAGAGTATAATTTCTTCATAATTGATTTTTTTTTTGTCTCTCTACAGAAAATATACATATCACAATTTTGGCTTGATTGCAGAGGATCTGTATTTCTGTATTTCTCCCTTTTACTGCATTCGCCTTCTCCTTTTTCCCCCTTTTATTGTATCCTGTATAACAACTACAAGGGATCTAATCCTAATTTTTAAAAGCATACATAGTTGTAACTTTTAACAAACTAATCCATTCAAAGAAAGTTTCTTTCAAAGATAAGGACAATAAGATCTCCATTCAGTTATGTAATTCCATCTGTTATTCCAAATAATTTTTTTTTAAGGTATTGGGTGCGTTACGTTTTTCAAAATGTTCTGGTCTTTATTCTTGAGAAAATTTCTCAAAATATATTCACTTGCAATTTTTTAATATTTTAAAAAATATGTTTTTGCCATATGAAGTTAAAAATTTGTTCATTTTTGTTTTTAAATCAAATTGACTTAAATGACCATAAATTTTGAGTTTTTTTTGGCTTGGATAGTAAATGATATGCTTATAGATTAACTAATGACTGTTTACTTTCTTTCAAAATTATAAAAATGCCCCAACCATTAAGTGGTCACATTCCATGTAAGGATTAGATAATTTGAACGTCTGATGCCTTCATTGATGCGGTAACTATTTCTCCAACTTATTTTTTAAGAAAAATTATATCTAAGGATTTAGATCTTGTAAAATTTAGATTAAAAGATCTTAAAAATCAAAATTATTTTTAAGGATCATAATTACTACTTCCTTTGGTTTCATATATAAGATATTTTTTTGAGAATTAGTTTGATTTAAAATATAAAAAATAAACGACTAATATCTGATATATTAATTACAATATTCCAATTCTACCCTCTATGAAATGAGTCCTTCAAATTATGCGTAGTAGCTGTCATTAATTTCAACAAGAAAATACATATATTAAATATTGATATTTTTAAACAATAATTTTTATTTGAGACAAAATTAAAAAGATCAATTACTTTTAACTAACTTTCTTAATTCTCATGAGTTAATTATTTGTTTTTTATATATGAAACCAGAGAGAGTATTAGATTTTAAGAAATTTATTATTAGGTTTAAGAAATTTTTTATTCCGTGTAAGAAAGTAGTGAATCTCTTAAATTCAATAGTAAATTTTTAAAATCTGATAGTAATTATAGTCTTTAAGGGTAATTTTGATTTTTAAAATCTTTTATTATAAATTTTACAAGGTTCAATTCTTTAAATATAATTTTTCTTATTTTTTTTAAGAGTCAAACCCTAATTCTTTATCACTACCTCTCACTGCAATGGTAGGCTACCATTCCACCATCAAAAGTTTATCCGACAAAAATTTGAAAGATGTGCCGCATGCACAGTGGTGCAATCTATTGAGTTGTCGGGAATCATCAAGCAAAGCTCGCTTTGAAAATTTGTTTTAAACAATATGTTCTCATAAACTCTATCAGACATATTTTTGTTTATGTTTTTTATTTTCAATAAAAATGAAAACAAGAAAAAAAACTCTTAATTTCTTTTGAATTTGAATTTAAGAATAAAAGTAAATCAATATGTATGTATGTATGTATGTATGTATGTGTTCATAAGTCCAAAAACTGCATGGCATGGTCAACCACAACACACAGCCAATAAAACTTGTTAGAAGTTACATTGGCTAGGATTTGGATGCTTAGGGCTCTTTATTTTTAGATGAACATTCTTAGTTTCTCGTCTTATTAGACCCAATTTAAAAAAATAAGTTGGATCCACAAATTTTAGTAAATTATGCAGTATTTTTTTTTTCATTCAAAATTTACACGATAAATTTCTCCACAAACTGCAGAAGATCAATCCCCATCTCATTGGCTACTAAAAATTTTAGAGTACCACAATATTCTAATCATCAAATTCATACTACTTCTCCGTCTCTCTTTCTCATTGCCTTAGTGCCTTCTCGCTTTTCTCTCTTGCTGCATCCCATGCAATAAGAAGGTATAATCCTAGTATTTTAATAGCATATACAGTTATAACTTTTAATAAATTAAAGTAAAAGTCCATTTAAAGAAAATTTTCTTTAAAAGATAAGGAACAATAAAATCTCCATTCAGTTATGTATTAATTCTATCCCTAGTTTAAAATATTTTTTTTTCCAAGATATTAGGTGTGTTTGGTTTTCCAAAACTTTTTTAGCTTTGATTCTTGAAAAAATTTCCTTAAAATATATTCATTTGAAAATTTTTAATATTTAAAATATTATATGTTAGTTATATAAAATAAAAAAATTTGTTCATTTTTGTTTTAAATCTAATTGACATAAATGACCTTAACTTTTACTTGAGTTTTGGTGTGTCCAGTAAATGATGGAGCTCATGTGGCAAAACTAATGATTGTTTGCATTCTTTCAAAATTACAAAAATGTCCCAACCATTAAGTGGAAGCATTTCTTGTTAGGATTAGGTAATTTGCATCCCTAGCCTTCACTGATGTGATAGTTATTTGTCAGGTTCGTTTTTTTATGGCTGGTTTGGGTCATATAATTGTGAGTGAGGCGTTTAGATCCTATGTTGTTGTCCTGTTGAGCAAATTTATCTTAAAATGAAATGGAATGACTGATTTTAACTTAAAATAAAAAGAAAGAAAAATAAAAACATATTCTGCCTCACTCACAACAGCACAACAGCATACATGCTCTAACAGTAGAGGATCCAAGCTCGTGAGCGAGAGAATTGTGAACAGAATGCTAAGATAAAAGGAATTGCATAAGTTACGTGTGATATGATATAGAAAGAAAATGGAATACTTTCCCTTGTGCACATTTAGTTGGATAAAAAAATTGAAAGAATGTAAAGCAAAGTTAATAAAATGACCAAAATGCCCCAAAAAATAAATAAAAGAGTTTTAGGACAAATTAAAAAATGTGCATTTCATTTGTCAAAGAATCATCAAAATGCAAATGCATAGGCTATCGTTTTCATCAATGTTTTTCCTTTTCCTGCAGATTCAGCCAATGTTCTTCCTCTATAGATTCAGTTGAAGTTGGAGGAGACAAGCACGCTTGAACACATTTTATTTTAATCTTGTGCTTAATTTATAAAAAAATACATTTAATTTATTATTATTAATTTATAGAATACTAATAATTCATTTACTAGCTTTATTATTATCATTTATAAAAATCTGAAATTTTATAATAAAGAAATATACATTATAGATTATTAAATTCTAATTTATTAATTTAATTATTAATTATATGTAATCTATTTATATTTTATTATTATAATTTTATTTTTATAAAAATAAAATGAAAATTATTTTTTAAAAATTTGAGAAAATGTTCAACAAGAGACATTTTTTACAGAAATATCGTTAGACACGTCAAAGCATATTTCTATAGGAAATGTTTCCCATATATATATATATAAAATTTAAACAAGTGTTAAAATATAAAAAAAATTTATTATATTATTTATATTTATTTACATATTTATTGGATAATATAATAATATTTATTATTATTTTTATAATTGTTAATGCAATTATGAAAGTAATTATTAATTATTTTATTGAGAGGTTATGCATTTGCATTTGCCCACCACTATTGTGTCAAATAGGGATGTTAATTTTGTTAGCTATTTTTGAAAAATTTTCTGAAAACTTTTTGGCATACAACTAAAATTCTCTTCTACTTTTCATCCTGAAATTGATGGACAAGTTGAGGTTACTAATTGAAGTTTGGGTGATTTGTTTAAAAGTTTAGTTGGGGACAAATCTGGAAATTGGAATTTAGTTTTACTAATGGTTAAGTTTACTTATAATAATTCAGTCAATAGATCCACTGATAAGAGTCTTTTTGAGATTGTCTAAGGCTTTAAACCACATCATCCTATTGATCTTATAGCTATCCCTTTGACCTCTTGCACATTTGAATTTGTAAAATCATTTGCCCAACGCCTTCATGAATTACATTTTGAGATAAAGCGTAAACTTTTTTATAAGCAATGAACAATATAAATTGTCTAATGCTCACTAATGCTTTCAAAATTTTAATGAGTCTCATTTTGTTATGGCTTGTATCCATCATGAGTGTTACCCTAAACATTCCTTCAAAAAGTTGCATACATGAGCCTTTGACCCTTTTTGTATATCTAAGAAACTTGGCTGTAATACATGTTTGTTGGAATTATCTCTTGATATAGTCCAATTTTCAAAGGAGAGTTTCTCTTGATATAGATACTACTTGGATCACTGAGGAAGAATTTTTCTATTTGGATGTAGCTCTATTGTAGTCTAACTTGTAGTATTCCTTTCCAAAGGAGAGTTTCTCCAAGCTAGGGTGAAATAATAGAAAATTACAGAAAGTCTACTCTAAGTATAGAAAACCCTACTGTAGATATATTTTAATCTTTTTATTTTTATTTTATTATTAGTTTTAATAATAGGCTAAAATATTTTTTTTTGGATAGGATTTACTATTATTATCTTTTTATTAGAATTAGGATTAAGAGATCTATATATATAACCTTTAGTAGTTGTACTGAAGGATAACATAGCCTTGAATAATAAAAAGTATTTTCCACGATTCTCCCTGTATTTCTTTTGATTCTACCCTTTCTTTTCTTCTATCTTCTCCATATTCCTCCCTTGTCCAACACCATCTAGTCACCATTCACTTAATTTTTATAAGCTTGCCATTGATCTTAGGAAGTGAGCAACTCTTATGGAAGCAAGCTTGGTAATTGATGTAAAACACCTATCAGATAACTTTTGGGAGCAAATTGAGTGCCAAAAGCTCGTTGGTCATAAATGGACATTTTCAATTTAAAAAGTCACAACTAATGATCCAGATTGAATTTTAGTAATTCTTTTAATTTGATAATATTTTCACAATTTTATTGTTATTTATTTAATTAGGAGATTTTTTCTTTTTTTGATTATGATACTTATTAGGATTGGATTTCTCCCCTATAAATAAATATTGTTTACTTTTTCTTTTGGCTTGATTGATTGAATGATAATTCAGAATTTTTCTCTCAATTTGAGTTCAATTTTCTACTTTTGAAACTTGATTAGTTCTTCAGGTTAGCTTGCTACATTAATTAGTATTAAAGTAAGTAATTTGCCCAATCTTGTGCCTAGTAGCTCAGTAGTGGCAAGGGATAATTCCTATGGCGAAGATAAAAAACTAATACCTCCTAATCTATAGTGAAAGATCATAGGGTGGCATTAAGGGCTTTGGAGTAGTGGATGGATATTGGAATCTAGCATTTTGAGAGATGCTTTGAAAAAATTGCATATCATCCTCATGCCTTAGGCCTTAATGCCAATAAAAAATGGAATGATGATATATAGGCCATTTATAAAGATGTTAAGCCTCCCAAATAGCCTATTGGTAAACTTGATCCTAGAAATAGGTGTAGACAATAAGTTTACTTAGAGGATTCTAAGGAAAAGGATGATGATTTTACAAAATTTGTAGGATACAAGGGTAATAAAGATATTGATGAATTCAAAATGAAAGTTTATATCCCTTGGTTTAATGGGAATCTAAATATCAAAGACTTTCTTGACTAGATTTTAGAGATAGATAAGTTTTTTTATGCATATGTGGAGTTCCCAGAAGAGAAAAGGGTAAGACTTGTTACATGCAAATTGAAAGATGAAACTTTTGCACAGTGGGAGAGGTTGCAATCCAAAAGGAATTATGAAGAAAAGATGCTACTCAAGACCTAGTATAGTATGAAACAATTATGACAAGAGCAATTTCCCTCTGATTATGAGCAAATTTTATTCTAGCAATACTAGAAATGCCACCAGAGATAGAATTCTATTCAAGATTATATTGTTGAATTCATAAGGTTGGAAAAGAGGAATTATACGAGGGGGACTAAGAGTGAGCAGCTAGTTGCTAGGTATTTAGAGGGATTGAAGTAAGTCGTCAAGGATAAGATAGAAGTACAAGTAGTGTGAACTTTGTTTAAGGCAAGAAACATTGCGTTAAAGGTAGAGTTAATGTTGTAAGGTAGGAGTAGTGCAATGACCAGTAATTTTATAATGGATTAACCTTAAGACAAAGATAAGAGAAAAGATAAAAAGGAATAGAAACATAATTAAAATAAGAAAAAAGGTTAAAAGCTTATTTTAGGCCTATTAATAGGTGCCTATAAAAATTATACAAGGAAATAGGGGCAAAATGATAATTATATAAAAATTATAGTATAATGAGAAAATAAATTATTTCCCCTAATATAAAGTTAAATAAAGTTATTAAGGACTTTAGAACAGTTAAAATAGGCCAGAGTTCTAATTTCATGTATATTAAGAAACCTAGTGACATAAGGATAAATTTGACAATTTTAAGACACTAAGAGTCCAAAATTTATTTTTCTAAGTAAGAGAACCAATAAAATAAATAAATTTGTAGATTAAAATAAAAACACAAAATTGATGGACTAGATTAGAGAAAAAATTCAAATTAAGGGCAAAATGGTAAAAAATGTGTCATTTCTAAGCTTTGGGAAGTGTGCACCTAACAAGTCATGTTTGTCTTCATCTTTTCCTCTCCAAAACTAATGCACTAGCAATTGGAAGGAGAAAGAAAGTACACAAAAAATCAAGAAAAAAATGGAGTAAGAAATAGGTAAAAGAGAGAAGAATGGTTTTCATGGTTTTTAGGTAAGTTCTTGATCTTCTTAACTTTTCTCATAGTTGAGACTTTTCTTCATTTCTTCAAGGGCTTTCCGTTGATGTTATTTTTGTCTTGAGAAGATGAATTTAAGAGGTTGGTCATGCTCCATCAAGTGCTCATTTTGGGAAGAAGCTTAAGCGAAGGAAGTAAGGTAACATTCTAGACCATTTTTATGCCATTTAGTATTTTAAATTTTCAGCTTTGTTGAACGCTAAAGAGCTGAAATTTTTTGTTATGATGATGAAAATAGGATATGTTGTTTCCCATGGATATAAGTGTTGATAAGTTGCAAGAACACATGTACACGATGAAACTTTGAATGGGTTTTGTTGGAAGTTTTACATAATAAGTCTTTTGGTGTGTATATGTCTTGGCCAAGGCTAGAAAATGGAATGTTGGAATGCTTTGGATAAATTGAGATATTAAAGACTTAATTTTTCTGAATTAAAAATGGTGTTGAACCAATATAATGCTAAATTTGGCTAAAGTATGCATTTTTTTTTTGAAATTTTGCTCTTGTTTGATGCAAGTAATGGCACTTTGGATGTTTGGATTGAACTTATGGTTGTGTGGCTATCCATATGTGGTTTATTTGGTCTAAGAATGTTATTTGAATTGTATTTTGAAGCTTGAATCAAGAAATTGGAATGATCTTAAGTTTGGTGCAATTTTGTGCTTTGTGGCCAAATAGGGTCAATTTTGGTTACATATGTTAATGATAAAGTTGGACTAAATAGACACTTAAAGTGTTCTCTTGGACTAATATAATGAATTTAGAAAGCTTAAGATACATGAAAACCCTACTAATTGAAAGTCTTAATTTTTTGCTTAAGAAAGGAGAAATTATAAAATATGTGCTAGCAATAAAACTTTATGAATATTGGCCTACTTTAATCATTGAAATGGCATGTCTTAGGCTATGATATGATTAAATATGAAGTCTAGAAAGTTAAAGCATAACCTTAAACTGTGGCATGGAGCCCTTTTTACATGTTAAGCTTAGGTTAAATATGGGATTGAATGGTTAAATGCCTAGTTGCTTATTATGTTACCCAATATAATGTTACTTGGCTATTTAAGTTGATTGGCATTGCTTGAGAGTGTTCGGTCAAGAAGGAGGACCCTTTTGTACATAGGAATTCAAAAGCTTGCTTGACATTGAGTGGTGGCCTTTCAAGGTAGCAATTCTATCCTTCTTTGTGTGCATATTACTTGGCATTGGAATGCCTATATGTGAATGTATATTGTAATTATAAATGTTTTATGACATGAGTTGGCTATATATGTTATGTTTCATCTGCCCTTATGGCTAAGGGTGCATCAACTATGATGTAGTAGGGAATTGAGTATAGTAGGCCTTCCTAAGCCAAGAAAAAGTATGCAAGTTCATGAGATAATGGCCATTAGCTAGTTTATAAGATTGCCAACCCAAGTGCCTTTATGATGATGTTTATGCATGCTTAAATTTCTTTGCTCGAGTGATATTATGTATGTTTGGAATGATTGCTATTGTATTATTTTAGAAATCTTTGTTTAGAATAAGTAAGTCTTGAGATAAGATAGGGTATGGATATGCTATACCAGGGTGCCTTGACAATTGTTATGGAATGAAATGACTTTGTGTTCAAGAATGGAGTATGAAATGGCAGAATGAATAATTCCTTTCAATCCTTCTTTAAACTGAAGGCTATGTGTGGTTTCGGTGTATGAAAATTGTAATATTTCTCTTCCTTTCCCTGTTAAGGCTAAGACTAGGCATCCCTATATGGTTTAGACTTGTTTGGTTCTATTGTACATGGATTTGCCAAGATTAGACATATTTGTGGTGGAAATTTGTTGTTGTGACAATGGAGTTATATTCTTGGAATTGGAATAGTTAATTGTAATTTATTTATGAATGTTAGAATATTTGTAGCACATATGGGATTAGTTGCGATTAAGCCTTCAATTGTCTTTAACTATTATATTTTCTTGTTGAGATGATTTTTTAGGCCATTTGATATAGAATTATTGATTTAATAAGAAAGGTTGAAATTTTTGGTTATCCTCTTGTATACGTTCCTAATGATTTGAATTCTAGGATGATAGTTGTGGAATTTTGGTATCATGAATTTGTTCTTTATTTTGAACTCATAATTTTCTACATTATGGTCCTTTTTTCATGTTTGGCCAAAGGAAGTATGAAAGTTTCATTTGAAACCTACATTTGATCTAGTGTCGTTACTTTGTTTGGAATCCTAATGTATGGTTATGGCACCACCTAGGTGCCATATTGTAGAAAATTATGAGTTCAAAATAAGGAATGGTTTGTGAAGCATGTAAAGTATATAAATTGCAAGTTGAAAAAGGGATGCTTAAGCTATAGCTATATTATTGGAAGAAAAAGTTTCAAAATTTTACCACTTTTTATGACTTGAGTAATGAGCTTTTAATATCTTAGATATGAATTACTTAAGATAATCTTTGTATGTAATAAGATGTGTCAAGTAAGCTAAATTGTGCTCACAATAACTACATCAGAGATAATTATAGGCCATGCAATTATAGGAGTAAGTTGACTTAAGATATCCCTACAAAGTGATAAATATAAAAAGGAGAATATGGTTGAAAAATAGAAGATGGAAGACGTGAAGGAAGGATAAAGCCTATGAATCCTTATGCTAGGCCTATCCTAGGGAACTACTTCAAATACATGATGGAGAGAAAATAAGAGGATAAAGAGATGTATGTAGTCTAGATCAGGAGGATGATGAGTATGAGGATGGTGGCAGCTAGAATTATGTAGTAAGAAGCATGATGCTATTGTTGAAGCAAGAGGATGAAATGCATTATTATTAATCAATTATTTGATGTCACCATCGATAGTGGTAGCTACAAGTAGCAAGAGTATCATGGAGAAAGATGGCACAAAGTTCACTTTGTTAGCATTAAAAGGAAGTTTCCAAACCAAAACTTCTAAAGTGGAAGGACAACCTTTCTATACAATCACACAAACAAGACATAAGATGGAGGTGACATTAAGGGAGTTAAAGGAGATGCATGCCGTGATTGCGAACCAGGATTTAATGGTTGAGGAGGATTAAGGAGTAGCTAAGTAATTAAGCCATTGCTTAAACAATTTAGTAAGGTGATGCTTGAAGACCTACTTGACAGCTTACACCCCATAAGAGAAGTATAATAAGAAAGTTGTGGATTGACATTGCTGGAAATAGGTTTTTGAAGTAGTTGATTAGGTGATGGTGTTCCTATGAAAGGAGAGCTTCCTAACGGGGAGTTACAGGAAGCTGTAGCCAAGAAATATAGGTCATATTTGTGAGAAGGATAAATGACAATGCAAATGTAGTGAACTTGTTGGACTTATCCATTTTGCTCATATGAGAAGTTACTATATCTAGATGCATAGATTAGCTTGGGGTTGAGTTCTTCCCAAGTGGAAGGGACTAATATAAAATGTCTAGAAAATGATTTTTTGGAGCAAGTTGAGTGCCAAAAGCCTAAATGAAAAACTTGTTGCTCATAAATGGGCAATATTAAATTTAAATAGCCATGAGTAATGATCCAGATAGAATTTTAGTAATTATCCTAATTTAATAGAATTTTCTCAATTTTATTATCCTTTTTTGGGTTTAATTACAAGACTTTTCCTTATTTAATTAGAATACCTATTAGAATTGAGCTTTTTCCCCTATATATAAATAAATAGGGATTGCTTTTCTTTTTGGTGCAGTTATTTGAATAATATTTCAGAACTTTCCTCTTAATTTGAGTTTATGTTTTTACTTTTGAGACTTTATTTTGTTTTTCATGCTAGCTTGTTGTGTTAATAATGGTGGACTAAATCAAATCAATAATATAAAAAGAAATACAAGTATGTCAAATAATATATATATATATATATATGTATATATATTTAACATACTTAGATATTTCTTATTCATAGTTGAATTCTTTCACTTATTCTCTTATAGATGGGATTTATATTTCAAATAACTTTTAAACAATCATAAGAAATAAGTACTTCTCTGCGAGGGAATTGGAATTAGCTACGTAGCCACTTCTAATTAAGCATAGTTGTAGAATTGAAGTTTTTGAAATAATTGTTTCTCTAAGGACTAAACTTAAGTACACTTCCTTATTTTGTTCACTATCAGGTTTCTTAATCAAAATATGAGAAATATGTAATTCTCCAATAAAAATATAACAGATGTATAGTTTAATTAGATAATCATAAAGTTGTCTGCAAAAACTGTACGTTTGTTATATTTTAATTGAAAAATTATATACTTGTTTTAATTGGAGAACATAATAATAAGAATATAAGTAATAATATGTAAGTTTTTTCCTTTCTCTGAAGGAATGTATAAGGGTCAATATATGCCAACTGCTAACTTCTCAGCTAGTACAATTTGTACGACTAAACAAAGTTGCTGCACCTTTTTGATCATGATCTTCAACTTGTTGAATGCAATCAGCCTCTCCTTTTACTACTGCCTTGTCTATGTTCAACAAAACTGTTTCGTCACTGCATATTTCAGTCAAAAACCTTAATTAATCATGTTGAAAACAAACATTTTACGTATCATACAAACGAGTAAACTACCAATAATCCCAAAATTGTTGGGGTACAATACTTGAAAATTTTAGTGAGTGTACTAGTTAGCACTTGAAAATAATAAAATCATTGCACGGAAAATTTTCTGCATCTGTGGGTGACTTGATACAAGAATTGACGTTAGCGAACCTAGCCATCGTTAGTTTACTCTTACAACATGCGATAACTTCTATCTCTAACGCATATTTGCATATTAAACTACTTTATAACCTAGGATCACAGTGCCAAAGATGAGGTTCTAACACTTTTTTCCCTTTTGTTAATTTGGTTCTGTTTGGAATTTGAAGTCGAATCTTTCTTGAAACGACCCGTGTCATTAAACCAACACTCATTGGTCCAATACCCTTCTACAAAACTTGAAAATGAAACTTAACAAGACCATGGTTCATTAATACAAAAGAAATTGCGTACTTTGTGTGTCTAACAGATAAACTGAGGAAATCCATTCCTAAATTGATGATGATAAAATCAAGACATAGTGTTAACCGCACACACCTGCGATCTACTAATCCTTGATGCTCAATCCCAAGTTCATTCCTATCAAGCATGGTCGATGACGATTTCAGATCTTGATATAAATCATCGCCAAAACCACTACCGCCGCCATTATTCTGCAATGACAATGATGATAAAGACATAGAATCATGCATGACCCAGGCATTAACATTTTCTTGCATCGGGATAATATTGTCGTAATGATGATTTTCCTGAACCATCATAAGCTCTTGTTGTGGTAATTGTTGTTGAAGGTAATGATAATGTGATGGTGCTGTATTGATAACTTCAGGATGATGATGAGTTTGCGCTCTAAAAATGGCGAGTTGTTGAAGGACAAGCTCGAGTTCTGCTCGGTAGTATTCAATCTGGGATTGAAGCTGTTGGATATACCTGCAACAACCCCCGACTGGGTCTTTGGCTCGCATCTCTGACTCATAGATGATGGTTCGAATGGCTTCGTCCTGGTCGTGTGGCTTGAGGTTTTCGATGATTTTCGTGATGTTTTTGACACCAAATAATTTATGGGCGTTGAGGAACTGTTGTTGGCGATCGTGAGGAAAATAAGGAGCGAGAATGCAGTCAGAATCGCACTTACCGCGTCGGAACTTACAAGCAGCGCAAGCCGGGTTGTTGCTGTTGGTGGTTTTGGTATTTCGTGACATGTTCATTGGGTAGGAGAGAGAGATTTCAGCTGCGTCTCCGGTGGATAAGGCAAGGCAGAAGGAAGAGGATGGAGAGAAATGAAAGCAGAGACAGATAGGTGCACATCATATAATAGGATGGGAGAGATCTTATTTTTAACTGATTCAGTTCCGCGAATTAAATACTTTCATATTTCATTATTTTTTAAATGAAAATGTAAAAATTTGTTTGATCAAAACACTTTATACGGAGATTGTTAAACTCACCCATTCATGAATGTTTCTCTCTCTCTCTCTCTCTCTCTCACTCATGTGTATATATATATATATATGTATATATATGTGTGCGTGTGTATATATATCCCTTTTTGGCCAATCGCTTTGTTCAAATTTTTAATTACATAGACGTGTGTTATTTGGAAACTAGAGGCTAAAAGACGGGAAAAAGAAGAAGCAGCAATATTTATTTAGTTGACATATATATATATATATATGTATATTTCTCTCTGTTTCGAATTTTGCTCTTACAGAACGGAGAAGGGTTTAAACTTATAACCTCTAGTTAGCTCCATAAATTCTCTACTACTAAACCACACTTAGTAACTTGGTAAATTTTTCCCTATTTTTGAATAAAAGAAAGATATACAAAGTTGGGAGAAAAGAGAAATAAATGCCATAATATAGTGAAATATATGACATTTTAAGATTTGGATCCCATAGGGTTACTACACAAGATGCAGCAAGTGAGAAAAATGAAAATGGCTTCTCCTTTACCGTCACATGGTGACTGCACAAGTTGTAGTTAAGCCAAATTTGTGATACGTTTCCTTTTTTTTTTTTTTTTCTGTAGAGAAACAACAATTTTTAATTGGAGGGCAAAAAGTTTTTGTCTTTGGGCTTTTAAAATAATTTTAAAAATTTAAAGTCCTTTATAATAAATATTTTCAATTTAGAATTTAAAAATGTTATTTTTTCCCAAAAAAAAAGATAACTATAAAGATTTATTTTTTGAATGGTAATATAGAAGAATGTGAGAGAAAATTGGGTAAACTGTGAAAGGGCTAACAAGTTTTAGTATAGAGTATAATTTTTCTTTATAAATAAAATTTTTTTGTCTCGCTACGGAAAATGCACATATCACAATTTTGGTTTGATTGCGGAGAATCTGTATTTCTGTTTTTCTCCCTTTTACTGCATTCACCTTCTCCCTTTTTCCCCTTTTTCTGTATCCTGTGCAATAATTACAAGGGATCTAATCCTGATATTTTAATAACATATATAGTTATAACTTCTAGCAAACTAATCCATTTAAAGAAAGTTTCTTTCAAAGATAAGGAACAATAAAATCTCCATTCAGTTATGTAATTCAATCTGTGATTTCAAATAATTTTTTTTTATGATATTGGGTGTGTTGGATCTTTCAAATTGTTCAAGTTTTTATTCTTGAAAAAATTTCTTAAAGTTTATTCATTTGCAATTTTTTTAATATTTAAAAAACATGTTCTGTTATATGAAGTTAAGAATTTGTTCATTTTGTTTTTAAATCAAATTGAGTTAAATGGAATTTTGACTTTTTTTCTGGTTTGGATAGTAAATGAGGAATTACTAACGAGTGTTTACTTTCTCTCAAAATTACAAAAATGCCCCAAAACCATTATGTGGAAACCATTAGGTGGAAATATGCAATGTAAGAATCAAACCCTAATTCTCTATTGCTACCTCTCATTACAATGGTAGGCTAATATTCCACCATCAAAAGTTTATCAGATAAAAATGTGAATGATGCATCGCAAGCACAGTGGCAGTGCAATCTATTGAGTTGTCATGAATCATCAGCCTAGGCTCGCTTCTAAAACCTTGTTTTAGACATCTTTTCTTTTTCAACCTATTTTAAAAATATATTTCTCATAAACTCTATCAGACAAATTTTTGGTTATGTTTTTTATTTTCAAAAAAATGAAGACAAGAAAAAAAAACTTAGTTTCTTTTGAATTTGAATTTAAGAATAAAAATAAATCAATATTTATGTATTTATAAGTGCAAAAACTGCATGGCATGGTCAACCACTACATACAGCCAATAAAACTTGTTAGGAGAAGTCACATTGGCTAGCATTTGAATGCTTAGGATCTTTTTCTTTTTTTTAAAGAAATTAACATTCTTAGTTTCTAGTCTTATTAGACCCATATTTAAAAAATGAGTTGGATCCACAAATTATAGTAGGTTATGCATGTATTTTTATTTTTATTTTCAAAATTTACATGATAAATTTCTCTACAAACTGCAAAAGATCAATACCAATATCATTGGCTACTAAAAGTTTTAGAGTGCCGTGATATACTAATCATCAAATCCATACTACTACTCTCTTTCTCTTTCTTACTGCTTTAGTGCCTTCTCCCTTTTTCTCTCTTATTGCATCCCATGTAATGAAAACAAGCGTATAGTCCTGATATTTTAATAGCATATACAGTTATAACTTCTAAAAAATTAAAGTAAAAAACCATTTAAAGAAAGTTTTCTTTAAAATATAAGGAACAATAAGATCTCCATTCAGTTATGTATTAATTCTATCTCTAATTTAAAATATTTTTTTCAAGATATTAGGTGTGTTTGGTTTTCCAAAACGTTTTTAACTTTGATTCTTGGAAAAATTTTCTTAAAATATATTCATTTGAAAAATTTTAATATCTAAAATATATATATGTTAGTTACATGAAATTAAAAATCTGTTCACTTTTTGTTTTAAATCAAATTGACATAAATGACCATAAATTTTGCTTGAGTTTTGGTTTGTCCAGTACATGATGGGGTTCATGTGGCATAACTAATGAGAGTGTTTACTTTCTTTCAAAACGACAAAAATGCCCCAACCATTAAGTTGAAACATTCCTTGCTAGTATTAGGTAATTTGCATGCCCAGCCTTCATTGATGGGATAGTTAATTCTCAGGCTTTTCTTTTTACGGTTGGTTTGGGTCATAGAATTGTTAGTAATGGAATTGTAAAAGGAATACTAAAATGAAAGGAATTATGTAATTTAAGGGTGGTATGGTATTGAAAGAAAATGAAATGCATTTCCTTGTATACATTTAGTTGGATAAAAAATTGACGAAATATAAAGCAAAGTTAATAAAATGATCAAAATGCCAAAAATAAATAAATAAATAAAAGAGTTTCAAAACAAATTTAAAAAATGTGCATTTCATTTGTCAAAGAATCATCAAAATGCAAGGGCACAGGCTATCATTTCATTGATGTTCATCCTCTGCAAATTTAGTTGAAGTCCTCGGTGGCCAATGATAGATTCAGTAGTCGAAGTCCTCTACAGATTCTGCCAATGTTCTTGCTCTGCAGATTCAGTCAAAGTCACAGGAGACAAGCACTTCTGAACCTTTGACATCAACGGCCAATGGCAGCCCTTGCAACTAGCGATTGGGTTGGAATGGGACCGAAACACTGGAGCGATTCTCTCAGCAGTGGAGGACACCTTTTTGGCTCTAAAGAGGAGGTGAGGAAGGGGCTCGAGAACACAGGCAAAAACAATGGTAGAAATGACTTTTGGTCATTTTGAAAACAATGCTTGTGGTTTTCGAGGGCTACAAGGGATCGAATGCGGAATGCCTTTCTCATGAACATTCCCAAAATCTAGTGAAATTAATTAGCAAACCAAACATCTTATGCCAATGGACTCCCTTTCACTTTCCATTTCTGAGACACAACCAAACTACTGTTAGAATTAAACCCTAACTCTCTATTATCACCTTTTACTACCATAGTAGGCTACTGTTAAACGTACTATTCAAAGTTTATCAGGCAAAAATTTGAATGATGCATTGTAGGCATAGTAACAATGCAATCTATCGAGTTATCATAAATCATCAAAGCATCAGGCATAGCTTGCTTCTAAAAACTTGTTCTAGACATCTTTTGTTTTCAATCTATTTTAAAAATGTTTTTAGAAAATATTTTTCTCATAAGCTATATTAGACACATTTTCGTTTATGTTCTTTTATCTTCAATAAAAATGAAAACAAGAAAGAAAAAATCAAACAAACTCTTAATTTACTTTGAATTTGAATTTAAGAATATAAAAGCAAATCAATATATGTGTATGTGTTAACTCTCAATAATTCATGTTATTTTGCATATTTTCTTTTGATAAATATGTGTTTAATCCTCTATTTATGTGGTAAATAATACTACTTGTAGGAAGAATACATATGGTTAGGTTAAATACCTCTATACTTAGTTTTTACTGTTGGGCATCTCAAGTGATGCTCATGCTATTAGCCAGGAACCCCTCATATATATAGCCACTTGAAAAATTAAACTTCCATTAATAGTTTTAATTTCTCATAACAATCTATAATGCTAGCATATGCAAACCACCCATTCAATGGAGAAATTGCCATGGAGGTTACTGTTGACATTTAGGACCATTAAATCCAACAATTTATAAGTGATGCCTCAGGGTACTAAAGTAATTTTCCTTAAGGTGACTAATGACAAATAGTGAGGCATATAGACTCGACTAATGTAGTACTTGGTGTCAATTGGCCATGCTGGTGTGAAAATGATAGTAAAATATGAAAGACAAAATTAAATAAGTGAAAATATAAGGACTAAATTAAAAAAGAAATTAATGTTTAGGAACCAAATTATAATTTCACAAGTCTACATTAACTTTGACTTGTGCTATATAAACAATTGGTTAACCAACTCAATATGAATTTGATGGCATTATGACAAAAACTAACATTGAAAACTTTTCGAAACAATAAAAAAAATGTAATAATTTGTTTTAAAAAAGTATAGAAACTAAATTAAAAATTCAATCAAAATATGAATATCAAATATTTAATTCGTTCATTTGTAAACCACAGATGATGTGGTAATTTGAGTTTATGTTAAACTAGGGAAGAAAATATCCTTGTTAAAGAAACCAATGCTCTTCGTTGGATTTCAACCCCAAAGCATTACACACACCTTGTCACCAATCAACTATGTTATTCTGGGGCGTAAAGCGCTGGCCGTCACACCCGTCCACAACCTTTGGTCACACTCCTTCCGTTCCCACTCAAGATTTTCTTCATTTTCTATCTCCACTTTCTATATTTTCTCTCGCAAATAGTCTTTTTATTTTTGTTTCAAAACTTGTGAACAAATCGCAATCCACTGAAATCACTATGTGAAAGACGAATTAGGTAAGCGATGTTCATATATATATATATATATATATATATATATGATTATTAAGCAGTGGCCTTCACTGACCCAGAAAAAAAGAAAAAAGAAATCCTGACCAAAGAATGAGATTATCCATTTAATCTACTCGTAAGAGTTCAACATTAAATCCAAAACTAGCATGTCATTATGGGACAAGAGATCTTTTTTTTTTTTTCTTTTGGGGCTAACGATAGAGTTCAATAGCCTCGGTCCCATGCAGAAGTGATAATCTTTGAATTAATTCCAATACCAAAAGCAGTACTAGCTAGTGAAAAAAAAAAAAAAAACTAACTCAAATGGATCACAAAGCCTGACCATTGATTAAAACCTGCCCTGACTCATTTGGTGAATATTTCATCCTAAATATCAAAGGCCGAAAAATGTCAATAACTTGAAGATACTCTGGCCAATTTTTACGTCATATTAAGAGCTCACAATTTACAATTTAGAACTAAACTAGTCTTGACGGCTTCTTTGGCTTTCCTTAGAAGTCAGAAGTTTATCGAGCCCATCTACAATAAGATCTGTAATATGTCATAAAAAGTTAACAAACCTTCATATTATATGGAAGAAATCAATATTCAAGAAAGAAACTAGGCTTTTATGATGTTAAATTTGGAGAATTGAGGCTCCCAGTTGCCACTAAATTTCCTGCAACCTCTTTGTCAACACTTTTTGAAAATTTTTTCCCTTCAGAACCAAGCCGATGATTATCTTCAGTCAGTAGTCTAGCAACTATAATATTCAGATGAATACTAATGCTAGAAAGCTCTACGTTACATGTGGTTTGAAATTAAATAAAGAAACTTGCAAGAAACCGACAACTTTCTTTCTTACTTTCTATTTGTGATTGATGAAGTGATGAAATCAGCTGAGAAAAGAAAAAAACAAAAAACAAAAAGGAAAAGAAGCATATTGTTCAATTAACTAGAAGATATAAAAGCAAAAACAATATCTCAATTTTATCTCAAACAAAATTAAAGCGAATAGATTATTGAAACTTGCTTGTTGTCATGCCACTCAAATATGCTTATGTGATTTGCTCTATGAAAAACATTCTAGGCATAGAAAAATTTAAATTAGCTCTATTTTAATAATATTATTTATATTTTGAATTTTTTATTTAGTTAGTTTGTTATTAGATATCTTTTTGTTAGGATTTGATATTTTAATTATCTTTTATTAAGATTAGAATTTAATATTATCTTTATTTTAAATTCTTGAGCTTGTGCTCTACATAAAATAGTTTCTGATTGATTATTAATAAAATTATCTAGATTTGTCAGCTATCTCTATTCCTCCTTTCTTCTCTTTCCCTCTTATTTCTCCCTCCATGTCTCCCTTTATTCTGCATCTCCTTCTATCTCCTCCTTTCTCTCCTCTCCTTTTTTATCTTTTATTTTTACTTGTTTTACATCAATTTTGGTATTAAAGGAAGGTTGCAATTCTGATCCACATCTCCTACTGCCTTATAACCACCTAAAAATCATTGAAAACTTTGCTAAAAATCTAAATCCACCATTATCTTACACCAAATCTCACGCTCTCGACCACCAAAACAAGCAACTCACCACACCATCAAAACTAGAAGGAGAAAATAGGCTAGATTATCTATCATAACCCAAGAACTATAATAGTTGTATAACAAAATTTGAATAATTAATTAATTAATTAATTTTTGGGCCAAAAATATCTATGGTAATGTGGGCTTTAAAAACAAATAAATAAATAAATATAACAATAATTAGAAGATAAGGAATAAGAAAGAATTCATTCATATATTTATTAAACCCAACTAAGTAAATTGCAAAGCTTACTAAAGACTTAGGATATAAAGAATTAGGATAAGAATAAATAAATGAATAATACTTAAATTAAATAAATCAAACGAAGCATTAGTTTTTTTTTTCTTAAGAGAATATATATAAGTCTTTTCTTCTCCTCTGTGTTGGACTATTGTTTTAGGGACCAAATGAAACTTTCAAATGTTTTCCTCTAGCCCTTGCACCTTTCCAATTTGCCAATTAGCCCCTCAAGATCTTTTCCTATCATTGCACACAATTCTCCCTATAGTCAAATTAGGTGGGAATAGTTTAAAGCTCTTCTTCTCTCTCATTTAGGCTTTTAACATCTTCCTCTCTCCATTCTTGCTATCGTGGCTGTTATGCATCTTCTTCCATTTTGTGTCTTCAAGTTGCTACACTAGTCTTAGTTGCCCAATTTGTTTGTTCATCTAGTGGAATGAGAGAGCTCCTCAAGCACCACTTCTTTCTCCCTCATTTTTCCTTTGTTTATCTAGATTTCTTTTTCCAGCTTCTTAAGGGTTACCTATAGCTTCACTATAGTAAGGTGTTCATCTAAATTTGTGGGTTGTTGGCTATTTTAGTAGCTCTTCCTTCTTCCCTTTATTGCAACACTAGTAATACAAGTGGTAACATCTCTTCCCTTCAATTTATTCGACCTTTTGTTTTGATTTTACCATCCTTGATGTCTTAAATTTTCTGATAACTCTACTCTATGTTTTAAATTATAATTGCGGTTATGTTGCGATTGTGGTTGCGGGTGTTACAGATAGTATAAGAAAAATTGCGGGCATTGTGGTCGATTGATGCAGATGTGGCCCACACCACAATAACAATATGATGGCTGCATCACATGATATAAACCGTAATTTAAAACCATGCTCTACTCCATGCTCTTGTGATTTTCCTTTATTTTGCTCCTACTCTCCCTCAGCATCAATGTTGATTTGCTTTTCCCTTTTGCTATACAACATTAAGCACTGGACCATGAGACTTAGTGAAGCTCTTTTTGGGCTTTATTGCAGTTGGGTTGTGGGAGCAATTTAAGAGCCTTAGCAATTTCCTCAAACTTGGTAAAACTATTTTTTTTCCTTTTTCATTTATTGCTACCCTAACTTAGTGTTCTTAGAAATTTTAATTGTTTTTCTTTTAAATCACATAAGTCTTTTAAGCTCAAATATTGGAAAATTATGTCTTTGTAGGTCAGTATCCTAAAGGGTAGGAAAGTAAAATGTTTAGTTGTGACAAACCCTTCAATATAGTCTCCTAAGGTAAGCTTTTAGCTTTATATACTTTTATGAAGAAGAAATGAAGGCAGGTTAATAGTAAGGATGGAAATTTATGCATAGTACATTAATATAAATTGATTGTTAAGAGAGAGATTAATTGGGCACTAAGTCAATTATATTTGCTTGGGTACTAATAGGTCTAATACTTGAAATAAGAATTCAGATAAAAGGCAAACTAAATAAAGTAAATTAAATATTAAGCCAGGGCTAACATTAAGATTGGAAATTAACAAGAAAGTAAAGCAATCATGACTAAGTGGGGTCATAAACTAGGATGAGATGCCTATTAACTTTATTCAATAATCTTGACATCTTAGGGTTAATTTTACATCCTTTAAAGGGGTAACAAAGTTAACTACTAGTTTAAATTTATAATGACAGGAAGTAAATTAAGCTAAGTAACAAGAGTAATTAATAAAAGAAAAGTACATTTTGATTAAGATAACTAACAAGATAAAATGGTAAGGGGAATTTAACCTTAATCTATAGAATTATATAGATAAATCAAATAATGAAGTAAATAAATAATTATAGCAAGTGTAGTAAATTTTTTAAGAACAAGACATATCATATTTGAATTTACAAATTTTAGTAGGTCATGTAAGATAATTTCCATTGTGAAATCTTAGGTAACTTGTTTAACAGTTTAAGTTGATGTTGATACTAAAAAGGGAGATGGCAATTTCAATTGGGGGTTTATATGGAAAAAATTTTCATTTAATTAAAAAATAGTTTGACAGAGCATAATGTTAAGGAGTAGAAGTAACTAAGTAGGAAATAAACCAAATTAGAATGTGAAGTAACTAGGTGTTAAAGAGTATGAGAGGAGAATTAATTAGGCTAGGCAAATATAACAAACTACATTAGAAGGTAATAAGTTAAAATTTATTTTAGCACTTCAATGAATTGTTATGATGGTGTCTAGGAAACCATTTGGATCCTTCCACTGAAAAGAGATGACGATGGTTCAATGATGGAGGACTGATAATCATTTGGCAATTATTGTGAGTAGATTATAAAGTATGATGCATTTTTAATTTTCTTTCCATTTTTATTACCTCTATTTTTTTGTCTGTATTTTGCAAGTCTATTGGAATGGGCATTCATGTTTATATAGTACTTTGATATTAAATCTTCTAGATTATGATATGCAATGTGTTATGTTATTTGAATGACTGTGAAATGGTATACGGATCTAAAGTGTTATTTTTCAAAATTTAAAAGGTGATAAGTTTGCCTTAAATGTTTTTGTCATATCACTCAAGTGTTCTATGCCTATGAAATGTAGATATTCAATTATGGAATCATATTATGGAATAAATTATCTGGAAGATTTTGGTATATGAACTCCGTTCATTATATGATATTATATATACATATATGTGAACACCATATTTTGTTTGGGTCGTTTTCTCACTTTGTTTATTATCAAAAGGCAGTCAAATCATCCTAAACAAAATACGTGTTCTTATCTTTACTTGTTCCTTATGCAAAATATAAAAATTACATTTTTAATTTTCTTGCCCAAGAAACAAGTAAAGAGGGGCAACTGTGAACACCGTATTTTGTCCGAGCATAACAAAAATCAAAATAGCAAAAATATGGAAAAAGAACCCAAAGCCACTGAGAAAAATTAACAAAAAAGTCGATTAAAATTTTCTGTTAAAAATAAAAATATATATAAAAAATCAAATCAAAAAAATCAAAATAAAAAATATAGAAGAAAAATAAAAATCAAGAAAGAAAAAAAGAAGCGAAAAGAACAAATACAAAAATTTTGAAAAAGAAAATTGGGCCAACCTAGCCTGAAAAATTCCATACCTTAAGCCCATCAAGTACCAAAAAAAGGAAAACAAACAAAAACAAACAAACAAAAAAAACAAGCAATTTCTAAAGTTTAAACGAGAACTAGCCCAAATTTAAAAGAAGCCCATAGTACAACTTTTTAAATCTGGCCTATTAACCCTAAGACCACAAGGAAAAGCAGGGACCTTATTTTTTTTAAAAAAAATTTGGGAAAGGGCAAAACACAGGAACCCTGCGTTTTGACCCAGCCCCCTTCAGCGTATCACGTCCTCTGCCATTAGCAGAAAGGAGAGCGCAAAAAAGGGATAGGACAGAGGGGTAAAGACCAGCAATTTCGCTCAGAGAAACATGAGAATGGCAAGATCTCCCAGCAGGTTTCAAAAAGCATTAGGGTAGAAAGTCAACAGGAGGCCCGAGGAGCTGACTTTCTTCTCCTATCCCCTTCATCGTCAAAGGCCGAGGGGAGGAAAAGCCAAAATGGAAGGAGACATCGATCGAGATTCAAAAAAATGGAAAAAAGGTCCTGACTCAGACTGGGGAAGCAAGGATTCTTGTATAAAAGAGGGGTTTTCTTCGGATTGGAGAGGGGACAAGAATCAAAGAGAGAGGGACTGGATTAAAAAAATCGAGGAGCAGAGGAGAGAGACTGAAAAAACTAAGAAACAGAGGGGGAGAGATTGGATCAGAGAACGCGAGAGAGAACAGGGATTCAAATAAAAAGGGAAAGCGAAGGAGAGACTGGGAATTTTTTTTCTGATTCGAGTGGAAGCAAGACGAACCAGGGCAGAGGAATTGGAGGATTGGGGCAAGAGAAAATGAGTCCAGAATTCGAAAGCTCACAAAGGTATTTTGTAAATTTCTGCCAAAAATTTCGTGTGTTGGCTGTTAGGGAGGCTGTGTCTCAAAATCGTTTGGTCCACTGGGTTTATTTGCTCTTTTATTTCTATGTGAGTATACTGCCTTAAGCCTGTAACCCAATCTTTTTCTGATTAGTAAGTAATTATATCTAGAACTTCTGTTGCTTGAAAATTTTGAGGCTGAGATATATAATGTGCCGCTATTTCGATGCATTATATGTATGATTGGGTGGTTCATTTCATGGTTTGATCTTATTTTCAATCTCCCGTTGCGTTGAATGTTGAATGAGAATGAATCCTGTCACTGAAAAGAGCCCATTTCAGATTTCATTAATTCTAGGCCCCAGCTGAGGTTGATATGGTTTCTGATTCGTTTGCTAAGTAGTTGACTTTCTCTATGCTGGTTGCTATATGGGTAGCTCTGTACAGATCTTGGCTCCATCTTGGTTTGAACGTTTGATTCTGGTCGAGATTCGTTGTGGCCCCATAGTCCAGCCCGACGTTTAGTTAACAATGTTTAGTTAACAAGAAAAAGAAAAAGAAAGTTCTTATCATGCATACTTTATGAAAATAACGAGAGGCTAAGAAATAAAAAAGGTGGGAAGGAAATTCAATCAAGAAATAAAATCAAAAAAATTATTTCCAGAAAGTTATAAAGGGAATAACAAAATTAAAAAAAAAACCTTTTTATTTAAGAAAAATCTTATTCCAAAATCGACAATGAAAAGGTAGGTAAGCAAATGTAAACTGGTGCCTCTGGATCTCTTTAGTGGGTAATTTGTAAATAATATCCAAAATGATGCAGAGGTATTACCTGCGCTTAAGCATACATAACACAAATATTTGGGTGTCGACATTGCTATTGTCTTTATTTTTGGTTTCGCTTCATTTCATTTTTTTTTTTGAATTGTCGTGTGGGACTTCTTGTCCCCTCAGACACCTATGAATCAACTCAAGGGTATGTGTGGCAATAAGCCTCCTTAACCATTATTGAGGTTTATAGTTATGTTTTAATAAATTTTGAATGTTAATAGCCTACACAAACGGGTCTTGATTCCAAACAAAAGGATACAACAAAATAAGCAAAAATTTGTAAAGAAAAATAAGAAAAACCTTTTTTTTTTGTGTTTTGTTGTTTTGTTTTGTTTTCAACTCATAAAAGCACAAAAATAAAAAAAAACAAAAAACAAAAAGGCAACAAAAGAAAAAAATGAAGAAAATAATAACACCAATGACCAACGAACCCTAAAAAATAAATAATGAATAATGAAAAGGGTATGTTTCAAAACTTTAGAAGAGATAAAAAAAAAAGTGATCTTAATTCTTTAGCAGATTTTGTCAAAAAGAATTTTTAGTGATCCTCATAAAAAAAAAATTCAAGAACAAGAATCAAATCTGATAAAAGAGTAAAAAAAAAGGGGTAAGAAAAGAGTGAAAAAAAAAAAAACAGAAATAAAGACCAAAAAAAGAGATAAAAATAGAACACAAAATGAGAATTAGCCAAAAAGAAAAAAATAGAAAAAAGACAAAAAAAAGATAATAATAACCAAAATGAAAAAGAAGTGAAAAATAGAAAACAAAAAAAAACAAAAAAAAACAAAAAAATATAAATAAAAAGAAAGAAAAAACAAGAATAAAACAATAACAAAAATTAAAAAAAAAAAAGAAAGAAGAAAAACAAAATAAAACAAAAAAGGGTAATAATAAAAAAACAAAAAAACAAAAACAATGAAACGAAAATGAATGAAAAGTAAAAAGCAAGAGAGAGAAAGAGAAAATCAGAAATGCAAGAAAAATTAAATTAAATTTTCCTTTAACAAATTAAAACACATCAATACTCGTTTTATTCGTTAAAGGAAAAAGTGATTTATTTTTCTTCATCTTTTCGAAAAAAAACAACACCCAAATGAAAAAAATTAAATTAAAAATTAGAAAAACAAAGAACAAAAAAAAAACAACAAAAACAAGAAAAAAGAAATTAAAAAAACAAACAAAACATAAAACAAAAAAAAAACAACCAACAAATATGATCTCCATTCGAACTACGTGGACTTTGATCCCTCTGAAAGGGGTACGTAGGCCCTAGGCTTTCATCCTAAGTCAAGTTCGCCTTTGTAAATAAAATTTTCTTTTTAATTTTTACTTTCTTGATTGTTTTTTAATTTTATTTTGCTTTTCTAATTGTGTTTATTTGATTTCTTTCTTCCTTTTTATTTGTAATTTTATTTTCTTTCTACTTCTTATCTTGCATATGCTTTGTTAGGGAGAACCAAAATAAATTAAAAGCCATATTGATTCTGCACGACTAATTTAGGGTAATCATTTTAGTAACGGGTGTTGTGGGATGCCTAACACCTTTCCCACTCACAATCGACTCCCGAACTCATATTTGATTCGCAGACCATTTCCGTTTTTCTTATAAAAAGGTTTTTCCAAAGTTTTACCTTAAAAAAAATTAAAACTTTGGTGGCGACTCTACTACTTATTTTTAATTTTGATTTCAATTTTCGTTTTCTTTAGAAATTAAATCAAATTTTCTTTTCAAAAATAATTTCTTTTAAAGCATCGCGCAGTCGCATTTTCAGGTGTGACAGTATGGCTATTCCACTAGAGATAGTTTGAGAGTCAAGCCCAATTTTAAGTTAGTTGTGCAGAGTACTATGACTTTTTATTTTGATTCTCCTTTTGTTTATTGTTTGCCTCACATGTTAGGGTAGATGATGCACCTTTCACGTGCCTGCTTTATCTGTTTTATTCCATTGATGGTATATATGACATGTGTTAGAGTTAGATAACATGCGGAATAAGACCTTAGGGTAGACAACCATATCTCTACATCTTATTTTCTTACTTGTATCTGTATATATATTCCTCCTCCAATTGTTCTATTAATCGGCCTAGCAGATGAGGGTTGGTAGTCCATAAGATAAAAAGGTGAATGCTCTCCTCACACACATCACTGAAACACAAATAACTCACACACATTATGGGCCCTATACCCGAGTCTGAGTACTCCCTAGGTTAGTCGAGGTTTATATTGATTTCCCTGTGAAGCCTTGTGCTTCCTGAGACTATCATGAAGACCTCACTTAAATTGTGCCTTAATATATGGGTTTGACATGTGTAGGATCTTTTTCCTCTCAAGGTCAAATTTATATAGTGAGATCTTCACCTCGTGGTGGGGGCAATTTAGGGACCGTATTTAAGAGTCATAGATCTATCATGGAAATCTGCACTGATAGTCGAGCTATAGATGCCTCCTAAATAGTTAGAGTCAGGCTTCCGTGACCACAACCTAGGATCTATCCATATTAGGACAAAGGAGGACACTTTTAATTATTTGTTCGTCACGTCCATGCATCCAATGATATCCATAGGAAAAGTGACACATCGTCACTGTTTACTGGAGTAGTTAATGGGTTGTCATGGCACAATTAGACGGGCATTAACTATGACAAAAGTCTGCATTAGTCAAACTAACCCCTGCCTGACGGGTCTTCGACCCTGAAGAGGCCATAACCATATTCCTTATAGTCCCTCAAAAGGGGAATCTTTCAGCATGCATTTATTTTCTTTATACATTCAAAAAGGGGATAAGATAAAATAATAAATAATGCACAATCCGTTAAAAAAAAATCTCTACCCTATAAAACAACAAACTTCTAATAGAAATGAGTGTTTTCAGAATTTTGAAAATTATAAAACCCATAAGTTTTGCATCGTCAATGAATTGGTGTGATGTCTTAGTTAGAGATTGGAACCTTTTTAAGACATCAAGCGTGTAGAAAAACATATTTCTCTCGATTTAACTGTTGACTCTTCTCTTCCATAGAGTAATAGACTCCTCAAGAAAGGGTACACAGTTTTTTTATTATTTCCCATACTGAGGCATTATATCCAACATCATAGTGTGAATGTTAGTGGATCGTTATAATAGCTTGTTGAACATATCAGTGTCAATTACGTAGGAAGTTATTCCTTCTTAAATTGATCCTAATACCCGCATCCTCTATGGAATAATAAACTCCTTGAGGATTGGGTAAAGTTGTCAAGCTAGCAATTATGATACACTAACTAATAAGCTTTGTTATTTTGAAACAGCGAACAGTTATATGTACTGACTGGTATAATGGAGGTAATGGAACTTTTGGGCAATAGACGATATCTGAGTTCAAGATAAACTAGCCTAATTGCAACTGGCATATATGTTACTTGTATATTGTTGCATTAATAATGTCACAAATTAATTTCCATTAACTTAAATCCTTTAAATCTTATATATACCCATTATGTCACACCTCTTTCTATTTAAATTTTACAAATTTGAATATTTAAAAAAAAATTCACATCTTTCCATATTTAAAGTTTTTGTTATTATTATTATTATTATTATTTAGAAAAAATATATCTCATTCATCACTTTACTATCATACTTTATTCTCTACTCATTGAGTATTACAACTCATTCCTTTATTTATGTTTTTACAAATAAGGAAATTGTGTCCAATGCTTTAATTTAGGAGAGTTGTTAATGAAGAGTCAGCAGTTGGTTTGTCCATTATTATTTTATTATTATCTTTGTATGTATATATTTATATATTAGAGTTCGTTCCATAGACTACAAATAGGATTCTCGCCTTGTTTGTTGTATTTTGTCTTTGATTGAAAAATAAGAGTTAAGTTCTCTTTTGTTAATTTGATTGGTTGATTATTGCAGACAATCTGAGATATCTTCTTTACAAAAGGAATTGCACCAAATTGGCTTCAACTTACTAAGTCTAAAATATTGCTATAATATTCAAATGCGATTAGAGTTTAATAGAAGAGGAAGAAAGAGAATTCATTTAAAATGTACTATTATATTAAAGTATTAGCTTATCCCTTACCTTTTATTGAGTTTAATTGGTACAATGAGGAAATGAGATTTCTTATGTTTAATTAGGCTTACAGATGTGAGATCATCTTATACTCTATGCTAGTCACATCGTTGTTTGAGACATGACATTATGAAAACTCGTCACTAACAATCATCACACATGCCAGCAAAGTCTTCTGCACGTAGGCCTCAAAACTCGTCACTAACAATCATCACAAATGTGCAGAGCGCACTAGATGCTAAAGCTTCATTTTTCTCCAATCTTTTTTTATCTACTTTCAGCTAAGTTTGCAAAAACACTTCATTTAGTAGTATTAAGGGGTAATATTGCTATCTTTTGACTTTTAAAATTGCTATAGTAAGGTATTTATATTCTTGTTGAGACTCATGACTAATTACCTTGATTGAGGTTATTCTAAAAGTATCATTTCTATGATTGTTTGTTGTCCTTTACCTATAAAATTGCATAACCATTTGTTTCTTTTAACCTAACAAAAAAAAGGCCATTTGTTTCTTTAGACTTGAGCAAAAAAAAAAAATTGTTTCTTTCGACCTAACTTAGAAAAATTAAAAAAAAAATTCTTTATTATTATTTTTTTTGCTAGGTGTTTATTTGTATCGATTTAAATTGTTTGTTGTTTTTTTTTTCCAACTTAGCATTGCATTTGTATTCCCTTGCATGATCATCCATCCCTTATGTTCCCTTGCATGACCATTTGAGATTTATATGATAAACAACATTTGTTTTAGCAAGAACTCATTGTTTTAAAATCCACCATGGAACAAAATACCCAAATTATCCAAACTAACTTGGATAATATCAAGGAGGATTCAACTCAACGTATTAAAGAATTTATAAAATTCATTAGCTTATTAGGTAAACAAATTAATGGTAAAACTCAGAAAGGGTTAGTTAGGACTCTTAGAGAGGAAAATGTGTCAACCTATAACCCACTTATGGCTCTACCAATGGATTCCAATGATAATCAATAGTTTTCCATAGGACCTAGTGCTAGGAATGCAAAAGTAATTCCTCATAGATCCTTTAATCAACAATATAAGCTAATAGGAGGCCATTGGGATTATTAAGATTTTATGGGCCACTACCCTTGGTAAGTATAGGATAGCCCATGGGAATATCAAAGATGGGTTTTGGGCATGACCATGATTAGCCAAGTGATATCACTAAGAGGGTTAAGATCAAAGCCCCTGAGAATGATGATAAATTAGATCTTGATATTTTTTTAGATTGGTTGGCTAGCATCAAAGATTACTTTGAGTGGTATGACATGATTGATGTTTAGTACATTCATTTTGAAAAAATTAAGCTTATAAGGTCTACCAAGAAGTATTAGTGTACTGTTCAAAAAAACCAAGAGTGCCTAACTCAATCTCAAATAGAGGTTTGGGCTAAAATGAAAATGAAGTAAAAAAAAAATTTTTTTGCCCACTTATTATAAGAGTCAATTAATAAACTAATTGCTTAACCTTATACAAACTTCTAGTGTTTCTAACTATATGGCTCGTTTAAATAAACTTGTGCTTAGATGTGACATAAAATAAGAATAATGAGTGAGGTCACTAGATTTATTAATGGCTTTAAGATAGATATCTAAAGGGAGCTTAAGTCAAGCTTCCCTAAAACTCTCAAAGAAGCTTATGATATGGCTCTTAAGGTGGAATCTCTATTTAGGTACCCATCTACTAGACATTTCACGACCTAAGGCATAAAATTATGGAAGACTCACAGCTTTATTCCTACCATTCGTTCTATAGGAGTGTCATAATCTAAGACTAATTCTATGCTTCCTTCAAGTCAAATTTTTTATCTTAAGAATAATTTCACCAAGATAGTCAATCCATAGGCTCTCATTCCCATTCTAGTGGTTCCACCATGGGGTGTTTTTATTATCACTTTAAGGGCCATATTGCATCAGGGTGTCCATATCTTACTTTGTTTCTTAACCACCAACCTAATGATTTAAAAGATATAGGCAATGTAGACATAATAGTAAAACCTCTTGAACATCCTTATGATGGTTTTAACTAAGAGTTTAGACACCTTGGTGTCATGAGATGCATTATACTATCCTAAGCTAATCATTAATAAAGGACCAATATTTTTCACATATTTATGAATTGTGAAGACAAGTTATGTAACTAGTCATTGATGGAGCTGGTATATGAAACATAGTCTCTACATTAGGAGTTACTAGACTTGGCTTTAAACTAGAACCTCACCCTACACTATACCTTTTCACATTGCCTAGGAAGATAAAGCATCTTTACGTACCACTCATAATGTTGTGTTCCTTACCAATTAGGTGACTAAAAGAAGAGGTTCTTTGTGATTTCATTCCTGTGGATGTTGTTGTTGATCATATCATGTTAAGATGACAGTCACTTTATGATCATGATGTCACTAGTTATGGTAAGGAAAACACCTATGTATTTAAAAATAAGGGGAAAAATCCTATTATGTCCTGCTAAACTTGAATATAAGCATAAGAACCCTATTGAGTCTAAAAGCTAAAAGACTAAGAATTGTATCATTTACCTCTTAACCCACAAAAAATTTGAAAATGAAAGCAAATAGGTTAATATAATGCTTGCCTTAATTCCTAAAGCTTAATTTAAGGTCAATTCTATAGTTAGTAATGATATGCCTAGCAAAATAACCTAACTTCTAGCAGAATTCTAGGATATTTCCCCATATAAGACTATAGCCCCAGTTGAGGATAAATTTTATTAGCCTTCTTTAAAATATGATGTTGCTTGAATTTTGTCACACTGTCATACATGTCAAATTTATGAGGTAAAGAAACAAAATATAGGACTGTACACACTATTGCCCTATTCCTGAAGTGCCTTGGAAAGACTTAGTATGAACATTATCTTAGGTGTGTCTCAAATAGCACGAGGACATGATTTTATCTTAATTGTTATTGATAGGTTTTTTAAGATGGTTTATTTTATCCCCTATAATAAGACCACAAATGCTTCCCACTTAGCCAAGTTGTTCTTTCAAGATGTTGTGTACTTACATGGGTTGCCTACCATTATTGTATCAGATAGGGATGTTAGTTTTATTAGCTATTTTTGGAAAATGCTTTGGAAAATTTTTGGCACCTAACTAAAATTCTCTTTTATTTTTCATTCTCAAACTGATGAACAAACTGAGGTTACTAATTAAAGTTTAAGTGATTTGCTTAGGAGTCTAGCTAGGGATAAATATGGGAATTAGGATTTAGTTTTATTGATGGCTGAGTTTGCTTATAATAATTCAATCAATAAGTCTACTGATAAGAGTGCTTTTAAGATTTTCCAAGGCTTTAAATCCCTTTGACTTCTCACATGTTTGAATTTACAAAATATTTGACTAGCACCTTCATGAATTGCATGGTGAGATTAGGCGTAAAATTGCTATAAACAATGAACTATATAAATTGTTTGCTGATTCTTACTGATGCTTTCAAAATTTTAATGAAGGTGATTTTCTTATGGTTCGTATCTATCTTAACTTAAACATTCTTTCATAAATTTGCATGCCTTAATCTCTAAAGCTTGTCCTATCCCTAAGAAATTTAGCCTTAATACATGCATGTTGGAATTACCTCCTGATATGGTCATTAATCCAATTTTCAATATAGAAGATTTATTTCCTTATTGAGGCACTTTTGAGTCTCCCTTTTTTCTTTCTAATGAATCTACAAGTACTTAGTCTTGTCATGTTCCTCCCTCCACTCCTCTATCTACTTCACAACCAATCGAAGAAATTGATGCAATCATGGATGATCATATTGTTTTTACTCCTTAGGGCCCTTTGTATCATTACCTTATTCGTTGGAAAGGTAGCTTAGACTTAAATGCTACTTGGATAATTGAGGAAGACTTCTTCCATTTGGATCCAATCTTGTTGTAGTCTTACTAGTAGTCTTCCTTTTCAAAGGAGAGTTCCTCCAAGTGGGGGTGAAATGATGGGAAATTATGGAAAGTCTATTCTAGACATAAAATACCTTCTTGCAAATATATTTTAATCTTTTTGTATTTTACTTTATTATTGGTTTCAATAATTGACCAAAATATCTCTTTTTTTATAGGATTTAATATTATTATAGTTTATTATTAGAATTTATCTTTCATTAGAATTAGGATTAAAGGCTCTATATATATAGCCCTTAGCAGTTGTACCAAAGGATAACCTGGCCTTGAATAATAAAAAAATATTTTCCACAATTCTCCCTTTATTTCTTATGTCTACCCCCACTTCTTTCTTCTATCTTTTTCCTTTTCCTCCCTTGTCCTATATCACCTAACTATGATTCACTTGATTTCTTTAGGCTTGCTGTTGACCTTGTGAGGCGAGCAACTCTTATGGAAGCAAGCTTGGTAATCGATGTAAAACATCTAACATATGACTTTTTGAAATAAATTAAGCGCCAAAAGCCCAAATGAGAAGCTCATTGGTCATAAATGGACATTTTGAATTTAAAAAGTCATAACTAATGATCTAGATAGAATTTTAGTGATTTTTCTAATTTGATAATGCTTTCACAATTTTATTATTATTTGTTTAATTAAGATGTTTTTCCTTTTTTTTAATTAGGAGACCTATTCAGATCGAATCTCTCTCTTATAAATAAATCTTGTTTACTTTCTTTTCAGCTTGATTGATTGAATGATAATTTAGAATTTTTATCTCAATTTGAGTTTAATTTTCTACTTTTGAAACCTAATTAGTTCTTTATGCTAACTTGCTGCATTAGTTGGTATCAAAACAAGTAATTTTCCCAATTTAATGATTGGCAACTCAGCAAGCAATGATTCCCATGGCTAAGATCAAAAAATTGAAAACTCGTAATCTGTAATGCAAGATCATAGGGTGGTGTTAAAGGCTTTGAAGTAACTAACGGATATCAAAATCTATCATTTTAAGAGATGCTTTGAAGAAATTACATGTTATCTTCATGCCTTGGGCCTTAATGCCACGCCAAAAAGGAATGACGATATAATAGTCCACTTACTAGAGATGTTGAGCGTCACAAACAACCTATTAGCAAACTTATTCCTAGAAACAAGCGTCAAAAAATTAAAAACTCCTTATCTGTAATGCAAGATCATAGGATGGTGTTGAAGGCTTTGGAGTAATAAATGGATATCAAAATCTAGCATTTTGAGAAATGCTTTAAAGAAATTACATATTGTCTTCTTGCCTTGGGCCTTAATGACAATGCAAAAAAGAATTATGATATATAGTCTACTTACCATAGATGTTAAGCCTCACAAACAATCTATTAGTAGATTTATTCCTAGAAATAGGTGTAGATAATAGGTTTACTTGGAGGATTCTAAGGAAGAGAATGATGATTTTGCAAAATCTGTAAGATATATTAGTCGTTGAAGGACTAAGTGTAGTAATAGGGATATTGGTGAATTTAAAATGAAAATTTATATCCCTTGGCTTAATGGGAATCTAAATATTAAAGACTTTTTAGACTGGATTTCGAAGATATACAAATTTTTTCAATATATAAAGTTCCCAAAAAGGAAAGGGGTGAGACTTGTTACATGTAGATTGAAGGGTGAAGCTTTTACATGGTGGGGGAGGTTGCAATCCAAAAGGAATTGTAAAGGAAAGGTTTTAGTCATAACCTAGCATAGGATGAAATAGTTATTACAAAAGCTCTTTCCCCTCAATTATGAGCAAATTTTGTTTGAACAATACTGGAGACACTATCAGAGATAGAATTCTGTTCATGACTATACTATTGAATTCATAAGGTTAGCAAAGAGGAATGATATGAGGGGGACTAAAAGTGAGCTAATTGCTAGGTATTTAGAGGAACTGAAGTTAGTTGTCAAGGGCAAGATAGAACTACAAGTGGTATGAACTCTATTTAAGGTAAGAAACATTACATTAAAGGTAAAGTTGATGTTGCAGGGAAGAAGTAGGCTAAATTGTTCTCATAAGAACTACATCGAAGATAATTAGAGGCCATACAATGATAGCAGTAAATTGATTTAAGATGTCCCTATGCGGTGATAGATATAAAGGGAGAATATGGCTAAAAAATAACATATGGAAGACATGAAGGAAGGATGAAGCCTATGAATCCTATTGCTAGGCCTATCCTAGGTAACTACTTCAAATGCAACCAACCTAAACCTAGGTTTAGTAAATGCCCTCTCAAAAAGGTAGTCTGCATGGTGGAGAGAAAATAATAGGATAAGGAGATGTATGTGGTCAAGATGGGGATGATGATGAGTATAAGTATGAGGATGGTGGCAGCTAGAATTATGTAGTAAGAAGGATGTTGCTATTGCAGATGTAAAAGGAAGAGATGCATTATTGTTAATCAATTATTTGATGTTATGATTGATGGTGGTAGCTAAAAGAACTTTATTGGTAGGAATGTCATGGAGAGCTTAAGGTTAAAACTAGAAAAACATCCCAACCTTTACACCATTAGCTAAATCAAGGCAATAGAGAATATTCCAATGACAAAATGGTGTAAGGTACCCTCTTTCAATTAGTAAATATAGGGATGAGTTATATTTTGACATCATAGATATAAATGTTTACCACTTGCTGTTTGGTAGGCCTTGGCAATTTAAAGTACATAACATTATGGGAGAAAGAACATCTAGAGGTTGGAGAAAGATGCATAGAGTTCACTTTGTTGCCATTAATAGGAAGTTTCAAAACCAAAGCTTTTAAAGTGGAAGGGCAAACTTTCTGTACACTCATATAATCAAGACATAAGATGGAGGCAATATTGAAAGAGTCAAAGGAGATGCATGCCCTAATTGTGAAACAAGTGTTGATGGTTAAGGAGGATCAGGGAGTAGCTAAGTGTTTGAAGGAAATTAAGCCATGGCTTAAAGAATTTAGTAAGGTGATGCCTAAAGACCTACTTGATAGCTTACATCCGATAAGAGAAATGTTGATAAGTACTATAAGAATTTTATGGATCAACATTGTTGGAAACATGTTTTGAAGTAAGTGTAAGTGTAAGTGATTAGGTGACAATGTTCCTACAAAAGGAGAGATTCCCTATGGGGAGTTAAAGCAAGTTGCAGCCAAGAAATACGAGCCATATTAGATTGTGAGGAGGATAAATGACAATGCATATGTAGTGAACTTGCCAAACTTACCTATCTTAATCATATGAGAAGTCACTGTATCTAGATGCATAGATTAACTTGCGGTCGAGTTCTTCTCAAGTAGAAGGGACTGATATAAAACGTCTAGCAAATAATTTTTCGAAGCGAGTTGAACGCCAAAAGCCTAAATGAAAAACCTGTTGGTCATAAATGGGCAATGCTAAATTTAATTAGTCATGAGTAATGCCAAATAGAATTTAAGTAATTATCCTAATTTAATAGTATTTACTCAATTTTATTATCTTTTTCTTGTTCAATTAGGAGACTTTTCCTTATTTAATTAGAAGAGCTATTAGAATTAAGCTTTTCCCCCTATATATAAATAAATATTGGTTGCTTTCTTTTAGGCACTATTGGTTAAATAATAATTCAGAACTTTCCTCTCAATTTGAGTTTAATTTTTAAAATTTTTACTTTTTAAACTTTATTTACTTTTTCAAGCTAGCTCATTTTGTTAATAATGGTGGACTAAATCAAATTAATAATATAAAAAGAAATATAAGTTTGTCAAACAATATATATATAGATATATATTTAACATACTTAGATATTTCTTATTCATAGTTGAATTTAGATTTCAAATAACTTCTAAACAATTGCAAGAAATAAGTGTTTCTCTAAATTTGAAGGAATTGGAGCAAGCTATATAGCCGTTTCTAATTAAGCGTAGTTGTAAAGTTGAAGTTTTTGAAATAATAGTTTCTCTAAGGACTAAACTTAGGTACTCTTCCTTTTTTTTAATCAAATTTTTTAATTAAAATATGATAAGTATATAATTTTCTAATAAAAATATAACAAATGTATAGTTTAATTAAAGCATCATACTGTTATTTGTAAAAATTATACACTTGTCATATTTTAAGTGAAAACCATACACTTATCTTATTTTAATTAAAAAACTTGACAATAAGAATATAAATAACAATATGTAGGTTTTTCCCTTTCTCTAAAGGAATCTATAAGGGTCAATATATGCTAACTGCTAACTTCTCCAGTACAATTTGTAAGAGTAAACAAAGTTGCTGCACCTTTTTGATCATGATCTTCAACTTGTTGAATGCAATCAGCCTCTCCTTTTACAACTGCTTTGTCTATCTTTAACAAAACTGTTTCATCACTGCATTTTTCAGTCAAAAACCTTAATTAACCATGTTGAAAATAAACATTTTATGTATCGATACAAACGAGTAAACTACCAATAATCCCAAAATTGTTGGGGTACAATACTTGAAAATTTCAGTGAATGTACTAGTTAGCACTTGAAAATATTAAAATCATTGCATGTAAATTTTTCTGCATCTATGGGTGACTTGATACAAGAATTGACGTCAGTGAACCTAGCAATTGTTAGTTTACGCTTACAACATGCGATAACTTCTATCCCTAAGACCCTAACGCATATTTGCATATTAAACTACTTCATAACCTAGGATCACAGTCCTGAAGATGAGGTTCTAACACTTTGTCCTTTTTTGTTAATTTGGTTTGTTTGGAATTTGAAGTCGAATCTTTCAAGGCTTGAAACGACTCCTGCGTCATTAAACCAATCCTCACTGGTCCAATGCCCTTCTACAAAACTTGAAAATGAAACTGAACAAGACCATGGTTCATTCATACAAAAAGAAACTGCATACTTTGTGCGTCTAACAGATAAACTTAGGAAATCCTTTCCTACATTGATGATGAAAAAATCAAGACATAGTGTTAACCACACACACCTGCGATCTACTAATCCTTCATGCTCAATCCCAAGTTCATTCCTGTCAAGCATGGTCGATGACGATTTCAGATCTTGGTATAAATCATCGCCAAAACCACTACCACCGCCATTGTTCTGCAATGAAAATGATGATAAAGACATAGAATCATGCATGACCCAGGCATTAACATTTTCTTGCAAAGGGATAACATTGTTGTTATTATGATTTTCTTGAGCCATCATAAGCTCTTGTTGTGGTAATTGTTGTTGAAAGTAATGATAATGTGATGGTGCTGTATTGATAACTTCAGGATGATGATGAGTTTGCGCTCTAAAAATGGCGAGTTGTTGAAGGACAAACTCGAGTTCTGCTCGGTGGTATTCAATCTGGGATTGAAGCTGTTGGATGTACCTACAACAACCCCCGACTGGGTCTTTGGCTCGCATCTCAGATTCGTAGATGATGGTTCGCATGGCTTCGTCCTGGTTGTGTGGGTTGAGGTTTTCGATGATTTTGGTGATTTTCTTGACACCAAATAATTTATGGGCGTTGAGAAACTGTTGTTGGCGATCGTGAGGAAAGTAAGGCGCGAGAATGCAGTCAGAATCGCACTTCCTGCGTCGGAACTTACAAGCAGCGCAAGCCTGGTTGTTGCTGTTGGTGGTTTTGGTGTTTCGTGACATGTTCATTGGGTAAGAGAGAGAGATTTCAGCTGCGTCTCCGGTGGATAAGGCAGGGCAGAAGGAAGAGGATGGAGAGAAATGAAAGGAGAGACAGATAGGTGCACATCATATGCTCGGGAGAGAGAGATATTATTTTTAACTGATTCAGTTGTGCGAATTATCTTTTTTGATAAAAAGTTTTTACTCTTTCAATTACATCATGCCCGCAATCAATTGAATAAGTTATTTTTTAACTAAAGATACAGTAATACAAGAGTATTTTTTTTTTTCACAACGTAATAACTCTTAAGAAATTTGTGTTATTTCGCTCAAAAAAAATGGAAATTTGTGCAGTAAAAAATGAGTTTAAATACTTTCATATTTCACTATGTTTTAAATGAAAAAGTAAAAATTTGTTTGGTCAAAACATTTTATACGGAGATTGCTAAACTTCACCCATTCATGAATGTTATCTCTCTCTCTCTCTCTCTCTCTCTATATATATATATATATACCGGCATATGCTTTGTTCGAAGTGTTTTTTTTTTTTTTTCCCCTTTCTGCGTTCAAATTGTTATCACATAGATGTGTGCTATTTGGAAACCAGAGGCTAAAAAGAAAAGCGGGGGAGCAGTATTTATGTAGTTGATATATATATATATATATATTCTCTGTCTCGAATTTTGTTTTTATACAACGGAGAAGGGTTTAAACTTACAGCCTCTGGTTACTTACATAAATTCTTTAGTACCAAACCAAATTTAGTAACTTACTGAATTTTTCTCTTTTTTTAATAAAAGAAAGATATACAAAGTTGGGAGAAAAGGGAAATAAATGCCATGATATAATGAAATATATGACATTTTAAGATTTGGATCCTGTGTAGTTACTACACAAGATGAAGTAAGGGAGAAAAAAAAAAACAAAAGGCTTCTTCTTTTTTAATACAAATCCTTTACAGTCACATGGTGACTGCACGAGTGGTAATCAAGTCAAATTTGTGACATGGTGTTTGGTAGAGAAACACAAATTTTTAATTATGAGGAAAAAAAAAATTTTGGTGCTTTGGGCTTTTAAAATTTAAAACCCTTTACAATAAATATTTTCAATTTGAGATCCTAAAGTGTAATTTTTTTCAACTTTAATTATAAAGATTCATTTTTTGAATAGTAATAAACAAAAATGTGAAAGAAAATTGGGCAAACAGTGAAAGGGCTAATAATTTCTAATATCTGTAATTTTTTCATAATTAAAATTTTTTTATCTCTCTACAAAAAATGCACATATCACAATTTTGGCTTGATTGCGGAGGTTCTGTATTTCTCTTTTTCTCCCACTTACTGCATTCGTCTTCTCCTTTTTTTTCCCTCTACAAGGGATCTAATCCTGATATTTTAATAGCATATACAGTTATAACTTTTAACAAACTAATCCATTTAAAGAAAGTTTCTTTCAAAGATAAGGAACAATAAAATCTTCATTCAGTTTTGTAATTCTATCTGTTATTTCAAAAAAAAAAATTTAAGATATTGGGTGTGTTTGGTTTTCCAAAATGTTCTAGCTTTTACTCTTGAAAAAAATTGCTCAAAATATTTTCATTTTCAATTTTTTAATATTTAAAATATTTTTTTGTTATATGAAGTTAAAAATTTGTTCATTTTTGTTTTTAAGGGTATGTTTGGTATACCGTATAAAGTCTGATAGTATAAGTTAATACAATACATTATGAACTTATCACTTGTTTGGTACAAATAATATATTGTATAAGTTTATACATCATACCTCTCTTATACATCAAAATGATGTATAATCTAATCACGCCTTGGGGATAGGATTAGGCCTAATTATATTTTAATGTATAAAGTTTTATTAATACTTTCCGATTTTAACTCTTCACCTATAGGAATATTCATTGGCTAAGTTGAATCAGGTTTAATTAATACTAGTTGGAATCAGGTTAGTTGGGCCACTTTTAAATTTTTGGTAAAAATTATAAAATTATAAAATGACCCCCAAAAAATAAAACTTTCATATAAGTCCTTATAAAATATTTTTTGATAAAAATTATAAAATAACCTTAAAAAATAATATTTTTATATAAGTCCCTATAAAATATTTTTTAAAAAAGTTATAAGATTAGGATAAGTTACACAAAAACTAATTTAATATCAAATTCAATTTAATTGATTTAGTATAGCGTTAGGTTAGAATGTTTCTTAAACTAGTTAGGTTAGAATGTTTCTTAAATTAGTTAAATCACTTTTTTTAATATTTAGTAAAAATTATAAATTGACTCTTAAAAATAAAAATTTCATATAAGTTCTTAAAAATTATATATTTGGTTGAAATTGGCTAATATGGCCAACCTGACTTAATATGCCCAAATTATTTTTTAATTGTTTAGCCTGATATGATTAGACAGGATCAAATCACCTATGTCACTAGGTAACTATGCATTATGTGCAGCCCTATTCATCCATACCTTTTTTTTCTCTAAAAGTTAATATAACACAATAAATTTAGATAAATATAATATATTTTTTAAGTAAAGAGTATTTTTGTCAAAAAGAGTTAATTTTTATTCTATCTAGCATTATATAATGTATTACCAAATAAATAATAATATTATCTTATACAATACATTATTTTATATAGTATGATACTAAATACTGTATAATTTTAAAATTTTATCAGGCTTTATTTTATCAAACCTTATTCTATCAGGTTTTATACTATTAGACTTTATCCTATATATCATACGAAACGAGCCCTAAATGAAATTGACTTAAATGACCATAGATTTTGAGATTTTTTTTTTGAGGTTTGGATAGTGAATGATATGGCTATGGAATAAGTAATGAGTATTTACTTTCGTTCAAAATTACAAAAAAACATTCCGTGTAAGAATTAGGTAATTTGCACGCCTTTTGCCTTCATTGATGTGGTAACTATTTCTCAGACTTATTTTTTAGAATCAAACCCTAATTCTCTATTGCTATCTCTCACTACAAGCCACCATTCCACCATCAAAAGTTTATCTGACAAAAATTTGAATGATGCGTCGCAAGCACAGTGGCAATGCCATCTATTGAGTTGTCATGAATCATCAGGCAAAGCTCGCTTCTAAAAATTTGTTTTAGACATCTTCTCTTTTCAACCTATTTTAAAAATATGTTCTCATAATCTCTATCAGACGCATTTTTGTTTATGTTTTTCTTTATTTTCAATAAAAATGAAAACAAGAAAGAAAAAAGTAAACAAACTATTAATTTCTTTTGAATTTGAATTTAAGAATAAAAGTAAATCGACATGTATATATGTATGTATTTGTAAGTGCAAAAACTGCATGGTATGGTCAACCGCAACACGCAGCCAATAAAACTTGTTAGGAGAAGTTACATTGGCTAGGATTTGGATGCTTTTTTATTTCTTTTTTTTCCTTTTTTTTTAACGAAATTAACACTCTTAGGTTCTAGTCTTATTAGACCCATATTTAAAAAATACGTTGGATCTACAACTTATAGTAAGTTATGCATGTATTTTTTTTCTTTTCAAAGTTTACATGATAAATTTCTCCACAAACTTTCAAAGATCAATTTCCATCTCATTGGCTACTAAAAATTTCAGAGTGCCGCAATATTCTAATCATCAAATTCATACTACTTCTCTTTTTCTCTTTCTTACTGCTTCAGTTCCTTCTCGCTTTTTCTCTCTCAATGCATCCCATGTAATAACAAGAAGGGTATGGTCCTAATAGTTATAACTTTTAATAAATTAAAGTAAAAAAAATCCATTTAAAGAAAGTTTTCTTTAAAAGATAAGGGACAATAAAATCTCCATTTTTATGTATTAATTCTATCTCTAATTTCAAATTTTTTTAAAGATATTAGGCGTGTTCGGTTTTCCAAAACGTTTTTAGCTTTGACTCTTGAAAAAATTTTCTTAAAATGTATTCATTTGAAAATTTTTAATATTTAAAAAATTCAGGGAATGTTTATGTAAGTTTTGAAAATAGAGGAAGTCTGCGTTATCTTAGCAAAATGTAAAAAAAGTTTGTGTAGGTTTTAAAAATAGAGAAGAACTCTACCTAATTTCAATAAAATTCAAGACAGGCCTATATATTTCACCCATATATAAATGGTTCAATAGTAAAAGGGTAGTTGCAAAATTGATTAACACAAAAATATTTAGATTGATTTAGTTAAATGAAGTAGCTAGATCAATTTAATCAGAAAGTGTAAATATATTAAAATGGTAAGTCTTATTAAGAAAATACATTGACATATTTAAATAATTTTTTGCAAGGGCTTGAATGATGCAGTAAGATGTGCAGGTATTTTCCGCAATCATTTAGGGAGATGGATTAAAGCATATGCGTCCAATTTGGGAACCACAAAGTCTTTTAATGCCAAGCTTTGGGGTATTTTGTTGGGAATATTAGAAATTGTTTGGAAAATTGGTCTCCAAAAAGGGATAGTAGAGATGGACTACAAGAGTGTCTTAGACATTCTTCATAAAAGAAATTGCTCCTACCATAGTTATAACCACCTTCGGAGTAGAATCAAGAATTGGATGCGGCTCCCATGTGATATTGTTTTCACATGTGCTAAGGGAAGAAAATTGATGTGCTGATTTGATTACAAACTATCGTTTTACCATTTTACCAGGTGTTTCATGAGTTGGAAAGTCCATAGAGCTAGTTTCTTTTATTGGTGATGATTACAGGGGAGTTTCTCTACCCTATCTAATTTCTGGGTAATTTTTTTTCTTTTGGCCATTTGGCTTCTCATGTTACCCCAAAAAAATATTTTTTATAATTAATTTAATTTGTTAATACTTTGTTGATTCAATCCTTCTCAAACTTTACCATGAGTCCACATACACGACATTCTACATCTATGACATCTGTCACAATTTCATCGAAAATAATATTCAGTTACAGTATTGGTGCCACAGATTTAGTTGTGGCATCATAGATTGATGGTTAATATTTTGAGAAATGGTATTTTTGCAACATTGGTTTGACGAAATTTTTTGAAGTAGACCTGATAGAGGTAGTATTTTTGTGATAATTGTGAATTGAGATATTCTCATCTAGGTTCAATCTCCATAAACTCTAATATTTGCCACACGAGAGGAGTTATTCTTGTATAAGCTTAGTCTATATAGATTCACCCTTTAATTATTGCCACATATGATTTAAGAGTTCAATTAAAGTTATAATCTTTTATCGTAACTTTCAACTCATTTACAAGTGAAGTTCACTTACTAGTAGGCTGAGCTACGCAAGCGAAGATTATTAGCATATTTTTTAAATTAAGATATTAAGGAACATCAATCTCATAATACTGTATTTGTATTTTGAGATGCATTTTCTCTTATTTAGTGAAATTATTAATTTTTTTAAAAAAAGATCACTTATCTTTAAAATAGAAAATTTAAAGATTCTCAATAATAAAGAGAGGAAGAGAGAGAGAGAGAGAGAGAGAGAGAGAGAGAGAGAGAGAGAGGGGGGGGGAGAAGGGATGGCGCTCCTGTTCCCTGGTTTTATGATAATATAAAGATATGCAATTGTCTCATGTGGTGAGATCCCTTGGGTGTGATTTTGCAACTGTGAAAATGAGTGAAGGAATTATAGTAGGATGAGAATGGACAGTGCTACTTGCTGTATTGAGATATGTTAAGAAGCAGCTCCAATGCTCGCTTAATTATTTCTTATCCTTATGCAATAAATTTTCTTATCCATCAGGCAAGAGCACGTTTGACTATGAAAGTGATACTAAACCCCTTGCTTTATGTAAAAATAGCATCATGAATTTTATCCGTTTCTCACCATTTTTATCATGCACAACGATAAAGCTGACACTGTAAAACTAACATCATGAATTTTATTTGCGTCTCCCCATTTTTATCATCCGCAACAATAAACCTAATGCGAATATATAGGATATTTGGGGGTGACAATGGACAGATTTTGCATAGTATTGTAATGGATGAGTCATTAAAACAATTAAACTTGACTCGTTGACGCGCTTTAAATCCAGTAAGAAACTTCTAGGATAATCCAACTTTATTCATAATTCATTTTGCGGATATATCCATCCATCTGTTAATCCATATATTTGGATGGATATTTGACCTATACAATATGTGTATATTGTTGGGAATTTTTGGGATGTGCAATGGAAAATTAAATCCTGAATCTCTTCTCATGGATCCATCAATATTGTTTAAATCGAGTAGATCTAGAAATATTTATTTTTTTTCTGTCAGATCTTAAGAACTGATCTACAGATTTGCTCCATCTACTGGTATCTATACAAACGGATGCTCAACTCGAACGGTGTACTAGTACCTTTTACCAATATCCGTACACGTTCTTGGTAGAGAAGACGCTCTCCTCTTCCTCTTTCTCTAGGGCCCTATTGTTCGCACACTTTCGCTCTCTAGGTGTCCGTATGATGTTCGTACACCATCCGTACACTTTCTCTCTCTAGAATTTTTCTTTAGTTCTGTAGTTCTAAGAACCCAAGCCTCCTACCTTTTTTATAGAGGTATCTTATTAGGGTTTCAAATATATTTGATTAATTTAAAATATATTATTTCAAATCAAATCAAATTTAAATTAAATAAACTAGTTTAAATGTAAGTTTATCTAATAGATTTAAATTTTAACTAATTATTTAATATAAATCTAGAACTTAATTCAAATTTAATTTATTTCATAAATTAAATTTAAATTATCATATTAATTTAAATTTAAATCTATTATGTATATTTGAATTTAAAACTAATTGATTTAAATTAATTAAAGGATATATATATATTGAATATATAAATATATATGTTTTTTGAATTTTATAAATTATATATATATATATATATATCAAATTTATTTATTTATTTATTTATAAAATTCTTTCACCCTAGATTCAACGTGATATTTATTGAATCTAGACGCAATTTCAGATTCAATGAATTTGGACATGAAATTCATTGAATTTGGACGCAATTTCATATTCAATAAATTTGGACATTTTAGCCCGAGTTGACTATTTCTTGTATGCGACCCTATAGGCTCATATGATATTGATAGTGGGCTAATAACACTATTTGACCCACAAGTCACAAGGGGTCTTTAGCAAGACATTGTGACTACCCAAATTATATAAGGATTGGTGATCTAATGCAACCTGTCATATAACTTTATCACATTCATTTTGTCATACGATATCTAGATCAAATATAAGGCATGAAAATATCATCCTCATCTTACTTAATCATCATTTTCTCGATCTACGTGCAGACTGATAGTATAAATGGAAACCCTTCCATTTGAGTATAGCCATACATTTCTCAGTCTCACTCATTGAAGAGCCCAGAGATATATCTCTATTAATTAGAGGGACAAATTCTATCTTAATCACTCATCTTCTTCTACATGAATTCCACTATACCCAATCATAGCCTGTATGATTATCCGGTTAAAGATGACTTTTGACTATGCCAAAAAATAGTATTCCTCATGTTGGAAACTATGGTGATCTTAACTCTAAGGGTTCGGTGATACAGTTATATATGAGATACGCTTATAACTTAATCCATGTAGCTATCTCATAACGGGTCGATCTAGCATCTTGTTTCCTAACAAGTGTCTATGATTTTGATTCGTATCTTTATACATGATTAACACATAATCATCAATCAAAATCATACTAGTCTTAGTTCATTATCGTTCCTACAATGATGATCGACTAGAGATATTTAGGATAATTAATATGATTTATCCAAGGATATTATTATATAGAACATGCAAAAAATATAATAATAATATAATAAAAAAAACTCTTATTTTTTAATAAAGTACAATATTTCCAATATAATGATTAGCCTAGGGCACAATCTCTAACAACTCCCACTTGCACTGGGCTTAATTATTGATGTGTCTAATACCCATTGACCTAACATGACGCTCATACTTTGCCTGTGCAAGCAGTTTAATAAGTGGATTACCAACATTGTCATCAATTGGTACTTTGCATATCTTTATATCACCCCTATCAATGATTTCTTTAATAAAGTGATATCACCCGAGTATATATTTGGTTCTTTGATGTGATATCGGCTCTTTAGTACTATTGTTGTCACAAAATAGATCTATTGGATTTGAGATGGTCGGCACTACTCCTAGTTCAATGATAAACTTCTTAATCCAAACGGCTTCTTTATCTGCATCTAATGCTCCTAGATACTCAGCTTTTATTGCAGAATAAGCTATTGTGCTTTGCTTGGAGCTCTTCCAGTTGATTGCTCTACCATTCAAATAGAATACAAATCCTGATTACGACATAAAATCATCCTTGTTGGACTAGAAACTTGCATCTATGTAACCATTTACAACAAGCTTATCTTCCAATCCTCTATAGACTAAGAATACATTTTTAGTCCTTTTTAAGTATTTTAGGATATTCTTGACAGTAATCCAGTGACTCTCACCTAGATTTGACTGATATCTACTAGTTATATTTAAGGCATATGAGACATTTAGTTGAGTGCACAATATAGCATACATGACAGATCCAATAGCCGAGGCGTATGAAATCTTGCTCATGTGATCTCGCTCATCATGTGTACTAGGACACTGAGTCTTGCTGAGATTGATGCCATAAGACATGGGTATATAACCCCTTTTTGAATTTTGCATATTAAACCTATACAATACTTTTTCTATGTAAGTGCTCTAACTTAGGCCGATTAGCCTCTTAGATCTATCTCTATAGATCCTTATCCTTAGGATGTAAGTGGCTTCGCCTAAGTCTTTCATTGAGAAACACTTTTTTAACCAAGTCTTGACATTCTGCAAGGTAGGAATGTCATTTTCAATGAGTAGGATGTCATCAACATAAAGCACTAGAAATACAATTATACTCCCACTAACCTTTTTGTAAACACAAGGTTCATCGATATTTTGGATAAATTCAAAATCTTTGACTACTTCATCAAAGCAATGATTCTAAGTCCGAGATGCTTGTTTCAACCTATAAATGGATTTTTGAAACTTGCAAACCTTCTTAGAATCCTCTGGACGTACAAAACCTTTAGGTTGTGTTATGTACACATCCTTAAGCAGCTTCCCATTAAAGAATGCTATTTTGACATCCATCTGTCAGATCTCGTAATCATAGTACATTGCAATGGCAAGAAGGATCCTGATTGATTTAATCATGGCAACTGGCGAAAAGGTTTTATCATAGTCTATACCAGAGGTTTGTTTGAATCCTTTTGCAACCAATCGTGCTTTGAAGGTATGAACTTGGCCATCTATGTCGATTTTCTTCTTAAAAACCCATTTTCATCCAATGGTTTTTATACCTTCAAATGGGTCAATCAAGGTCCATACCTGATTATCATACATAGATTGCATCTCAGACTTCATGGCTTCTAGCCATGTCTCAAAGTCTAATCCCACTATAGCTTCTTGATAGGTAGTTGGCTCATCTTGATCAACAAGCAACACATCACAACTTTCAATTAAAAGAAATATATATCTTTGAGGCTGATGTCGTGTCCTATCATACCTTTGTAGGCCTTGTGTTACTTGAGTAGGCTCAACAACTTATTGTGAAGCTTCTCGTATTTCCATCTCTAGCTCAATACGATTTTGTGGCTCTCAAACTTCTTCGAAATGTATCTTACTCTCACTGATTCTTTTAGAGATAAATTCTCTTTCTAGAAAGATACCATTTCGAGTAATAAACAATTTATTCTCGTTGGGATTGTAGTAGTATCCTTTAGTTTCCTTAGGATACTCTACAAAAAGGTATTTTATAGATTTAGGTGCTAACTTTTCTAAGGCTTGTTGTTTAACATATGCCTCACATCTCCAAATCTTGAGAAAAGCTAAACTGGGCTTCTTCCCAGTCCATATCTCATATGGGGTCTTTTCAACCGCCTTAGGTGGGACACAATTTAGTGTGAACGTGACTATTTCTAATGCATAGCCCTAAAAGGGTGGTGGAAGATTTGTTTGACTCATCATAAATCAAACCATATCTAATAGGGTTGGATTCCTTCATTCAAAAATATCATTCCATTGTGGTGTTCCTAGTGGGGTCAATTGTAAGACAATTCCACAATTTCTAAGATGGTCAATAAATTATTGGCTCAAATATTCACCACCTCGATCAAATCGAAGTGCTTTAATAGATTTGTTAAGTTGATTTTGTACATCATTTTGGAAGGTTTTGAACATTTCAAAAGATTCAGATTTGTTTCTCATTAAATAGATGTATCCATATCTACTATAGTTATCTATAAAAATAATGAAGTACAAGTGACCACCTCTAGTAGCGATACGTCGTGGACCACATACATCTGTATGTATTAAGCCTAATAGGTCAGTGGCCCTCTCATTATGCCCAATAAAAGGTGTCTTAGTCATCTTTCTTAATAAACAAGATTTGCAAGTGTCAAATGATTCAAAATCAAATGAGTTGAGTAGTCCATCTTGATGGAGCTTTGAAATGCATTTCTCATTTATATGGCCTAGACAATAGTGTCATAGGTAGGTCAGATTCAAATCATTTGACTTGATCCTCTTGATAGTGACATTATAGATATTTTCATTATTAGGAATTTCAAAGTTCAAGTAATAATGATTACCATGCAAATCACCATCCATATAAAAGATGTCATTAAAATAAATAAAACATTTATTATTCCTAATAACTGAAGTAAAACCTTCCTTATCTAAATAAAAAAGTGAAACAATGTTTCTACTCAAAGCAGGAACATAATAGTAATTGTTCAAAACTAACAAAAGCCAACTGGGTAAAACTAATTTATAAGTGCCTACGGCTAAAGCAACAACTATTGCTCTGTTTCTAACTCGTAGGTCTATTTTGCCCCTTTTCAACTTTCTACTCCTTTTAAGACCCTGCACATTTGTACAAATATAAGTTTCACATGTAGTATCTAATACCCATGTAGAAGAAGTAGAAAGATTAATTTCTATAACATAAATACCTGAAGTAATAGCCCCGTTATTCTTCTTATTCTTTAGATCTTTTAGGTAGAATTTGTAGTTTCTCTTCCAATGACCAAGCTCATTGCAAAAGAAACAAAATCCTTCCTTGGGAGGCTTTGCCTTCTTAGCTTCAAGCTTGGGTTTGGGCTTGGGCTTGGGCTTGTTTTCGTCCTTGGACTTATTATTCGAGCCTTTACCTTTCCTTTGCTCTTGCTTGTCTTTTTCATTCCTTTTTTTTTCTAAACCATTAAAGCAATGCTTGGCTTTTTTCTTGATATTTTGCTCAGCAATTTTAAGTATCAAATGCAATTTAGAAATTAATTTCTCCATGTTTTCAAATTACAATTCATGACGAACTGGTCATAACTTTTCAGGAATGAGTTTAAGATCAAATCTGTAGCTAACTCTTGGCTCATGAGAAATCCAAGCCTTTCAAGGTGATCAATGTAGCCTTTTATCTTTAAGACATGAACACTAACTGATGTACCTTCAACCATTTTGCAGGAAGGCCTAAGTAGTTTCATATCTTTCTTACCTTGCCTGTTGCTGGAACATTTCAGATGCACAATCATCTCATAAGCCTCCATGTGTTCTAGATCTCTTTGAAGTTCTGGGATCATGGTGGCTAGCATCAAGCATGCTACATCCACAGAGTCATTAAAATGCTTAGTGTGGGATCCTTTTGGGCTCTTAGAGCATTGGCTGTAGGCTCCTTAGGAATGGGTTGATCTAGGACATATGACTTTCTCTCCTACTTGAGAACAATTATCAAGTTCCTAAACCAATCAAAAAAGTTAGTCCCATTGAGTTTATCCTTCTCAAAGACGAATCGCAATGATAGTATAGCAGAATTATTTTTTGACATTTTTCTACAACAAAATATGAAAAGTCAAGTTAATAATCTCCCACTAAAAATTAACCTTCAATTTAATTTAGCAGGCTAAGACCCATATTTCACTCAATTGTAAGTCCGCTTTGACAAAACGCTTAAAATTAAGTTATTTAGATAGGTAACTTATTTACTAATTACATCACATGTAACTCTTAGATCTTTATGGGATTCCATCATCATATGATCTAACATGTTTAATCGCATCTAATGCCTTAAGACCCAAAATCGTTTTGATAGTCCCAATTAAGTCAAACCATTATAAACCTTATAAGTATCACCGTTACCCAAGCTGCCTCATTAAGATAACCAAGTATATCCACTTTGATGGAACATACACTTAGGTGATCAAAACTTTGACAGGTATTCATAAATGGGTGGCATATAAACTTAAAATTTGATTCGAGGGATTTTATTGTTATTATTTCATTGTGATTCAAATATTTAATTATTGCATGATAATATACTATGATAGTATCTCATACATACATATGATCTCATCATGAAGTATAAAATAAATGTATTACAATATGGCCCCATCTAACTTATCTCCTCCTAAGCTAATGAGAGGATTTTTCTAAGATAAAAACTACAAAGAGAAACCTCAATTGAACATATGAGGGGAGTGAGATGAGAAGAGAATGTACATCCAGAATAAATAGAAAGAGGCACGACATGCAGGCCGTATTTAAAAATTGCAAACCATAAAAACCTAGGGCCATATTATGCACCATACCCATCCAATTCATAATTCATATATAAAGTTACAAACATCTCATCTTATAAGAAAAGTTGTAAGCATTATGATCTTAGTGTTAAATCAGATTAGATTACATTAAACACGTTTTCATATATACATATCTGAGATTCATGTATCACATACATATATTATAGATTTAAATATATCCTATCAACGCATCTAGTTTTTTCATCATATGCAAATCACAGATTCGAAATCATATTTACATACATATACAACTATGGATTGTTCATTTATGACAAGAAAGCATGTTCGTAACATATATAAATATATATGTATGGAATAACATGTTATATATGCAAACATGAAGAGACTTGTTAAACAAATTTGTAAACATCCGAATTGAACAATTTATAGTCCAAATTGAACAGATTTAGAATCAGATTCCAAATCAAATTTGAACCTTTTTGTAATTCGCACACATGTGTTGCACATAATATTAAATTATGGAGTTCAAATATCACTTATATGAAATCAAATTTAAAATTGATTTGAACATATAGTACATATATGAACGCCAGATTCAAACAATAATCATGTGAGCCCTAAGTTCACATACTTATATCACATTGCAACATATTGCATCACATATAGGTCATGCGAAATCACAACAAAGGCAAAATTCATGGAACTTTACACAAAAACTCAATTTAAACAATCATTGACGCGACTCTGATACCACTATTGGAAATTTTCGAGATGCATAGCGAAAAATTAAAACCCTGAATCCCTTTCCATGGATCGATCAATGTTGTTTAAATCGAGTAGATTTAGAAATATTTACCTTTTTTTGTCAGATCTTAGGAACTAATCTACATATCTACTCCATCTACCGATATCTACTCGAACAGCGTGCTAGCGCCTTTTACCAATGTCTATACACATTCTTGATAGAGAAGATGCTCTCCTCTTCTTCTCTCTCTAGGGGTCCGTACAACATCCGTACACTTTCTCTCTCTAAGCGTTCGTGCAGTGTCCGTACACTTTCTCTCTCTAGAGTTTTTCTTTAGTTCTGTAGTTCTAGGAAACCCAAACCTCCTACCTTTTTATAAAGGTATCTTATTAGGATTTCAGATATATTTGATTAATTTAAAATACATTATTTCAAATCAAATCAAATTTGAATTAAATAGATTAGTTTAAATTTAAGTCTATCTAATAGATTTAAATCTTAACTAATTATTTAATATAAATTTAGAACTTAATTCAAATTTAATTTATCTCATAAATTAAATTTAAATTATCATATTAGTTTAAATTTAAATCTATCATATAGATTGGAATTTAAAACTAATTGATTTAAATTAATTAAAGGATATATATATTTCGAATATATAAATATATATATTTCAAATTTTATAAATTATATATATATATATATCAATTATTTATTTATTTATTTATAAAATTCTTTTACCCTAGATTGAATGTGACATTCATTGAATTTAAACGCAATTTCAAATTCAATGAATTTAGACATTTTAGCTTGAGTTAACTTGTTCTTGTGTGCGACCTTGTAGGCCTATATGATGTTGGCAATGGACTAATAACACTATTTGACTCACAAGTCACGGGCGGTCTTTAGCAAAACATTGTGACTACTCAAATCATAGAAGGATCGATGGTCCGATACAACCTATTACATAACCTTATCACATCTCTTTTGTCACACGATATCTAGATCAAGTATGAGGCACAAAAATGTCATCCTTATCTTACTTAATCGTCACTTTCTCGATCTACATGCAAACTGATAGTATAAATGAAAACCCTTCCATTCGAGCACGGCCATGCATTTTTCAATCTCACTCATCAAGGGGCCCAGATATACCTCTCTATTAATTACAGAGACAAATCTTATATTGACCACTCATCTTCTTCTACATGAATTCCACTATACCTTATCATAACTTTTATGATCACCTGGTTAAAGATGAATTTTGACTATGCCAAAAAATAGTGTTCCTCACGTTGAAAACTATGGTGATCTCTAGTCTAAGGGCTCGATGATACGGTTATATATGAAATACACTTATGATTTAATCTATGTAGCTATATCATAACAAGTCGATCTAGTATCTTGTTCCTTAACAAGTGCCTATGATTTTGATTCATATCTTCATACATGACTAACACATAATCATAAATCAAAATTATAGTAGTCTTAGTTTATCATCATTCCCACAATGATGATCAACTAGGAATATTTATGATAATCAATATGATTTATCTAAAGATATTATTATATAGAACATACAAAAAATATAATAATAATGTAATAAAAGAAAATTCTTTTTTTTAATAAAGTACAATGTTTGCAATACAATGATTGGCTTAGGGCACAATCTCCAATATATATGTGTATATATATACATATATATGCACTTTTGTATGTATATAAGTCTACATGAATATATGCAAGTAAGTACATATGCATGTGTATGTGTGTGTGTGTGTGTGTTAGGGTTATATCATGGGCTAAATTAGACTAAGATTATCTTAGTCGGATACAAAATAAAGTTTTGAAAATTTAGGCTTGTGGCCTAGTTTGGCCTAGGTATGGCTCTGATCCCATATTAGACCAAGCTAGCTTAATTGAGTTTAATGCAATATTTTTTTGTAAACTTTAAAGGATTTAAAGACTTTAAAAGTTTATATTTTCTTAACAACTTAATGAGTATATGATTACTCATTTTGATCCGTTTTTACGAGATCTACATAATAGAAATGAAAAAAGAAAAAAACATAGGTCTAAAGGAGGAAATAAGAAGAAAACGCATGTATAGATGGTGAAACTTTAAAGGCTATAACTCAAAGTTTGATAATCCAATTGGGATTTTTTTTTATTTTGTATAATTTTTTGAGATGGAAGTGATGCAAATGCCAAAGGAGATTTACCTACTTATTTTCTCCAAAAATACATGTTTACTATCTCAATTTTAATGTTTTTTCAACTCTAAAAATACATTTTTTATCTCATTTTTTTCATTTAAATGTGACAATTATATTCAAAAAGGATTTAGCAAAGGTCTTAACTTCTCTGACTATTTATAATTTATAAATTTGTTTAAAATTTTGTTGTTACATTGTAAGAAAGACATTATTTTTTACAAATGATATCTATCACAAACAGTCGAAAATCATGATTTTTCAACAAATACCACTATTACCACTATGTGTTGCTATTTTTACTATAGGAAATTTCTTTTATGGATATTTCTGTCAAAAATTTGGTGTGTGTCCGCAAGTGCACGGGTCGGATCAAGTAGTTCAGTGATAAGTAAAAGTATCGCTCCCACGAAGAATGACTTAAATGCACTTAGGCAATGTACAACCTACTTTCATCCACGTTAAGCAACCAATTAAGCAATTCTTGAATTTAGATCTAATTTTAAAATAAAACAAATTGAAAGAAAACTTGGTTGGCAAAGAAATTTTAAGTGAAATCCAAGGTTTTGAAATTACCTAGAGTCACTATTCCCTTGATGCTTACTAGAACTTAATTTCTTGTTTAATTGCAATTAATTTTCACCTTGTGGGTTAAGAGATTCAGAAGCTATAACCGTCTGTCGATGTAATTATAGCCCTACTCTCCCCTAAAATCTAAGTGTCCTTAGATTTATGTTAGAGTGCATCAATTACTATAACCCTCTACAAACCAATTAAGGCAATTAGGTATATTTCTATCCCAATTACAAATTAGATAATTTTAAACTTAATTTATCCAACTCTTAGGTCCAATTAGAACTCCTTTTTCAAGGTCAATTCCAATTACCCAAATCAAATCCAAGAGGTGGCCAATCCCTAAGACAGCATTAAGCAAGAGAAGGATACACAAGGCTCCAATCATCACAATCAACAAGGAAAATAAATAATTAGTTCACATCAAATTCATAGTGCTCTAGGTAAAGAAGAGTTTAGCTATACATAGCTAAGTCTACAGTGAATCCCAATCAAATACAAGGAGAAACTGAAGAGAAGCAGAGAAAGCAAACAAAGGAATGAGACAAATACATAAAGTTGATCTCCCCCTTGATTTCTCCTCTTCCTTCACCGCTCCAAGCTTGAAAAGCCTCCAGGACCACCCAAAAACACCTCCCTGGACGTTCAGAAATCTTCTCTGCCGCAGAATAATGAAGCCCTAACTCCCTCTCCTATTTTTTTAACTTGAAAATTAAAACTATGCATTTCAGGTCCGATCTCGCTATGGCGAGGAGCGACTCTCGCTATAGCGAGGTCTCATATGTTCTCAGTTTTCTGCTGCTTTTGCTACTTCCATGCTATAGCGAGTTGCTCCCTAGAATTTCTATACGACGCGACTTCGCTATTGCGAAGTGTCCCCTTTGCTACAGCGAAAGTGTGATCTCGCTATAGCGAACTGTGTTCTCGTTGTAGCGAGAATACTTGTTCAATCTGTCTTTGCTCTTTTCAGCTTCCCTTTCTTATTTGCAAATCTTTCTACACTTTGTTACTTTTCCCTGAAATTGAAATCAATCATAAAATGAGGCTCAAACTGATAAAAATGTTACAATTGAAATACTTTCTTTGTTTTGTTTGATTGAATATATTTTTAACCATATTAATCAAGAGAAAAGAACATTGCCTCCCTAATTTAGTGTCAAATATAGTCCTTTTGAATCCTAAATTAGGAGGTTATCAAACTCCCCCACACTTGAATCTTTGCTTGTCCTCAAGCAAGTTTTAGAAAGAATCAAGCAATTTGATTATTAAATTCTTCTTTTCCATAATGAATACCCAATCAATCAGAATTTCAGATCCCCCCCACACTTATAATAAACTCAATTTCAGAAGCAAAAGCTCAACAAAACTTAAATTGAATTTGAAAACAATGTACTCATAGTAACACCCTGAGTTCTAAAGTGTGTGTGTGTTCCACAAGAGATGTTAAGAAGCAATTAAGTAGTCTTTAATAAACCCTCCCTGCAATTTCAAGACCTAATCTAACTATTTGTGCTAACTTCCATCCTCAAAGCTCATTGAGAGGGGTCTCTATTGTTTACTGCAGAATTAGTTTCAGCACATTCATTCATTTTTTTTTTCTCTCCTCGTCAAATCACTTAATCATTTTGACGCGAATGACAACATTGGCTATGAAGCCATCCGGTTACTCAGATTAAGGAAATTCTCAGAGGGCTACTAGCATACTCTTAGTTTTATCACTGTTTGACGCGAAAGTCTACACTTTTTGGTGCAAACCCTCGGTTACTAAGTGATTTCAACCATTGGAGTAGAGAATCATTTTATTTTATTTTGTTTTGTTTTTGTTTTTGTGTTTACACAATACTCCTCTCAACTGACAATCAAGCATCATCAGGAACAGATAAATTGGAGAGATCTAACATAACTAGAGGCTTATTAGAAGAAAAACTTGAATCACTTCAAAAATCATCTTGGTGAAAAATGCTCCTATTGTGGGTGCATACTACAACTACATTACTTACTTTATTCATTTCAAGTTCGCTTAACTCCCACATGCTAGTATTCATCTAAAGTGAGAGGAGATGAACCTGATTTACCTGATCTCTACCCACCTATCCTATGTTTATCTATGGTTACCTTCCCCCACACTTAAAGGTTACATTGTCCGCAATGTGTAAAATGGGGAAACCAAAAGTAGGAAAATAGAAACAGATGGGGGCAGAGGGAAGGGATGTAAAGAGGTAGGGAGAGATGAGACTCCCCTGATAAGAAGAGATAAGAAAGCAAGGGGATACGTGTGAACAACTCCTTCATCTGAGAGACAAAAAAAAATAGACAAAGCACACGCAGCAAACAGTAAGTTGGAGTTAGAATTAAGAAAACAATTAAGAGCATAGCCAATTCAGGAGTTAAAAGCATAATCAGATACAGTCATCCATATACAGTTATCCAAAATAGAACATGAGGGAAAACAAAACAAAAACGGGCAGCGGGATATAAAGGTCCTAAGAGTCAGAAGGCCCAGGCCTATCCTGAGGTGCAGGATCCTGAGGGATAATGATGACTGAGGATGGAGGAGCCTCAGGAGGTGGTGGTGGAGGTGCAGGCATCAGGTAGTCCATAAGCATCTGCAGCTAATCCTTCATTGATAGGACATGCCCTTCTAGCCTATCAATGGATTCTCTCACCCAACCCTCAAATTCTGTGTGATATGGTGCACCATATCCCATCAGCTTTGGAGTACCCAGTCGCTGCTATGAGGGAGGAGGTGGAGATGCCTCAGGCTGTGCCTGTGCAGGTGCTCTGTGCCTACGGGGCTGTCCAGGTGCATCCTTCATACTATCATATTTATAGGGCCCCTTTGGGTTGAATTGTGCGTCATTTTTAGAGACACGGCTACCCCCCATTGTAAGCACCTCCGTAAGCATATAGGGGTAAGCTAGGCTAACCCTGTCGGACCTCGCCACTTGCTTGAAATTTAAGTACATGAGACGAGGAATGTTCACCCGCTGCCTAGTCATGAAGCACCAAGTCAAAGTGGCCGGTTCTCGGATCATGTCAGATCCATGAGAACTCGTCAGTATGTTGCTTGTGATGAATTGCAACCAAAACCGAGCGGGTTTGTTAAGTTGATTCACTGGGTAGACCTTATTAACCAGCCGAGCTCGTCCTTCTTCTGCAATAGTCGTCTCCACTTCTTCCCAAGGGATGGATTGAGGATTCTCTATGTATGATTGGAATGCACATTCTGGGACATCAGACAGTTCATAGAAGTCTTGGAGGACTTTCTCATTGATGCGTACCCAAGTCGAATGGCAATAATATTCATCCTCCTCCTCCTCCTCAGTATCCTCAAAGTTGGCGTACAGCTCTTGGATCATCAGTGGGATCCGATGCACTGGCTTTTTAGTGAATCCTTGCAACCCGTGCCACTCAAAATCATGGAAAGTCAAATCCAAGACATGGGGTGCATAGTAACAATCTTCAACAACTCCTCTATCAGAGAAAAGTCGCTCAAAGCGAAATTCCGCTCTGCCTGATGCAAACCGATCCTTATCATATGATTTCTTCTTCTGCTTTGAGGATGAGGTTTCAGCAATCTTGATTTGCTTTTTAGGAGCCATCACTGTGAAATTCAAATAAGAAAGAAAGACAAAAATCAGTGGCATCATAAATAGGAAACCATAAGATGAGGAAAAGGAGAAAAGAGTTAATCAGATGCATGCAGCATGTTTATAATAAGGAAAGACACGACTAAAGCATAGAAGGGACGAGGGGGCAGGGAATATAGAAGCAAATCAAGCAAAATGGTCCAGAACAGCGCAGTTTCTGAAAAAACTCTACAGCGAGTTCGAGCTCGCTATAGCGAGTTCAAACTGGTTACTGCACAGCCAGATTTAAACGGAGGAAAAACCAATTTTAAGCCATCTTTCTGCACAGAAACAGTCGACCAGCAAAAACCATCCAAAAAAACTGACCAACTGACCCCTAAATACTCAAATCTAAGCAAAACGAATTTAACCCTAATATGACCAGATACAGCGAAAACAGCCAGCAATTCAGGGGAGAAAGGGGTTAATCGATTTACCTGATGCAAGGAATGCAATGGATGAGGGGAATGCGAGCGTAAAAGGCGCGAGATGCAGTAAAAGAAAGAATGGAAGAGGCTTGGGAGCTCCGTCGCAGTGGCGAGAAAGAAACGACGGAGAAGAAAATGTGGGTTATTTTATTACCCTTTTTTTTTTATATAGAAAGACTCGCTATTGCCAGGCAATAGCGAGGGCTTCTCTGGGATTATTACCAAAAGCAGAGCTGCTGTCCTCACAATAGCGAAATTTCCTCTCACTATTGCGAGAAAACTTGGATAATTATGTGACTGAAGAATTTCGCTATAGCCTAGAGCTAGGCTATAGCAAGGATCTTTCTGGATTTTATACTCAGCCATGGAAATGCTGCATTCGCTGTAGCGAATGAGTTATTTCGCAATAGCGAGAAAACTTAGCAAAAATTTATGCAACACTTAACTCGCAATAGCCAGGCTACAGCGAGATACACTCTGGACTTTGTACCAGCAGGGAATACAGAGTTTTCTCTATGGCGAGGTAATCGTCTCGCTGTAGCGAGAACACTTAATGTTGCAGACTGTGGCTCGCCAGCCTGACCATAGCGAGATACTTTCTGGTGTATGTACCAGAAGTGGGACAAGCAGCCTCGCCGTAGTGAGAGGGATGCCTCGCTATGGCGATTTTTTTTTTTTTATTCCACACCTAAATGCTCACTAAAATACTCCCTCAAATGTAACTAGATATAATAATAAAGTGCAGTTTAAAACATGGTTAGAGACTCCCTATAAATCATGTCTGGTGTTGCTCTTTCCTGCCAACCCCTTGCTCCTTAGTATCTAACATTTCAACCTACAAAACACATAAAGAGAGAAAAGTATCAAACCCAAAATGAAAAGGACTTTAGATTCAAAAATACAAATAAGAAGAAAACTTGGGTTGCCTCGCAAGAAGCGCTAAGTTTAAAGTCTTCAGCCAGACTATCTTGACACTTCTATGAGCAGTCTTGGAGCTGCACATTTGCCTTCATCCTGTCTACCGGTCCACCAAGGTAATGTTTCAAGCGTTGGCCATTTACCTTAAAAGTTTCTCCACTTTTCTCATCTTGAATTTCAATGGCACCAAAGGTAGTGGTAGACACAACCTTAAAAGGACCAGACCACCTTGATTTAAGCTTTTCTGGAAACAACCTCAAACGAGAGTTATACAATAACACTAAATCACTAAGTATCAAATCCCTTTTTAAAATCTTCCTATCATGCAAGATCTTAGTCTTTTCCTTATATAGCCTAGAATTCCCATAAGCTTGCAATCGGAATTCATGAAGTTCATTAAGATCCAATAACCTCTTCTCACTAGCATCTTTATAATCCAAATTCAACTTCTTTATGGCCCAAAAAGCTTTGTACTCAAGTTCCAAAGATAAATGACAAGCTTTACCAAAAACTAATTGATATGGAGACATACTAATTGGTGTTTTGTAAGCTGTCCTATATGCCCATAAAGCTTCATCTAACTTATCAGACCAATCTTTCCTATTAACACTCACTATTTTTTCTAAAATTCTCTTGATCTCCCTATTAGATACTTCACAGAGGCCATTGGTCTGAGGATAGTAAGCTAAAGTCATTTTGTGGTGAACTTTATATTTTTCCAGCAAAGCTTTAAATAAGCGATTATTAAAATGAGTTCCACCATCACTAATGATAGCTCTAGGGGTGCCAAAACGAGAAAAAAGGTTCTTCCTTATAAATCGCACCACTGTTTGAGCATCATTATGTTGGCAAGCTACCGCCTCAACCCACTTACTCACATACTCAACTGTCACTAAGATATATTGTTGGCATCTAGAAGAAACAAAGGGACCCATAAAATCAATTTCCCACAAATCAAACAACTCAACTTCAAAGATACCGGTTTGAGGAAGTTCATGTCTTTTAGAAATATTACCGGATCTTTGACAAGCATCACAGTAAGAAACAAACAAATGAGAATCCTTAAACAATGTAGGCCAATAAAAACCAGATTGCAATACTTTAAAAGCAATTTTCTGACCACTAAAATGTCCCCCAAATGGTGATGCATGGCATGTAAGCAAAATGTCATGTTGTTCAATCTCAGGAACACACTTCCTAAGAACGCCATCTACACATCTTTTGAACAAATAAGGCTCATCCCAAATGTAAAGCTTAACCTCATTCAAGAATTTCTTCTTTTGATAATAGTTTAAATCAGGAGGTAAAACTTCACAGACAATATAATTTGCTATATCAGCATACCAAGGTACATGTAGCAAATTAGCAGCCATAATGCATTCATCAGGAAAAACATCATTCACAAGCCTAGTATCACTAACATGCTCAGGATCTAACCTAGAAAGATGATCAACTACTAGGTTTTCACTTCCTTTCCTATCCACTATATGCAAATCAAACTCTTGAAGTAATAAAACCCACCTAATCAATCTAGGTTTAGACTCTTTCTTTCTCAACAAATATTTAATGGCAGCATGATCAGTGTGCACTACAACTTTGACTCCCAACAGATAAACTCTAAACTTCTTAAAAGCAAAAACAATAGCTAACATTTCTTTCTCAGTGGTAGAATAATTTACCTGAGCATCCATTAATGTCCTGCTAGCATAGTAGATAGGATGAAAAACTCGGTCTCGCCTCTATCCAAGAACAGCTCCTACTGCATAGTCACTTGTATCACACATGATCTCAAAAGGCAATGACCAATCCGGAGCAACTATTACAGGTGCAGTTATTAGCTTCTGTTTCAACTCTTCAAAACTTTTCAAGCAATCATCATCAAAAAGGAACTTAGTATCCTTTTCTAATAGCTTGCACAAGGGCTTTGAAATTTTTGAGAAATCCTTGATAAATCTTCTATAGAACCCCACATGCCCAAGAAAACTTCGGACTCCCTTGACATTAGTAGGAGGTGGCAACTTCTCAATCAATGATGTCTTGGCCCGATCTACTTCCAGACCCTCCTTAGACACCTTGTGTCCTAAAACTATTCCTTCCTTCACCATGAAGTGGCATTTTTCCCAGTTCAAAACTAAATCAGTCTCCTTACACCTTTTAAGCACCTTAGAGAGATTCTTCAAACAAATTTCAAATGAATCACCAAAGACAGAGAAATCATCCATAAAAATCTCCATGATATCTTCGATGAAATTAGAAAAGATTGATATCATGCATCTTTGAAAGGTTGCTGGTGCGTTACACAATCCGAATGGCATTCTCCTAAAAGCAAAAGTGCCATAGGGACAGGTGAAGGTTATTTTCTCTTGGTCTTCAGGTGCTATATAAATTTGGTTGTATCTTGAATAACCATCCAGAAAACAAAATATTCTTTCCCCGCTAGCCTATCAAGCATTTGGTCAATGAAGGGGAGAGGAAAATGATCTTTTCGAGTGGTTGCATTTAATTTCTGATAGTCCATGCACACTCTCCATCCAGTGACAGTTCTTGTAGAAATCAATTCTTTCTTTTCATTTGTCACAACAGTCATCCCTCCTTTCTTAGGGACGCACTGTACTGGACTAATCCACGCACTATCTGAAATTGGATAAATGATTCCTGCATCCAGCCACTTGATAATTTCCTTCTTGACAACTTCCTTCATCATCGGGTTAAGCCTCCTCTGATTCTCTATAGATGGCTTATGATCTTCCTCTAGTAGAATTTTATGCATCACAATGGAAGGGCTTATCCCTTTGATATCTACAAGTGTCCATCCTAAAGCCTTTTTATGACTCTTTAGCACTTCAATCAGTCTCTATTCTTGATGAGAGTTCAATGATGTAGAGATGATGACAGGAAGCGTCTCTGAATCCCCTAAATATGCATATTTCAAATGCTTAGGTAGAGGTTTTAACTCCAACATCGGGGGTTGCTCAATTGAAGGCTTAAGAGATGGTACTGAACGGGAAGCTAAATCTAAAGATTCCACTTGCCAATGCTGTTTAACCTGAGTGGTTGAAAAATTAAGCACTTGGGCTACCTCGTGACTAGCATCAGTCTTCTCATGCTTCACTCCCATTAATAATACTTCAATAGGATCTTTGACTATCATTGTATTAAATTGTTCTTGAGCTAAATCATCAATCACTGAAACTCTGAAGCAATCTTCAACATCTCTAGGATATTTCAGTGCTTTTTCCATGTTAAACACCACCTGCTCATCCCCCAATCTCATCACTATCTGCCCTTTCTCTACATCAATAAGAGTTCTAGCTGTAGCTAAGAATGGATGACTGACAATCAATGGATTATCTTTATCTTCTTCACAGTCTACAACAATGAAATCAGCTGGATATATGAACTCACCAACCTTCACTAAAACATCTTCAATTATACCCCTTGGATAGGCTAAGCTTCGATCTGCTAATTGCAATGTTACTGTAGTAGGTCTTGCCTCACCACGTTGCAATTTCTCAAAGACAAATAATGGCATAAGATTTACACTGGCTCCAAGATCACACAAAGCTTTACCTTGAAAGTGAGTACCTATTTTACAAGGCACAGAGAAGCTACCCAGATCTTTACACTTCATTGGAATCTGTGGGTTGATTATTTTGCTGCACTCTTCAGTAAGTGCTACAGTTTCAAATTCACCAAATCTTCTCTTCTTGCTCAGCATCTCTTTTAAAAACTTGACATACTTAGGCATGTACTCCAAAGCTTCTAAAAATGGGATATTTATATGAAGTTACTTGAACACTTCCAAAAATTTTTGGTACTGCTTATCTTCCACATTCTTTTAAAGTCTTTGAGGAAATGGTAAAGGAGGTATTGTCCTTGGTAATGTTTGTAGTTTCTCTCCTTGTTTCTCACCCTTATCAACATCTGCATGTTTTTTAACTTCTTCACTACTCACTTTTCTCCTTTTTTCAACTGATGCATCCACATGTTCTTCTCTTATTCTTTTATCATCACTCTTCTCCTCTGTAGCAAATTTACCTTTATCATCATCCTCTACAACAGCATTTGATTTAGGTGTGTGGCTAACCACCCTTGGTATTTGAATATCTAGCAACACTTTTCCACTTCGAAGAGTTATGGCCTTACACTCTTCCTTACCTTCTCTTCTAGGATTAGGCACCATATCACTTGGCAATCCCCCTTGTCTTAATGAATTCATTGCTGAGGCTAGTTGACCCATTTTCAATTCTAAATTTCTCAAGGAGGTGTCAACTCTAGCATTCACTTGAGCTTGCTCTTCATTTTGCTTACTTTAGATGCTAATGAATTTAGCCAGGGCATCTTTCAAATTCGTCTTAGGTTCTTGAATAGGTGCATTTTGCCTTACAAGTTGAGCAAAACCTAGTGGTTGAGTAGGCTTAATGCTTGAGGAAGATGCTGGTTGATTAAGTGTTGGGCCATGCTTCCAAGAGAAGTTTGGATAGTTTCGCCACCCAAGATTGTAATTATTGGAGTAAGGATTCTGATTCTTTGGAAAGTTCCCCACATAGTGAACTGATTCTGAAGGTGCCACAGGACAATAATCCACTGAGTGTAGATCCCCACAGTTTTCACAAGTAATTGGGGCCACCTGAGTAGAACAGACATTCATGTGCTGACTTCGCTGCACTTGAGATTCTAGCATATCAAATCTCTTGTTCAGAGCGGAGAGAATAGTTGCAAGTGGAATAGAGGGGTCTTCTTGAGTATTGGCAACATTAGCACTCATCCTTCTATCACCTCCTCTTTGCACATAACTTTCAGATAATGTGTCCAATGCCTGAACAACATCATCTATAGGCATTTCATCCCAATGCCTATTTAAAATAGCATCTAACATTGTATTAGTTTGTGGAGTTAGACATGTGCAGAAGTTCTGAACAATAGCATAATTATCCATCCCATGGCTTGGGCATTGGCAAAGCAAATGCTTGTACCTCTGCCATGCAGCATATAAGTACTCATCTGAAGCCTGCTTGAAGTTGATGAGCTCACGACGTGCATCCGCTATTCTATTGTTTGGAATGAAGCGAGCTCTGAACCTTGCCTCTAGCTTATCCCAAGTATCAATTGAACCCTCAGGCAGAGTCAATAACCACTCTTTAGCCTTTCCTTGTAGAGAGAGTGGGAACAGTCGAAGTCTCAGAACATCCCTTGGTACTCCATTCTGCTTGAATGAATCGCACACTCCCAAGAATGATAGAATATGACGATTGGGATCTTCATCAGACCTCTCACCAGTGAATTGTCTATTGAGCTGCAACATGAAGATCATCACAGGCTTTAATTCAAAGTTAGCAGCTTGAAAGTCTGGTACTACTATGCTAGATAGAGTGCCCTTCATAGTACGACCCACAAAGTTTTTTATGGACTGATTTTGATTCCCTTCCTGAGCCATTTCTTCACTCACTGAATTTTGAACTTTAGAAGGAGTTTCTTCAAGATTCAAGTTCACCACAAGATCACTAATTTTCTTTGTTGTGCGCTTCTTCTTTGTAGGGGATCGCTTCGGCATGTACCGTGGTACCTATAGAGGATAATTCAACAAATTGTATTACTTTAAACAAAAAGTCAAAGCAAATAACAGAATGAAAAGAAATTCTAACTAATTAACTAACTAATGCTTAATCGAGGACTACTAAAGATTACACACTTCTAACTGAACAATTAAGCCATTCCCCGGCAACGGCTCCAAAAAACTTGACCACAAAAAATTTGGTGTGTGTCTGCAAGTACACGAGTCGGATCAAGTAGTTCAGTGATAAGTAAAAATATCGTTCCCACGAAGAATGACTTAAATGCACTTAGGCAATGCACAACCTACTTTCATCCACGTTAAGCAACCAATTAAGCAATTCTTGAATTTAGATCTAATTTTAAAATAAAACAAATTGAAAGAAAACTTGGTTGGCAGAGAAATTTTAGGTGAAATCCAAGGTTTTGAAATTACCTAGAGTCACTATTCCCTTGATGCTTACTAGAACTTAATTTCTTGTTTAATTGCAATTAATTTTCACCTTGTGGGTTAAGAGATTCAGAAGCTATAACCGTCCATCGATGTAATTATAGCCCTACTCTCCCCTAAAATCTAAGTGTCCTTAGATTTAGGTTAGAGTGCATCAATTACTATAACCCTCTACAAACCAATTAAGGCAATTAGGTATATTTCTATCCCAATTACAAATTAGATAATTCTAAACTTAATTTATCCAACTCTTAGGTCCAATTAGAACTCCTTTTTCAAGGTCAATTCCAATTACCCAAATCAAATCCAAGAAGTGGCCAATCCCTAAGACAGCATTAAGCAAGAGAAGGATACACAAGGCTCCAATCATCACAATCAACAAGGAAAATAAAGAATTAGTTCACATCAAGTTCAAGTGCTCTAGGTAAAGAAGAGTTTAGCTACACATAGCTAAGTCTACAATGAATCCCAATCAAATACAAGGAGAAACTGAAGAGAAACAGAGAAAGCAAACAAAGGAATGAGACAAATGCATAAAGTTGATCTCCCCCTTGATTTCTCCTCTTCCTTTACCCCTCCAAGCTTGAAAAGCCTCCAGGACCACCCAAAAACGCCTCCCTGGACGTTCAGAAATCTTCTCTGCCACAGAATAATGAAGCCCTAACTCCCTCTCCTATTTTTTTAGCTTGAAAATTAAAACTGTGCGTTTCAGGTCCGATCTAGCTATAGTTTTCTACTACTTTCGCTACTTCCACGCTATAGCGAGTTGCTCCCTGGAATTTCTATGCGATGCAACTTCGCTATTGCGAAGTGTCCCCTTCGCTACGGCGAAAGTGTGATCTCGCTACAGCGAATTGTGTTCTCGCTGTAGCAAGAATACTTGTTCAATCTGCCTTTGCTCTTTTCAACTTCCCTTTTTTATTTGCAAATCTTTCTACACTTTGTTACTTTTCTCTGAAATTGAAATCAATCATAAAATGAGACTCAAACTGATAAAAATGTTACAATTGAAATATTTTCTTTGTTTTGTTTGATTGAATATATTTTTAACCATATTAATCAAGAGAAAAGAACTTTGCCTCCCTAATTTAGTGTCAAATATAGTCCTTTTGAATCGTAAATTAGGAGGTTATCATTATGCTATTGTCTCTGCTACGCTTGCATCTTCTACATCTTCTATAATGGCATATTAAATAAATATAAATTTTATTGTAAATAAAAATTTTGTTTAATATAAATATAATATTAGTTTCAAATAACAAAAAAATTCAAAAATAATATTAATAATAAGTAATTATTATTTTAATTATTCATTCATTTATTTATAAGTACTTATTTAAAATTAATGTCAACAAAAAATTAAATAATATACTTAAAAATTTTTGAAAGAATATGATAAAAACATAAAAAGTTTGTTCTTACACTATAATGGTGAGAAATTGTTATTAGAAATGGTTTTCGACAAACTATTTTATCGAAAGCCATTGAAATAATTTTAAAAAGTTAATAAATTAGAAATTATGTTTAATTTTATTTTGTAAAAAAGTATGTTTTATTAACTAATAATAATATGTTTTATTTTATATTGTTAAAATTTTTTATTTTATATATATTATATTAATTAATAATTTATTATATATTTTTAAACACATTTTATTTTATAATATGATTGTTTAGAATTAAAAATAATTTATGTTATATTTAATTTATTTGATAGTTTTTTGAATTTTTTATTTTTTTAAGGTTTCTTTTTTGTATTTTATTGAGTTTGATATGTTTTCTAGGTTTTAGTTGGTCTTCTCTTTCAAATTTTTGGGTTTTTTTTTCACTAGCTTTTCTAAACCAAAAAAATATTAAAGCAAATCAAAGAAATGTGATTAAACAAACAAACAAAATCAAATCTAAAACAACATTTCAAGCAGAAGAAACTAGATCCAAATTTTAAAATTTTCAAAATGCAATCAAAAGAAATTTTTATCTAATTATTATTTCAAATAATCACTTATAAAAAAGAAGAAACAAACAGAGTTAACAAAGAAGAAGAACAAAGATTATTCAGTAAAACATAAATAACTTATAACATAACAAATATCAATACAACTAAAAAAAAACTCAGATACTCACAAGCAAAATTAAAACAAGATTAAAATAAACTAAAAAAATAAGGAAAAATATAAAAATTTATACCAAAGAAAAGATAAAAGAGCTGAATAACTACAACAGACAAGAAACAAGAAACATGCAAAAATAAACAACTTCAAAAAAGATGTCCAAAAATGGAGAGGAGATAAAATGAGATAGCAAAACCTTAAAATTAGGTTAAATTAGTATTTTAGCCCTTTAATTTTATTTAATATTTTAAATTCGTCCCTTAATTTTAAATATTTTAAAATAGTCCTCTAATTTTATTTAACATTTTAAATTGGTCCTTTGACTTTAAAATATTTTCAAATGATCCCTTAAATTTATTTAATATTTTAAATTAATCCTTTAACTTTGAAATACTTTAAATTAGTCCCTTAACTTATTTTAAAATTTTCATATTAAAATAAATATTTTAAATTGAAAGGTTCTTTAAAATGTTTTAGATTGGTCATTTAATTTTAAAAGTTAAGGAACCAATTTGAAAATTTTCAAAGAAGCTTTTCATTTGAAATATTTATTTTAATATGAAATTTTTGAAATAAATAATTTAAAAATATATAAGTTCTTTTTTACAAATAAAATTATTGAAAATGTCATATAGAAACACTTTTTTTTAATTTAATCACTTGAACAAAAAAATATTTATTATAAAATTTTAAAAACTAGAAAATACTTAAAAAATTAAATTAAATAAAATAATTTAAAAATAATATTTATTTGAATATAAAATATTTTAAAAATAGTATTAAAGATGAATTTTCATATTAAAATAAATATTATTTTTTGAAAATATTTTATTTTTGTGGACTTTTTAAGCATTTTCTAGTTTTTAAAATTTTATAATAAATATTTTTTATTCAAGTGATTAAACTAAATATTTTTTTTATAATAAGTAAACATTTTAAGGGACTATTTTAAAACATTTCAAAGTTAAAGAACCTATTTGAAACATTAAATAAAATTACGGTATCATTTTGAAACACTTCACAGTTAAAGGACTAATTTAAAATATTAAATAAAATTAAGAAACTAAAATACTAATTTAACCTTAAAATTAATATAGAGATAAATGAAACAAAAATTTGGCTAGCTCGTTATTTGAAATGGAAAAGAGATAAAATAAGATGGCAAAACTTTAAAATTTATAAAGAGATAAACAAAAAAAAAATCCATAGGCTAATAGCTTTACTTGTTTTTCAAATTGTAACAAAAGATAATTTTCAAATTAGTGATAAAAAAGTAAGTGATGGTTAAGAATATATATATATATATATATATATAATTATAAACCAATTAGTTTTCTGTCACTGGCTAATAATATATATTATATAACCATATATTATTATTTATATAATCATATATTAATATTATTATAAACCCCTTTTTCTATTGCTATTTCTAGCAACAAAAAAAGTGATTATTAACAATATATGTAAATTATATATATATATATATATATATGATTTAAAAAATATAATTTAAATTATAGAAAATTTAAATTTACATAACTTAATTAATTATTAATTAATAATAAATTTATGATAGATTAGATATAATATATTCTAAATATTTATTTAATTTAGATTATAATTAGATGATAATTTATATTATGTATATTTATTATTGAATATTAGGTAGTTAGTAAATAAATTAATCAACATATATAATTAAATTTATTAATCAAATATATAATACAAAATTGTGTCAAAGAAAAATATTATATTTAAACAACTAAGAATTAAAATTATTATTATTAAGTCATAGAGTATTAATAATTTATTTAACAACTTTATTATTATTATTTATAAAAATCTAAAATTTTATAATATAGAAATATACAATATATAGTATAGAATTATCATTTATAAATTTAATTACTAATTATATATAATTGATTTATATTTCATTATTATCATTTTATTTATATTTAGAATATTTTATATAAATTATTTTGATTAACATAAATAATAATGAAATTTTTTAAAAATTATAATTAAAAAAAGAATATAATTAATTTTATTTATTTATTTTTAGAAAATGAAAATTAAATTATTTTTAGAAAATTTTGAAAAAATGTCCAATAGGAAACAGTCCTTACAAAAATGTAATTGGACATATTTTTGTTGAAAAAAATAGTTCCCTATAGAAATATATGATGTATAATTAACAAGTGTCAAAATATATAAAATATTATTTTTCATTATATTATTTATATTTATTTATATATTTATTAGATAATATAATAACATATTAATTTTTATTAATTTTTGTAATAATTTTTTAATTTACTTATTAAAGTAATTATTAATTTTATTTTATTATTTTATTGATTTAATTATTAATAATATAATCTATTTATATTTCTTTAATATTATTTTTTACTAAATTTAACCACTGCATTTTTTAACATTAAAAAGTAATCATTACAAAAAAAAATAGTATATAAATAGCTTTTCATCTTTTTTTCTCTTTCATTTTTCTTCTCTTCTTTTACTATTTATATTTTTTTCTCTATTTTACTTATTTCACTTTTATATTATGTTTGCAATTTTATAATAAAAGAAAATAGTTATTTAATTCCTTTAAAGTTAGAGCCTTTACTTATTAGTTAAACATAAATTTGCAAATTATGGAACCTTCAATACATAAGAATCTTTCAAATATTTGAAACTTTGCATTTACATTTAAAAAACTAGTATTCTAAATAGAGATAGTATACAAACTCTTGTATTTTTCATAATAAACTTTGCAAGTTACAACTTGTATTTCAAATCTTGGTATTCACAATGATAGAATTCTTTTTAGGTGTGATAAAAGACTGAAGAACAAACAAAAAGCTTGCACATGAAAAAATTTTATCTTAGTGAATATCAAAGCTTGGAATATGAATTGCAAATTGCAAAATTTATTATGAAGAATGCAAAAGTTTTAAATATTATCTCCATTTGTAGTACTAATTCTTCAAATATAAATGCAAAATTCTAAATACTTAAAAGATTCTCAAGCCTCAGAGGCTCTATGAATTGCAAATTTTTGTTTAACTAATAAGAAAAGACTTTAACTTTAAACGAACTAAATGACTATTTTCTTATTATAGAAATTTAATTTATTATTATAGAATTATATAAAAGTAAAATAAGTGAAATAGAAAAAAAGTACACTATAAGTGGTAAAAGAACAGAATAGAAGAGAAATGAAGGACAGTAATCGCAAACTATTCATATTCAATTTTTTATAATGGTTACTTTTAATATTAAATAATGCAACAATTAAATTTAGTGAAAAATGATATCAAAATTAATAATTAAATTAATAAAATAATAAAACAAAATTAATAATCACTTTAATAATTACATTAAAATTTTTTTACTAAAATCAATAAAAATTAATATATTAGTATATTAAAAATAGTTTTAACAAAAAAATAAAATTTTTGTTTGGGCATAATTAAATTAATAAGATAATAATACAAAATTAGTAATTACTTTCATAATTACATTAAAAAATTATTAAAAAAAATTAAAAAATTTAATATATTATTATATTAAAAATATTTTTATAAAAAATTAAATCTTTAATTTTTAATAGTTAAACAAGTGTTAAAATATAAAAAATTTTATTTTTTATTATATTTATTTATATATTTACTATATAATATAATAATTAATTTATCTAATAACTATTTAATATTTAGTAATAAATATACATGACAGAAATTATAATGTAATAATAATCTAAATTAAGAAAATATTTATATTATATTATTTATAATGTATAACATAATATTATATATACAATAATATAATACTATATATACTTAGTTGAGAAACCAACCATCAATGCTATAAATAGTTTTCCTATCACTATTTAATGTGGTATTTTCAGAAAATTTATTTCCTAATCAAAAAATGGTATTCAATCTAATGGCTCTTTTATTTAATCCAACATTCAATCAATGGCTCTTTTCCTAACTTTCGTTTTTTAATTATTGCTAGTTTTTATCATGTTAATGTAAATTAAAATTTCAGCATAAAATTTTTTATGTTTTATAAGTCAAAAATAAGCTTTTCAAAAAAATTTAAAAAAAATATAAGAAAATAAAAATAAAAATATTCCCAAAGCATCCATCTTTCTTATAAAAATTTTATTTTTTATATTTATTTATATATTTATTAAATAGTTATTGATTAATTTATTACATAACTATTGAATATTTATAATGAATAAAAACAATATAAATTATTGTATAATTATAATATAAATTAAATAAATATTTAGAATTTATTACATCTAATTTGTTATATATTCATTATTAATTAATTAATTTAAATTTAGATTTTCTATCATTTATATAAAATTTTTTAAATCATACATTTTATTATATATATAATAATATTTTATTATATAATATATATATATATATATATATATTAACCACCACTTTTTTGCGGTTCACATAAAAGTGGTTGGTTTATAGTAATATATAATAATATATTATTATACAATATAGATATAGATATATATATATATATATTATTAACTATCACTTTTCTATCACTAGTTATATAGTGACAGCAAAACAGTTAATGTATAATAATATATTATTATAAGAATATTAGAATATATTATTATAAATCTTTGAACGAATTACTCATTTTTTCTAATAGAATTGTGGTGGGTTTCCTGCTCTCTTAGTTTTTTCTCAACTTTTCCTGTGCAACATTATTTTTCGATAAATGAGATTTGGTTTCTAAATGAAGTTTAATCATAAAATTGAAAGAAACATTTGTCAAAATTTTTTCAAATGCGTCTATCAGTAAATCTTCATATTATTGTAGTGTTAAAATTACAAAATAACCCTTAAAAATATTTTATTTTTATTTAGGTCCCTGTTTTTTAATATACTGTTAGGCTAGACTAGCAAATACATCCAACCCAAGGCCCCGCCATGTAGCTCAACTTGCCCATCCCCTTTTTCTTTATGCCAATTTAACCTAGTTTAATTTGGCCAAATAGTATTAGACTAATCAGGTAAATGTGCACCTTTAATGTGCATGCACATTTAGATGCATGTATACACGTGTTTCTATGCATGTATGCTATAAACAGACTAAGCTATTCATGAATAGTTCAAATTTGGCTAAAAGTTTGTTTCAACTTTTATTTATTAAGTGAACGACCTTGAACATAACATTAATATAGTTTAATTAAATCTGTCAAACTTAAAAATGATACCCAGCTAATTTAACTTATGAACAATGCATTTAAAAATTAAATAATATGAATATTCAAATATTTTATATAATTGTATATATTATATGTATTATAAATTATAAATATTCCCTTTACTTAAATATAATGAAAACTCATTAAGCTTATATAACTTATTCATGTATAATCTTATACAAACTTAAAAGCCAAGTTTGAGCTCTCATCCACCAGAGTGAGCCGTTGATCTCAATTTTAAGCTCATTAAATTTCATAAGCTAGGTTTGAACAGCTTATTTATTAAAAGAGCCAAACTTAATAGTGCTAGAGATTAGTTTATGTCAACTTAATTTTTTTGGTTATTGGTTTAACAAAGTTAATGATTAAGATGAATTTATTTCTTTTAATACACACACACACACACACACACACACACACACACACACACATATAAAAGATGAAATTGAATCAAATAAATATTTGTGATGTAAAACTTATTCCAAACGTAAATGATGAAAAGGAATACTTTTGCCCAATGTCTGTTACAAATAAGTTAATTAAGATGCTCTAATAATATATTAAAGTTGTAATTTTTATCATAATTTATTACTCTTAACTTTCATTGTCTACGAGTAAAGTTCATAAATGTCTAGCGGGCTGTAAGAAAATTTTCTTATAGAAGAGACCAATGCACTTGTCACGACATAGGGGTTCATCTCCAAAGCATTCCACACCTCAACCACATTATATATTTTGGGATGGTGCCTTGCCGTCAGACTCATCCACAATTTTCACTCTCACATTCCTTCTGTTTCTGACTGTAATTTTAATCATTTTTGTGCACTGAGCATTGCTATAGAATACCCGTGTCAGAACAGATATGGAGAGTTCAACCTCTCAAAAAGTTGAGCTCTTTATCATTCAATTATATCTTCAAATACATTTATAATAATAAAACATTATTCATTACAAATTTTGAAAAAAAAAAAACAATTGCTCAAATCTTGAGATGACTGAATGGTGAAAAACTCAATCTCCTAAGAGGTTGGGTTCTTCATATAAGGATCATATGAAGAACTCATTATGGGACAAGAGACTTCTTTTTTCTTTTTTTCTTGGGGGTGCAAACAATGGAGATCAATATCCTTGCTCCCACGCAGAAGTATATCATTTTTTAATTAATTCCAATACCAACAGCAGTAGCTTCTAGCTAGTGGAAAAACAATAACTAACTCAAATAGACCACAAAGCCTGACCATTGATTAAAACCTGCCCCGACTCATTTGATGAGTATTTCATCCTAAATATCAAAAAGCCGAAAAATGTCAATAACTTAGAGATACTCTGGCCAATTTTTACGTCATATGAAAAGCTCACAATTTACAATTTTGAACTAAACTAGTGGCTTCTCTGGCTTTCCTTAGAATTCAGAAGTCAGAAGTTTATCGAGCCCATCTACAATAAGATCTGTAATATATCATAAAAACTATTAGTCAATAACACTTTTAAGGTTAAAAATTAACAAACCTTCATATTATATGGAAGAAATCAATAATCAAGAAAGAAACTAGACTTTTTATGAAGTTAAGTTTAGAGAATTAAGGCTCTCAGTTACTAGTTACCACTACACTTCCCGCAACCTATTTCTTTTCCCTTCAGAACCAAGCCGATGATTATCTTCAGCCAGTAGTCTAGCAACTATAATATTCAGATGAATGCTAATGCTGGAGAGCTCTACGTTATATGTGGTTTCAAGTTAAAAAAGGAAACTCACACAGAAACCGACAACTTGCTTTCATACGAAATATTTGTGATTGATGAAGTGATGAAATCAGCTCAGAAAAAGGGGGGAAAAGGGGGGGAAAGAAACATATTGTTCAATCAACTAGAAGATACAAAAGCAAAAACAATATCTCAATTTAATCTCAAACTAAATTAAAGCAAATAGATTATTGAAACTCAGTGACTCTGGGTTTCTTAAAGAGACAACTCCTATGCTAGTCAAAGGTGATTATTAATTAATTTAATTTCTAGCTTCCCACTCAAGATTTTTCTGTGGCATTGCTTGTTGTCATGCCACTTGAATATGCTTATGTGATTTGCTCTAAACCACAAATACATACTAACGGAAAACCATGGAAAACATATTCTAAATGTAGAAAAACCTAGATTAGCTTTATTTTAATTATATTATTTGTATTTTGAATTTGTTTTATTTCATTAGTTTGTTATTGACTTAGATATATTTTTGTTAGGATTTGATATTTTAATTACCTTTTGTTAGGATTTAGAATTTAATATTATTTTTATTTTAAACTATTAAAGTCATCTCCTAAACTCTATATAAAGCTCTTAGTAATTAGGGTTATTAATAAAATTATCCAAATTTGTTAGCTGTCTCTATCCTCCCTTCTCCTTCTTTTTTATTTCTCTCTACATCTCCATTCTGTATGTCCTTCTTTCACCTCCTTTGTCTCCTCTTTTTTTTTTTTTTCTTTGGTTTTAAAAACTTGTTCTACACCAATTTTGGTATCAAAGCAAGGTTGCAATTCCAATCCACTTCTCCTGCTACCTTTCAACCACCCAAATATCGTTGAAAACTTTGTTGAAAATCTAAATCCACCACTATCCTACATCACATCTCACATCCCTGACCACAAGAACAAGCAACTGACCACACCATCAGAACTGAAAGAAGAAAACCACCTAGATCACTGAAGCTCGTCACCAGCAGCCGCAACACACGCCAGCAAAGTCTCCCACGTGCTGCACATGTCAAACGTTGAAAGCTTTGCTGTTCCAACTGTTTTTTTACCTAGCTTCAACCCAATTTGCAGAAACCATCGTTTGCCAGTATTTAAGGGGTAATATTACTGCTTTGCTTTTAAAATTGCTATGGTAAGGTACTTATATTCTTGTTGAAACCACCTTATTGGAGGTTATTCTAAAACTATTATTTCTATAATTATTTGCTGTCCCTTACCCATAAAATTGCATAACCATTTGTTTCTTTTAACCTAACCCCCAAAAAAAAAAAAAGCCATTTGTTTCTTTCGACTTGACCCAAAAAAACTCTCTATTAATATTTTGTTTACTAGGTGTTTATTTGTATCAATTTAAATTGTTCATTGTTTTCTTTAACCAACTCAACATTGCATTTGTATTCCCTTGCATAACCATTCGTCACTTGTGTTCCCTTGCATGACCATTCGAAATTTATATGATAAACAAAGTTTGCTTAAGCAAGAACTAACTATTTTAAAACCCACCGTGGAACAAAATACTCAAATTATCTAGACTAGCCTGGACAATATCAAAGAGGATTTAGGTTAGCGTATCGAAGAATTTACAAATGTCATTAGCCTATTAGGTAAACAAATCAATGGTAAAACTTGAAAAAAGTTGGTTGGGACTCCTAGGGAGGAAAATATGCCAACCTATAACCAGTATAAGGCTCCACCAATAGGTTCCAATGATAATCAACAGTTGACCTAGCGCTAAGAATGGTAGAGAAATTCCTCATAAATGCTTTAAACAACCTAAGTTGATAGGAGGCCATTGGGATGATAAAGATTTTGTGGGCCACCACCCTAGACAGTATAGGACGGCCTATGGAAATATCCAAGAAGGGTTTAGGCATAACCATGATAGCTCAAGCAATATCACTAGAAGGGTTAAGATCGAAACCCCTGGGTATGATTGTAATTAAATCTTAATGGTTTTTCAGATTAGCTGGCTAACATCAAAGATTGTTGTTAGTGATATTCAATACGTTCATTTTGCAAAAATGAAACTTGTAGGGTCTGTCAAGAAGTATTGGTACACTAACCAAAGAAACTTAGAGCATCTAGATCAACTTTTGATAGAGGTTTGGGTTGAAATAAAAATGAAATTAAAAAAAAAAAATTTTGCCCACTTATTATAGGAGTCATTTAATGATTGCTCAACCTTAAGCAAATCTCTAGTATCTTTGACGATATGGCCCGCTTTGATGAACTTGTACTCAAATGTTACATACAAGAAAAATAGTAGGTGATGGTCACTAGGTTTATTAGTGGCTTTAGGATAGATATTGAGATGGAGCTTAAGTTTCCCTAAAACTTTTGAAAAAGCTTATCATAAGGCTCTTGATATAAAATCTTTGTCTTGGTACCCATCTCTTAGGCATTTCACAACCCAAAGCACAGAGTTATGGCAGACTCGCAACCTCATCCCTACCAATCATCCTGTAGGAATGTCACAACCTAAGATTAATGCTATACTTCCTTAAAGTCAAATTTTCAGCCTTAAGAATAGTGTCACCAAGGGTAGTGAATCCATAAAGGCTCTAATTCTTGTTCTAGTGATTCCACTATAGAGTGTTTTCATTGTCACTCTAAGGGTTATACTGCATCAAGGTCCCCACATCACACTTTGCTTCTTAAGCACCAACCTCATGATTCAAAAGATATAGGCGATGTAAACTTAAAACCCCTTGAATGTCTTTATGATGCCAATTAAGAGATTATAGTTGATGGTTCTAATTAAGAATTTGGACATCTTGGTGTCATAAGATACATTCTACTATCCTATTAACCAATGACTCATGCAAAAGGACTAGTATTTTTTACACATTTGTGAAATGTGAATAAAGTTGTGTAAACTAGTCATTGATGGAGGTAGTGCACAAAATGTAATCTCTACAATAGGAGTTATCAAACTTGCCCTTAAATCAGAACCTCACCCTGCTCCTTTTCATATTGCCTCGGTAGATAAAACAACTTCACTTATCACTCAGCAATGTCATGTTCTCCTTCAATTAGGTGACTACAAAGAAGAGGCTCTTTGTGATGTCATTCCCATGAATGTTGTTGTTGCTCATATCTCATTAGGACGACCGTCGCTTTATGACCATGATGTCACTAAACATAACAGGAAAAACACCTACGTATTTAAACATGAGGGAAAAAACAATCCTCTTACGTCCTGCCAAACCTCACTCAAAGCACAAGAACAATATTAAGTCCAAAAGCCAAGGGACTAAGGATCATAACCTTCACCTCTCAACCCACAAATAATTTGAAGATGAGAGCAAAGAGATTAATATGATGCTTGCCTTAATTCACAAAGCTTCCTTTAGGGCCACTTTTATAGATATAAATGATATGCCTAGCGAAATAACCCAACTTCTAGTAGAATTCTAGGATATTTCTCCAGATGAGCTCCCTCTTGAACTCCCACCTATGAGAGACATTCAGCATGCTATTAACTTGATCCCTATTTCTCAACTCCCCAATCTACCATATTATAGGATGAACCAGAAAGATAGAGAAAAGATCAATAAGCAAGTTAATGGGTTGCTTAAATGTGGTACATCCAACAAAGCTTTAGTCCTTGTGCTGTGCTTGTCATTTTAACTCCTAAAAAGAATGGAACTTGAAGAATGTGTACAGATAGTCAAGCAATTAATAAAATCATTATTAAGTATAGGATTCCAATCTTTAGGCTTGAAGACATGCTTGGTTTAGTAACTAGCTCTAGTTGGTTTTTCAAAATTGATCTTCATGGTTATTACCACCAAATTAGGGTTAGAACAGGGAAAAATGGAAAATTGCTTTTAAAACTTCGGATAGGTTGTATGAATGGTTAGTAGTACCTTCTGTCTCTCCAATGCCCCCAGCACTTTTATGAGAGCTATGACCTATATTTTTAATTCCTATCTAGGAAAATTCCTTGTCATATACTTTGTGACATATTGGTTTATGGCCGGTCTACAGAGGAACACTTGGGCCACTTTCGTTCGGTTTTCCTCACCCTACATCAAGAGAAATTCTATGTCAATCTCTCCAAGTGTTTTTTCCTCCAAAATCAAGTTGTTTTCTTTAGATTTATAGATTCTAAATAAGGTATAGCTACTGATCCTCAGAAAGTTAAAGCCATTAAAGAATGACCCGAACTTAAATCCATTTCTGAAGTGAGAAGCTTTCATGGGCTAGCCTCTTTTTATAAATGGTTCATTAAGGAATTTAGCACCATTATGGCCCCTATTACAAATCTCTTGAAAAAATGATAAGTTACAGTGGACACTTATAGCCTCTAAAGCCTTTGAGTCCATTAAAAAGAAATTTTTTTACTTTTACTAACAATTGAGTTTACTTATAATAGTCCAATCAATAGGCCCACTAGGTAAAAGTCCTTTTGAGATCATCCAAGGCTTTAAACCTCGCCAACCTATTGACCTTATGACCATCTCTGACTTCCCAACATTAAAATCTACAAAATCATTTGCCAGACACCTTCATGAATTGCATGCTAAGATTCGACATAAACTTGCTATAAGTAATGAACAATATAAATTATCTGCTAAACTAACCAATGCTTTCAAAATTTTAACAAGAGAGATTTTGTTATGGCTCATATTCATCTTAAGTGTTATCCTAAACATTCTTTCAAAAACTTGCATATCCGAGCCTCCAATTCTTTTTGCATCTTTGAGAAACTTGGCCTAATGCATACTTGTTGGGATTATCTCCTGACATAGCCATTAGCCCAATTTTCAATGTGAAAGATTTATTTACCAAGACACTTTTGAACCTCTTTTGCTTTCTAATAATTCTATAGGTACTCATCTCCATCATGCTCCTGTGCTCACTCTACCGTTTACTTCACCATTACTTGAGGCAATCAATGCAATCATGGATAATCAAATTGTTCTAACTCCTAATGGCCCTCTCCATCATTACCTTGCTTGTTAGAAAGGCCGTACAAACTTGGATGCTACTTGGATCACAAAAGAAGACTTTCCACGTTTGGACCTAACCCTCTTACAATCTTATCAACAATCTTCCTTTCTAAAGGAGAGTTTCCCCAACTTAGAGGAAAATGATGGAAAACCATAGAGAACATATTCTAGGCGTAGAAAAACATAGATTAGCTTTATTTTCGTAATATTATTTGTATTTTAAAATTGTTTTATTTCATTAGTTAGTTATTGGCTTAAATATCTTTTTGATTAAGATTCGATATCTTAATCATCTTTTGTTAGAATTATAATTTAATATTATCTTCTGATTGATTATTAATAAAATTATCTAGATTTGTTAGCTATCTTTCTCCCTCCCTTCTTCTCCTTTCCTTTTATTTCTCTCTACATCTCCCCTTTATTCTATATCTCCCTCCTCCTCCCCCTCTCTCTCCTCTTTTTTTTTTTTAACTTGTTCTACATCACATGCAAATATAGTTAACATGCTTGAATAAAAAATGGATGAGTAAAGCTGCATTTTATAATTGCATTTTCCAAGTTTGGAGAGGGAAAATGCTGTAAAGTCCTCAAAACCTACAACTAGCCATCTTTACTGACATTCATGTGACAGAAAATATGTCAAGAAACATAAGGCATTTCATCATGAATTTGTCAAGTATTACCCTTCACTTAAATAAAGAAGACAACTATCAGAATTTCTAGTCAATCTTAACTTCAAGAAAATAATCTGCTGCTTTGCCGCTAGTAAAGTGAAGAACCCTTAGTAATTAGGGTTAAATAGATTCTAATTGATTATTAATAGGATTTGTTAGCTATCTCTCTTCCTCCCTTCCTCTCCTTCCCTTTTATTTCTCCCTACATCTCCCCCTTTATTCTATATCTCCCTCCTTCTCTCTCCACTCTCCTCTTTTTTTCTTTTACTTGTTCTACATCACATGCAAATATATTTAACATGCTTCAATAAAAAATGGATGAGTAAAGACGCATTTTATAATTGCATTTTCCAAGTTTGGAGGGGGAAAATGCTGTAAAGTCCTCTAAACCAACCTAGCCATCTTTACTGACATTCATGTAACAGAACATATGTCAAAAAAGTAAGGTATTTCATTATGAATATGTCAAGTATTACCCTTCAATTAAATAAAGAAGGCAACTATCAGAATTTCTAGTCAATCTTAACTTTAAGAAAATGATCTGCAGCTTTGCTTCTAGTAAAGTGAGAAACCTATGGATCTATTGAGAAATAAAACCTCATGTAAAGTTCCTTACGCATTTGAATGACAAGAACTTATGGCTCAGACTTAACAAGCTCTTCCACAGACTTTCTGTAATTGGCAATCAAGTCTCTGTATTTCAAACAAAAGAAGACATGTATTTAGCATGAAGAAACTCAAGCAAACAGAGATGTATGATACAATTACTACATACCTTCGCTGATTTAGCAATTGCTCACTTTCCTCTAGCTTCTTCTTCTGTCCCTCAACTGTCTGCATTTAGCATCCAGAATGTCCTCGTTTTAGACTAAAAATACTTCCACTGACTACAAGATATTATTTTTTTAACACAGCCTTATTTAAAAGTAGACAACAGATGAATCTTTTTTCCTTTTTCCATTGTCATTATGGAACCTGCTCATCATGGCCTATAGGCAGGGCCATATAATAAAAATGAAAAGGGGAAATTCAATCCCAATGATCTATACTGGGTGAAATTAAGTACTATCATATTATTCCACAGAAAGATGAGTGCATTTAATTAGAGGTAAACTATACACCTATAGCATAACCATTCAGTCCCTGCACACTTTTGAAATGGATAATATGTAGTTTAGGGGCTCAACTAATACTCCTTTTCCTTTATAGTATAAAATATAAAGAAGCAAAGCAAAATAAGCAGAAGATACATTATATTAAAGATAAAGGTAAAAGCAAACTAGAGGAAAAGAGAGAGAGAGAGAGAGAGACTTGCTAATTACCATAGCCTTGGTGCTAATGGAGCCTGAAATTGAGTTTAACAACTGCTGGCACTTCTCAAAATGGTTGCTCAATTCATTGATCTTTCATTAATTTAAACAAACACAGCATGTCATTGATAACCGATAAAAGATGCAATGTAAAGGCTAATTAGATCAATTCAATAACCCAAAGTCAAATTCGATCACAAATATTAGGAAATCAACAAAATTGAAAAGGGGGGGGGGGGGGGGGGGCGGAGTTATACCAATGCCTCTGATTGCTGATCCCTAGTCCCATGCTCGACAACCTCTGCCAAATTCTCCACGAACTGTGCCCATAACAAAGAAATCCCTTATACAAATCAAAAAAGTAAAATTGATAATAGAGAAAAAACTATATTTCCGTCCCTGACAAATCAATTCACTTCAATTTAGTCCTCCACAGATGTTTCCTCATTCATTAAAACAATTTAACTTATGAAGCACCGGAATTTCATGAAATTAGGGTTCCTAATCTATGTAAACCGAGTGTCACTGAAAGCATTTTAATGAACGAGGGATTAAATTGAAATAAAACAAATGCAGATGACTAAATTCAAAGTGCACTATTAATCAGAACCAAAATCATGAAATTAGGGCTTTGAAGGCTCACATGCAAGAGATGAAAATGAGAAGCGAGGGACTGGTGGAGATTCTGTTGCTGTTGCGGTTGCGTTTGTTGCTGCAGCTGCGGCTGTTGTTGATGTTGGAGAAGACGCTGCTGCTGTTGCTGCTGATAGAGCTGCTGCTGCTGTTGTTGTTGAAATTGAGATTGCTGGGCTTGTGTTTGAAACGTTTGCTGCTGCTGCTGCTGCTGGAGAAACTGCTGTTGTTGCTGTTGTTGATGGAGATAGAGAGGGTCCTGATTCGATTGCGTAAGGTTGGAGTTGTGGGTTGGGATCATAGTCCAGCTTCCTCCACTGTAATCCATTTTGCCCTCCTTCTCTCTCCCTCTCTCTAGCCGGAAGCTCTGTTGGTAGTTGACGGTGGGCGTAGTGTAGTATAGCGAAGACAAAAGCCTCTTTTCACTCTGCTATTGGAATAAATCAGATAAAGAATTTTATAATTTTTATTATTAATTTTTTTAATAAAAATATAATATGGATAAAATAAATTTTTTAAAAAATCCATTCATATAATATTAAATTATAAAAAGTATGTCTTATTATATTTAGTAAAAATATAAAAAAATTAAAAAAGTGTACCTACTTTATTTATATCTATGATAAGCTAAATCTCCTCTCTCAATGTGATTTTAAAATAGAAAAATTACATATAATTTTTTTAATTATAGTATAATTATAATTTTAGTATACAAACTTTAAAAAGTAACTCTTAAATCATCACAAAAATAAGAAATTTAAATTATGATATTTTATCTTTTTATTATATTTTTCAATCTTTTTTATTTTATGATATTTAACAAAATATCATGTTAATTTTAATATTTTTATGTGTTATATTAATTTAAAGAGTAAGGTATTACAATTTGTATATTAAAATTATAATTAACAAAATTCAAAAAGATTACCTCTGGTTTGACTTTCATAGCGTCGTAATACTCCTAAAAAAATTAAATTCATAATGAATGTTGATAAGAAAAATTTTAAATGGATTGATGCATTACACTAAGGCTTTATTTGGTTCAATGGAAGAGAAGGGGGGTGAGATTATTATTTGGTTCAGAACGAGAGAGAAGGGGAGGTGAGATAAGGTAATTATATTTGGATAAATTTACTCTTATATTATTTTAATTTTTTTATATAAAAAGTTATTTATATCAATATTTTTTAAAAAAATTATGAATTCTAAAATCTTTTTTTATTTTTAATTCCTGATAAAAAAATTATCTTAATTTTTATTAAATATTAATATATTAAAAAATTAAAAAACAATAAAATAAATTACAACTTAAAAAATATCCCTTCCTCCAAAACCCTCCACTTTAGAGGGGAGGGAAATTTCCCTCTCATCCACTCCCCTACCCTCTCCTCCCCTACAATTTTTTCAATCAAACATCTTATCTCTTTCCTCTCTTCTCCCTTCCCCCCTCCTCCAAAAACCCCCATCCAAACACACTCTAAATTAACAATTTAAAAAAAATTCATGAAAAATAAAAAGGTGCTAATTATTAAGTTTAAGTATGAGTGAGAAATTCCACAATGAAATAAATTTTGTGAAGATATTTAAATTTGTCAATAGACTTCATACTTTAAAATTTTAAATCAAGATATGATATCAAGCATAGTCTTGGAAGTTTTTTGTGTCTTAATAGTAGAGATTGGAAAGTTATTATAAATTTTTACATTAGAAGAAACAATTTAAATTTAAAAATATATTAATAATTTAGTCTCTTTAGAAATTATTCTTTTCTTAATTTGGTTTTTTAAAAAAAGTTTCTAAATTTAATTTCTTAAAAAAAATTTTGATTAAAATGGTTTACAAATTTTTCTTAATCGATATATATGAGCTCGCATAAATGTTAATTCATAACCTTGATTTACTTAGATAACATTCTTCACTAACAGTGTCGTCGAAGCAAAAAGAAAATTTTTTTAAATGACATAATTTTAATAGTTACTTAATTTTATAAAACTTACTTGAGCAACATAATTTTAGAAAAAATATTATTTAGATAAATCTAAATCGTGAGTTATGATCACGTAAGCTTCTATTTATTAATTAAAAATAATTTATCAAATGAAAATGTCATCTTGATTGTAAAATTAAATTAATATATTTTATCTTTAAAAAATTAAATTGAAAAAAATAGTAATTATTTAAAGGTAAAATTTTTATTTTATTTAAAAATTAAAGGAATCATAAGTAACAGAACCTCGTATATGCGCCAAAGTCAAAACTATAGAATGTGGAAATTGACGGGGGGTGTAGTGTAGCGAAAACAAAAACCTTTTTTTCACTCTGCTATCGGAATAAATTAGATAAAGTATTTTATATTTTTTATTATTAAATTTTTTAATAAAAATATAATATGAATAAAACAAATTTTTTAAAAAGATCCATTAATTTAATATTAAATTATAAAAATTATGTCTTATTATATTTAGTAAAAATATAAAAAATATATACCTATTTTTTTATATCTATGATAAGCTAAATCTCCTCTCTCAAAGTGATTTTAAAATATAAAAGTTATATATAATTTTTTCAATTATAGTAAAATTATAATTTTAGTATACAAACTTTATCACAAAAATAAAAATTTTACATTATAATATTTTATATTTTTATTATCTTTTTCAATATTTTTTAATTCTATGATGTGTAACAAAATATCATGTTAATTTTAACCAACATATAATATTTTTATGTATTGTATTCATTTAAAGAGTAAGGTATTACATTTTTAACATATGTATACTAAAATTATAATTAAAAAAAATCGAGAAGATTACCTGTAGTTTGACTTTGTTAGCGTCATAATACTCTTAAAAGAAATTAAATCCATAACGAATATTGATAAGAAAAAATTTAAATAGAATAATGCATTAAAATATATTTACATTTTTTATTAAAAAACCATGAAAAACAAAAGGTGATAAATATTAGATTTAAATATGAGTGAGAAATTCTACGTCAAAAGAAAATAAATTTTGTGAAGACATTTAGGTTTATCCATAAACTTAATACTTTAAAATTATAAATCAAGGTATCAAAGAAAGTTAGTTTTGTAAACTCCTTATATCTTAACAATGAAAATTGAAAGGGTATTATAAATTTTTGATTAAATTAATATTTTGGCCTTTTAAGTTTATTTAATATTTTAAATTAGTTCTGTAACTGTAAAATATTTTAAAATAATTTATTAATTTTATTTAATATTTTAAATTAATCAATTAACTTTGAAGTGTTTAAAATAATCCCTTAAAAAATTCACTTATTATTTTAAAAAAAACTTATTTCAATCACTTGAATAAAAAAACACTTATTTTAAACTTTTAAAAACTAAAAAATACTTAAAAAGTTTACTAAAATAAAATATTTTAAAAAATAATATTTATTCTAATATAAAAATCAATCGCTAATACTATTTTTATAAATATTTTATATTAAAATAAATATTTTTTATAGAGAGATTTTTAATTATTTTTTAGTTTTTAAAATTTTATAATTTTTTGTTTAAATGACTAAATTAAGAAAGTGTTTTTACATAACTTTTTCAATAATTTTATCTGAAAAATTATTTTTATATATTTTTGAATTACTTGTTTTAAATATTTTATACTAAAATAAATATTTCAAATTTAAAGGTTCTTTCCAATATTTCAAATTGATCTCTTGACTTTTAAAATTAAAAGATCAATTTGAAGCATTAAACAAAATAAAATTTTAAAAATTAAAAGCATTTCAAAGTTAAAAGACTAATTTCAAATATTAAATAAAGTTGAGGGACCATTTTGAAACATTTTAAAATTAAGGGATCAATTTAAAACATTAAATAAAATTAAGAGATTATTTTAAAATATTTTAAAATTAAGGGACTAATTTAAAATATTAAATAAAGTTAAGAGACTAAAATGCTAATTTAATCTAAATTTTTATATTAGAAGAAACAATTTAAATTTGAGAATTGATTAATAATTTACTCTCTTTAAAAATTATTTTTTTCTTAATTTAGTTTTTAAAAAAATCTTTTAAATTTAGTTTCTTAAAATTTGTTTTTGACTAAAATGGTTTACAAATTTTTGTTAATTAGTAAATATGAGCTCACATAAATGTTAATTCATAACCTTGATTTATTTAGATAACATTCTCCACTAACGGTGCCATCGAAGCAAAAAGAACTTTTTTTTTTCAAAATGACATAATTTTAATAGTCACTTAATTTTGTAAAATTTTCTTAAATGACATAATTTTAGAAAAAAAAATTATTTAAATAAGTCTGAGTTACCGATCCCTTAAGGTTTTATTTATTAATTGAAAAAAATTGTCTAATAAAAAGATCATCTTGATTGTAAAATTAGATTAATATATTTTATCTTTGAAGAATTAAACTGAAAAAAATAGTAATTGTCTAAAGGTTAAAATTTTAATTTATTTAAAAATTAAAAGAATCATAGGTAACTAAACCTTGAATATGCGCCAAAGTCAGAACTATATGTAGTGGAGAAGAAGGTGGAACGACGTCGTCATCAAGAGCAGCCGCGTTGCGTCCGCTCCCTGAACAACTGTTGGCCTTGTTTCTAGCTCCGAGGAAGAAGGAAAGATCGGCGTGCCTTAAATTCGCTGCTTCCTTTCTCATCCACTCTTGCAATATTTTTCTATTAGCACAAACCTTCAATCTTTTTGGTGGATCAAGCTCCTTTTCGTTTGCTGCGTTCCAGGTTTGATTTCCATTTTTGATACTCTTCTGCTGCATTTTCTTATTGAATTTGGTACTTTTTGGGTTCTGAATTCTGAAACTGGAAATTGCGTATAAAGTACTCACCTAAATTTTCTTAATTTATTTTTGTCTGAGAATTACCTCATTCTTAGGCTAAGAATGAAAAGAAATGAAGAGAATAAAATATCTGTTTGAGAATTTAATCAAGAGAAACATATGCATTGGGGAAAATTTTTGTATTTAGTAAAGTTTGCTTTTGATTCTTAGGTAAAACCCGAAAACTACAGATGTACATCTGAGTGCCATCAATCTGCCATACGATCAGGAAAAGCAGTTTAAGCTGCTCTATCTTCGACTTAATGCCAAATGATATGAAAAGTTTCCGTGACGGAATTTACGTAGAGTAGAGACATGCTTTCAGCAGATTTATGAGGGGATATGCAAGTTCTAATTCTATGTTCTTCCCTTATAATATCCATAAGTTTGGCTTGTTCGCCAACATTATTAAGCTTTTATTAATGCTTACCCACGGCCAGTCATCAGTCTCCTAAAAATTCAAGTCTAATGAGAATGAGATGTCTTTATTTGTGAAACTTCACAGAAGAAGCGAGACAATTGCAAAGGTGCTATATCCCAGGAGAGTGGAAATAACATATCAATTTTATTTGAAACTGCCTCTGACCTATATCCCACACCTAATAGTTTGGTTCTAGAGGTGTTTGAACTTTCTAACATTGGACAACAAAGTTCTGATGATAAGGCGTTATTAGGTAGCTTTAAAGAAATCAAATTCACAGTACTAACATTTAGCGTCACTAGGTAGCTTGAATCTTCTTCACCAGGTGGGTTTTAACTGTATAGGTCGATGTCATGGCTCATTGAATGTAGTCTCAAGATTTTAAGAAAGACAAGGGCCTATGTACGGAATTGCACAAGGTCCTGGTATTTGAAAAATATTAAAGCGAACAAAGTTCATGTTGTACTGCAGTCTTTCAACTGTTAGCTTCTTTTGTATAGTTGCTATTCATCACCTGTAGAAAAAATGCTCACTCGAAACAAACAAGATCATGAGTTTTCTGGAAAAATCGCTGGCAAGGACCTGTGTGTTCAAGCCCATAATCCACTTGCTAATTATTGGCATTATGAATGGAAGCCAAATCGTAAATTTTCCATCCCCTTCCTATCAGAAGGATATTTTCTATATTCATTCATCAAATTCAGTGCAATGGAAATAACTAACTAAGTAGTCAACTCAAAGGATACCCGTTTATTTACATGCTGGTAAATGCTGACTTAAAATTTAGAGCACCTGATCTATTAGCATAGTTGGTATAAAACTGACATCTTTGTTGAAAATTTGTTCTTGTAAATTACAGATCTCGAAGAAACATAATTTAAACCTCTGTCTTGAGAAAATGTTAAGGCCATCCCCTTGTCAAAAGGATAGGTCTTCTGTGATTTTCTTTTTGGTTTGGATCCCCTCTTCTTTGGATCATTGTGCAAAAGCTCAATTGGAATGGATGTAAAATGTTAGGTAAGAATACTACCCTCAGGAAGTTCCATAATACTCTACTTGGTTTTGATATATTACTTCATTCTTACCTTTTTCTTTCTTTTGATAAAATTCTTGAATACCCTTTTTTGATCCAGAAAATCATTTATCCATTGCTTCTAATTCCAAATAAACAGTAAAACAATATTTTTGAGCCATCATCATCTCTTATTTCCATGCCAAAATGCAATAAGTAGAGCAATTGCTTTCTTTTGAGGGTTCAATAGTGAATCAAGAATTTTAGAGCATTTCTTTGGTTGATTCGTATACCTAGTCAATCATGAATAGACTTGTAAGGATATTAAAGTACCTTTCAAGGAGACCCACTTTTTTCATACTTGTACATCTATACATAGGACTTCATCTACCAATTTTTTAAAAACTGAGTTTAAGATTTTATCGACAATTTAAGTATTTGTGAGCTGTTAGGGTGCTATTAGATTGTTGATGTTGCTGGTCGTAGGGAATGGCGTTGGATGTGTTGCACTCCGTTGGTTTGGATGGTGGCATTAGTTTGATGAGTTTTGTGAAATTGCAGGTAATCTTGGAGGTATGGCAGTAAAACCAACGGTTGCATTGAGGGCTATACTTGTGGGAGGCATAGCGGCTTTCGCAAAAATAGCAGGTGCAATGAAGGCTGCAGGTGGTGCAAAGATGGGTGCAGCTGCCGCTGCCGCTGCCATGACTGCAGCGGCAACTGCAGCTATGGCAGGTTCAAAACAGGACCCGAAAGATGCTTCTCAAAACACTTCTAAATGATATCCACTTTTGTCTTTCTGTTTTTGTGTGGGACCTATTATTGTCTGCTGGAAAAATGATGTAGCTTAGTTCACTATTCCCGGAGTTTCACGGGAACAAAGATGTTGTATTCCCCATTGTAGTCTGGGCGGATAGTCATGTAATAACTAATAAGCACTTAGAGGGAACGTTGTTTTCTTGCTCTAAGAAATTTAGGGGTTTGATTGCTTACTAATATATAAGTATAGTGAGGGTAGCAGGAGATCTTATATTTAGATCTCTGGTCCTTAATGTATCAAGAAATAAAACAAAAAGAAGTATCTAAGGGGCATTGTCTGACACATGCCTCTGTGCAGGCAGAAAGTTGCTAAGAATGCTGCTTTTATTATTTTACTAATGTTCATATGGGGTCATGTTATTGATTTTTACCATCGGCCAACTTCTAACCTTTTTTTTTCCTTTGGCCCAACTAAATTATCTATGTATTTTTGTAAACTCATCTCTCGTTAGTCACCCAACATGGTAAAATAAACCACTTTTCTAACTTTCTTATTCAAAATGAAAATGAAGGATTCCAGGTTATATTAATCAGCAATATCCGTTGTTATTATAATAAGATAGTTTTGCTTCATGAGTTCATATATATTACTGTATGCGATAGCAAAACAATGGAAGAATGGAGATCCTTTTCGAAGATATTGCGCTCCATGTAATACACGGAAAATTTTACAAGTCAAGGCTTATCCAAAGTGATATTTGTTTATCTGAACTAAATAGTTCCCTGGGATTGACTTTGGGCCTTTCCTGGCTCTATCTAAAATAACATAGATAAAGCCTATCTTTCTCTTGGGGTTAAGGGTAGCAGGGTATTCAACCAACCATAAGTAAATATGGCGCGAGTTAAAATACGCATATCTTCGCGCTCCTCCCCAATGCAACAAGGCTCAGCTAAGGCACAGGAGAACTGAGAGAAGGGGAGAGAAGAAAGGGGGGGGGGGGCATTACCTAACAGATTAGCAAACTCTTTTGACTCTAGTCTTAACTCACATTGCGTGATTGTTTGGTACTCCATGGAAATATGAGGTTTCAAGGGAGAGCAACCAGAAAAGCACATTGTTAACAGAAATCTGACAACACGCTTCTATATGTTAAACAGCTTTACTGTCTATTCATCACACATTTACTCTGGTTGATAAAGCATAAAAATGATGAATTGATGATCCCATGATCAGAAGGTTCAGGACTACAGCCATAATGAATAAAGGTTGACTCTAAAGCTTCAGCATTTCGAAGTTTTAAGGGCCAAGCGCACTCTTCTAATATGATGATATTATTGCTGACGGACTTTCCTCCGACTTGAGGCACAAGTGAAGTCTGGCTCATCAACTGTGTATACTACAAGTTCTGGGCTTGGAGTTTCTAACTCAAGTATAACCTGCGTAATGGTTTACAGAAGTAAGACTTCAAGCAGAAGCTTGCAATCAGAACTGCAAGATACATCAAGTCGTAATCTTCTATTCTCACAGTGAAGTTAATATAATCTAGTGCAAAAAATAAGTAGTTTACTAAAAGGCAAGGATAATTTTGGCAGGATATCAACAGGTGTTTGGACAATAAGCAAGTAATTTTCCGTGAAGTTGAATGAATATAAGAAAGACAGATGAATTTCCATAAAATACTCAATAATTAATGTGTAAAATAATTCTGGTCTCACATGATTTTAACAAATAACAGCTCTCTATATTAAAGACAAAAAACAGCTTCTACTAAGTCATACCAGGGTATTATCCCCTTGTTTAAGGAGTGGAGCCGGGACGTATAGGTTGCACTGAGGTCCTCTCAACTAATAGAAAACATATATTAATACTTCAAGAGAAAAACAACCATAAATATAGAGAACAAACTATAAAGCCATGCAACATAATCACAAATAAAATACATCCAAGAGACAAAAGAGGCACTATTGTACCGGCCAATATCTCCCTAAATTAAATTCGTTAACAAATGCAATGCCTTTTCCCCAGTTGTTAAATGATATGAATGTATCCTTGATGGGTTTCAATTCATCAACTGAGAAATGACCAGAATAGAAAGCAGGTTCTTGTGAGGTATTCTCTGCCAAAAGAAGAGCTTTGGTTACAGATTTGACATTATCAATTTACAACTCTAAGAAGTGATACTTGGGAGCAACATGAGAGACAAGAAAAAGAAATATTGTAGTACTTACGAGACTTGTATATTAACCTTTTGCGAGGCACTGACATTTTATTGAATTCAGAAAAAGCAGCCTGCATGATTGGACTGAAAGTTGGAACTTCGTTCAGGTTGTGAAAAGGAATAGGGAGCATTTTCCACCCATGTAGACTTTCGCCGTCCAGATAAACAGAAGACAGAATGCCCTGCAGAAGTTAGAGAAAAGATCAGCCAGTTACAATCAAAGTTTTAAAGGAGCATTGTTATCTTCAGATGACCTTTACCTTTCTATCAAAGATGAAAGGACCATAATTTACACGACCCATGTTTTCAACCTTCGAAAGAGGGGAAGAAAAACAGTTAATTCAATTTCGAAAAATGTTAAAAGCAGTAAAGAAACTCTTCATAGGTTTGTCCTTGCAATGTTGATCTTTATAATTGCTTTGCCTTCCACAATCACAAATAAACCAGATATATTACTAGATTAAGGAATTAGTTACTATATATTCAAGCTTATATGAACCATAGAAAATAAGCCAGGTCAGCAACTAATTCTTTAAATTGACTATGCCATAAAGTACAATATTTTAGGTCAGTGACTTCACAAAGTTTGCTTGGGATTTACTTTCCAAATGTATGGCAAAAAATTATATGTGTGTATGTGTGCGCACGCTTTTATGTCATGCATTAACTTATATGAGGAATGCAAATCAATGAGTTGTGGTTCTCCCAACTCCAGTAATTATATATTAATTGAAGTACTATTCAAACTTATGTTAAAAGTGCAAAGAATTATCTAGGTACACTGGCACTTCCTTAATCCACAAAAGGGTGGAACTGACTCTGAAACTATGGATTTGTAACCCAGCAGGTGAATATGGTTTTACAGACAAAAGAATATAAATTAAACTAAGTACCAATACATAAGCAGCTCAAAACCCCAGAATGTTTCCTCTGTACACAAATTAATCAAAAAGAGCAGGCAGATACCAATATAAATAGGTTGATGTTAGAAAGACATTTAGTTTCAGGAAGGCTGAGTTTGTTATTCAGCCATCTTTCCAAGGTACCAATATAAGTTGGCCGTGCACCACTTTCTTCCAAAGGACATGAGATAAATACTTTAGCTCTGTCATGCACCTGCACATTCATAGAAAGCTTTACTCTTGGATAGATGAGACATTCTGTAAACTATCTAGCTATTGGGTAATTCAAATAAGATGAGAGCACAAAAATAGATGCTCATATGACCTTTACCTAACTGAGATCCAATAACGATTGCATTGCTTCTATTGGTAATGGAAATAAAAACATAGCTAGAAAACAACAGACTGAGAATTAGTGAAAGAAGTTAAACAGCACCTTAGGTATGAACAAATTGCTTCTGCTTCTTTTAGCAGTGTATTCCGACATATATAATAAAAACCCGAACATCTGGACACAAGGTCATTCAGTTTCAATAATATACCTTTCAGCAATTGCATCATCATGAAGAGCTCTCACATACCTGGCCCAGAGACTCCATTGACAATGGGTTTTCAGATTCAATCACGTTGGTGGGATTGGCCAAATCAAACATGTCAAACAAGAAAGCTTTTTTTTGTAAGTGAATTGGTCCATATCCTGTCTTTTCATTATTAGCAGGAACTGATGGAAGAGGTGCTGAACTATATTGTGCTATAACTTTCCGAAGAGCTGAAATATATACAACAAGCTCAAATTTAATATCTTCTTTGGATGATGGCTTGGATAGCAAAATCTTACAATGACCAAAAAGTCCGAGGAAAAAGAATATGTATCAATAAAAAAACCTTGGAAATAATTAAATGTTACCAAATCTATCATATTGCAACAGTATAGAAGTAACTAAACGTCGTATTGCAAAGTTTGTCATAAATCTAATTCATGGTATTCCACCTTCATTCATCAGGTGACGTGTGGCTGATAAGCATTTGCTCATAGTGATCTCATATTGACCGAATGACATTGATACTAATACGAAAGCTAAATGGACTTACATTCATTGACACAATCTACCACATTGCAATGTAATCTATTTAAACTACCAATTGACCCCCAGTTTCCACACCATCAAGGACTAATTGGATCCTTGTAGTGGTACACTATAACAATGGAGTGTTGCATGACATCTAGAAGTCTTAGACTACATAAGGGAAAGATAAGAAGTCCTTTCTCTGATGAAAGCATGTATCTCATTGAAATGCTCTCAGCTGGGGCGAATCATAACTGGTGATCCAGTAATCCAGCTAGGGTTGCCAAGACAGGGAGCCTCGATTTGATTCAATGAATATTGCTCCCTTAGCATGAAAACATTCTTTGGGCTTGCATTTGGTATATATTCACAAAATGAAGTAGCTTACAAAAAGAGTAAATGTCAACAAATTTAAAAGTGCACAAATGATAGCCTGAAAATAAGTATAAAAGTAACATTCTCACCATTGAACTTTGTATTGTCAACATCTCCAGCTTCCCTAATTGGTGCATCCTGGACAAGATGGAGGCAATCAAATCATAACATGCAGACCATAAATCACTATAGAGCATGAATAGGTGGGTCAAGATTTCTGACATAATCATAAGAAGTGAGGTCAGCATTGTAGTCAGCCTCGTCTTGACCAGTATTTGCTCCATTGTAAAATCCAAAGTTTGTCCCGCCGTGTGCCATCTGAATTAGAACAGCCATGCCAAAAGTATTATTAAAAATGTTATATCCTTAACAGCTAAAAGGTGGAAGTTGAGACATACATAGAGGACTGCAGAACCATTCTTTTGCAAAATCTTTTCAAGGGCAGCTGCTGTAAAATCAGCATCAGTCTTAGCAATGTTCTCTCCCCAGTGCGTAAGCCATCCAGTGTAGAATTCACTGATATGATAAGCATTATGAGTATTTAGCACCCAATAAATAAAAATAATATTCCATAAGAATACACATACGCAGAGAGTGGTGGTGATTTTCCTGGGGCATTGAACTCCTTTTGTAGCTTGAATATAGGCCAAGGGTCATCGCCAGTAGAGAAGTCAACAGCTACAGAAAGAGCATATTTATTAGGTTGTTTGCAATATGTTCAATGCAGTGTCTGTGGGTATCAATTGATATGTGTGATGATAGTTATACAATGGAACAATGGGCAGAGAATGAGGAAGTGCATGATATGAATAAATAAGAAGGGGAGGGAGGGGGATGAGAGAAGAATGAAAAAATGTCTGTAAAATATTGTAAGTAACATCTTTTGTGATATATGAACTTTTACCTGAAAAGACAGCATCCCCACGAATAGTTCCTTTCTCAAGATTTTCCCTAGATCCTCCATCTGTAGTGTACCTGAAAACAGTGAACATACAGTTTTAGAGAGAAGGAGAAAAATCAACATTTAGAAGAAATACGTGTTAATCCTGAAGGCTAACATTGAATACTTGGAGATAAGCTTCACAGAAACAAGCTTTTAGATCATTTTTAAAGTTGCAATCTGATGCGAGACTGTTATTGGTGCCTTATTCTGAACACTATGTTACCATTGAACACTATCTCAAAACCTTGCAAAAGCTGCTCTTGAAGTCTGCCTAGAGTTGCAAGCCTTAGACAGCCAGGCAAGAGATGACTCTCACCATCACCTATCAAATATGTCTTGACATGTATTTCTATAATATACGTGACAAAAATTAGACTAAAGATGCAAGAAAACAAAATAGTTGCAAATCTGAGTTGAAGGCTCAACGAAAAAGAGGAATGTATCGATGTCTGACGGATATAATTGTGAAAAGTAAGATCAAGTGATGGAAAGTGAAACAAGGAAATTTATAACACAATTTTGTAATTTACTAATTATTGTTTTTATTTTTATTGTTGAATAATAATTCTGGTATTATTATGTACTCTGGATGGAAGTTTGAATGAACTTTTTTTTTCTTAATTTCTTTCCCTTGCTATTCTGTCTCTCCTACTTCACCATCTCCATAAATTTTTCTCATCTCTTCGTTCTATTTTTTCCCCTAATATGACTACCTTAGTTCTTTCTTTCTTTCTTCACATTTTCAATTTTAACAGGTAAATTAAGTTGAGACAGACCAACAGACACACACAGAGGAGGATAAAACCAATGATCTAACTCTTGAATAGTCCCCCGAAGACAAGGATGTAGCACTAGAGCATTAGAACAACTGGTTAATTGGCTGAAAGACTGAGCCATATACATTTAAAGAAATAGAACAGTTTATAAAGAGTAAATTAGAATTGCCATTTTATTGTATAACATCCACATCATATTACATCCAGATGCTACAGTTCAATAACCATGAAGATAGAGTTTAAAAACATAAAACCTCTTACAAAATAACATCATGCCCAAGATGACCTCTAGCCAGATTGACTAGGTGATGGAGATACCCTTTGTCATTTCCATATGAACCATACTCATTTTCAATCTGTGACAAACAAGGTTTTACTTGAGTCTTTAGAGAAGACATTAAAATCCAATAAAAAAATAATTCCTAAAAGCTTTGATATACAATTATTGTAACTTCAAGTCTTATAGTAAGAAAAAGATGCTAATATTCAGGAATTCACAATAAGAAGAAAATATCTCATGTAAACAAACAATTATTCACTGGTATTGTTGACATACTAGAGTCATTCATAATTGGAGTTTCGGAGAAAATTAAAAGGAAAAGAAAACGCTTCCAACTTCTGACTAAAATACATAGACTTTCTGTTTCTGTAACCAGAATATATTTTTTTAATGCTTTATGTTTTTTAAACATCTTGTGTAATAGTGTCATTCGGATGAATGCAATCAAGAAACTCTAGCAGAAAACAACATACCTGAACCATTATGATAGGGCCCCCATTGTCATAAAGGAGAGGAACTAATTTTGGAAGCAGATTGCTCCACCATCTGTCAACCTTTAAACGTCGAACTATAAGATAAGAACAAGCTAAAATAATAAAGCATAAACACACCACAAGACCACAAACACATCATCACAATTGAACCACAACTAAAGTTTGCCTTTTCATTTTATAATGTTTATTAATAGGTGAACTAAATAAACAAAATCTCTGATAGCAAAGGCAGTATACAGGGCCCCCAAAAGTAGGGGGACTTCCAAATGTGTGTTGTGGCAGAAAGGCCGCAATGCTTCCTGCTGGGAGTTCTGTAGTTTAACTACTTCCCATCTTTTTAACCTAAATGATAAAAGGCAGTATATATTATAAGGAACAAAGCACTTACTGATGCAGAACCAGTAGCAAAGAATAGAGGAAAGGGGAGGGAGATGTAAAGGAAAAATAGAGGGGAAGGAGGCATAGAATCAGAAACCTTATTCAATAATCAATAACAAGCTTCCCTAGCCTTAATTACTGAGGGTTTTATATAGAGCTCAAGAGATAACTCTTAATAAGATAAAATAACATAAAATAAAAGAATAATTAACAAAAGGATAATTAAATTCAAATTCAAATTAATTCATAAATCCTATGATTATCCTTAATCCCTAATTTGGAAATAATTAATAATCTCTCTCCTAATATTCTCTTCTCATTCTCCATTACTCACTCCTTTGTATCCTATATTTACATTTAAATAAAGCAAGACTAGACAAACCAACTATATGTCAGGTTGAGTAGGAATTTCAAGTGTTGACCAGGTAGGTTTCGTTACACAACAAAATTAAACCCCGGATAGACTTAGGTAAGATGCCTATCACCCAAGCAAAGCTTACAAACTTCAGGTTTGTTAAAATCAGAGACAGAAATATTCATCCAGCACTTACAAGTCACAAACACCAATCGAAACACAAACACATTAACATACACCTCTGAAACAGGCAAAAGTTGTCTTGATATGGGCAGTGTCGATTCATAAATAACATCTCCACTCATACCATTCTACATTCCAAATGAAAGTTGCATTGCTTTTATCAATTGCCACAATCTGATCCAACCCAATTCACTTATCTTGAGATTACATGCTAACATTTTACCCTAACCTAAACTGAGCTTTAAAGATATAGAAGAAAGCAGGGGCAAGGCCTGAAAACACTGGCTTGAGCAGAAGTAGCGTTAACCTCAGGCTACCCTAATTGCAGCACTGTTCCCATGTGGTAAATAATTAGCAATAGGCTCGGTGCACAAGTTGATAAGAGAAGAGTGTCAACATTCCTCATATGAAGTCTAAACTATCTCATGGACAGCACAGAAACTGTTAACCTATAAAAAGAAAGTTAAATGTTGTAAAGGGGAAAAAGCAAAACTGTCAACAAAGAGAAGAACATGGGAAAATGAGGAAGGACATACAGTAAAATAAATTTGAAAGATAGAACACAAAGTTGTGTTTCCAAATTCACTAAATATGTAAAAAAACAAAAAAATGGAAAAACAACAAGGCATACAAAATAAGGAAAGCTAGAAAATTAATAAATAGATAAATAATACGAATTTGTGGCTGAAGCTGCACCCTATGAGAAAAACATACCAGTTGAAGAAAAGTAGGATCAGATGATCTAAGATTGGGAGATGGGTCCATAGCAAGTAACCAAGCAGGGAAACCGCCTAAGTCCCATTCTGAAATAAACCAACAGTCAGTGTTACCAACACCAGCACAGTAACTGCATCATGACTTATGAGTGCCTTTCATTGCTAAGCTACTTGCACAGAGATTCTCATATTAATGTGTATAAGAGTAAATAATAAATCAAAAGATAACATTGTATTGTAGAGCAATGATCCAAATTAGTGCCACAGCATAGAAGCACACGCAAACAAAATGCTTTTGTGCTTCTCTTAATCACCTGTAAAGAAAAAGAAATTGAAATATTCGTGCCAAAAGGTAACAATAGGAACACCTCAAATGCTATGGAGAATTGGCAAGAGGATGAACACTTAACAGGAAACATATGCTTTCTTTCCTCATTTGACAATATTAAGGGAGAAATGAAAAATGTCATCACAGTACGGGAAAATAAATCAGAGAAATAAATCACATTTGAAAATAGCATTACAGATCATTAAGTTTATAAATTGATACTCTTTTGTTCTGACACATAAATCTGCATATATGCAGGATAAAGGTGAAGTAAGTATGAATGAGTTTACATATACATTTCTAGTTGTCTATTTAATTGAAATGCAAGTTCAACTGTGCAACACGGTATAAACAAAAGAACAAAACACATACCAGAGCATGATAATAAAAAAGGATCTTAACTTTGCATTATTTAGTTCTATGACCACTTTGTCAAACTGAGAGGCAGAACACAAAAAGGGATTGTTTTGAGTGAGGAGAAGGTTGGTAATTTATAATTGCAATTAAGACAAGCTAAATATTGTTAGAAAGTTCACCAAGTCAACCTATAGCAATTAAATTATTCCATGAGATATTGTACAGGTCGTCTACATTATATACCCCCCCCCCCCAAAAAAAAAAAAAACTGGGGAGTATGTTTAAATCATTCTTTACATACTTACATTCAAATAAACTTACGCAAATCATACTTCTTGACACTGTGCAGGGTTTTTTAATTATTATTTTGTTGTAAGAAATATAGAAAGTTAGTGAGGGCATACATACCCAACTACAAGTCTACAGTATCAACCATAAATATGTACATGCAATTCAGAAAATTTTGTTTTAGTAACCTAGAGAAACTCAAAGACCACTGGAAACGTACATTCTTAGATCTAGAAGTTACAGCTAACCTGCACATATGTAAGGTCCAGCTCGAAGCATCACAAGTAGGCCAAGTTTTTGACAAAGTTTGAGGAATGATTCAACGTCTGCAATACCCTCAAAATCAAGCTTTCCGGGTTTTGGTTCATGCAGATTCCAAGGAACATATGTCTGAACGGTATTTAATCCCAATGCCTTCGCTTTTAACAGTCTATCTTCCCAGTACTGCAAAACTAGAAGACAAATGATATCACCATATAAAAGAATATGACTATAACAGAATTCACTGACTACAAAATGAAAAAGAATAATGGGGCAAGAATCATCTATCAAATGTGCACTATTCTCACATATTGAGGATGACTGCAAGAGATGGTGATAGCTCACGCCTCACTCAATCTAACACTATATTTATTATGTCTGATAAGAAACTACTAAAAGACTTCTACTCAATCATAAAATTTTCAAGAACAAAATCTATTTTCATATTCAATAAAGTCATCATTTTATTTTCACATGCTTTTTATTTCTTATTGCAGTGATAAAAATTGTTGAATGTAGTAATGTATTTTGTATAAAGTTAAGGTATCTACTGCCAATGATTTTTGTGTCTGAATCCCTTGTTCTATCTTCATTTTGAACAAGAAGAGAGGTGAGGATCTGACTTCCAAGCCTCCAGGGCAGAACAAACTTGAGGCCAAGAGGGCTCTGATGCCCCTAATTTCCAAGATTACTACCTTTCTCTCTCGTAGGTTTGATGTGAGAAAAGACTTCAAAGGATATTGGCTTCCATTGGATTGAGAAGGAAAAGAATAGCCATTCCTTGTGAAGTAATTATGATGTGTGCAGTGCTAAACATTCTCGTTCTCTCATTAAACTGGGAGACATCGGTGAGATACATACCTCTGGAAGCACCCGGAAATAATGCAAGTCACCACCAATGATCTGGAAGGGTTGACCATCTTTCCAAAACATATCACTGCTGATCTCAAACTTCCTGCTGACCTGAAAAGAACAGTTACAGGGGAGTGGGCGTGGTCAAGAGGGTGTCAAACTAAACTCAAAAAAAAAAAAAAAAAAAAAGCTGCCGCTCAAGTTATCTCAAAATGAAGACCGTAGGGGAAATGTAATAACAATTTTCATGAAATGGATTAAAAATTTATGACAGCCACTGCAGCTGAAAAGAGCAAATAACTCATCGTTTTCTAATGATGGAAAAGCTTACCAGAAATAAAAATGCAGGGGGGTAGATATGATTGACTAATAGCACAAACTTCAAAATTCATTTACTATGTTATTTTACCCATAAAGTTTTAAAAAATTCTACCTCTGTAAGAAGGTTCTGAACCTCAATAAACAATAATTATGAAGAAGAAAGCCTCAAATTTACTTTCCCATTATCCAAGCAGGTCTGGTTTGCCCAGTAAATAGTAAATTCATGTCAGACTCCAACAATCACGTCAACAGCAAGTTCGAACCTGGATCCTCTTAAGTTCACTTCAGAGGAAGTTCGGAGAGAGAAAGAGAGAAAGAGAGGGAGAGGTGAGCCTGCTAAAACAGTAACTTCAGAGGATCGATTTCAGTTCATTTCCTACTTTTCCACTACCCAGATACTAAATTTCAGAAATACAGAAGATTGAGCCTGCTTGCTATGACATAATACCTATACGGGGGAGAACCTATGATAGGTAAAAGGGTAACGCGACTTACTGTCTTCGTAGGCTGAGAGTGATGGCCGTGGAGGTCAGAGGAGGGAGAAGGAAGAGGAGCGAAAACAGGAACGAAGGTACCAAACGCTGTAACAAAGAGAAGGATCAAGAAAATGGTTGTTTTGGTGCTGGCCATTGCTAACAGTTTGGAAGCTGAAGCTGCAGTGTGACTCTTCTACAAGCCAATTCTCGTCAAGGCAAAATGGTCCTCACTGCCGTTGGGTAGAAGGAACCTATTTTCGTAACTTACAAAAAAATAAATAAATAAATTTATGCGGAAAAAGAAAAAGAATTATTGCAAAAGTTAAAAAGGATTATTTTCATCAGATTCGATGTTCCTTTTTACTACCGTCACTCTCCATTGATTTCCCTCGACTGTAAATTGACAAGTGAATTTGCATTTTCACATAAAAATAAATTAATAGATATCTTGCATTTATTATGTAACTAGTGAATGACCCGTGAATTTTTTTTAATATGTTTAATAATCATAGAACTATCTGACATAATTAAATAAACAATATATATAGTAAAGAATAACTAAAACTATTGTTCACATGAAAGATTACTTTACAAATTTCAATTTACTAATATGTAAAATTTTATGTTTATCTAATTTATATATCTAAATAAAAATTTAAATATATTAAATATAGTAATTAAAATAAAAAAAATTAAACCAAAAGAACAAGCCTCACGGCGATGATGATCTTTTATAATAAAGATCTAATAAAACATCTTTAATCTTAAAAACCATTAGAAACATCTTACTTTGAATCTTTCATATCGACATCATTTATGATCCCCAACGCACAAATCTCAAGTCCTCTTCATCACGAGAGAGCAAATCTCCTTGCTCAAGCTACCCATTTGAGTAGATGTGAATTTAGAAACCATTAAAAAAGATCTTCAACAATTTATTCAGCTTTTCAATTCTTTTTATATCAAACTACATAGGTCAAGATTTTAGAACTAAATGGTCTGAATTCCTTAATTTCTTCTCCCCTCAGTCTCACGGCGGTTTTTAAGTTAAGGAGAGATTGCTACGGTATAAATAAATAAATAAATAATCAACATGCTCTTGCAATTCTGTCGGGTTGAGAATGAGTGCAAAAACAAATCATAGGATGCATTGGCCAAAAATAAATTACACGTGTCATGTAGACTGGAGAATGTAGGGGTTTTTACCACCTATACGACCAAAAATTGATCATTGCTCCTACACAATAAAATAAATGCACTATAACTCTCATGAGATATCAAGTTGTACCTTTCAGATAAATTTTATTTTGGTAAAAATCAGCAATTTATATGCCAAAGTTTAATTCAAAAAAGTTCTGTATTAATAATTTTTACATTATTAATTTTGATCATAAATTAATTAATTAATTTATGATATGATAGTGATTAATTACTCTTTTCATCTCTCATTTAAAAGTACTTTTCTTATTAAATTTTAATTAACAAAATGTGTCATTTCTTTGAACAAATAAAGTGATTATGGTAGTATATGAATAAATTATTAAATTAAGAAAACAGTGTAAAAATTTATAGGATATGTAGACAATATTCTTATAGAAGGAAATTAATCCAAATGCCCCCTCCCCTCAAAAAAGAAGATATCAATCAAATCAAAACAATTAATTATATACACTGTATTAAAAGTTTTTTTTAATATGATTTCTAATGACCATTTGCCATTTAAATTTCATTTTAATGCTTGTTTATGTTAGATCATTTACATAATATAGAAAGGTATAAATATAAAGATTCAATATTTTTACCATTAATTGTATGCAAATCAGCTAAATCAATTAATTGGAATTATCTCCCTTATAATAACTAATTAAAAAAAGAGGATGACCTCTAATAACCATTAATTGTTTGCATATAGCGAGTGACATATCAACTTGTTCACAAATACAACAAATAAAAGAAAGAGTAAATTATACAGACTTTTTAAAATTCATTAAAATTATATAGATTTTTTAATCTATTTTTAAAATATATACAATTCTATCATGGAACAAAAAGTCACTATATATTGTAATCTAATTTTAATTTTTTGACTCAAATATTTTACGTTAATTTAAATAATTTTTTTAACTAGAAGATTTTAAATAAAAGATATTTTAATTTAAAAAATTTAAAATTTGAATAAAATATAAGATAATTTTTTAAAAAAATTTATATATATTTTTTAAATAAATGAGAAGCCCGTGAAGTTTACTTTAAAGGAAATAATAAAATCTTTTTGTTATTGTTGCTGCAGATTTTGAAGTAACAACAGGCAATGACGTAATTCTTGTTTTTGAGCCAAAAAAATTTAGAAGTAAATTAAGAATGACTGCGACAATCAGCAATGCAATTATCAATTTGTTAAGATTATTAAGCCATTTCACAATCAATTTTCTGATTCAGTTATCTATGAGCAGGGGGTGGGTTGAATTTTTCTTCCGCTGGTTTGATGTCTCTGAACTGTGATGTTTGTTACTTTTAATGAAGTAGTTCTTCTGGCCAATAAAAAAAAAATTGACTAGGATTATAATTAGTTAACGTTCCACATTTTGCAATGTCAATCTTTAACAAAATTTTGATACATATAGCAAATTATTTTTTGTGTTTTGAAATTGGATAACATAATTAAGGAAAAAAATGCAAAGTTGGAGTGTCCAATATTACCATTTATTAATTAACCCTCCCTTTTGTTTGGTCAAAGATGCTACAAAGATTGACCTAAATACAAAATATGATTACAGATTTCCAAGATTGGAAAACCTAATGCTTGCCTTTTATTGTTGGTCAATTACTTATTAATCAATGTTTATCTAAAAGAGATAATTGATTTTTTTTAAGAAAATAATTGCTATATTTCCCAAGATTAAAACACCTTCTTGGATCTACCAACTTAATTCATCAAAGGTGATTGAAAGACACAGATGCGAATAATATTTTGTATATATTTTCAAAATATTGGAAAACCTAGTTCATATATATTTAATTATTTTTTCCACTTATAATTCTTTTTTTTAATTCTTTTGCATAAATTGTTGTGATTTTGAATTGTTGTGTTAATGGAAGGAATAATATTAATGGAGAGTAGTTAGTGATGGAAGCAAGAGAATGCGAAACACTATTGGATCCGAAAGCAATAGATTGCAGTAAGATGAATTTTAAGAACATTAATAAAATGACTGCATCATTAATACCAACATTCTTTATATGTTAACGATGATAAGGAGAATAACCTAAGTCAATACCAAGTGAAAAGAAGAATTGTGCCTTCTTGACGTGGTCTACGATTACTTTTCTCTTTCATTAATTATAAATGATTTTTAATTTAATTTAAATTCAAAAAATTAAATTAATTATTGATTAATAAATAAAAAATTAATTAATAATTAATAAACCATGAATATTAGGCCAATTCATCACAGACTGTATCAAATTTTTTCTTTAATTATTATTTTCATTTTAACAGACTGTGATATTGACTGGAAAAGAAAACAAAACGAGGGTATTGGTTAAAAGCACAATGATTGCAGCAATAGATGCTATCGAATCATAAATTAGAATTGGTAAAAGTCAGTGTCAAAGATTAGGATAATGCCACAGGGGAAAAATAGTTTATTTAGCACTGACTAATTGATAACATTTTATTTATGCCTTGCTAATTAATATAATATACTATCATGATTATTTTGATTGTTTACATAATGAGAGTATTTAATAAGAATAAACTTTAAAAACTATGTCTATAATTATATAGGTTTTTTGAGTCATTTACTGTCATAAAAATATATATTTTAGTCAAGTTTATATGTGACAAAAGTATTTATCCATATGCTATTTTTTTGGAAAAGTTGGTCATACTGCCACTGACTTTCCCTTTTTTAATTTTTTTAAAAAATTAGTGCTAGTAGCACCGATTTCTATGAAAATTCGTAGCATTCCCACGGATTTTTATAGTGAGAGGAAGATAAGGGAGGATGGGGTTGATCAGTTTCAGAAGGGAGGCTATAGATGTGATGGATTCAATTGGATTGAACATTAGGGAGTGAGTTAATGAATCATAGCTAGGAATCAAGAGGAATAAGAAAGAAATGTAGAAAGGAAAAAACAAAAATCCAATCCCATAAGTAACGCATGAACTTTTTTACTACAAAGAGACGCACTCTAGTGAAGTAAGAACTTGTTTCATCTCCATCATATCTTGTAGAGCCATAGGAACAAAAAAGGAAAAAAGGGAGATAAATATTAGAATGATAGCGTTAAGAGAGAAAATCAGAATGCGAGAAGCTATCCATGCCTGCGAATTCCGTCTATCCCTCAAAACCTCATGTCCGCAAACAGACAAAGTAACATAATGGGCAAAATGTGGACTTCCCAGAGTAAAATTTTATCGGCGGGTATTTGCTCTATAAGTTAATCATATTATTGTTGTTGAATTTTTCATATCTTGTGCTTTGAGAAACTTTCTTGAATTATGCTTGAGTATCTAGATTTCATTTACGTGACCTAAATGAAACTTTGAATATGTATATAGATTGTTCTTCTCTATCAATATATGAAAAGCATCGAAAATAACTCTAACAAAGGAAGTGACTCAAAAGAAAGTCTGTTTATAGATTATTCATGAGACTGTTTATAAGAAAGTTAAAAAACATTAAAAAATTATGAAAAAGCAATTGAGGCAAGGTGTGAAGCGAGAAATGATCCTCAAAAAGAAAGTTATAAAAAGAATAAATCTCAAGAATTGCGAAAGATAATTTTGAAAGAAAAAAGCAATTAAAAGAGATAATTTTTAATTATTTGATTCTCCGGTTATAAATCCATTATTGAAAACGCTTTAACTAAGAGAAAGGGTCAGGAATTTGATTCTAGTTCACAAGGATAAATAACAATTAACAAATATATTCAACAAGAAATAATAAAGATAATGATATCTTTCTACCATAAGTAAGCATACAATATGAAATGATATGATTTTATCATGAATATATATATGCAATATGAGATTATATTATTTTGCTACGAGCATACATGCAATATGAGATGATGTTATTTTAACACAACTGTGCATGCATTGTGATATGATATTATGTTGCCTAGCAAGCTTTGGATTAGTATGTACCAGTATGTAGAACAGGGGGTAGAAAGTAGGGATATTTCTATACTTTTGTAAAAGTTTTCCCACAATATTTTTCGGAATGTAAATATTTGTGGATACTTTACTTTAGAATCCTTACAATTAAATAATACGAAGGAAAAAGTTTGATATGATTACCTCAATTGTGCCTTATTTCTTTAGTTTTTTTAATAATAATAATATAGGAAGTTAAGCGGCGATCACTAATCTAATTCAAATTACTAATTTCTAAATAAAATTGTTGGATTATTGAGTTGCACCGAATTTATAAATAAATTCCTAAAAGTAAATTAAGTTCATTAATTAATATTCAATTTACTTTTGGATATTTATGTATGGATTTCCAACAAAAATAAACAGTGTAAAAATAAATTCTTATGATATTAATCAGACAATAAGGTTAGGGATGTTAGAGTGGGTACGTAGACTATGCAAAGCGTTGTATAGATTCAATGGTTTGAGAAATTAGCACAAACTCTAATGAAGTATTGTTTTGTTTCTGTGATTTTTCCAGTCAGCTCATCTTGTTCGTCTTTGTACTTTGGTGGATTGTTTCCATCATTTGCAACGCAGCTTATAGCCACAAATTGCAGAAGTTATTTATTGTTTCCAAGGGAGGAAATTCTTCTCATCTAATTTCCGCAGCTTAAAGAATTCGCATTCGTTATATCTGTGAACAAATTACTTTAGTAAAAAAATTGATTTTTAGCCCCATAACTTTATAGAATTGTATAATAATCTGGAATTTCAAAAAGATGTAATGGTATAGGATTTTTAAAAAATAGAATCACTTATTTGAGATGTCAAACAATACTTTTCTTTTTCTTTTTTTCTTTTTTGCGGAATGCAGTACGTATTTCTTATGCATTTGTCAAATCAAAACTTTTTATACAATTCATTTTCAGCAACAATTAACTGTTGCCATACTATTGGCTTAATACATTTTAGAAATAATAAAATTAATTACGAATGTCTAACAGGTTAAAATTTTGAGATAAGATTAATTATTGACACAGTACACAGAGTATAATGAATTTGTACCTAATTAATTCCGACTAAAATATATGAAGTTTTTGCTTGAAAAATTAGAGATATTTTAATAAAAGTTCAATAATAAACTTTCATAAAAGATGAAGAATCTTTGCGTAAGACAACATGTTAAGAATATGAAATAAAATCAATAGCAGACTTTCATCTAATACTTTAGGCTATTGGATAAATTAAGTGATAATTGAAAATAATCATAAATATATATATAGTACTTTAGATGAAAAGTTGAAAACTTTAGACTAAATTGATGATTTACTTTTTGAAATATTACTCTTTTTTTTTAATCTAGTCATCTAAAGATAAAGCATTTCAATTTATTCCTTAAAATATAACTCTTCTTTTAAGTTGGTCTTCAAAAAATGAAGTCACTTAATTTAATATCTAAACTTTTTCTCCCACTAGAAAAGGCCTTTCGAAGAAGTATTTGATTGAGAAAAAAATGTTTTAGAGGCTAAATTGAAATACTTTATATTTGGAAGGCCAAGCTGACATAAAAGCAATGTTTTAGGGATTGAATTAAAATGTTTTATTTTTAAAGAATCAAATTATGAGAAAAGTAATATTTTAGAGAGTGAATCATTAATTTACCCAAAACTTTAATAGTAAACACCTTTTGAGATGAATTGAATTGAAAAAGACACTGAAAACTTACACACACACACACATATATATATATATCACAGACAATGGAGAAGGATAGAGCAAGAGTGGAGGAAGAAAGTTGGAGGGGGGATGTTGTGGGGTCAAAAGAAAAGGCAGCATTATTAGTATTTAGCCAAAGGGGATACATCTTTACAAAGACAAGTCAACTGGGGTTTTATGGCTATTGTGCCAACCATGAAAGTACTCAACAAAATAAAACAAAACTACCCTTCAACTATTCCCCCAACTCTTTCAGCTTTTAGAGAAAACCAGCCACATGCTATTTCTTTTCTTCTTTTCTCGGTTATGCTTCTTATTGAATTTGAAACTGCCAGACAAAAAGCATCCCCAACAAAGCACATCCAAAGCCAATACACACTGTCTATACGCAGTACAGGGATATATATATATATATATATATGTGCCCATGCCATGGGAGAGTGTGCTATGTTTTCTAGCTCTTCATGCTCTTCCTAGCTCACCACCCTTTCCTTTTCTGTAATACTCACCTGTTTTCGTACCTTCCTTTTCCCCCACAGAGATCTCAGCTCTTAAATCAAAATAACAATTTGATGTGGGTGTAGTTAAACACATTATCACAAAATCAAATTTTAGTTATCAAGCTTTTAGAAATTTTATATAAATCTTCTAGTCTCCACGTAAATGGTTTGTGTTGAACCCAAATGAGAAGGGAATTGATGTGTCGGTAGCCTGTTTTAGACATTACTTGACCCGCAATTTTTTTTCCAAAAAAAAATGGTGCCAATTATTATAATATCATTTTATATATGAATTTATTTGTCTCGATGTGAATGATCATCTTCGACCAAAATGAGAATGTAGAGTACTCGGGATGTGTGCAAGTTGCGTCACACAACATGCAGCATATTATTTTTTAGGTTAAACCTTTTTTCAAAAGATAGTCAAATTATATATTCTTCTTTTTTATTATAAAGATATACATAAAAATTTTTAAAGTTAAAAGATAATTAAAATACTTTAAGGATACTATTAATTTTTTGTAAAAATATAATTTATTAAACAAATATATTTCTTAAAATTCTATTTTAATATTATTTATTTTGTATTGAAAAATTATATATTTAATTTATTCTAAAAGTGACTATATTATATTAATTAAATATGAATTTAATACTTGTTATGTTATGTGAGTAATAAATATATGGCCTTTTGATCAAAATTCATTTAATTGTAATTTATTTTTTTGTTACAAGTTAGTATAGTATATCTTTTAATTTTAGGAGAAAAATATAATTTTTTGAAATAAAAAAGAATACTATGTAATTTGGGGATATCTCGTAGGAGGATTGAGTAATTTACCCAATTTTTAATAAATCTCGTATTCTCAATATGGGATGGTGTGTCATGGATAAAAAAGGGAAGGTCGATTAATTGAAGAGTAAACAAGTTGTTTCGTTTTTCACGAGTCTTTGACAAAAAAGAAAAAGAAAAAAAGCAACAATTTAGTATATACTATCATTTTTTATGAATCTCTTTGTTTTGGTATGGATTGTCTATTTCAATTAGTGGAGATATGCGCAAAACATCATCTTATTGCAAAAGTGCAGCAATTGTAATATCTCATTATCTAATCTTCATATAGTTAATATATCAGTCTGAGAAAAGGATTTTTATACCCGAAACTGATCATTTGTTGATTTGGCTCTTGCTTTCATGTGTGAGATGAAAATATATATATATATATATATATATAAACACACTATAGCATTGGGATTCAGAGGAATCTTTGATCGGATGTTTTGCCATTGCGAAACCAATGAAAGAAGAGTTCGGCAAGCACCACTTTCAAAGTTTGCTTATTATATGTATATCTACATGCATATATTGACCTAACATAGCATATGTCAGAGTGTAGGGATATGCGTCTGCCTGCATTTCCCATATTTTAAAAATTTTCTACTAAAAGTACCTTTCTGCTAAATTAAGGATACCTGTAATAATAATTAAAATTATTATTTCTTTTTCTTTTTGGGTTGGAAAACCCATTATTTCATTATTAAAATAATATGTCGATCTTTCCCCTGTTAATCCCGTAAAAGAAAGCTCCTGAAAAAGCAAGATACGAGATTATCAAGGATTTTTTTTTCTTTTTAAGTTGAGTTTCAATATTTTTTTAATAGCAAATTAGTTCATGATATTGTTTTCTATAGTTTGCTTTATAGCAAAAATCAACAAGAGAGCAAAATATAGAAGGAGGAAAGGAGATTCCATATTTGATGGATTGTAAAATCACAATACAATATATGTTAAAAGCAATAAAAATAGTAACAGAATATTATATTGAAAACCCTATTGTTAAAAAATGTTCATTTGAAAAGACGGAAAAGAAAAGAAAAAGGTCAGTTCACACTTTACAGCATAGAAAACCCCGGATCTGCGGTTTCTCTTCTCAACCTTATCAAGTACCTTCTTCTAATTACAAACCTAAAATAAGATAAGCCCAAACTATTTTCCATTTTCAAAATTGCATGAATTGCTTATCTAAACTCTAAGTTGAACTATAGGTAACTTGAGCTAAATAACTCTTAAGGTCTTAAGACGGTGATACGTTGGACAGTCTTCAATATTTTGATTACAACTTTCCAAGAACAAGATGACAAAACCACATAGACAGCCAAACACACAAAAAGGAATAAAAGAAAGGGGAAAATAATGGAATCTATAAAAAAGTAGGACCTGTCTGATTTTCTATTTTTAAAATAATTTTTTTAAGAACAAAAAAATTTGTTTAATAATATGTTTTTAATGAAGTGTTTTGTAAAATAAAAAAATAGAATTATATTTTCAAAAACAAAAAAAATCAGAATATTTTTTAGATGTTTTGTAACTTTTGTTCTATAAAATTAAAAAAAAATTTTAAATAATGATTCAAACATATTTTTTAATTTTTTTGTTTTCAAAATTTATTTTAAAAAATATATATTTTGAAAATATTAAAATTAGAATAGAATCAAACATACTCGTAGTATTTTGCTTGATCTGTTTTGTGAAATCCAAAATCAAAAGGCCACTGGATGAAAGGGATTGATCGTTTTCTCGGGATTGAATCCCCACTTGCACCCACATCAAGTATCAAATGGCATCTCTTTTTTGTTTTAATTCCTCAAAAATCACAACAATATCTACACCAAGCTAACATGCATATCATATTCAGGAGTCGTCTCTCATCACAAAGAATCCAATGCTTTATATATATATATATATATATATATATAGAGCTAGCATAAATCAAGTGATAAGATAAGAGAATGAATGATAATAAATTGAGTCATAGCTAGGTTAAATCTTCATGTTAGAATCATACTTTTAGTCTTTTAAGCATTAAAAAAAATTGATGTTAAAAGTTCTACCCCTCACTAAGATATATTAGAATTGAATTAAAATAAATATTATGCTTCTTGGATTTCTAAGTAGAAAATTAAACAATGAGGTTGTAAGTGGATGGAGTGGAATCTGAGCGGGACCTCATTGGTTAGCATATTATAATTAATGATGATGGTTAAAAAAACAAAAACCCAAAATATCTTAAAATTGAGAACTAGCTATAATGCCATGCTAATGGATAACTAATTATATAAGGAACAATTATGGTTTTATGATTTTGTTTTTGTATACTAGCCAGAGACAAGATATTTTTAGCTAGTCATGCTAGCTAGGTCCTTGTTCAAGGCAAAAACATATAGGTTCTTACTTCTTAACTTTTACAAATTATAAATCAGGTTAATATCATATGGAGAGCTTGAGCTTTTTGAGCTCGAGTTCTTTATAATATGGAATTACTTTGAGATTTGTGTATGAGAATAAATTTTTTTAAAATACAAATCTCAAAAAAATTCATGGTGAGAAAGTTCCCAACTCTCCATACTCTCATGCGCTTCATCCCAAACTGATTTCTTCTCGTTATTTTTAGTTTATTTGGGTTTTTCTTCTACTTTCTTTAAAGGATATTTTGGTCTAAACATTGAAAAAATACAGGAACAAAACAAAGAAAGATTACAAAGGACTGATGATAATGTGATTCCTATTATCCTATCCCCCCCCAAAAAAAAACAAGGCGATTACTATGAACCTATCACAGTAAACAAACCTTCAAACTGAACCGAATGGCAAATAAATTATAAAAGACAAAATATTGTCAGAGAAAAGCAAAGACAACTAAATTCCAACACAATTTGATTTTATTCAATGCATCCCGAAAAAGGATAATAAAACAATGACTGAAGATGTATCACAAAACTTCTGGACAAGTTTTATGAAGTAAAGCGAACAATATCACCTACAACGTACTTAAATCATTTATACGAACAATATCAGCTACAACGAACTTAAACAATTTATATTAAATTAATGTGGGTCTAGCCGTCTAGTCATTTTGAATTTGACATATTCTAAAGTTTAGATAACAAGTTTGGTGAATAGAATACCTTACTGTAGATTTTACCATGCATGTATGAAGTTGAGAAATGAACTAAAATTTTCGTCAAATAACCACATAAGGAATTACAATATATATATATATATATATATAAGGTCCTTCCCTTTGGGAAGATTGAGTGATAACTAAAAGTTAAATTAAAAAAAAAAAAGCGAAATTCTAAATTATATTGATATAAAAAAAAGAAAATTTATTTATTTATATATATATATATATATATATATTGTGGAATTAACCTTGCCATTGGAGTTGATGAATTCGTTGATCATGGGAGGAGGAAGAGGAGCTCATGCAGTTTCCAATACCAGCAATGCTGAGAATATCATTTTGGGAAAGGGATTTAAGACCCAAGAAATCTCTCGTCAAACCGTCGTTCCCACTGGCAGCGCCATCCTCCGCCACTCCGCTTCTACGACGGCCGGGGTCGGTTGTTTTGAAAAGAACACTGTCATGCAAGTTTGCATCTTTCGTCGGATTCAAAATGCCACCGATCAAAGCCTCCTCAAAAGAATTAGCTCCTCCAAACTGATCCGATGGAGGAGGGGCAGAAGAGAAAGAGAAAGGAGCCAAGAAGCCAGGGGTAGTCATGGTCACGTGATCTTCAGGTGAGGAGGACAAGTCGAAACCAGCGGAGTTACTAGCAGACACGTGACTGTTGTGGGTCCTGAGCATGGGTGAGCCGGTTTTGCTGATTGTTGCACCCATCTGAGCTGCTTTCTGAAGCAAGGCTGTGGCTGACATGTGCGGAGAAGGCGCTGGTAGTTGGTAGGCAGGAAGAAGAGTGGTGGGACCAAGACTACTAGGGTTAGGGTTTGGATTTTCCTGGTCTAGATGAGGTTGACGGTGGTGATCTATAGGAGTGGTAATGGGTGGGCCAAGCCAAGGGGGTATTTGTATTTCTGGCCTGAGAGCAGCGAAACTGATTTGCTGCTGCTCCTTTTTTAATGGAAAAGAAGCATCTGACTGAAGATTGAATTGGGTTTGGAGATTATTATTTATGTGTGGTTGTGAGGGAAGAAGTGGTGGGTTTCCTGTTCGTGCACTCTCCTCTGCTAATGCATCACAGAATGCTCTGTGGGTTATGAAACTGTCCCTCCTGAAAAAAATAGAAAAACAAAAAATGTCACTCAAGTGCCGTGACACCACACAAGCATTGACTCTCTCCTAGTCTTGTCTTCTGCCTCATCCTCTCTTTCCGCATTCTTTCTTTCTTATCACTTGTTATTAATTATGTCCAGATTATCCTCAAATTATTCAGAATTTTAATCTCAATATACTCCCCAAAAAATAAATTGATTTAGATTGTTAACAAAAAGTATTATCTTTTTAATTAACTGAACTAACTCCTGTACTTGAAGCATTTAACTTTGCATCTTTCTTATCTCCCCCTCTTCCTTTTTGCACCCTTAATTACCTTTATAAAAAAACTGTATGGGAGAGAGTACTTAAAGAAAATATTTCATATTATGCGGGGTTGGAGGGCATTAAAATTATTTTCATTATACTAAGAATTTATTTTCCCTCTCTCTCTAAACTAGAATTAATATAGGAGTCTGCTATGTGGAAATGAACCCTTCTATCACTTCTCCAACGTCACAGGAATAATGAAATTTATTATTATTCCAATAGCAAAAACCTCGGATTCAAAATCTCATATCCACCATATTGAACAATGTCTGACTATGATATATCTTAAACTGGACCAGTAATTCACATCACATGTCATTCGAAATAATCGAAGTCAATCCAGAGGTTTAGGTCAGTCGTGAAAAAAAAAAATTACTACCTTTTATTAACAGCCTAGAGTTTGATATCCTTTAAGAGTAATCTTGAATTAATATGGAAAAGTACATTCTTAAAAAGAAGCGTAACAACCAAATAAGAATATATAATTTGAGTTAAAATCAGTTACCTAGAGAAGAGGGTTCCACAGTCACATCTGTACTCTCTTGTGCCACAGGTCTTGGAGTGAGCCTTCCAATCGGATTGAACCGCGTACCTCTTCGAGCATTTTTCGCATTTCCACTTCTTCTCCCCGTGCTTTCTGCAGAAGTGCTTTTTGATCCCCGTGAGGTCGCCGAGTGCCCTTGAAGGGTCGTGGTGGACGCAGGTGGGTTCTGGGCACACGTACACCTTCTTCCTCACCTCTTTGCTCGTTCTCTGCTTTAGCTTCCATGGCAGATTGTGCCCTCTTCTGTGAAGCTGTAGATTCTGGTCCCTCTGAAACCCTTTGTTGCAGATCTCGCATATGAACCTGTTCGTTGCAAGGAGACTCGTGGGGGACAAGGCGATCACTTCAGCATCTGGGTCTGGAGTAAAAAAGAAGAGAAATTAACCCAATTCAGAGAGAGAAGAATGATATATTATTACAGACAATCTGAAACACATGGAGTTCAGAAATGTCGACGAGAGAGAGTAATATCCTCCTTTATCAATGATTTTTCTGGAAAATATTATAACAGTAAAATCTTAAATGTGTCGTGCTGTTAGGAATGTGCTCTAGGAAGGAAATTTAACTCGAACAAAGCATTGGAGTAAAATCTTATAAGGATGAAGTCGATGGAGCAAGTGGGTCCTGGTAAAAAAATTTGGTGCCCCTCGAGAGGGACGTAGCCCAGACAAAGTCTTGGACTAAAATTTTGAACGCACTAGACTGATCTAAGTGTGCTTGGAAGGAAATTTTAGCACGGACAAAGTCAGTTGATACTCTTTAGGTGATAATAAAATAAAAAAATGAGTGTGGTTTAAGGATTTTGGATAGGAAAATGAACCAACCTGGGTTGCCTGGGAGGTTTCTCTTTTTCTTCACTGGCTCAGATTGAGTTGAAGTTGATGATAGCGGAGCAAAGTATTGTTGACGACGAGGATAATTGGTGCCAATTGAAACACTGCCTTCAACAGATGCAGAAGTTGTCAAATTAGACATATTCTCCTCCACTACTTGTTTCTGCTGCTGCTGTTGATGGAGGGGAACATCAAACCTGACATCTTCTTAAGCTTGGAAAATTTCCGAATCCAAAGGTTGTAGTATTATGGTCCATAATAGATCTTGTTCTTCGTATGTTAGAAAGCTTTTGGGATCTAAGGAAAAGGAAAGAGGAATAGTCTTTGAAATCCACAGACAAAGGAAAAAAAAAAAAGGAAAACGTACTCTTCGAACAAACAATAATCCCACTATAAACCTTGATAGTTTCTGCCTTGTTTGGCACCAACCCAAGAGATAATTTTCCTTTTTTCTTTTTTGGCGAAAGAGCGCCAGAAGAAACAAGACAGACTGATATATAAAGAGAACTAAATCAGCTGAACCCAGATGGGTATAGCTAGCGAGCTAGCCGCTTTTCTTCTTCTTCATGGCTCGAAATTAAACCATGGTTGATAATACCAAGAAAATCCACACTAGTATGAACAAAAATATAGACCCAGTTGTTTAAACACTGGAAGAGATAGAAACAAGAGAGAGAAGGGAGAGATGTGGATGAGAAAAGGGGTGCGATTCCCTCTGTCCAAAACCACAACCCAAGGGGAACCCTACTACAACTACTGCTAACTCTGACGTGAACTTTCTGTCTTTTCCTTCGTTCTCTCTCATTACCAGAAAAAACTTTTCTTTCTTTATTATTATTATTGTATATAGAATATACTTTGCTTTTGACAAAAGTTTAATTTTTTGCTAGAACATTTTACTTAAATACAGCAATGTCCTTTGCCTTTCCCTTCTCTTGTAAAGTAAACAGAAAAAGAGAGCACCCAAAAAAAAAAACGAAGCAACCATGTAAAAACTAAAATGTGAGAATTTTCATTTGTAAGTGTATATAGATATAGATGGATGGAAATAATTAAAAAAAAAAGAGGGACTGAGATAAAGTCAATGGAGAGAGAAGTTCACAAATTTTTCAAGGACGAAAATTAGATAAATTTTTTTATATTTGTTATTAAATGTTTTAATAAATATACAATATGTAAAAAAAATTAAAATAATTATCTATGTTATATTAAACTATAAGAAATATTCGATCATCATATTTTTTTATTAAAGAATTTGATAATAAAATAGTTAAAAATTATAACTAAACTTTATCCATTATCTAACATATCATGGTTGGTAGACTCTTCCCTGCTTTCTACAATTTTACAGCGACATGATTGTTCCATTGATCAAGGTTCTAACAGGCATGGCTAAAAGCTTTTTCCATTCATTTCCTTTTTTTTTCTTTTTTTTATCTCTGTATTATATTTATAGTTCTCTTTCCTTGGGCCAATTCATTATCATTGAGCTATATATTTACTACTTAAAAAAGCTGAAATTTCTGACAATTTTGCATGGTTCTTTGATTTAAATTCTAAAGTTATGGATGTACAAAAGCAAGGCTGCATATATATATATATATATATATACACATGTATATATGTATATAAAATACCCAAATTTCCACTCCCTCTCTCCATCTTTTTTATATCCGTTGCATCTTTAACAAGCACAAACTTTGTCGTCCTTGTCTTCTTCATTTCATAATGATTATAATAACTGTTTAAAAAAATCAGTAGTATACAAACTATATATAATTAATTTCAAGCTTGAAGTTGGAGCTAGATGGAATCCTACTGGGTTTCTGCTACTTAATTATGCTCAAGCTGACTTCACATTCGAGAGTTTAAATTTTTTTACCTCCTAGTGTGGGTTAGGGAGTTGAGTTCACTCATACACAAACACATATATACTTCAATTGATTAAAAAAAAATTAATTTGTTTTCTTTCTTATTTTTTGCAATAAAATTAAAGCGTTAAACAAATTAAAGTCGTAAACTTATATTGATTCAAAATTATGATTGCGAGTTGATTGAAGTAATTAACTATATTGAACCGTATCGCTTCCATTGCATACATCACAAATTCTAAATAAAAGAACTTAAACAAGAAAAATTTTAAGACAATTTGTAGCAATTAAATAATATTAGTCAACAAAACATAAAATTACATTTAAAACGATTAAAATAGTGTAAATAATTGGTAAAAAACTCCACAATTAATGCCATCTCCATATCCATAAATAAAGAATACTGGGAGGAGAATATTAAGAATATAGTCTTACACCATTTGTCTGCTTTTGTATATTTATATTTCTAAACAATATATTATTATGAATTGATATTAATATGATATTTGTTGTAAAAATGTAGGCATTATTTAACTAGTATGCGGGTGCAAGCACAACTACATATTGTGCTTGTGTATGTCGACGAGGTTTTGTTCCCCGAACCATGCCTGAGCTCTAAAAAATTGGCAATAGGAAAAAAAAAACATTTATTTCCTTGTCATTTTCTTGTTTTATTCTCAATGATTAAGCTTTCGATAATGGGATTGCTGTACCCACGTCTCAATATGCTCTCCCAGCTCATCTGTGCCATAAAAATAATATTTACTGAAAAGAAGTTTTAAACCAGTGAATCTAATAGTGTGTGTGTGTGTGTGTGTATAATGTGGAGGGCAAGTTTCCTTGTTTGAAATACGTACGGCAGAGTCCTTGAATGCCTTCAAGGACCAACAGAGGACTGGTACATCTCTAATTTCTTAATCAATCTACAGCAGTTAATATATATATATATATATATATCTAGTTTCTTATTTAGGTTGCTACTCATCGTTCTTAGTCCATTAACTCTATAATCGGAATATAGGTAAGGTTTTGGTGGTTATCAATTTTCAACAAGTAGACTCTTTGGCACTCACTTTTTGGAGTACACCTATCTATTCACTCAATGAGTCTCATTCTTACACTAATTAACCTTTATGCATGTAAATGTATTGAGTTTAAAAGATGTGTAAGTGAGACCGAAAGAAAATTTTACACAAACGTCACTTACGTTGAGAGTTGAGAATATTAATAAAGCCTTAATTTTATTTTATTTTTTGTATAAATATATGATCGATACTATATATATATATATATATATATACATATATGACTTGACTTGAGTACTTATTTTATTAGGTTTTTGTTATAAGATTTTTCAATAAAAAGATAATAGGTAAACATCCATATATACCAACTAATTAATTATTATATTATTTGTTGATTAATATAAAACTTTTTTCATGTATTATAATTCTATTGTAAAATCTCATGATAAACACCTATGCATTGCACCTATATCTTTTCAAAGGCTCAAAAATTTTTTTTGGTATACTAGGGAATGGTAGTCGGGATTATTTCAAGACTACCAAAATTATAGCATCAATGGCATGTTTGAAATCTCAGTGAGGCAAGGAGAGGCCCAGCCTAAAGGTTTACTTCCAAAAAAACATTTCATCCTTAATATAAAGGCCCGAACTTAAAGCATCTCTCACACTGATAAAAATCTTTGTTGCTATACAAATTTATTGGTTTTGAATTTAAATAAAAAGAAGGGTATATTACAGTTTGGTATTATAAATGTGTTTTAGTCTGATTTCACTTTGATATATGTCCTATAATTTATAAGTTCACTGAGGTTTAAATTGTTAGCATATTAATACATTATAATATTATTCAATTGAGGAATTTGGGAAATAGTTTTTTTTTTTAAAATCAAATTTGGCTAAGTCGAAATATTTTGGAATGAAATTTGGGTAAAGAATCTTTGGATCACGTACCATAGACATGCTATTTTTTATCAATGTTAATGGAATAATATTACATGATACTAATGTGCTATAATGAATTAAATCTTAGACCATTTGATTGCCAACTTAATTTTAAATCATGTAATACTAAAATAAAATCGAACCAAACTACTAACAAAATTATACATTTCACCTAGAAAAATAATGCTATACACACTTAATCCCTCAGAAAAGATACACTTCCTCTTAACGGATTTTTCTTTTTCCTGTTTTGGAGAAACTTTTCAAGAGTATGTGATTAGCATTATTCTAAATAAAAACAATTACACCTGTTAAACAAAACGTGAGTATATAATATATATATATATATATATATATCTATATATATATATAAACGGAAATTCAATTAGACGAATGGTGAAGCAATAGTGTGTGTGTGTGTGTGGCTACATATATATATATATATATATTATATAGAGACATAATCATGGAAATGTACCAATAGTCACATATTATATATATATATATATATATATCTATATATATATATAAACGGAAATTCAATTAGACGAATGGTGAAGCAATATGTGTGTGTGTGTGTGGCTACACACACACACATATATATATATATAGACATAATCATGGAAATGTACCAATAGTCACATTCTGTGTGGTCGCTATAACTAAAGTTTAATACACATTTTGTATCAATAATGTGATGGCGACTCTAAATTTTATAACGTTTAAAGTGGTTGTCGAGCCAAAAATGCTCTCTTTGAAAGCACGCCTACCTTTTTCTTTCTCTGCTATATAAATAGTTATTCTTCTAATAGATGTGAAATGTTACTGTTTGTGTGAATATTTTAGGTTATTAAACCCAAACAAAATATCATAATTAAATTATTTTCAGACTTTTGTAATATATACTTACAATTAGTAACACTAAATTAATGGTATATTTCACCAGCACTCTCTAGAGGATTTTGAATTTTCTACTAGACTTTCTACAACGGCGGTTTGATAGTCAATTCAGTATGGAGACATCTTAACCTCATTTATGAATAATAAAAGAAAACCTATTAAATCAATTGATATATCTCGACATATCTCGACAAGAACATTTCTATTTAAATTAAAATATGTCGGTGACTAATTAATATATGTGTATATATATTTTTCTATATATTAATTTTTTTGGTTTAGATATAAAACTCTAATCTAATTTACTTTTTTAGCAAATTCAATTATCAGGTTTAATTATCTTGTGTTTTTTAGTGTTTAATTTATGTAGCTTCTGGGCAATAATTTTTTTGTTGAGTTTTCTAAGTTTGCATAATAAAAACTGCCATTTAATAAGTATTCTATATTTATTTTAGATAGAAGTTGTTTTCTAAAGCCAGTTCGATTTTATTCATTGAGGTTTTTTTTTTTTTTTGGTTTTTATTAGCACCCTCTACTACATTTCATAGATGACAGGTGATTTTAATGAAATTCAAATATAAGGCAATTGATAAACATATACAGCTAATAAGAGGATTCCAAATAAAATCTCATAATTAAGACCTATTACTTATTAATCAAAATCACATGTGTATATGATCTTATAACATCTTTTTCTTTGTTTTATAACTTGGAAACAAACAAGTTATACGAGTATATGGTAGCGTTTAGCTTAGTCATGATTATTTTGTATATTAAACTGAATTTTACACATTTTATTCCAGTAACATAAGGCACTTAGAATTAACATTAAATTGGCACAAAATGTTTAAAATAAAAAAATGCATATGGAAATGATTGAGGAGCGATCCTCCCACCGCTCTCTAACTCTTCTTATCTTGATAAAGATGTGATTCAAATTAAATTCAAATGACTGTGGAATTAAGTCAATTACAAAAGAATTCAGTGAGTGAATTAACTAGCCAGTACACATTTAGATGTGGAAAAAGCAAGATTGGCATGAAAAGCACCAATGAAAAAAGTAAGAGACTATTATTGGACACTAATTAAGTAGAAAAGATATGTTTCATATGCTATATGCACAAGCTAATCATTCATTTCTACACTATAATCAATGGTCCTCATATTATTCCAATTCCTTCAATCATGCAAACTCTATCTTCATTAATTTCAAAGCTTGATTTTCAATTAAGATTTCCCATTGTTTTATTTCCAACCTTTTCCCCACTCACAAGCAAACGATAACGCGAGCCAAAACGTTTCGTTATGGTCCACTCCTTTATGGGTACAAATTAATGGTCTTTCAAGCTGTGTATTATTTTTTTATTTCAATTTGCATATTATATGTGAATCATGGTTAATCAAGAAGCGGACTAGATCAAGCTTAACTCTGGTTAATTATTAAAGAAATAAAAGCTTAAAAATTTACAAAGAATATGTAAGTAATATAAACTCAAAATCCTATCCACATCAGAATTTATAATTAGGTATTCGATTTGTTTTACAATGAACATGCTTGGGCTACTGGTCTTGGGTTGGATATAAGCTACCTCCTGACTACTGAACAAGAATAAATTTAAAGTAGCACAAAGCCCTATTTAACAGGCTTTGCAGAGATTACGAATGATGATTATGATTGTACGTGATTGATTAGTTTTCTTATAAACAAGGCCACAGAATATAAGGTTAGGTTATCCGTTATCGTGTGAGATTAAATTTATAGAGTGCTGGTGCCTTGAGTTTTGGCTGAGATCAGAGTAGCAGCTTACTAGGATGTTTGGAGTAAGCCAAGGCTAGGTTCTGAAGTACAAAATGAAGAGATAGAAAGGTAAGGAAGTACAAATACAATTAAAAAAAGTATAAAAAAAAAGAGGTCTCTTTTATTAAAAAAAAAAGAAAAACCCACGAGACACACGTACAGGCTGGATATGCATTATCAATTCACGTATTTGATGTTTATAAAAAATTAAGGTGATTTATTTAAAGCCATTTAGTTATTTATTTACTTGTAACTAGTTTTTCTTGGTATTGTATTTTAAGATATAGGCAAAGTGGGAGTAAAAAAAAAAATTATCTTCATATTTTAAAGCTTTTCCCAGAATTGGTGGTACAAAGAGGACCAACGATATTTTGATCAACTTACTGATTTTGACTTGATCATCCTAAGCAATACCTTATCATAGCTAATGCATTTTTATCCAAATGCCTATGTCGATCTTTTTCCTTTTTGATTACATGATGATCTTTTAATATTATTTTATATGTGCAGTTCATTCGTTGTGAATAATAAAGAACTCTTTCAAATTTAGTATCAGATTTTATTATATTTAAATTGATGAAATATTTTTAAATTAATATGTTTAATTTGTCACTTTTTTTCATTTTTATTGCTTTTTTTAATCAAATTATGAATACGTAATTCAACATAATTTGTTACATTTTAAACACAGATGTATGATAATATCCCTGCATCGTATAGATAGTAGATTAGTTTTTGTTATTTACATTCCTTTTAAAATTTTATTTGTTTGTCAAACCAAATAACATTACTTTGAACTCCGATGTTTCACCTGTTAAATTAATTAGACATAATTATTTTGTTGAAAACAATTGCTTCACCTAAATATATTCGACTGATCAAAAGAATATTGTTGATTGTCATTTTTGCAAATATAATTAAAATGATATTGTTAATTATATAATATTTTTCTATAATTGTAAATTCTAATGAATTTGTTGAAGTATTTAAAAAAAACTGAATATAAATATAAATATAATCAACTATAAAATTGTTTAAAAAACAAAAAAAAATGGAACGTACTTCGTCCACTCACAATCAGAGCAAGAGTGACCAATCTTACAATGCAGAGTTCACGAGCGAGCCAGGCAGAACAAAAGCAGTGGACCCCACACGGAATCATTAAAAATAATTGAGGTGGGCCCCACCCCTTGTCAAACTCAAACATGAATGTGCACCGTCTTCCTGACATAAGGACGTCGACCACCGTTCGATGATGCACACGTGTACGGACCCGGAATGATTACTCGTGGAGAACGAAGGCCGGGAGGACCACGCGGTTTTTTTTCTTTTTCTTGTTTTTTAGATCTCGTGAATTCAACTTTGAAAGAAGAATTTCTTTTGTTTGTTAGATTATTTTGAAAAAAATAATAACAACAGTAAAAAAATTTGAATTTCGAAGGAGTTAAGGTCACAGAAATTTTTTTTTTTGGTAATTCAAATTTTCTCATCGGAAGCACACTATAATTACAGCCATTCACACGCTGGTCGCCATGCCACAATTAGTGGATCGCGTGGCGCAATATGATGGATCATTTTAGAGAGATACGTGCACGGAAAATATTTAAAAATGTATTTTATATATAGAGTAATAAATGTACGGCTCTATTTGGTATGCCAAAAAAAATTAAAAATAAAATAAAATTTGCGGTAAAACAAACTCTCTCCGATATTAGAGACAAAAAAATATTTTATTAATAATAAAAAAATATTTAATATAAGTTCAATTCATTAATTAAATTTAAATTTGATAATTTTTTTTATTTTAGTTATTTTTATTTTACATAAAAAAATATTATGGATTGTTAAGTGTATTGAGAATAATAATAAATGAAAGGTAAAACAAAATTTATTATTTAATAAAGTAAAAAAATATAATATATTTTTTATATTTTAAAATTAAAAAAATCTTGTCAGATTCCTTTATAAAAAGAATCGAAGGTAGTATTTGGTTACAGAAATGACAAAACCGAAATGTTATAAAATGTGCAGCTTCTTTTGGCTTCTGCAGTATTTTTTAAATAAATATATAATAAAAAATAGATACATTATAACATTTTTATCCTTCTTATCTTTGTTTATTTTTTAAATCAAAAAAATTTTATATATTACTTTTAATTATTATAAAATATTTTACTAACAAGAAGGATTCTAAGATTAAAAAAAATTTATAATTTTATTATTTTTTAATCAAAAGATATTAATTTAATATTAAAAAATAATTTATTTAAATTTTAAAAGAATCACAAATTGTTCAACCAACAGTTGGTGAATTTATTTGAATTCACCAGCCTACGTCGTAATTCATATATATAAATATATATTTATATTTATATTTATATGTTAATATTTATATATATATATATCTATGTTATATTTATTTATATTGTATATATAAATATATATTAAAATATAAATAATATTGTAATATATAAATTTCAAAGAGTAAAACATAAATAATATTTCTTTTAAAAATAATAATAAGTGAAAATAGTAAAATATTTATTATAAAACTAATTAATAATAAATATATTTTAAGAATAATAATAAATTTTTTAATATTAAAATTAATAAATTATATATATTAATAAATATTAAAAATTTATTTAAAAAAATTACCGACTAAAAATTCAATTAATGGATATGCGATTGGTCCGATGATACGTCAACATTGCTCTGTGTGTGTGTTTTTGGGGAAGGAGTTGCTACGCGTGCACACGCAAGCATGCAGGCACACACACACATATATATATATATATATATATATATATATATCTATATATATTATAATTTTTAATATATATATATATATATTATAATTTATATATTAAAATAATATCTATAATATTTTAAAATAAATAATCATATTTATTATATTAAAATAATAATTTAAAAGTATTTTTTTGAAAAATAAATTTTAATTAATGCAAAGAATATATTTTTTAAATATTTTTTTCAAAAATAAATTTGTATTAATGTATAAATTGAATTAAAATTATTTGTAGATTATTGAATTATACAAATATTTTGTTTAATAATTTTATTAGAAGACTTATTGCAAAAAATAATATACATATATATAACGTCATGCATATGAGCGAGGAAAATCACTTTAACATATGAGGATATTTTGATCTTTTTCATTTTTATGACTTCCCATTCCATTCTTATTTTATCTAACTAAACAAATAAATAAATAATATATATATATTTTCACTCATATCAAATATAATTTATTCTATTACATCCTATTCAATTTTTTTTTTCATTTTCATCATTAAATTTTTTGTAGATTAAACGAGGCAGACATGTATATAACAAATCTTGACTAAGTGTACATACACTATATGCAAAAAAAATTCTTAAGCGAAAATAGTATATTATATTATTTATACACTATCTAATAAAATAGAATTAAATTATATAATTAAGTTTGATATTTCATTATTTGCTATAGTATTATTATATAAATAAAGTGCTATGTGAGCGATATATTTCATTATTCATTACAATGTTATTATATAATGAAATGTTATATGATATCCAATTATATAATTTAATTTAATTTTATTAACTAGTATATAGATAATATAGTATACCATGTCTATGGAATAATTTCTTCAACTATGAAATGATCAACCGTTTTTTGGACACTGGGCTTATTCTTATTGAAACAGATTAACAAAGTAGGTTCATTTTATTCCATTTAATGGGTTTAATATATATTGAAATCGATCACATTAGATTACTCTTTTACGAGAATTATGTATAGCCCAACATTGGATATTGTGAAGTCAACAAACTTTTATCATATGTTTTATTATTTATTATTGTTCAATTGAGAGAAGTTATTTTAAAAAAATTGAAAAATTACTTATAACCAAATACTAACTTAAAGGTTACGTTTGAAAATTTATGAAAGAATTGGAGTATAATGGTATGTATCATTCTATAAAATGATGAGTTATGTATCATTCTATTATTTAAAAGTTTAATAAGAAAAAAGATAAAGTTATTAATGAAATGTAATAACTTATAAATTATATTTTTTAATATTATTCTTATAATTAAAATATGATTTTAGCAAATTATAATTATACTACCTTCCCATTCTATTCAATCCTTAACCTTCTAATTTAGAGTATCACAAAAATTAAAATTTTAAATGGCAAGAAGTGATCTTAAAAGTTATTCTTTATCATTCTACTTTGTTCTTAAAAAAACTCTCAAATATTACACAATTCATTTTTAACTATTCAATTTAATTTTATCCTGTACCATCCATCTAAATACGTCCTAAACACTAGAGTACTTATTAAAGACAATGCTCCACAGCCATGCGTTACAATATATCACCGTAAACAACTTGAGAGCATGCTTGAATTTTTACTTACCAAAAGAATAATTACCATGAAATTAATTTCTTTAAAAACATCCCAATAAAATTCATTCGATTTGTTTATTATTAAGGATTGGTACTTATTTAGCCAATCACAAATATTATCGATTAAATCAAATAGTCAAATTCACGTATTCTTAATATATATATATATATATATATATATATATATGCACTACCCAGACAGTAGTTCTGGTCCCCACAATTTTAGTACTAAAGAACATCATCATAACTATCTGATTACGTATGGAAGGAGGAAATATACAAGGCCTCTTATTGGGAAAGGAAATTAAACAAGTTGATGAATTAACAGAACGCAGTGATTCGGGTTTTAAGAAGTCTGCGCCTTAAAGATTCTTTCTAAAGCTCCGTTTGTTTTGGGAATATTACTCTCCGAATTCACTTTAAAGATTAGGTTGTCTTTATTTATTATTATTATCAATTTCAAGAGAAATTTGATACAAAATACAAAAATATCATTATTCAAATGAAACTCACATATTTAAATAAAATTAATTACTTAAGTATATTAAACATAATTTTATATTTATTTTTCTCAAAAATTAACCAAAAAAATATAATTAAAGAGAAAGAAATAGAAATGACCTGACCCCGTGCCTAGGAAAGATAATTTTGTGTGGGGAAGGATTTTTTTTTTTTTTTTTTGGGGTTAGTCTTTGATCCTGGTGACCCCAAAATTTTGTTCCTATTTTATTATTCTCGGACTGCCGGTGAATTCCCACGATAGAAAGGAAGTGAAGGATTGAGAATTAGTTGTTATTGGGTTAGACTAATTTTTTTGTTGATTAAAAAAGACAAATGTTAATTAGTATAATTTATCAATAAAAATTTTAAAAACATTTATATAAATGACTGGAACAAGAACCTCGTTGGGAGTATGAGGTCCATCTCCATTCTCAAACTATTATAAGAGAGGTTCTTTTCTCTTCCTTCTTCTCATAGAGACCCTCGAAGTTAACATTCATTTGAATACAAACATATTGATATTCAGCCCGCAATGCACCAAAAATGAATGATTTATTATGGGAATTATAAATACCTGTAATATGGATGTACCCTAATTTCTAAGCTGCCCGTGAAGTCCAGATAAATTTATAGAGATTCTGGCCTAAAGTCGTTTAAATATATAAAATTTGTTATAGATTTAACTGGATGCCGTAGCATCAATCCTTTTCGTTTCATGAAGAAATTATGCTTCAGAACATAAGTTACTCTTATCTATATATATAACATCTTCAGCTACAATTCCACATTATGTATATATGTTTTTTTTTTTTGGCCTGAACATTACGTATGTTCTTAGCCTTTTGATCTTATGGGTAATTTTTTTTTTTCAAATAATCTGCATTAGCTGTTTAGAATATAATGAAGCAGTTGTTTTATTTATTAATAGCAAGCTCTCTTCATACTAGATGAGTTTGTGTTGATAATAGTGGACTTGGTACAATTCTCAAGGGTGATGGTGTTTGGTTATTATAGCCCTAATCTCTAGTATAACTCATTTTACTATCTTTATCTTTATTTCTCTTTTAATCCTCATTTTCATGATAATTTACAATCTCATCGGAAACTTCGTCAAATAATCTAAAAATAACAGTTTTAATTTAATTAATAAAATTAGGTTATTCCAACGTGATTGATTAGTTACTTAATTATCTAATATGGGTAACATCTCTTTGAAAACTGTAGTTACTTACTCCTTCTCTCTCTCTCTCTCTCTCTCTCTTTTTGAATCCATGTTCAAATTATATAGCTTGGTCTTGGGTCACATCACCCCAAACCCGAAATGGTAAAATCAAAATGAATATGATACATTTGGGAAATGGATAACTCCCCCGTCCCCCCTCTCTTTTTCTTTTTTCTTTTTTTGGGCCATAGGAAATGGATCATTCTTTGGTTCGTTACAAAGCAAAAATGCCAATATTTATTAATGAATAATTGACATACAAAATGGCAGATGATCATGCTCAAACTTCCTATCCATGAGAAATCAAGTTATGTAAAAAGGGATGATCACTGATGACATCATTCCATACAGTGTTTATTGGCAAAATTATATAAATTTGGGAGTGTTGAAGAGAGTGACGTGGTATTGATGCTAGAGATAATCCACTTAATTGATTATAAATCTAATGAAAAAAATGGATAGTATTTCACCTTTCATATTGAATTTACATTGTCATTATGTGGTGAACAGTTTAAAAGATAAAATTTTTAATACTATCTTTGTGATGTTAACTCTTTTAAAAAAAAAATAAATAAGTTGAAAGAGTAAAATAAAAAATAAAAAAATTACAAAAAAATCCAAACCATCCCAAACTAGCCAATTTGGAGTGTTTGGAAACTGAGATGTAGGTTGGGTTTAGGATGATTCATCCCCATAGATTTTAAACATCTAAATACTGGCTAAGATATTTAAACCAATCCATCCCACTTCACCTCACTTCCAAACTATCCTCGCATCAATCCGTTAACCACTCAATCAACTTTAGAAACTGAAAATTAAGCCCCTAATTTTTCCGCTATAGTTTCTATTGCTTTTTGCTTTCTTCTTTCTCCAAGCACTTAGCCTTAAGGTATACATCCAAACTTCCATTATTGAAAGCATAGAGGTTTGCCTTATCATTAATTGCCAAAGTGAGATAAACTCTGGCTGTGATGCAAGCCCTTCCTTCGCTCCCAAAACTCTCCACTACTGAGTGATCAATCTGTGATAAGGATAAACTCATGCATTAGAATGACAAAAAGTAATACTCATAAACAGACATGATGGATGTTCTATACTGAAAACACATAGCAAGATTGCTTCATATAAAATATATTGTATAAGAAATTACAAAGGCACAACACAAGCAAATAAAATGTTATGTCTAGCGGTTGGTATTATATAGATTCATGAACAGCACAACGCATTTCCGTGTTTGAAACTTTGAATAATTAAAGTGTTTGTGTGTCATGGCTTTTATGTTTGTGTTAGCACTCAAAGAATGATGTAATTAGTCGAGGTTGCAACTGACTAATTAAGTCAATAAAAATGAGTTGTCGAAGCTGCAAATGAACACAATTAGTCGAAAGTCCTGACATTTGAGAGTGGCGAACCTGCAAAAGGGAAGCATGGAGTACAACCTAGTCAAAGCAATTTTCACAGGTTAAAGTGTAGCATGATCTGTTTCAACAGATAGAAGGCCAAACAGTGCGAAACACGGCTATCGGCCTGATGTGGATAGTGATTACCTGTCATGGAATATGCAATAGAAGGGAAGAAGGAAGAGAATGAGAGGAACACACAGAAAAACTACGAGGAGCTATCACATAATTCACTTTTTTTTTTTTTTTAAGTTCGTGCTCTGTTATTCGATTTATGCCTTTATCTACAGTTTGTATGAGAGCTTTACACTTGTTTCTAATTGACTAACAGAGTTTGTAGCCAAATTTTTCATAGCTTTTCTGTTGTTGTTAATATTGCTTAGATATGTACATATAATGAATCATTTTAAATAATGTCAACCGTCGCAATTCGATTATTTTTCTCCCATTTCATTCACCGTTGATCATAATCTTAATTACCTAGGTTTACTTACATTTAGCAACCTAGGAGGATCTGTCTTTAAATATTTGAGTCCCTTCTTCATCAATCACTCAAAAAATTGGGGTCATAATTGTTAGCCAATTTCTGATTGAGAAGTCACGGAGAATTTTGACATCAACAATCTGCAACTTACCAAGCTTCTTAGTGTGAGCTTCTCTCGAAGAGGGTCCACGTCCACAAATGTGCCATAAGTGGTCACATCATTATCTTTATTCAACCAAGACCAGTAAATTATTGCATTTGCATGTAAGAGAAGAGTTCAAACTTCCAACGTTTTGATGGGAAGGGAAATTATGATGAAAATTGAAAATAGAGAGACAAACCCACCAAATTTTAACATTTTTGAAGATTCTAAATAAGACAGCTGCGTACTCTTGCAAGTAATGTGAAGCAAAAACAAACAAACCAAAGTCCAAGGCCACAGGTACAGTTGCATCCTTTCCACCACGGACAATGTGAACTGTGAAATTTCTTGTGAATATTGAGGAAAATATTTAATGAGTCATATTCAGTGATTCTGTGACAACAACTATGCAAAAACCTTGAAAATAATGAAGATTTAAAACGAGCTGTAGTTATTCATTGCTCAACCATCTATGAGAAAATATTTCTATTATTTTTATAGTATTAAATTAATTATTATTATTATTATTGTTGTTGTTGTTGTTGTTATGTCGCCTCTCTCTAAATTTTAACATTCAATTCAATTATTATTATTCGAAAAAATAAGTTACATGACAAAATATAAATTATAGTGGATAATAGGTAAATAATCTTGGTTGATTGTTGTACAGTGGGGTATTAGCCTGTAAGTATATATTCCTCTCTACATCTGCTCATTACCTTCAAAATGTAAGCATGCTCCCACAAGTTTTTATATATAAAGCTCGAAAAAAATTCAAGAAAAGAAAAACAGATTTCTATTTCGATATAAGGAATTCACCGATCAGTGATTAATTGTGCCAATATGGTAGAATATTTCAAAAAGTAGTAAATGACTTCAGAATATAAAATTTCAGCGGCAAAAGAGATATTAAGGCAGCGATAGACCAAAATAGATAGATAGATATAGGAATTCATTATTACGTAATGACATAGGAACCAAGCTATATAACTATATAGCTAAGATAAAATTGTTACACCGAATTTTTTGATTTTGGAGACTACTTCACTACTACTGATTAAAAGTTCATTAGTAACTCTCGTATGTTAAAAATACAGATTAATTTTTTATTTCAAAAGTCGTTAATTCAACGCTGAAAATAAATCAAATGTTAAATTTGAATTGTTAAATATCTAATACACTCTTGATTAACGACATCTAAAACTCTAACAAATTATTTTCAAACCTAAGAACTGTGCTTGACTTTACTCCCAGACTTTTCAAATGAACAAGAATAATTTTTAAAGTCATCATATTCAATAAATGAATTCAATGCATCTGTCAAAGATGACTTTAATGCTGCATTGGTCAATAGATCAAAGCTCCATGAAAGTGAACTTACAAAATAGTTAAACAGACGTGAAAGGCACGATGATAGTATATTAATGCATGAAAATAGATAGCATACGCGTTATTTCCTATATCCTTCTCTGGTCTCGATCACATCTCTGACTTTTCTTTTTCTAAAATTCCATTCTTTCCTATTTGCAATTTTGAAGCCAGCATGAGCAGAGTTCTTTTTATAAATAGATAACACGGTACAAGCTTCCCTCCTCATTCCCACAAACAAACTAAAAGCCAGCATGGCCATATTATCTCCAATTTGGGTTTTGGCTATCTTTTCTCTTATTTGTGGCAATGGTGTTCTTCTTCATATTGAAGCTTCCTCAAATCAACCTTACAGAACTGCTTATCACTTCCAACCTCCCAGTAGTTGGATGAATGGTACTTGCTTTAACCAACTAGTCTCAAATGATTTTACTTTCCTCTGTTATATCTGTAGTTTATGATCTGAAAGTTTGTTTTTTTGCTTCTTGTTTTGTCATGTGACGTGATATGCTGAATTGGACATCGGGGCGTGTTTGGAGTTGCAGATCCTAATGGTTAGTTCTATATACTCCTTTTTGCAGTTTCCCACAAACCTCCATTTCAGAAGATATAAATGTGATTTTAGAATATCTATAGGAATTTAAAAGTGTTTGGTGTACTATTATTTCACATATCAATACATTGACATATAAGATACTATAATATTTAAGATGTTGATGTTTGATATAATAGTTGGCCTTAGTAATTAATAAAAATACAAATACAAATAATATCATATAAACACTACAAGAAAAGTTTGTTATACTGGCAGACAATTTTCGGCAGTCAAATATTCCCGGTAGCTGGTCTTCAATTTTCAGTAGTTGTTTTCGTACTCGGACAATAATTGTTATCAATTGACTTTCCATGGTTACAACAGTAGCAGTTAATTAACCGCCACTAAAGAATTTAGCGGCGCTTAGAAATCGCCGCGAAAGTTAACAAAAATTAAAAGAGTATAATGTGAGATTATAATTCTTTTAGTAATACGAAATATATATCACAAAAAATGATGTCGTGACACTTTAGTATTGTGGCTGACATTTGTCATCTGAGATAATAGTATACTAAATTCAAGCATATTAAATAACACGTTCAACATCTAAGATACTAAAAACAAGATTAGAAAAATCCAGTTGATTGACATGGTTAAATCGTTCCAATGTACAATGCCAACAGAGAAACAAAAGTAAAGCATAAAATAACAATATTTCCGTTAACTTTTTTAACTTTTGTTTTCAAATTGATACTTTGTCCTTTCTATATCTTGATTCTTTTAGCTGAAAAATGTCATTAAAAGATGGCCTATTTGGCAGGACCAATGAGATACATGGGAGTATACCATCTATTCTATCAATACAATCTGTGGGGCCACCTTGTATGGGGCCACTCAGTATCAAATGATCTTGTAAACTGGATCCCACTGGATTCTGCCATTTCCCCATCTCAGCCGTTCGATACCAATGGCTGTTGGTCAGGATCAACCACAATGCTTTCTGGGGGCAAACCAGCCATTTTATACACAGGGATCGATTCCTCCTCTCGTCAAGTTCAAAACTTGGCCTACCCCAAAAACTTTTCCGACCCATTTCTCAGAGAATGGGTCAAATCACCCAAAAATGCACTTATAGAACCCAAAATTGCCGACAACATCGATGCTCGTTCATTCAGAGACCCTTCCACATCTTGGCTAGGCAAAGATGGCTATTGGAGAGTGCTGATCGGAAGCCAAAATCAGCCTATTTTGTACAGAAGCAAAGACTTCGTGTATTGGATCAAAGCCAATGACCCACTATTTTCAGCAGAAGGCACTGGAATGTGGGAGTGTCCTGATTTCTACCCTGTGTTGATCAGGAATCCATTTGGTGTTGATGTGTCTGTAAGTGGTCCTCATGTTAGGCATGTACTTAAGGTTAGCTTAGGTGATAGACAGCATGATTACTATCTAACTGGAACTTACGATGCTGCCAAGGATATCTTTATCCCGGATAATAAAATTGAAAACGCTTCAAGATATGATTATGGAAAATATTATGCGTCGAAGTCGTTTTTTGATGATGGGAAGAACAGAAGGGTCTTGTTCGGTTGGATTAACGAATCCTCAAGCATGCAGGATGATCTCAAGAAAGGATGGTCTGGAATTCAGGTAATTTGACGGTCGTTACATTACTATGTTCATCTTACACTTAAATTTTAATTTATTCTCTATAGATTAAAAATTTGTAATTGATTTTGTAGCTTTAAAAATTATTAAGTTAGTCCCCATTTCATCATATCATCAGTAAGCGTCAGATTTTTTCGATATGATTAACTGTAGAATACTTTAAATATGCATAAATAATGTTAACTCGCCCAAGTCATATGAATAATGTCACCAAGGTCACTTAACTATGGTAGCATCACATGCCACATAGACGTGAATTTTAAACCATCATTCACTTTTTTTTTCTTTTTGCTATAAATCATATTTATTTAGAATGTCAAAATAACATATAGTTGACCACATTAACAAAATTTAATGAGACTATGAAAGGTTAGTGGCAAAGACCAAATAAAGAATTTGATGAAACTATAAGAAACCAAAAGACTAATTTAACCTTTGGTGGTTGATTCTTTTGGTATCCTGTTTGTTTATATTAAGACAAGACTTGACTAAACGAACTTGGTTCGATGTACATGTGTTTGCAGGCGATTCCAAGGAGTATATGGCTTCATAAATCTGGGAAACAAATGGTGCAATGGCCGGTGGTGGAGATTGAAAAGCTACGTGGAAACCTAGTCAACTTGTCCTCCAAAGTGCTTAAGGGAGGTGAAATGCTTCACGTTAATAATGTCACGGCGGCACAGGTAAGTCTCGCTTGTTACACTAAATAATAATATGGCTTACACAATTGTAGATTCAGAGGCATCAATAGAGCAGCTCATTAAAACTTATGTAACGGATGAGAATAGGGACCTTTCCTTGTGTTATTCAATGAGCAGGCCTCCCATTCTCCCCCAACCCCAAAAAAAAACAAAAAAGAAAAAAGAAACAATTATGAACAGGTCTATTCACAAGGCCCACACGCTAACCATTAGTCCATTAACAATCCAAGTACAAAGGAGTCCCAAATAGAAGATCACATCTTCCTATATTTTTATATGAACAATCATTTTTCGTTTTTTCTTTCATTGCAGGCTGATGTTGAAATTTCATTTGAAGTGAAAGACCTTGGGAAGGCTGAAGTATTGAATGAATGGATGGACCCCCAAATTCTCTGCAGTGGAAAGGATGCAACTGTAACAAGTGGCCTTGGGCCCTTTGGTCTGCTTGTTTTTGCTTCAGATGACTTGCAAGAGTACACTGCTGTGTTCTTTAGAATATTCAAATATCAAAACCAAAATGTCGTACTCATGTGCAGTGACCAAAGCAGGTTTGTCTTTGTTACTGTCCCTTTCCTTTAACTTCTCTTTTTACCAAACTTTGGAAGTTTGAACAATTCTCTTACATGCAAATGCGATATTTTCACAGGTCTTCCTTAAACAAAGATAATGATTTGACCACTTATGGGACATTTGTGAATGTCGACCCTATTCGGGAGAAGCTATCACTAAGAAGCTTGGTAAGTTTCAAACGTAAAAGCAACAACATGCAAACACTTTAACCATTCAAACATGGAAATATGTTATTTCTGTTCATGATTCTAAAATATAGCCACTACTAGGCATAACGTAATATTTGCTTGCTTGTGTCTTTATACTTCTTAGACAATACATTATATATAAATATCCTTGGTATGTGTTTCAGTGTAGAACATCCTTCATGTTTGGTCATGAGCATTGCTTTTTGTCATACTAACGCATGAGTTTGTCCTTTTAACAGATTGATCACTCAGTAGTGGAGAGTTTTGGGGGAGAAGGAAGAGCTTGCATCACAGCCAGAGTTTATCCCACTCTGGCAATCAATGATAAGGCAAACCTCTATGCTTTCAATAATGGAACCGTGGACGTGAATATCACAAGCTTGAGTGCTTGGAGCATGAAGAAAGTACAAATCAATGGAAACTAAGAAGAATACTGTGTGGATGGAATGCCTTAAAATATCATTATTACGGCACTAAAACCATTCAGTTTGCCATTCACCTTGCATGGCAATCTATAGAGAGATCAGAAAATTTTGTTTAGCAAACAAACATTTATTGTCCGGATGTCTTCAGTCCTCAGCTTATTTTATGATATAATTTCTCACGAGTAGGAAGCTCAAGCATGATCCTTGGCATTCTATGTTATATAGTTTATAATATAAAGTGGAATTTCAAGTTTATATTAGATAAGAAAGATGTTATTTAAATGTATATAACTTTGATGAGCCCATTTAACATGTGCAAAATAATTAATATATATATATATATATATTAATAATTAACATATATATATATTAAAAGACTTGAACATAAAGGCTTACAATTTTAATTTAATTATTTTAAAATTTGAATTTAAAATTAAATAAATGAGTATGTTTGTTAAATTAGACACCTAGAGATTACAATGTGTGTAGCTCACAATAAGGTGTATGATGGAAAATCAAGACATACAAGCTTAAGACATATTTATATAAGAGAGTTAATAACAAATGAGATTATGATGATAGTTTATGTAAGATTAAGTAAAAATTTGGTTGATTCTCTTACCAAAACATTATCAAGAGATATAATATAATAAACTTATGAGAAATGAGACTTAAACTTTTTAAACAAAATAATAATAATAAGAACCCAACTTTGAGTTAGTGTATACTTTAACAATACAAGTTTAATGGATAACAATAAGTTACTATACGTTGATCAAGCATTAGACTTTCTAATAAAGTATGTTACGCAAACTAGTACAAGAGGAGATCACGGAGTTAAAAGTATTTGGAGTAACAAAGATATAAAACAAACTCCATAGTGTATATTGTTATGAGAAGAGGTTAACAAAGGTCTTAATAGAGTTGTTAAATGTCTAAAATAACAAAGACATAGAGACAAGCTTTATCTATATAAACATTGAAGTAGTGTCGCTTCAAATAAGATCTAAGGGTTGGTCTTATAAATATTCATGAAATTAGGATTAAAATATGGCCATAACAATGCTAAAGCAAAATGTCAAAAGTTCTTGGCATTTAATAATATTTAGTGTGTGATTCTTTCGGTTTTAGCACAATGAGTTATGGTTTAAATATTAAGACACCAATAACTTTGTTAAAACTTTAAGGGATTTACACTAACAAAAAGTTTAAGTCATTACAAGATGCTTTCTTATATGTATTATACTATAAAACAATGTTACAAACTAGTGGGGATTGTTATATAATTTGTAGTATAGAGTGGAATTTAAAATCTCATATTCGGTAGGAAAGATACTATTTAGAGGTATATAAAGGTAAGTTAATTTAGTATATTCAAAATAATTAATATATATATATATATATTAAAAGACTTAGAATTGGAATTGATAGTCTTAATTTAATAAGCATGTCTCTTAATAAAGATAATCATTAAAAAAGAACAAATATGCCTATTAATAATGAATAGTTCAAAGCATAGTACTAAAAATCATATCAGATTAACTGGTTCATTTGGTTAGATTGGGAACCAACCTACTATCCTGTCTGGAAGTAGTCTAAAACTAGTGTGCTAATATATAAATCGATCAAATTCAGTCAAAAATCGAGTTAAATCAAACTAATTTAGGCTAAAATTTAATAGAGAACAATTGGTTGAACTAGCCAGTTCTTTTAGGATCCATGAATTAGCCAAAGAAACCTTTTTTTTCTCTTTGGATGTATGAAGCAAAAAATGGTCCTCCAGAGATTCAAACACACGCCAAGAAAGAAAAGGACCTATGTGCTTTCCATACATGCCATGTTATTATAGTGCAAACATATATATATATATATATATATATATATAAACATTTAAATAAAATAATATAATAAAATATATATTTATTTATTTAATTTGGGTAAAGTTTTTATTTGATAAATAAATTTTTTAAATTTATTATTTCTAAACATTTTATTTTTTAATGACAACTAAAATTTTAAAAAATATAAAATTAATAGTTAAATATTTAAAATTTATTAATACTTATTTATTATATTAGAATTTTAACATATAAAATTTAAAAATATATATTTAATTATCACCATTCTGACCACGATTTAATCACGGTCAGACCAAAAAAATCTTAAATCAGTACTTTTATCGATTCAATAATCAGTCTAATTTTAAAATCATTAGTTCAAAGTCTATAAATAACTTTTTTTTAAATAAAAAATGTTAAATTCTTTTGATTATTTCTTTAAAAACTTTATTGTATTATTAAAAAATATTATCTATAAATCTCCAACATATAAGTAATCACTATAGTGATTTTTCACACAAAATCTATTTCTAATTTTCTATTCCTATTTATTTTTTTTCCAACATTCTATATGTCAATTATTTGTTATTAAATATTGACATTTTTGCTTTGTCCTAACTAGAAAGCATTTTACATATCCAAAATTTTTTGGGAGAGCTTCCACCATTGCAGCTAAATTCTTCACCTAAGTAGCAAAATACAGCACCTTCTTGCTGCCAAGTTGTTTGTGAATTTTCACTTGTTTTTTAATTCCTCTTTCGAACACCATGATTCCAGTTTTTTCTCTTCTCCTTTCTTCTAGATCCAATCACAGACCAATTGACAAATAAATATGGACAAACGTAACATGGATTGTTGAAACTTGAAAAAAAGTAACGCAGTAATCTAGTTTAAGAATGAAACAGAATTTGTTAAATTTAAAGTCTATTTCCGTACCATTTTCAGGGTATTTCCTTTCTTGAATTTGTTAGAACTAGGAAATTTACAAAATCAGAGGGATGAATCATAGGACTATTAATTACTTTTCTGTTTTCTTTTAAAACTTTTTTCATCTATTCTAGAAAGCCATGTTCAATATCTTATATTGACTATTAATTACTTTGCCTTCTTCAAAGACATGACATTGTGATCTTTTGATTTATACGTACTGATCATAATTAATTGAAAGTGAAGTTCTAAATTAATCAAATAGACGTGAAAGAAAAGGTTATAGTACAATGAAAGAAAATATAGAAAAATTGTATTATAAATTATTACTGACTCTATGCGTCTTAAAAAATAAAACTCATACCCTGGAATTGTTGACTTCTAACACCAAATTGACTATTAAATCATATACTTTTTTTCTTGGATGCTTCTCTGAACTCCTTGATAATTTTATTTTCTTTTGCTAATATTCTGTTTTTAGTGGACTCATTACTTCAAGCTGTGGCTTTTAACCTTTCTCTTTCACAAATCTTAGCCAGCAGGGTTCTCTTTATAACTAGATAGAAGAGCACAGTGTCACGACCCGTTCAAAAAGAGTAACACGGAGGAGGTTTTAGGAGCATCTAGAATCTTTTAGAGTTTTTCAGATGTTCTAGAGGACACTAGATCACTCTTGAAACCCCAAGAAACCTTAGGAAATGAGAATTCTAGAATTGTGTACATAACTATCTCTTGTAAATATCTTATAGAACATTCTAGAAAATTAATATAGACCGTTGGATAGGATTAATCTCTACCGTTCATGAAGGAGGTAGAAAAGTTCTAGAACAATGAGGAGGTCTATAAATACCCTCACCCTCCTCATTTGTAACACACTCAAGAATTGTCCAATACAAGTTCTTCCTTCAAAAACTCTATAGCTTTTCTTGTTACTCATCTTGCCTACTTAAGGGTTCGGTTGACTTAGCCAAGATCAAAGGGAGTTGATCAAGCTAAGGCCGATACGGTTGAGGATTTGGGAGGAAAAGTTCCAAGACCATGACAACGTGGTATCAGAGCTTTAGTTCGAGGGAGCCTAGTTCTACCACTGGTTCGAAGGAGCCAAGATCGTAGGCAAGGATGTTTAGTACAACCGAGGAAGTTGCTGTTCGCATGGAAGGAAAGGGAAGGGAGTCCCAACTGCCACACGAAGGAGGTAAGAAAGGGCGATACTCTAACAAGTTATGTGCCGAGGACTTTGCCACCTTGTCCATGAAAGTTTCTGCCTTAGAGGATGCCATGCTGGAGATGGCTTCTAGGGTAGAAAAGGTTGAAGGTGACTTGAGTACTCTCAAGGCTCATTCTTTGGGAGAACTTGAGAGTCTGAAGACAAGCGTGGATGCCTTGCATAACTCGGAGGAGCAACGTGCTAAATCCATGCGATCATTGGAGGGAGTGGTGATGGATGCCATCACTGCTATGCAAAATCAATTAAATTTCCTTAAGGCTTTATTGGAAAGTCAAGGGAGGAATCCATTGGTGGCTGGTACCAATGGACCGAGGGAAGTAAGGTTGGATCTTCCCAAACCGAAGGAGTTCAAGGGAGTACGCGACGCCAAAGAAGTGGAGAACTTCTTGTGGCAAATGGAGTGCTACGCTGAAGGCTTGGGGTTGAACGATGACCAAGCTAAGGTACATACTGCTTCTTTGTTCCTCATTGATAACGCTATGTTATAGTGGCGAATGAAGCATGCCAACATAGAGAAGGGCCTTTGCATCATTAATACATAGGAAAAGTTTAAGAAAGAATTGAAGAGGCAATTTTACCTGGAGAATGTGGTGTACGAGGCACGAAAGAAGCTGAGGGAGCTTAAACACAAGACCACGATCTCCGAGTACGTTCGTGAGTTCACAACACTCATGTTGCAAATTCCTAACTTGAGTGGAGAAGATTTACTCTTCTACTTCATCGATGACCTTTAAAATTGGGCCAAGTATGAGTTGTAACGTCGTGGTGTGAAAGACGTGGACGAGGCCATTGCCGTAGCCGAGAGCCTCACAGAATACCATAAGGAGAAAGGTGACACCTCCAAGCCCAAGTCTTCTAAACCTAACCAAGGTAAAGGTGGGGGAGACAAAGGCAAGGCGGTGTACAAGAGTGGCGATGGCAAACCGCCTCAGAAGAAGCAATTCGATAATCAACAAAAGAAGAACTTTAGTAGTTCGATTGGGTGCTTTGTGTGCAAAGGTCCCCACAGAATGAAGGATTGTCTTAAGTTGGGGACACTAGCAGTCATGGTAGAGGAACGAGAAGCTCAAGAAGAAGAGGAGGAGAAGGCAGGAATGAGGTCACTTCGACTCCTTAATGCCTTGAAGGCCAAGCCTGTTCCTAAAGTCCCTAAGGGTGAGGGACTACTCTACGTGGAAGCGAAGTTGAATAGGAAACCTATTAGCATCATGTTGGACACTGGCGCTACCCACAACTTCATCATGCCTGAAGGGACCAAGAGGGTTGGTCTCAATGTAGCACAAGGAGGAGGATGGTTGAAGGCCATCAACTCTTCTCCAACATAACTTAGTGGTATGGTGTGTGGAGTTAAGTTACACCTTGGAAGTTGGTGTGGCAAGGTCGATTTCTCGATCGTCCCTATGGATGACTTCAAGGTGGTACTTGGCATGGAGTTTTTGAGGAAGGTAAATGTCTGCCCCATGCCTTACTATGATTCTGTCTGTGTTCTAGAAAAAAAGGTTACTTACATGGTGCCTGCCTTAAGGGGTTGTAGTGGGCCTCAGTTGTCTGCCATGCAAGTGAAAAAAGGCTTCAAAAGAGGAGAAGTCACCTACTTGGCTGCTCTAAGGGAGGTGGATACTAAGGAGGAGTCAAGTAAAAAGATCCCTCCTATTATCAAACGTGTCTTAGAGGAGAACCAGGACATGATGCCGCCTAAGTTGCCCAAGAAGCTCCCACCTCGGAGGGAGGTGGATCATAAAATAGAGTTGGAGCCAAGGGCAAGGCCACCTGTCTTAGCACCCTACCGGATGGCACCGCCAGAATTGGAGGAGTTGAGAAAATAATTAAAGGAGTTAATTGATGCTGGGCACGTTCGACCTTCCAAAGCACCTTATGGAGCGCCGATCTTGTTCTAGAAGAAGCAAGATGTATCGTTACGATTATGCATCGACTACCGGGCTCTCAATAAGGTAACTATCAAGAACAAGTATCATATTCCTCTAATAGCTGATTTGTTTGATCGGTTAGGAAAAGCAAGATACTTTTCGAAGTTAGACCTAAGGTTTGGGTATCATCAAGCTTCAATTGCCGAAGGACATGAGCCCAAGACCACCTGTGTAACACGCTATAGGTCTTTTGAGTGGCTGGTCATGCCGTTTGAACTAACTAATGTATCAGCAACATTCTGCACGTTGATGAATAAAATCTTTCATCCATTCTTGGACCGGTTCGTGGTGGTGTACCTAGATGATATAGTTGTCTACAGTAACTCCTTGGAGGAGCACGCTGATCACCTACGAGCTGTGTTCAAGACCTTGCGAGAGAATGAATTTTACGTGAAGAAGGAGAAATACCCTTTTGCAAGGGAGGAGGTGTACTTCTTGGGACATGTCATCTCTCAAGGGACCTTACGTACGGACGAGAAGAAGGTGTAAGCTATCAAGGAGTGGGAGCCACCGACCCGAGTACCAGAGTTGAGATCGTTCCTTGGGTTGGTGAATTATTATCGGCGGTTCATCAAACACTACTCTGCAAGGGCAACCCCACTTACAGAGTTACTAAAAAAGAATAGATCGTGGGTCTGGACAATCGAGTGTCAAAGGGCCTTTGAAGATCTAAAGGCAGCAGTGATGGAGGAACCAGTGTTAGCTCTCCTAGATTTCTCCAACCATTTGAGGTACACACGAATGCATCAGATTTTGCCATAGGAGGGGTCCTTATGCAAGAAAGACATCCGATCGCCTTCAAAAGTCGCAAGCTTAATGATACCGAGAGAAGGTACACTGTGTAAGAAAAGGAGATGACTGCGGTGGTCCATTGCTTGCGTACTTGGAGACATTACTTGCTTGGGGTGAAGTTCGTGATCAAGACTGATAATGTGGCGACGAGGTACTTTCAAACCCAGAAGAAGCTGACCCCCAAGCAAGTTAGATGGTAAGGCTTCCTGGCTAAGTTTAATTATACATTGGAGTACAGGACAGAAACATCTAATATGGTGGCTGATGCACTTAACAGAAAGGCTGAGTTCGCTGCCCTAAGTCAGGTGGAGGGAAACCTAATGGCCAAGATTAAGGAGGGTATGGCTCAAGACTCCTTGGCCCAGCAATTGGTGGAGTTGGCTAAGGGAGGAAAGACTAAGAGATTCTGGGTTGAAGATGGTCTTCTCTATACTATAGGATGACAGATCTTTGTCCCTAAATGGGCCAACTTGAGGAAAGAGTTAATTAAGGAGTGTCACGACTCCAAGTGGGCTGCCCACCCTGGGCAAAGGCGAACCTTGGCATTATTGGAGGCAACTTATTTCTGGCCATACATAAGGGATGATGTAAAGCTCTATGTGTAGACTTGTCTTGTTTGCTAATAAGACAAGGTTGATAATCAATTACCTAGAGGATTGTTGGAGCCCCTACCCACACCAAGTCAACCTTAGAAGAGCGTCTCCATGGACTTTATATCGACTTTGCCGAAATCTGAGGGGTTTGGATCCATCATGGTGGTGGTGGATCGATTTTCTAAGTATGCTACATTCATTCTTGCCCCAACTGATTGCACTGTTAAAGAGGCCGCTTGATTGTTCTTCGAGAATGTGGTAAAGTACTGGGGGCTTCTAAAAACTATCATTGGTGATAGGGATCCCCGGTTCACTAGAAAGCTGTGGACTGAGTTATTCAACATACTGGAGATAAAGCTACACTTCTCAATAAACTTTCACCCACAAACGGATGGACAAATTGAGAGGGTGAATGCCTTGTTGGAGTATTACTTGAGGCACTTCGTGAGTGCCAACCAAAAAGACTGGGCAAAGTTACTGGATGTGGCTCAGTTCTCTTACAACTTGCAAAAGGAGCAAGTCCACGGGGAGGAGTTCATTCGAGGTAGTAATGGGGCAACAACCACTCACTCCCTATGCCCTTGCCACAACATACAAGGGTAAGAGTCCTGGAGCATTTCATATGGCTAAGTCTTGGTAAGAGCAAGCAGACGTGACAAGATCCTTCCTTGTTAAGGCAGCTAAAAAGATAAAAAAGTTTGCTGATAAGAAAAGGCACGCAACGGAGTTTCAAGTAGGAGACTAAGTGATGGTGAAACTTCTCCCACAACAATTCAAAGCCTTTCGTAAGGTTCACAAGGGCCTCATGCGAAAATATGAAGGTCCTTATATGGTGATTAAGAAGGTAGGGAAGGTCTCTTACAAAGTGGACCTTCCACCTAATTTAAAAATCTATCCTGTCTTCCACGTTAGCATGCTCAAACCCTTCCATAAAGACAAGGATGATCCTGATCAAGGAGTGTCCACACGAGTGTCACCAGTGACGATCAAGTCCTATGATCGCCAAGTTGAGGGCATCCTCGCCCATCGAGTTGTTCGTAGAAGAGGGGTACCACCAAGTACCCAATACTTGATCAAGTGGAAGGGACTGCCAGAGAGTGAAGCCTCATGGGAAGTACAAGAAGACCTTTGGCAGTTTGAAGACCACTTACATCGGTATAGAGATGAATCCGTGACGAGGGCATCACCAGAATAGGTGGGGGAGAGTGTCACGACCTGTTCAAAAAGAGTAATCCGGAGGAGGTTTTAGGAGCATCTAGAATCTTCTGGAGTTTTTCAGAATGTTCCAAAGGACACTAAATCACTCTTGAAACCTCAAGAAACCTTAGGAAATGAGAATTCTAGAACTGTGTACATAACTATCTCTTATAAATATCTTACAAAACATTCTAGAGAATTAATATAGACCGTTGGATAGGATTAATTTCCACCGTCCATTAAGGAGGTGGGAAAGTTCTAGAACAAGGGGGAGGTCTATAAATACCCTCACCCTCCTCATTTGTAACTCACTCAAAAATTGTGCAATACAAGTTTTTTTTTCAAAAACTCTCTAGCTTTCCTTGTTACTCATCTTGCCTACTTAAGGGTTCGACTAATTTAACTAAGATCAAAGGGAGTTAATCAAGTTAAGGCCGACATAGCTAAAAATTTGGGAGAAAAAGTTTTAAGGCCGTGACAACAGGCTCTACTCCTCGTTGTCACAAAAGAAAGCATGGCCATACCAATATGGCTTTTGGCTATCTTTTCTTTCATTTGTGGCAGTGATGGCCTTCATACTGAAAGCTTCCTCAAATCACCCTTAAGGAACTGCCTATCACTTCCATCCTCCTAAGAATTGGATAAATGGTACTTGCCTAATTTTAAATCTTCTCTCTTACCCTTCTTACTTCTTTTAATCATTCTTTGTCTTCCCTTTATCATGAAAATTTTATATCTCTAACGGTTTGTTCTTCTACTTTCTCTTTTCTGATGTGACATTTAATGACGAAATGGACATCTGGGTGTGTTGGGAACTGCAGATCCTAATGGTTAGTTCTATACTCCGTGCTCTTCTCTTTCATTTGAATCATTTCTCCAGTACCTTTTGCTGTTTCCTTCAAACCTCCATCTTATTCCAGTTTGCATGTCTACCCATTTCAGAAAATATAAGTGATTTCAAAACTTCTATAAAACTAAGTCAAAATGGTGGAAATGTTCAAATGCGTGATCCAAACAGATTAAAAGAAAACTAGGAAAGAGTGCAGCAAATTAAAATATTTCCAAAACTTCATTCAACGCAGCTCTAAAACTGCGGCATTTGTATAAAAATAAAAGAATTTTTGAATCAGAGCAAAAGATACATTAAGACAAATTCAATAAATCAGTATAATAGGGACAAAATAAGCGAAAATGGGTATGCGTGATTATGATGTCCCTCTCATCGGTCAGAACCTGTCTATCATAGCCATGCACACATGAATAAGAGATTAAGATATCACCAAATCGATGTCTTGACTTGACTTTGATTCTTTTCGGCAGGACCAATGAGATACAGAGGAGTTTACCATCTTTTCTACCAGTACAATCCCAAAGGAGCAGTTTGGGGCAATATTGTATGGGCCCACTCTGTATCCAAAGACCTTGTGAATTGGACCCCACTAGATCTTGCTATCTACCCATCTCAGCCGTCTGATGTCAATGGTAGAATGGTTGCTGGTCAGATCAGCCACCATGCTTTCTGCAGGCAAACCAGCAATTTTATACACAGGAGTAGACCCCAAAAGTCGTCAAGTTCAAAACTTAGCCTTCCCCAAAAATGAATCTGACCCATTTCTCAGAGAATGGGTTAAATCACCCAAAAATCCGGTAATAGAACCCACAAGTGACAACAAGATCGATTCAAGCAATTTCAGAGACCCTACGACTGCCTGGCTAGGCAAAGATGAGTATTGGAGAGTGCTCGTTGGAAGCCAAAATGAGACTAAAAAGGAATGGCTCTTTTGTACAGAAGCAAAGACTTCGTGAATTGGATTAAAGCCGAAAACCCACTATTTTCAGCCGATGGTACTGGAATGTGGGAGTGTCCTGATTTTTTTCCAGTGTTGATTAAGAATTCATTTGGGATTGATGTGCCTGTGAATGGTCCTGATGTTAGGCACGTGCTTAAGTTTAGCTGGGGTGCTAAGCAGCACGATTACTATATCAGTGGGACTTATGATGCTGCCGAGGATACCTTTATCCTGGATAGTGGATTCGAGAATAGTAGGCCCGGGTTAAGATATGACTACGGAAAATATTATGCCTCAAAGTCGTTTTATGATGATGGGAATAAGAGAAGGATCTTGTTTGGCTGGGTTAACGAATCCTCAAGCCAAGCGGATGATATCAAGAAAGGATGGTCCGGAATTCAGGTAATGCGTTGATCATTTTCTAAGAATGAAACATATTAGTCTATCATTATTATTTTATTCTTTGAAAGATATCTACCATCATATTAGTTTTATTATTTTTTTAAAAACACATCAGTAGATTCTGTTAACTTTCATAATTAAATGTTAATTGAATTGTCCACATGGCTCAACATTTGCCAAGTTAAAATATTAGTAGTTGACTTAATTAGTAATCATGTGACTTTTTGGCACAATGAATTGTATATACGCATATTATTATTATCACCACAATAATGTAAGGGGTGGGTTGCCAAGTCAGCTAATAACATTTCAACCGGACAAATGTGACATTTAGTCACTAGAGTTAATATCAAGATGTATTTAATGTACTTTTTACATGTTACCTAAAGATGCCTATGGGAATCTGCATCTTTTGAATAGTCCATTTGGATCGTCTTTATAAATTTAAATAATTTATATTTCAATAGATATTTTTGTTTATTATTATTATTTTTTTTCAATTCCAACCATCTATTTGAAGAGCATGTTGCTATTTAATTCCAACCATATTTTGAATAGATCTAGACCGTTCTATAGATATAGACAATCTAGATTTTAAAAGATTTTTTAATTTTTAATTTTTAATTCCAATCATTTTTTTAAATTAAAAAAAAAATAAAATATAAGATAAAGATAGTTTTTCAATTTTTAACAAATAAAACTATTTGTCTGTTGGAAGTTTAAAAATTATTTTCATAGTATATTTTGTTTTCTTTAAAATATAAAATTAATAATTGAGATTTAAAAAAATATAACATGCTAAAATCATCTACCCAAATCTATATATATAGTCCAAATCTACTACAACCCTTAACAATAGAAGATCCCATTCTGCCAAGGTAGCTCAACATTTGTTTAGTTAAAATGTTAGTGATTGATTTCACAACTCATCTGATATTTTTGTTATACAAATTGCATATACTTCATATCATCACCATCATTATTGCAACAACACACTTCTTTTGGACAAAAATATAAAAGGGTTTGCCATGCCAACTTCTAGCATTACATCTGAACAAATGATGCTCGACATAGACAACTTTGATAAGATTTAGTCAAGACAGAGTTAATGTCAAAATCTTTTTAAAATACGAGAGGATTAATATGACAATAATTGGCTTCTTAAAATTAAAATTAATAAAATAATATTTTTAAAAAAACAATATGATAATTTACTCTTCAATGAAAAGATCTAGTTCGAACAAGTCGGATTAATTTAGTGAGCTTGGTTTATAATAAGGTCTAGTGTTTACATAAGCCAGCTAATGTTCTTGGTCTCCACAAAAATTTAAGTTGACCCAAATAGATGACTAGAATAATGGGGTTGGACTTGGTTCGATGCACATGGATTTGCAGGCAATACCCAGGAGAATCTGGCTTCATAAACCAGGAAAACAGTTGGTACAATGGCCAGTGGAGCAAATTGAAAAGCTACGTGCAAAGCCAATCATTTGGTCACCGAGAGTTCTTAAAGGAGGTGAATTGCTTCAAGTTAATGGTGTCACAGCATCACAGGTGAAGTTTCACTTCTTACACGGAATAATAATATTACACAACTCTTCATTCAAAATTGTAGAAAAACAAATTAAAGGGATGGGTTTGCTACTAGAGGCGAGTATTTGTTATGTGATTAATCACAAGTCTACGAGTTTAAATTTTATTTTTATCAAATTTTTAGAATCAAACTACAATATGGCCCGTTTGGTATGATCTCAAAAAGAGCGAAAAAAAAAGAATCCATCATTCTTCCTTTTTGATAGCTAGTATTCATCGCAAGTCTTGAATGGATCAAATATTTATGCTTTCCTTCTAATATTGTTCGAATAGAGGGAAATTATGGTGAAATTTTATACAAATTTTATTATACTCTTATTGTTATAACTCAACAATAGTATTTGTCTATTTTTATTACTTTTTTAAATAGAGGTATTTTTGTCATTTCTCTATCATTTTTTTTCACTTAAACACTATTTTTATCTAACCAAATACATAAATAGAATAATATTTCTATTTCTATGTATATTATATTAAATATAATTATTTTCTTTTATTGACATCTTTGTTTCTCTTTTCAATTTCATTTATCAAACAAGACATCAGTAAATCTCTTAAATTCAATGTAAATAACATACAGATTAAGACGATAAGTTAGTCGAAATTTGCATAAGTAAGCTCAAACATCACTTGATATGGTACCATAAAAAACAGTTGTAGAAAATATATAGGATACCAACATCAAATTTACCAAAGGACAACCAAAAAAAAAAAATGGGGCCACTGAATTCAGAACTCATTCAATAAAATGTTATCAGAGCTTGTACTGCACTAATCAAAATAAAATGTTAGAACGGATACCAACAAATTAAGGGTCTTTTTTCAATGCCAATTATCACTGTGGCGTAACTAATCGTGGAATACTACAGAAAAGAAAAATATGGAGGATAATAAATATTTTGACAAGTAAGAAATAATAGGATTGATTATTTTCATATGAATAATCATTTTTTTATTTTTAATTTGCAGGCTGATGTTGAAATTTCATTTGAAGTGAAAGAGTTTGAGAAGGCTCAAATATTGAATGAATGGATTGACCCCCAAATTCTCTGCAGTGAAAAGGGTACGACTGTACCAAGTGGCCTTGGACCCTTTGGTCTTCTAGTTTTTGCTTCAAATGACTTGCAAGAGTATACAGGAGTCTTCTTTAGAATCTTCAAATTCCAAAACAAAAATTTGGTGCCCATGTGCAGCGACCAAAGCAGGTTTGTCTTTATGCTTTTGCCTTTCTATCAACTTCCTAAATTTTCTTGCCATGATAAATAAATCAGATTGGATTCGTAATCTAGTTTGTTTATTATATGTATACATGGTCTACGCAATAATTACTCCAACTTCTCTAGCTCTTTACCAAAACTTTGGAAGTAGACTCTTACATGCAGATGCAATAATTTCACAGGTCTTCGTTGAATAAAGATAATGATATGACCACTTATGGCACATTTGTGGACGTGGATCCAGTTCATGAGAAGTTGTCACTAAGAAGCTTGGTATGTCGAAATAAAGTCATAACATGCACACACTTTTTTTTTTTTTTTAAATTACAGTTGGGATATCTTTTAATTTTGTTTAGATTTAAATCTCCTCGGGACAATTATATGAACTCTCTCTGTCACACTGCATTAGTACATTTATGATTTTGCTCTCAGAACCCTCTCAAAAGAATCATTCATACATGAAAGCTCAATCTTTAAGGATTATAGCAGCCCTTCATACGTTCAATTGATGTAAAACTCACTACACGAGCTTTACTACCATATTAGAACTCAAGACTTCGAATATTTCCATTTACAGTTTCCCTTCGGGTATCATTATCATCACGTATATGTGTTTCTGTTTATGGTTATAAAAGACTGACCACTAGGCATGACATAATATTTTCTTGTGCTTTTATTCTTCTAATCTGGTCATGAGTACTGCTTATACTTTCACACTCCAACAAAAACAAGAAGACTTCTTCCTTCGCTATTTATCATACTAATGCCTGAGTTTATCCTCTTCAGTCTTCACAGATTGATCACTCAGTAGTGGAGAGTTTTGAGGGAGAAGGAAGGGCTTGCATCACAGCCAGAGTCTATCCCACTTTGGCAATCAATGAAACGGCAAACCTATATGCTTTCAATAATGGAACTGTCAATGTCAAGATCACAAGGTTGAGTGCTTGGAGCATGAAGAAAGCACATATCAATGGAGTCTAAGCAGAAAAAGTGGGGTTGGAATACTAAATATCTCTAGTTCTTTTATGTTTCAAGCCAACTGGTTTGCTAATTCATCTTCAATGCCATTTGATAGAGATCAGAAAACTTTAGTAGAGAAATCAACGTTGTCTTTACTGATTAAGAATGACATTCAATCCATATAAGTTTGTCATATATAATTGGTCGGTAGGGTTTCCAAAATAAATATTTCCAGTTCTTGATTGCGCACCCATAATGTCAAGACGCTACCAAATTTTTTGAGCTAGTATGCACATATTAATAAATATTAGCATTTTTTACATCGTTAAGCTACCAAATTTTGGAAACCATAATGTCAAGTTAGACGCTACTAAATTTTTTGAGCTAGTATGCACATATTAATAAATATAAGCATTTTTTGCTTCGTTAAGAAACAAAAGGCGTTTTACAACCCAAAAATTTGTTGAAAGAGCATCCACCATTGCAGAAAGTTAACAATAAATAATCAGCAACTTGTTGCTGCTAAATTGTTAGTGAATTTTCACTCGTTGCATGATTCCTCATTCAAACACCATGATTCCAGGTTTTGCTTTTAATGTTCTGCTTTCTTACAGACATCGACAAAATTTGAACTTTTGTAGAGGAGGCAGAGCAATGTAAGAATATATGTACAATGTCATATAATACAAGGTAAATATGGACAAAACACACATTTATACTTTATAGAAGTGAGAAATAAAATCCACATTACGGCGAAACCCAATGAAACCCAGAAGACCCCATCAGCAGCCACAAAAAAATAACTAAAAAAAGAAGGCAATAAAAATTTCAGATTGTAACTCAAGACAGAAGTAAACTAGAACTCCACAGTATTTACTCCAGTGACACTAAATCTATCCAGGTCTGTCCCGTGCAACCAGACACTACTGCTGCTTGCATTCAGGAGGGCGTTCACCCTGCTGACCTCTCCCGGGCTGGGTCCTCCCACTTCTCTGTAGTTAAAACCATGAAAACATTGATGGTTGAAATAAATGAGGTATTTCGTGCACCGTTATCTTGACCTTAATATTTTGAAATCAGGCAGCATTCAAGATGCCTAAGTTTAGTACATTGTTATCTAAAATGATGTATGCCTTCCAATATACCAAGGTGTCATAAGATGACACTAATTTGGGTGGTATCTCATGCCACTCAAAAGTGATAGAAATCTTATATCACATCACTTTTAACTTTATTAACCTTCATAAAATACCCCGTGTATTTTTTCTATATCGTCTCTCAATTGTCATATGAAATATGGGCAGTGGGCACCTTAAATATTATGGTATATCTTATACCTTGGTTACCCTATACCATGGTATTCAAGAAATCAAGAAATGTAAGATAACAGTATCCCAAACACCTCCAAAGACAAATGATCAACAAGCAGTACCTTTTTCTGGTTTTTGCCTTCCTGTTCCTTCTCCTCATCTTCCTCTTCCTCTTCCTCCTCATCATTGTCATCATCTTCTTCATCTTCTTCATCTTCTTCTTCCTCATTATCATAATCATCTTCATCTGCTTCTATATCCTCAAATTCATTCTGCACCGCCTCCCCAGTAAACCATGACACAGCATGGGGTATAATTTTATCCCGAATTGTAGAACTGCATATTTACACCAACATAATTACAACTCAAAACAAGAAAATAAGACAACTCCATAGACCTTCTTTTGGATACATCTATCATCACTAGATTCTGCAAAAACCAACAATTTCTTACATTGATCAACTCATGCTTTATCCTCTAATGTTCTGCTCTTTATTATCAGATCACAAGAATGAAACAAGTTCCTTTAGCGTTGCAAATTCGAAAAGCAATGTAGTATAAACAATTTTGCTCTCATGACATGTAAATAGCCACCCAGCAAATGCATTTGAAATGAAACAAGTTACAAACGATGCAAAAGCTTAGGCCAGGTAATTACATTTCTAAATTCTAATGCCACCCAGACCAACAGATAAATCAAGAGACTTCACACTCAGATTAGAGGAATAGGGCATATCTCTCAGGCATTCACCAGTGACTTACCCAATGTCATAATCATGTTCCATCGAACTCTGAAGCTCTTCAACCTATCCATGCATACATCAAAGACAATAATCACTAAAAATCATTTTACAACTTTCCAAAAATAGATATAAATAGCAACTTACAGCATCATCATCAATATCATCCTCCTCCTCAGGGAGCAGGGGAGGGCTGAAAAAGTTAAAAAAACTTTCACATTTTTCTATTTTTGTGATAGGTTTAGCATTCTTTGACCCCTTTTTTGGCTTCTTCTTTAAAACCTTCTGCGTCAAGTTCTTTCCTGCATACCATTCAATCTCCGTTCTACAAAAGTGAAACAACATAAGATATGCATAAAATATCAACACAATAAAACATGATAAAATTAAGAGATATTAGTTACCCTATTGCTTTCTCTAATATAGGGTCATCATCATCATCAATCATGTGATATGTTTTTGTTAGAACAGAATTCTTAAAGTATGGATTTGAAGAAAAAAAGAACTCCAGCTTGAAACCCTTGGGATTGTCTAGTCTACTCCACTTGATATCTTTAAGATACTTGAGAGCTCCTTCATCACGTTCAGCAATCTACTCCAAAAAAGAAACCGACTATAATTCTATAATACCTTGGTAGAAGGAAACTATACAATAAACAATAAATTCCACTACCTCCTCAGTCAGTGTCTCATTAGTTTTCATTGCAGTTAGCCAAAAGCCAGGAACTCCTTTCTCTGAATTACAAGAGTGATCCAGAATAGTATTAACAAAATAATGCATGTGACTATGTGAGTAATCAAGAGCACATGAAGAGTTACCCTCTGTAACTTTGTCTTTTTTGTCTGTAACTGCTTCGTATGTAATTCCGTCAACCTCAACTATGCCATTGACAATCTCATACCTCTATAACCACCATCAAACAATTCAAATAGACCAAAAATAATTTATCATTGTAAAGCAAAAGCATATGTAATTCTGCCAATAAATAGATTGCAGATCATAGCCCATGAACTTACAAAATCTATTTGAGCAAGAAATCTCATAAGCCAAAGAAAGCTGTCTGACAAATAAACGAGAACCACAGCTAACTAGCAATCAATAACATACACACCTTTGTGTAAAGTGGTTCATAAAGCTTCTGGTATTTAGCTTCCAGTGATGCTCTTTCCTCCAAAAACTTTGCCTCCTGCTCATCATGTTGGCTCTGCAAGTTGAACGCAAAAAATTGAAATTTCTTTGCAAGAAGCCAGAGTAAATAGACCTTCTATTCAGGTGCAATATAAAATATCCCCATTACAAATAACCTTGATGCTACAAAATGTTAATTCACTGCAAGTGATACTGAGGATTGAATAGATTTACAAGGATAGAGAAAAAAACACAAAAGGAATCTAAAAGCATAACATGCCAATGCCAAATGAGGCCTAAAGCATTTGGTTTATGAAGTACTGCAACATGACATCATGACCAAGCACACTATGTCAACCTGTTACAGAGAATCTTAAAAGCTGGACTCCTTTATCGCCATTTTAGTTAGACACTCAAAACAAAAAGCATTCCCGCCATACACTCACAGCTATAAATACCATAGTAATTACAAGACTTATACAAGGTATAAAATTAGGGCACGACCAAAAATATGTACAGCTATAAATACAACAAACACTGTAAGGAGAAGCAAGAGTTGGAAAGAATGAAAAGAAAAAGGTTTTGAAAGCACAATACCTGCAGACCTCTGAGAACCTCCACTCGTTCCCTGACTTTGGGCGACAGTGTGTCTAGGATGTCCACATGCTGTCCAGCCAAGAGCTGAAGTTTATCCTGCAAAAACAGTAGATATTGCACAAAAAATTATTAAAAAAGATGTGCTATTACAATTAACACATCTTGATAGTAAAACTTTGGTTTTGCAAACATCATTGAGAAGTTATCTTGTTTAGATATTTATCTCATTTAATAAATTCATAGACTCCATCTCTCCTTCCTCCCAAAAATGAATGCAGGACAAAGAAGTACCTAATAACAGTACACCAGATAAGTTTTGCCAATAGTTTCACCACCCCACATCAAGAAGGAGCAAAAATTATTGTGGACAAGTTTTTACGTACCGAGAAAGCGGCCCTTAATCATGTTTCACCCTTTGTTTTCTTTTTTTAATAGACAGAGTAGGATATGCAATATAAACTTACCTTGAGCGCATTAACGAGATCAGCACGATCCTCAGGACTAAGAGCTACAGACAAAAAACAATTTGAATTTAGTGCATGTTCTTCTATCAGTACTAATAATAATAATAATAAATTCTCAGTTTTTAATAGAACACAAACTAGTTCAGAAATTTAAAGTGATAACTAAACGAGCAGATAATAAATTAGCTTCCAGAAGCCGAAAAGATGAAAAATTCATGCTAATATTATATCAAAGCTTCATATAATAGCAAATTAGAAACACGAGAGATACGAGTGGCAATAAACATGACGGCACATAAATTAGGGGTTCCAACTGAAATTACCGGCTGCGGCAGCGGGAAGATCGGCGTCGACATCGGACACGCCTACGGTATCGTCTTTGGAAGCGTCGTTACTCATAGTTGAGAGTGTTTGGGAGACGAGATAATTGGATTTAGAACGAAGAAAAGAGCAAGAAAAATGAAGAGAGGAGGGAAAATGATTCAAGAAAGAATGTGGAGAGGAGGAGACGGTACGAGGATGGAACTTATGCGGCAGTGCGGAAGACTATTTTCTCCCTCTGAAATTTGAATCCGCACGTGCGAGTGAAGCTCGTGTAAAGCACGTACCAATAGGGTACAGAAGAAGTGGCGGTGTCAGTTGGCCTAAGCAGCGGCGATGTGGCCGCCTTGTAAAATTAATTCCACTGTTTTTTTTATTAATTTGGGAAAACACTTTAAATCTAATTGCAAGTTGGGTTCGGATTTAGGAAAAAAATTTATGCGTAAGCCTTATATTTTTGTTATTAAAATTTTCAATTAAAATATTATAAATATATATTTTTAATAATAATATGATAATTATATAATTTTTTATCAATAAATATATAAATTAGTATTATGTGATTGAATTTTTTTAACAAAATTTTATATATGTTATAATTTTATTTAGTTGTTCAATCTTTAAAATTTTATACAAATTTAATTTAGGATACAATAGATAATAACTACTTTGATTTTCAAAGTTCCATGTGATTTTGTTTATCACTAATTTAATTTTGTGATCAACTTAAAGATATTATTATTATTATTATTATTATTATTATATTTTCATCAATACATTTTTGTTGTATTTTTAGGAGGAAAAACTCATTTTTTTGTAGAAATAATCCATTTTGTTACCTCATCCAGCATATATCCTCCTCCTAAGCACTACAATAGAGTTAAAAAATAATAATAATAATTATCATCCCCTCCCTGCACTGTTCTTCTTATGCAAAAATTATCTAATAAAACTATTATGCATATCTATGATGGTCAAGAAAAAATGAGGCTATGGCAAGACACGATGAATATCATCACTTTTGTTTATATTTCTATTGTGTATTACAAATGATTAAGGAGGGTAAAATATATAAATTTTATAAATAATTGCAAAATTTGCCCGTTTAAGTATGGGTTAAATATTTGGGTCTAAAAACTTTTTAAACTGTCCAAATTCGAGTCTAAATACCAAAAACCATTGATGGAAATATCTTATACTTCATTGTGCGTGCGCAGGCGTACTTATATTTATACTGCTAAGATTAAAACACTGAAAGCTGGCCCAAAAAAAAAAGGGCATTCTGTAAAGTCTTTACAGATATTAGGGTCATTGAGCATTATCCAGATTGTCTCCATAATTTATATCCAATTTTAACTCCACCGATAATCCAAGAAATCAAGGACGATAGGTAATTTCTCTAGACCTTTTTCTATAAGAGAAGGGTAAGAACTAAGAAGAATAAGAATGAAGGGGAACATCCAACAAGTGAAGTAAATTCCTTTGCTTCCTTACACCTCGCCATTTGTGGTTTTGCAAGTGAGATATGTGGAAGAACTATTCAAGGGATTTCCCATTGTCTTCGTTTTTCTATTTAGTCACATCTTATAAACTCTACAATAAAAACTTCTCAGCATCAATCTCATCATCATTTTCAGTGTAGATATATGCTCAGAAAGAACGTACTAAGAAAAAGTCGTGAGAAAATTTCAATGCTCACATCGATTGAGTCACTTTTCTGAAAAAGTTTTCTACATGGACAGAGAATGTGCACATGTGGGGCTGCATAGTGAACCTGTTTCTCATTAAAAGAAAGCAGTAGTCACTCATTGGATGAATGTTCTAGTCTGGCTTTCAATGCTTCAATGACTGCTGAGAAGTCCTGATCGCCAAGGCCATGGGATTTTGCAACTTTATATAACTCATTAGCAGCTGCCGCAATTGGAGTAGTTTGTGAAACAGATTCTGCTAACCCAAGGGCAAGCCTCAAATCCTGACACCATTAATTTAGGGTTAGATAATTACACTAGTTCTCAGAAAGTTGGCAAAATAGGAGTTTTTACCAATGTTTTAAAAGTCAGACTTTAAAAGTCAGACCCATAATTAAACCAGTGAAATAAGTGGTTCACACTTAACTGGTTCAAGTTGCTTAACCAAAAGCATATATATATATATATATATAAAATATTTGTTTATTTTACTTTAGTGGGAAATGGTTTATTGTTGATGTTGTTGTTGTTGTTGTTGTTGTTGTAATATCTGTTTATTTTACTTTTGATACATAATAAAATAAATACAATGCACAACTATTATCAAGAACATCAATTGAAGCAGTGCAGGCATTATTCCCTCCACAATGTAGAGGGTTTACTGGCCTTTAACCACTTCTCAAGCAGGCTGGTTAAACTTAAAAACCGGACCTGTAGACACATTGGTTTACCAGTTAAACTGGCTAGTTTGGTGTAGTTTTCAAAAATATAGTTTTTACACACCTTCTGCTGATGCTTTAGGGGGAATGCAGGTGGATAAAGTGACTGAATCATGGATGGGCCCTTGGTTGAGTACATTGGTGCACTAATGGCACCCTGTGAAACAACCTGCAATATCACCATTTGTAAAGCTTATAAAATAGATACTCCTTTATTAAATATCAACAAGAGGAATCATAAGGGGGAAAAAAAAAAAGAAAAAAAAGAAGGAAGAAAGAAAGACAGATATGGGCAAGCAGTCCTTCTAGAATATGAACACAGCGCACGAAAACATACTACATACAGGAAGAAGCAATTGTTACGAATATTCCAGAAGAAAAAACTCACAAAGAGTCACATTAAATACGTCACACTCAAGTATGATTTTAAGGGACATGGCTTCTACTTAGCCTATGGAAGCAGGGGCATTCTAAACATAGCAAATTTCAATCAGAATAACCACAAATAATGTTGCCCATTTTCCACTCGTATTACAATCATCAAGATCTAAATTATAAACAAACGTAAGTTTTTTAAATAAATATTTTCATAAAAAGTTTTATATAATTATTATCCCACAAAAAATATAAAGTACAATAATAGATGGAATCAATGTGGAATTCATGGAAATTTTTCATAGGCTATGGCAGAAAAATTTCACGTAGTAAATACCTCCACTAGTACTTTAGGATCCAGCCCAACTTTCTCAGTGAGAAGTAATCCTTCAGAAAAGGATGCCATCATACTATGATCAATGGAAAATATAGAAAGAAATATGTCACCTTAGTCGTTAAAGTAAGGACAAATCACAAAAAATAGGAGACAAACTGTACAAAACCTGCCCATAATCATATTGACAACAAGTTTCATTGAAGCTCCATTTCCAACATCTCCTAGGTAAAATCTTGACTGTATAGAAGCATAAATATAATTAGATACGAATCAAGTAATTGTTTTACTCAGCATGAATGATCAGGAATAATGAAAAAAGGACTACCTACTTTCCCCATGATGTCCAAGAAAGGAGCAACTGTTTCATAAAGATTTTTGTCACCTGAAACATCATATATTTTTCTTCAGCTTCTGTAAGGTTCCATTTGCTGTGTAATGAAACACAGTCTGAATGCAGTCAGGATGTTATTTGTTCTATTAATTATACAAACGAAGATGATGATATGAAAAGAAAATTCAGCTAGCAGATGACAATATAACTTGTTTAAAGGACAATGTCAAACGTCTGCAGTTGCTTGGTATAGGGATCAGTTTTATATTATACATCCCAGTTGACTTTTATTCTCGTAAATAAAGTTGAAAAGTTCCTTGAAAATTTTCTCCCATGCAAAATTAAAGAACTGATTAATAATAATGCGGAACTTTACCTGCTGTTAGAAATATCAATTGCCCATCTTCTGCAGGCTTCTTGGAACCTGAAACCGGAGCCTGTGGGTAATGGAAAATGACTTAGTAGGAATTACAACATTTGTCTCACAAAAACATGAAATGATGCATATCCCAATTGCACCATTGAAGTGTCATAGAGAATTTAAAGTAAACTATAACGCACTGCACCTCCAAAAATAGTGCTCCTGTAGATTTGACATGCCCGCTAATCAATTTAGAGGTGGCCCCATCAACTGTTGAAACATCTACGTATCTGAATATATACAAGGTATTAAGCATGCTGTTAGACTAAGGAAGAAAAATGCAGCAAACACCATTTGTTGGCACATAATGCATCTTGAACATTTCTATGTGAAAAATAAACAAGCAAATAAGCATATGGATTACATATATTAGTATGAAATCTACAAAAAAATTAGCAATGTCTTGACGCTTGACAGCTATGGATACACTAAAATTAGATTGGAGGTAAAGTTGCTAGGAAGTGAGACTATAAGGCACGTGAAGATGTAAGAAAGAATTGCTGTGTTTGATATGCAGAAGAGTCAATAACCATTTCAAATGCCAATATGTGTCAAATCGTAGAAAAATACTGAAAATAGTTTGAATTTGCACATTGCACCCTTTTCCTGGACCCAATCCATTTGCAGCTCCATGTTTTCCACAAGCAACTTCCACCTGAAATGGGGGAAAGATTACAGTTGAGAGCTGAGATTCAATTGGATATCAAGAAAACAAAGCTGAAATATACATACAGCACTCTGAGGATCGGCAAGCATGGCAAATGTGACGTCACAAGATGCAGTTACTTCCTCAGGAGATGATTTATACCTGCAGAAACAAATACATAGGTTTTGAAACATACTTGAGATTTCTAGTCGAATCTTCCTATTATTTATTTTCAAATATAAGTATCACGTGCAGTAAAGACACTGCCATCCTGTCAAATAAGTTCAGAAAGCTGAAACAAGTTTATCTACTACTAGACTAGATGGAGAGAATCCCATTAATAGTTTATTCCATATACCCTGAAAATACAAGCTGTATTATAACAGGAAAATTATTTCTCAGTAAGAGGATCTTCAAAATAGAGAAAAAGCTTTACATCTCTCCATCATCCAATTTGGCAAAAATCTATAAATTAAGCATGACTAAGTAAGCAGAGAATCACAAATAACATTATTTCTCACTCAATATCTATATATCTATCTTTTGTTTTGCATGTTCTTTTATTTTAATGAGGAAGCATTTTACTCATAATAAGACAAAATAACTTGAGATCACAAGTTAACTAAGGTTGATGAAAGCTACATCAGCCTAAATGTCCCTTTAGCAGAATCTAGTTGCCCAGTTCAGGAAAAATAAAACTCAGTTAACTATCTTTCTGGGCAGGTAAGATTCAATGTTCTGACTTCTGAGTCTAGTGTTAGCTTAGCTCTCTTAGGATTTATATACTTTATACTAGAAAGTGACACGCACATTTGGCGTGCAACTAAGAGAAAAATTGGTGGAAATAGTAGTTAAAAAAAAAATACAGGGAGTGGAAGGAGAACGTGGAGTCTGGTTATTCAGAAATATTAGTTTATTTTAATTTAACTTAAATTTACTTTTATAACGTTATTAATTACTATTTTGTTTATTTAGCAAACATTTCAATTAAATAAGGATACTTTTGGAACTTCAGGTGACAAAAAGTGAAGATGGAATGAATACTAACTTCCTGTTCTCTATATTAACAGCAGAGATACAGTTATTGTGATGCAAAAAACGTGTGTCTGCATGCCCTAGCATTCAAGTCCACATCTATGTTAAAGCCTAATACAATTGAGACTCAAACAAAGAACCTCAATACCTCATCCATAATGCACAATTGCTAATAGTAATGCCGTGGAGATATCATCATAATGCCATATGGAAAAGAAGCATTGATATGGAAACCTGTATATCATAAACTTACTTTGCTCCCAAGCTAATGAGAAGATCACACTTGCTCTTGGTCCTATTCCAAACAGTCAGATCACATCTACAGCAGAAAAACCAGGAGAATCAATATCACACTGAAGAAAGGCACAATTGTTTAAGCTTGTGATAAACTTATCATTGTCACCTCTACTCAGATCTAAATATTTTAACAAGACATTAATGTAACTCAAACTATTAGCCAAAACAATAACATAACCCAAACAAAAATTTCAATAAGTAACCCACTACTAATTTAACCATGTAAACACACACTTCTATAAAGCCATGAAAATAAAAAATTCATGATGTAAACTAACTTTACTCTCTGTAATATTTATATTTGCCCTTATTTTGTTACATGATAACTATTCCTACAAATACAATCAAAAAGTTATGTTGATCCATACCCAGCTTTTATCAGATTTTGTGCCATTGGAGAGCCCATAATTCCGATGCCTAAAAAGCCGACACGTGATGTCTCATTTACTGAAAGCACAAAACAATAGATTGATTGAGTGGGACAGAAAAGCACATTGGCAGAATGCTTACTGGTATTGTAGCCTCATATTCGCTTCAGCTTTGCTGGAAGAGGATGTGGATCTGATACACCCTCTTAAGTTCCTCTTGTCACAATTAGACATTTCATTAGCTGAATTTATATAAGGCAACAGCAAATGCTAGTATCACCCTCAATGCCATGTGATTCACTCATTTCCTGGAATTATATATTTATCACATGCAAAATTTTTCACATAGGTATATACCAAAAAAGCTTGTCATATAAGTGCTACTCTTCAGGATTATAATGCGAGCTTTAAATGTAGCTCTATTTGCCACTAAATTCAGGACTTACGCATCCTTGAAAGGGAGAGAGGATACTGAAATTTTCCGCTTCGAAGTTCATAAGTTACATGATGACTTCAAATAAGAGTCAACGTTAAATTAAAAATGCGATTCAAGAAAGCAAAACAAGAGAGCAGCCACAGTACACTGGGTTCCATAGCTTCAGACAACTACAATGACCACTCCATCAGTGCCTTAGTAAATGCAATTTTATCAGACCTGTTATTTTAAAACTTGTTCTTTGCACAAATAACCGTAAGATTTACAAGCGCGGCACATCATCAATGTCGCATAATTTTATCATTTTAAACTCTACAAAGAAAGCAAAGGGCATGCCCATCATGAAATTGCAGCTCAAATTCGCAACAGGGGGTAGTTTGAATGGAATACCTTGAGCCGAAGCATTGGATATCTGAGAAGAAAAAGCTCTAAAAGAAACAGAATTTAGTGATGGAACGGAGACAGAATAGAAGGGTTTTCCTCTCACGTAATATGGAACCTGAGGACAGAAGCTCGAGCACATCACCATGGCGTCTGGACGCAGGGAGAGTAATTGGACTTGACCAACGGGTTATCCCCAGTCCCTTTTGTTGGCCTCTGGGGTTCACCTAGAATCAAATGGATCGCATTTCTAGGCAAAATGCGTCAGTTTGGATAAAATGTGAGAGATAAAGGGTAGGGATTATGACTCAAATATACTGTTTAAATTTTATAATACATATCATACACAGTTGTTAATCTAATTTTTTTGGATATAATATAAAGATTTTAATTTTTTAAGGATATGATATATGGTTGAAAAGTAATTGTGTCCATATTAAAAAGAATTAAATTTTTTCATTGGACACGATTGGTTTGCAAACGTATCCATTTAATTAATTTAAAATAAATTAAATATAAGGTTTTTAAAAAAATACATAAGGGGAATCATATTTATATTTAAATTTTTATATTTTATATTCAAAAAATAAAAAGAATATTTTAATTTTGAATTTAAAATTTTCTATAACACTTAAATAATTTTTATATAAAAATTTTTATATTCATTTCTTAAATAATTTAATTTATTTAAAAATTAATTTATTTTAAAAAGTAAATAAAAGACTTTTAGGAAAATGCATTAGGAGGGAATCATTTTTATATTTATATTTTTTATTCAAAAAATGGTAAGAATATTTTAATTTTCAATTAAAAATTTGCTATAACACTTTAATGATGTTTATATAAAAATTTTTATATCTTTTTGTTAATATTTCAATGTGATGTCTATAAAAGAAATTTACGTATAAATTATTACATTTTTATTATTATATTAATTAGAGTGTGATAAATATATAATATTTTAATAATAATAATATAATACGTATATAATTGTTATAGTTTAATATTATGTGGTTGAGTGAGTGTTTTTAAAATTCTTTATAATAAATAATTTTAAAACATATTAAATGTGCTTTTTAAGTGAAGCAAGTAATGCCACAGATAATAAATTAGTTTATATTAATAAAGCAATAGTTTATAATTTAAAAATTGATGAATGAAAAAATTAATTTTATATGAAGTTGAATGATATTTTAGCTGAGTCGCAAGCAAAATTGAAACTTAGGATACATTAGGTTGTATATATATGTTCACAAAAAATGAAAAGGTTTCAAAAATTTGTTATGTAATGTCTATTGTATTATTATAATTATAATTTAATAATATTTTTATTATGGTTTGAAAGTAAGACTAAAAGTGTTAGAAAATGATAAGAAATAGTTAACATGCAACATCTAACACTGAACACTAATTTTTTTTTTTTTTTCACAATGGATTGCATGGCATGCAAAGTAAAGGAAAGCAAAAAGAGAAATAAATAGCAGAAAAACAGAAATAGAACTAAATAATGTTTGAGAGGCAAATGAATATAGCAATTATGCTTTCATGTTAATCAACACGGATGCTTCACTTATTTTTGTGCCATGTCTTTTGTCTTTGCGCAATTTTTAGTTAACATTCCTTATCTTGGTCATGATATCGCTTCTTCTTACTACCATAGTCCCACTTATATGTTAATTTGGAAATAAGCTCCTGTGGGTTATAGTTTGTTTAATTTAATCTTTGTTATTAAATTTTTTTTAATAATATGTTGTTAATGTTTTGTAGGGTTATTAATTACACGTTATCTTGATATTGTAGATACATGTAATATATTATTAATGAAATAGTTAAGAAAAAAAAAATCACTTTTTTAGCATCATTACTTTTTGTTCATTCATATGTGATGAAATACGTTAGGTAAATTGACATAATTCAATTTTTTTAGGAGAAAACATAGAAGTGAGAAATATAGAAAGTTCAAAAGAAATGGCTGCCTGTGCCACATCGAGTTCGTGTTTTTAATCTTTGACCTCGTCGTTGAGCAGGATGGTCTTTGTCTTTTGCCTGTTGTACCTCACCTCACCCTCTTGCTCGGTGCCTTCATCATTATTGACCCCATCTTTATCTTTTTCGTTATCATTGTTTTCTTCCTCTTCCCCCTGTTGGTAGGGTACAGGATTCACATTCAACTGGGAGGATTGAAGTGAAGGAATTGGCTGATGGGGTGTGATATATCCCGTTTGTTGTGATTCAATACATGGAGAGGACCCAGAAGCAAATTCAAAAGCAGATATTGTTTGGTCTGCGAAGATAGGTGTAAAAGGGACGAAACCGCATGGCATGTAAAATGAAAAGCTAACACCTCCAAAATCAACAACATGCATAGGTGGCATGGAAGAAGATGGACCTACCGTGTCATGATGGGTTTGTGTCGCCGTAGAAGAAGATGGATCTGCAGTGTCATGATGTATCTGTGTCTGTATCGATGGAAACGAAGCTGGTCCAACGGCATCAAAGTGGACTAGCATCTATGTGGATGTATGAAAAGAAGGACCAGGCATTACAGATGCAATGCCAACACCAGGGGTGGAATCACGATAAGGTTGATCGTCCACCATGGGCTCTCTAGTGGACATAAAATTGTGAGCTCTCTTTACTGTGCGAGGTGGAGGAAGTTGTGGCATTGGCAATTGAGGGGCAGGAGGAGCAGCTTGAGAAATTGTCATGTCTCGATGCTGACCAAGTGCATCAAGTATACTAGTACAATCGGTGACCACAGCAAGATCTAACGGTGAGCGATCATCTATAGCAATAACTTATAAGCGATCAGCAACATCAGCCTGTCATCTATAGCAAGAACTCATGGGTGACGTTATAGTGGCTGGATGATGGAAGGGGATCTCGCAGATTTTCAACTGTGGCTTGAGTTCCCACATTTAAGTTTATGTCTTTCGATGATATTTTTGTATACAATTCTATCAAACCCAATTGTGATGGAAACTTTGCATTTGCCACTCACATAGCTTGGACGTTGGCGTCCTTCCTTAACGTACATGCTCGATATTTTGTGGGCCTCAATGATACTAGATGTCTATACACCAAGTCAAACACATATTGATTTGAGTTCAACTGTAACTGTTCGGCAACTTCTTGTTTTAACTTCTCCAGTGAAATGTTATAATCAACCGTCATTACATCAACTGTAGTTACAATAAATGTTGCACCTTCTTCGGTTTCGTATATTTGTCTGTTTGCATAAATGCATATAACCTCCTTTCCGTTATTCATGTTGCCTACCCAATCAATATTATTGCTAACATCAAAATTAGAGCAAAAAGATTATAAATTATTATTTCATTACTATTTTATATTATACTGATATGTTGACATTTTTTTTTTTTATATTTTGTACTTTTTCACTTTCATTTTTCTTATTATTACATTATTTTTGTATGACTCACCACTTTTTTTTTTCTTAACATTCCTCATCACTTTTTCCATTTCTTCATTCCTATTTCCCATATTATAATCTTCTTCTACAAATTTTTCCATAATATATATTTAAAATTTTTTCCTTGTTATTTTTTTCCATATTAATCCTTTAATATTTTTTCCCATTTCATACTCTAACAATATATTTTTGCATCACTTTTCTTTTTCCCTAACATTCTTTAACATTTTTTCCTCATTTTTTCCATATCTTAATATTTATTTACAATATCTCTTCATATCTTTTTTAAAATAACATTTATTATTTTAGATTATAGTTCAAAATTTAAGATTAATGATTGCATAATTTTAAAATTTAAAAGTCTTTTAAAAGATTTTCAAACACAAAATTTCAATTGCTTAAGAATATTATAATTAAGACCTCAAATTAAAAATATTGATATTGAAGGACCTTAAATTTTAATCTTATAATCTTTTAAAATGATTATACAATTTAAAATATTAGATTTATAATCTATAATTTTCTCTTAAACTTTTTCTTTATATCAAACACAATTCACCCTCGTTTAATGCATGACTTAATTAGTATAATACATCCTCTTTTAAGTATTAAATAAGATGCTTGTTTGGACAAACTACTTGAATAGAGAAAAAAAGCTAGACATTTCTTTTAAAAGGTACATATTTTAGAAATAAAATGTTTGACCAAGTTTTAGAATTTTTTTAATAGTAATAAAGGTAATTTTTATTATTAAAAAATAAAACTTCTATCTCAAAATATAAGTAGAAACAAAAACAATTTGTTGTAAGACAAAATTTATCTCAACTTGAAATTATTAATTACGATTTCACCACTTATATTTTTTCTTATTAATAATTTTTATTATTAAAAAACAAAAAAAAATAATGCTTGATCTAAAATACGCACCTAACCTAATTTGTGAATTTTAAATGTACAAAATATTCTTCTTATACTATCTTTTGGTCCAAAATTCACACGTTCATAATATTTTCTTTTTGTATTTATTATATGTTTCCAAAATATACAATGCTTGCAAAATTTTTTCCCTCTTATACTCTTCAACAATATTTTATGCCTCACTTTTATTTTTCCCTAACATTCCTTATCACTTTTTCCATTTTTTTATAATCTTCTTCTACAACATTTTTTCATAATATTTTTTTCAAATTTTTTACCCATTATAGCATTTAATATTTACAAACTTCTTTTACACTATAGTAAATTTTTTTCCTAAATTTATTAATTTTTTCAACCTTTACCACATATTTTTAAAATTTACTTCATCTTCTTACATTAAAAAATATAAATTATTATTTTTCTAGGCTATTTTATCCAAACCTTATAATTTCTTTCCCAACTACAACTAAGTTTTTACAACACAAATGTAAATAATCATTCCACATTCTAAATTAACCACATATATATATAACAAATATTCAATTTTAAATTGACAACAAAATTATATTTTTAATAAAAAAATTTTATATCTAGTGCTTTCATACCAGATCAGAATCTCAGGGACCGCTACTGCTTGTTATCTTCCTTCTCTTGTAATGACTCCGGGACCACTTCTTCCTCTACTTATCTTTCTTCCTTTGAACTGACCCAAAATTACTGAAGGAGGTTATTATCTCTGTGGCAATAAAATCTTGCTTACTCTAGGAGTTGGAGGAAGGAAACAAACATGAACCAAAATTTTTACATAAAGAAGAAGAAGGAGAAGAAGAAGAAGAAGAAGAAAGAAGTAGCACTTGCATGGAATGAAAAAAAAATGGTAGAAGGAAGACTAAGGAGAAGAAGAACAACACCATATTTAAGGAGAAAATAGGTAACGGTAAAAAATTACGGATAATTTTGATATCCATTGGGAAATTGCCATGTGGCAGCGTAATTTGGTTTCACTAATTATGCAGTGCCACATGGCAACATTATTTACGTGTCAGAGTCAAATGGCTTGATCTTGACATGCAGTACAAAGGGACACGGTTGTTACATGGTTGCAAAAAGATTTTTTTTTAAAAAAATTTTGGTAATGTATCTGGGGAAATTAAAGTGACGATAATGCATTCCAAGAATTCAAACTTTCCTGTAAGCTACTGTGGTCAAAGTCCCTCTGGAAGTTTGCATCTTGCGCATAAAAAATTTGAAAAATTACATTATTCAGATTTTTTTATAATTTATAATAAAAAATTTTTAAAAGTAAAATTATTTTTAAAGATTACAAACTTAATTTTTATGGTGATCAGACAAAAATATCATTGGCTTTCTAGGTTCAAGCTCTGTTTTGGGGATTTCTGAGACTTTTCATTTCCCATAAGCCTTAGTAAGGTGTGACTGAAGAAAATCTTTTTACCAAAAGAGGGTTTATGGTTATTCTTGGCAATGATGATCCCTGGATGGAGGATCTGATGTGGGTGAACGTATTGAGGTTTGAGAAGGCTTTGATCTACAAATGGGTGACGAAGAGAGAAGGAGTAAGAGAAGATGAATAATACATGGAGTAGTTCAAAATTACAAGAGAGACTAGACCTTTCTTTTTTTTCATAGTAATACCAAAAAATAGGAATACATTTGTGCGACATAGATAATTACCACTTGTAGGAGTGGGCATGGGTTGGGATTTGCTTCAATTCGAATTCCGGTCCGATTTTAATTTCGAGACAAAAAAATCGTCCCAGGCTCAGGGTGCCTCAAATCTGGCTCGATTATAATCGAGCCAAATTTGGGTCGGATCGCCCCAATCGGGTCACAGGTAAATTTTTTTCTAAAACTAAACTAGCGAAGAGTTATTTGGAATTAGAAAAATATTAAATATTCCTCAATTCAATTAAAAAAATTGATCTCAGTCAAGAGGTTAGCATAAGAAAGCCCACCCGATTTAACCCAAGTACTACACAGTACAGCTCGGTTTCCCTAATTGCGGAACATTTTTATTTAGAAATATAGATGAAATATAGGAGAAGTAACTTCTACGGCCCACTCCTTGAATTGTCAATTGGAGTCTTAGGTTATTTTTGTACTAGTTATTGTAACGTATAGATGTTAAAACAAAACAAAACATAAAAACTGGCTCAATTAGTGAGAACAAGGAGTCCTTAAATCAACCATCCCTCAAGCTAGAATGCATATTATAACATGCCACTGACAATTATTGTCCGGTAGAAATGAAGAAAGTAAAAGTGAAGGAATAGACACAATGGATAATATCTAAGCTCATATTTAGTCTATTGCCTATTCCATTTTCATGTTCATCCCTTCATTTTCTGTCTTCAGATTTTCTTTTCTCCAAAGCACACCCTTATTATAATCATATACATGCATGTACACACTAAACAAATAAAACTAACAGCTTAAAATGAGAACCAAGATAAAAAGACGCCTATATTTATTGTACCTTCTCGAATCTCAAGATGCCACCTATACTCTGCAGAATATTATACCATGACAATGAAACGTGTCGTGCCTTCCAGAAGTGGTCCTAATACATTTTCAAACATTTTTTTTTACGTCAATTTCCGTACATAATCTTAGATTCTTTACACAGTAAAATATTATTATTCGGCTAACGAGGAAGGCAATTCTCATGCAAATGAGTTGAAGCTGCGTTATGAAACTGTGATGACGTATGGAACAGAGAAGGCACCATACTGTGAAACTGCATAGGCATGACATTATGTTGCCTCATATCTGTCAGTTCCTGTCACAACCATGTAACAGACATTAAAGTCATTCCAAATTCATGCTTCAGCATAGACAACAACACGTCAAGTTAACAAACTAATATCATCAAGAATAGAGCCATGTTGAATATTAGCCAGAAGATGAACAGAGAATGGAGATTGCCCATAAGATGCATTGCACACGCGTGCACTTACCTAATAATATATCACATGATCAAAAGCTCTAAAATCATCAAAATCAGCAAGATAATATGCTAATATTGTCTTTCCAGCTGTTCAATCTCAGAAATCACACACACGTCTTGTGAATTTTGATGTAATGGAATTTTTCCGCCCAAAAAACTACAGACCTTTGATGACAATAGTAAAAGAAAGGGCACGGTTTTATTTAAAAAGAAGAAGAAGAACCTAAGGACATGGCGTACCATTTGGTGAAAACCATCTTGCCCACTCACTGCTTCTAGTTGAGATACCTATTACATAAAGAAGGCAAACTTGTAAATAATTTAAAATAAAATAAAAACAAAGATCAATCATATTTCAACAGACTCACTGACCTTTCCTTTATTTCCTTCAGTATTTTCTGCACTTCCTATATCCCTAGCAGCCACACCAGTTTTTGCAGCCTTATTAACAATACTCATCCTTGGATCAGGAACTTTCTTGTTATATGCATTACTGGATTGATGCTCTTCTTCAACATTGCAAACATGAGTAACTAAGGCGTCAGGCCTCACATCATTCTCAACAGAGTTCATGTTTGTGCATTGCTTTAAAGCTTCTTTTATGGCACTTAAAGCAATATAGTAACTTTCTTGGGACAACGACCCTTCTTCACCCAATATTATGGCTCGTCTACATAAGTCATTGAGTCTTCGGACCTTGGATTGCACCTCATCTAATCTTTCACTGATAGGATGCTTGCTCATAGCAGCATTTGTCAATCGTTGCAACACATACTTGGGTGGTATACAGAAAACACCAGACATTTGTAGAACAACAATAGCATGTCTACAGAGATAACCTTTATATTCAAATAAGTGGCATGAACAACATATATCTGAGTTAGATTTTTTCCACTCTACCACATAACTTTGATTATCTTCAAAGTCCTTCACAGTATATGTTGTAGTTACGTCATCATTTTCTTTCTTAAGATGGCAAGCAGCTGCACCTAGAACTTCAACTTGGAACTTTTTTAAAATTTCATGTGTGTAAACAAATAACATTTGTTTCTCAAAAGGGGAAGGGGATTTCAATTCAGGTGTTTCATGCCAGGCATCAAAATTTGCTTTGGCTTCTTCTTCATACCTTTCTTCAAGAATCACTCTATACCGTTCTATAAATTCTCTCAATGAAGTATCACCTTGGACATAGTTGTCAAACAAAGCACTTAAACTTTCTGTGCGAGAACTAGTGGACAATCCAACAAAAGAAATCTCTCTCATAAAAGTAGGCACCCAATGTGTCCGATCATCATACAAGGATTGGACCCATTCAACATCTCTCAGATTAAACTTCTCAACCAACTTCCACCATCTCTTTTCAAATTGTCCCTCTGTCCATGATTTATATATACATTTGTTGAACTTTTCCATAAAACTATCATGCCATGCACCTAAGAATTCAAGCTGTCTTGGTATCTTTTCCAAAATATGCCACAAACAAAAACAATGACGTGTGCCTGGAAGAACTGTAGCAACAGCTGCTTTCATGGCCTCATTTTGGTCAGTGAGAATCACTTGTGGTGCTCGTCTCCCCATTGCTATTAACCATGTTTGCAGTAACCAAGCAAAAGTGTAAATGGTCTCATCGGCAACCAATGCACAACCAAGCAATGTTGGTTGAATATGATGGTTTACTCCAATAAAAAGTACCAATGGTATTTTATACTTGCTTGTGAAATAAGTTGTGTCAAAAGAAACAACATCACCAAAGTACGTATAATCTTCCATTCCTTTGGCGTCAACCCAGAACACATTTCTCAGTCGATGCTCTTCATTCAAATCAACAGCATAGAAGAATTTTGGATTTTCTTCCTGCATGCGCATAAAGAGTTCAAGAAGCAATTGGGCATGTCCTGTTTCTAAAACCAAACTCCGTCCCTTATCATGTTGATTTCTCAAAAAGTTATCTAAACAATCAACATTTTGATATGCACTAAATAGTTTAGAAACTGCAGTTAAATTCTTCCGCCTTCGCATCCGGGCATCATTACCAAGGGGATCAGTACTCCTATGACTCCGGAAAAAATGAGCCTGAGCAGGTAAAAGCTCATGATTATGTTCTTTCACAAAGCTATAGACATACCACTTGCCATCTTGTCTTCTTTTCACATGCATGCTTGCTTTACAACCAATTTTTGGAGAAGGACGTGGATTGATTGCATCATCAGATTGCTGTTTATTACCATATCTTATACATGAAAACTTGGCATCAATAAATTCCTTTGATGCTCTAGACCGACGACTACTCAACTTGGCAGTGCCAAACCCCACAGACTTAGCATATTCTTTATAAAATGCATAGGCAGCTTCGTGAGATTCAAATTCTATATCATCACGAGGCTCTGAAATTGTACTGCCCATGAAAAGAGAAGAATCCATAATAGTAGTGGTAAAAGTCAGATCCTTTTGACTTCCAAAACTATTGTGTCACATGTCCACAACTACTGCCCCAGAGGAAATATATAAAGTTTGTTCTCAATAATCTGACAACCACAGTACCTAAATGGAAATACAAAAATTCACTAAGATATACAAAATACAAATGACAACAGGAGTGAAATTTTCAATCTTTCTGATACATATACAGTTTGTTGTAAAGAAATCAACAACTAATGAGTCAAGGAAACATCAAAACAGCACAAAAAATTTATATATATATATATATATATATCTATATATAAAAGAAAAGCACATTCATAGCACCATTAAACTATATTTATCCACAATTGTCTTTATCAATCTACGTTAATGGAACCTTATTTAAGGTGAATAAGAGTCTGCCAGACCAGACCGACAGTGTAAGCAATGAGAAATTTGAATACTATGGAAACATGCTTGGGTTAGGGAAATACAACCAGTGTTCAACAAAGTATCAATATGAAAACAGGTGTTGTTCAAAGTATTATTTTCATCAAGAAGATTGAGAAGTCTTGCTCCATGACTCATTGAGATAGGTTTATATTAATTCTTTGTATAACTGTAACACTATCAAGACTCTTGCAACTCAAATTGTCAAAAATAATTTACTTTGACAGTCCTTGATCTTTGCACAATAACATGCAAGGATTCTCATTCCACACTGAAAAGCAGTGTATGTGCACCATTACAAAGAACATTGGTGATATTATACCCATCTGCATAACATTGTTTTGACAATTTAAGCATTTTAACCATAAACAAGACATGTGAGCTAGTTGTGGCATCTAATGCCCATCCTTATAATAAGGGTCACATCCTTAGGCTACCACTTGTTCTAATTCCTTCCACTGACCACATACTAAACCTACTTATTTGTATCTAATTTATTGACCATTTGCGAGTCTGCAATAATCTCTAAACTCTAAAGTCTCATGACAGACATAGTTAATTTTATTAGTATAAACTTGCTGGCACATTAACTTTGACATCATTCATAAGCCTCTAGAATCTATTCTTAGGAGAAAAGCAACTTATGACATATTCCTACTATTTTATTGCATACTTCAGCCGACATCAGTTACATTTTACTAGAAGAAACTATCCACAATCCCTTCCATTCTACATTTTTAATATCTATCCCCTTCTTTTAAATGAATGGAATGACTATCACACTATTCAAATTACATTTATGATGCATCATAGCATTGTAAATAGTAAAATTGAAATTAAAAATAGATATTCTATATTACTACTAATTCATACTTATTCCACAAATTTTTTTCAATCTGCACATGTATAGCCCTGAAGAGGAGGCTGGAGCATTTTTCAAAAATTTTGGCACTTAAATAAAGTAACCAATAGAATGGTACCCAGAGAAAAGACTGAAAAATTAATTATCAGAAAAAACTTAGAGCTAAAGAGCATAGAAAACCTAGTTGTTTTAGCAGCACATATTCGTATTTGTAACGCATCCAATTCTCTAGCCCCATATCGCAACATCATTGCAATAATACAGACAAGATGTCAGTGTCTATGCTGTTAGCTAAGTTAGCCTTAATTTTTTATTTTGTCCTTCTATTTTAAGCTTTTGAGTCTGTTTCAATTGTGACATTACAAATATATTTCAGTGCAGATTTCTTGATTGTTTATTAAAACATCTAAGAGCATCCTGAAAGTTATTCATATGCATCTCAATGACTCATGAAGCAAGACTCATCGATAATGAAAATAATGCTCTTAACAGTACCTATGTTTTTGTCAAAAGCTATCTTGGTTGGTTTCCCTTTTCCAATACCCTATAGCAGAAGAGAAAATACTGAATTCGATTTTAGATCAGACGCACTAATCTAAAATAACCCATATTCAAACAGTTTCAAAATACCAAATTAGCACTCTCTTAACTGTTCAATCCAAATTCGAAAGTCCCTACAACAAATAGCAATATCGATTATTAAGTTGAAATAAATCCCGGATGTAAACTAGCCATTACCGAATGAACATTGAGAGCCGTGTTACTCTTATGTAGAGGCATCAATGGTCAGCTCCACGTTCTTGCAGCAGTAAGGAAGAGCACCAATCCCTACCGTCGTCTTAACGCTTTAATACAGAACTTCGAGAAAACGGCCTTGGATCATCAATAAATCTCGTACCCGTTGGAACGAGAAAATAAACAGCAGCACCTAAGAAACCAGATCAGCAAAGAAAGACAATAAAATCTTAGAACCCTAGCATTTCTGTTAGAAGAACCCCAATAATTCGAGGAGAATGCAGAGGTTGACACAAGTTTGAGTCAGCAGAAAGAGAGAGAAACTGAAAATAGTAGGGTGTCTAGCAGAAGAAAAGACAGAGATTGAAACGATCGAGCGCGCAAGAGAGATGCTAGAAATTTCAATTTGGTTTGATTGGGCAGGATGGGAGAAACTGCAAAAGGAAGGCTTTCGCGGGGCACGGAAAAAAGGTTGGGTAAATTACCTTCCTTTCCCGGAAATACTTAAATTATATAATTTTTATTTATTTTAAGACCTTTTTTTTTGGTTAAAGAAATTACCTCTTGGTATGAGATAAGAAATTAAAAAAAAAAAATTGACATCGAATGATATTTGGTAGCAAAACTTGTTTTCTGGGATAAGAAAAGCATTCTCTTAGCTTTCTATGATTACCTTTTTTTTTTTTGGGGGGGGGGGGGGGGGTGGGAATCTTTTACCATTGCTTTAATACATTTATTTTTTTCTATATTATTCTTTCTATCATTACTTCAGCGTATTGCATGAGCCAAAGTTGCTTCATTTTTTTTTTCTTCCTTTACCTTAATATAGCATTTTTTTTATTTTTACCAATTATTCATGTTATATCGTGACTTCCATTATAAAACCCACAAGACCATTAAAAATGTCTCAAATCAAAGAAGAAATAAAATTTTTCATTTTATTATTTTTTTAATGAGACATTTTTTAATAATTTTTTTTTTCTTTTATTATTTTTAGCCAAAAGAGACATATAAATAAAAAGAAAATCTAATTTTTTTATATATCATATTCAATATCATTCATTCCATTCTATCCACATTATCAATCTTTTTCCAATTCTATCCTCTACCATTCCATGTACTAGAGGAAACATACTTGTCCAGATTTTAAATGAATGTACATGCACTTGAATTTGATACTGAATTTATCTCGGTGCTGACAGGCTATTATTTGGCATGTGAAGCTGGTTTGGATGAAGCTATGTGCATTTACTCTAGAACAATGCTCCTGATTTTCCATATAATGCACTTTGGATGAAATTGATTCTTTAATTCATGCATTGAGTTCTGATTTATGTTTTGTGTTTGCTCAAATTTGCCAAGAGTTGATCCTTTTAGATTATACACGCACATATTCACATGTGCACTATGAATTGTTTGTTTGATCTAATTTTTTTCTACTTTTATTTTTAGCGTTTGCCTTGTGTATTACACTACTTTTTTTTCATTAATAAAAGAAAAACCTAAAAGTATCTTCTTCGAAAATTTAAGAGGAAAAAAAAAGGAGAGAGAGCATGAATAAAACAAGAAAATAAATAAGATGTCACTTTCTCTTTGCTTCCTACGTTTATCGACAAGAAAATGTCTCTCATTGGTTGGGTGACTTTAGCCTCATCTTCATTAGTCGAAATTTTGGAAGAAGATGCTGCTTAGTATGAGTCTATGAGACTAAATGCTTCTAATAAGTTGAAGACTTGAAATAGGGGAAGAAAATGATCAAGTTTGGAACCTATAGAATAAATTTTTCTTTTCTATTTTACTTGAGATTGATTTTTTTTTAAATGTTATTGTTATATATATAAAAGTTGGAGGAAGTTGTATAATTTTTAAATCATAAATAGTGCGGTTTTTTCATTTTAGATTTCATGTAATGCTTTTAAAAAAAGAAAAAACTAATTGCTTCCTTCTATTTCTCTTGTTTCTCTTCTCTTTCTTAACCAGCCTCAGAAATCTTCTTTCAAAATTCAAAATTTAAATTTCAAATTTGCGCCATTTATTGTTCGTCTTAACCTCTTTCACTTTCTTCCTTCTATTCTACTCCCTTTGATGGCTGTTTTGGGGATTCATCAATGAAGTGATCATAAGGAAGCAGCTCGATGATGGCGTTCCACGGAGGGAAGAAAATATTCTTGCGAAAATTGCAGCATCTTCCACTCTCCCGAACCTTCATACGGCATCATTTGTTTGTCAGTCTTGGTCCGAGGCGCTTTAGCCGTTGATGGAGGCGAAGCAACCTTTGAGTCTGGCTTTTTTTACGTTATTGGTCATCTTTTCTCTCTGTATTGTCTCTGGCTTTCAACTTTCAAGCAAACTAGATGGCCCGTGCTAACATCCTCCAAATCCAATTAAATTCAACAGAGAACTAAGCATCTTCACTACAGGTATATAATGCGTGATCAAGGTGTTTCAAAATTATGATTTACATATACTATTTTGAATCATAGTTGGCTTAATATGTACTACTAAAAATTTGGGTAAATAATTTTTCTGATATTAAGGGTTGCTGTAAAAGGCTGGATTCAAGCACCATTCTGCAACTAGGAATGAGATTGTCAATCAGATGTTCTTGCCTTCTCATCTGATTCGGAAGAGAGTTGCTTTTATGGCCTCATGTGGGTTTCAGCAAGTGGTCTTTTCAGGGAGGTTCCCCTTGTGCATTTAGTGGGGATACTTGACACTTGAATTCAAAGACTTTTGTACAAAGATAATATGTCTAGGTTCACATTTTGTGCAAAGTGAAAATAAATTGCCCTAAATAGTAATGTAATGTGGTTACTTTTACTCGTTTGGTTACTCTAGAAAAAATAAAAAGGAAATATTAAATAATATCTATTATGTTTTTATAATATTTTACTTTGTTTTATAATTTTTTTTAAGTAGAAACACAAGAATTATTTTTTATGTATAAAATATATATTTTTTATTTTAATTGTCATTTTTATTCTTAACTTTTTATGTATAAAATAGTCCCTTACATGATCTTTAGACTTTAGCCAAAACTCCATGTACGTCTTAACTCTTGATACTTGAATTCAAAAACTTTTTTTATGTTATTGCTGATTTTGGTTTATATTTGATTGTATTTGTAAGTCACAATTTGACTTCCCTCTCAATGAGGAGGCTATCCAGTTTATTGGTTTGAATGGCTGCAAATCATTATTTACTTACACAAACATTATTTACTTTACAAGTGACGGTTCAAAAAGTATGATGGTGGTGAGTTTTCAACATTAAATTCTATCTTTGCATATTTGTGTGGATGATTCTTAATTCTGACTATTTTTCTCTGATTTGGGGAGAGAGTGAAAGAAGAAAACTCTCATTATTGATGCACTTTTTCTTGCCACGGTGACCAATTTGATGCAATTAATTTTTTAAGTATGCCAAAGTTCGAACAATAAGCATTAGTATATAGAAAAAGCAATTTCAATTTTTATAACTACATAAAATATGTTACCATTAATTTCCTAAAGAACCATGTTGGCTTAATATGAGAATTTGATTTTTTTTTTTTCTCTTTCTTAATGCATGCCTTGACAAAACCACGGTGAATGGGTTAAATAGATATACTGAAAATTATATCAAGAATAAAAAACATGATAACTTTTAACCTCTTTCTTCAATTTCAGCAAATTATGTAGCTTATATATTGGATTGGAGTTCTCTTTCATCTTTTTTATTAAGTTTCAAAAGTGACCAGTCGTCAACCAATAGAATCAGAGTTTTAGATTATAAGAAAAGTGTAAAATTAGTTGATGTCTTATTAAATTATAAAATTGTTCTTTCTCGATATTTTATTTTGTCTTCAAACTATTTTGCCTTTTGAGATACTTAACAACTTATATAATTATTTTATTATCAATTATACAATAAAGCAATCTCATATTCACTTTAATATATATATATACGTAAATTAAAAAAATTTAAATATATCGTACAATGCACTATTTCTCACTAATAATTAACGAAAAGTATGAGTATTAAATAGTACGTTTTAGAGTAGGTTTGCTTTGTTCATTTCCTGTTTTCATTTTCATTAAAATCAAAAGACGGGTATAAAAATGTGTTTGGGAGACAATTAGCGTTTTCATTGCCTAGAAAATGGACATAATGCCACAATACAAAAACGGATGAAAAATTGAAAATACAAATGGAAGTGGGAACAAAAAGCAAATAAAAGAACAAAAAATTTGATAATAAAAATATACTTATAAAATTAAAGAATTTAATAATTAAAAATAAGTAATTATATATATTTTTAAAAATATTCATTTATTATTATTATTATTATTATTATTATTATTTTCCTTGCTTCCCTTGAGACGGTCGAAAAGCCAGAACGCCGTGGACGGCTTCGATCCGGTGACCCATGAGTAAGAATTTTCCAAGGGGAGAAGAAGACGATTAAAAAAAAAAAAAGTGAAATCCGTTCGAATTTTGAAACCTGATGCCAGTAATAAATTTCACATCTCACTCTCGTACTGGAATTGGAGGGATAACCATTACTCATATATCAATGTGGGGAAGGTAGAACGACCCTAACTACACTAGTCAGCGATAACCCAATTCAACGATCGAAATGTTAAAACAGCTGATGGAAGCGTCCCGGAAGTTGCAGAAGCAAACTCGCTATATTATAATTACTAAGTCGACCTTCTTGCAATGGCTATTGGTTTACAATAAAAGGTTTTGCTGCCAGTCCGGCCAGGTGTTCTGATCATCTTCTTCATTCTTTTATGTTGAGAAAAAAATAACTCGATATATTGGCTAACGACTGTGTCTGATTTAATTCATGTTGGCAGTTCAGTTCTTGAAAACTACATATTTGGTTTACTTTCTGCGTTGACTTTGAATGTTTCTGTAGTAGAAAACTTGCTGCATTTTCTGGAGAAGGGACCTAGAGTTACATCCTGACGTTGAGGGAATTATGTATATTAAGGTCCATTTAGCTCTAAGATAAATGTAATATATTTATATAATTTGAATAATGTTTATTATATTATTTTTTTCATTATTTTATTGATTAAATTATTATTTTAATAAGATTACAAAAGTTATTTTCTATTTTACCTATTCACTTTTTACTTTTTTTTTAATACATTAGGCCTTTAGAGTTTAGATTTATCAAGAATTAAAACACTTTTTGTTAACCCAAGGTTGATTGGTCTATAGATTTTGATGATAACAAAACATTATTAAGCATTATGTAAAAGTCAAGAACTTGACTCGGCCCACCATGTTATATTTTGATTCGTTATTTAATCGTATTTTACATTTTTAAGAAGCTGTGATTATGTGCTAAATGACAAATTAGTTTATGTAAAAAAAGACAAATAAGTTATGGCTCATTGTGTAAAATAAGTATGGATAAAAAATGGTTAGCAGCGTTTGTTATTGCGGACTTACTCAAAAATAAATTTTTGCTTTAAAACTCATTTCGAGCTCCATGATTAGCATTTAATATGAATTGACTAAACAAGCTATATGAACGAACAAAACCTGTGAAGGATGAAAGTTTTGAACATTGGAAATAATTCAATGTTGTGCCATAAAAGATAAATGATAAAGATCAAGATTGTCTCTAACAAATAGTCACTGCAAGAAGTTTATAAATACTCAAAGCTATATACATGAAAAGATTACGAAAAATCAAGAGAAAAAGAACTAGAAATTTGAAATGTGATTACTTGCTTGAAATTTGATATATTTTTGTTAAAAAAACATTCCTATGAAAGTGTGATATTTGTTGTATTAGAAAAGGAGTGTTGATTGAAGATTGAAAAAAAGTTTAAGGTGAATTGTTAAAAACCCTCTTGAAAATATCACCTGTGGAGAAGATTTGTAAGTGATGTTATCCACAAATTTGTAAGATTTTGTTGCATAGTAAAAAATTCCTTAAGTATGATAAGGGAATTGGACGTAAGTCAAGATTGACCAAACTAGGATAAATCTCTGTGTGCATCTCATTTGTGCTGATCTTTGGTCCTCCACTTTCAGAAGGGCTTACTTTGTCTTTGTTTACATTTTTAACTTCATTCACATCAGCTTTTTACAACACCCTGTCATTTCAATATCAGTAAAACTATTTTACTTATTACATATTTATCCATACAAAGGTCTTCCACTTTTTTGTAAGCTAAAGATAGAGGATTATTGGTTTGCCACTTTCAAAGAGATATTAAAATTACATATTCTGTACATCACACCTATTCACCCCCTCTAGGTATGGTATCAAAGCAGGTCTCTTTTAATTGTGTGCTTGACAACCTTGAGAAAAGGTCTAGTGTCTCTTTTGTGTGCAGAAAATGGTCGTTAATAACCTACTTAAAAGAGCTTATTTTGGCGAAGGATTCTCAACCTTCAAACCTCCTTACTTCACTAGAAACACTTCTCACATTGGAAGAAAAGAATAAAGATTTTTATATATTCAATTGATTACCTAGTGTGAGAAGTTATCATAGAAAGGCCAAAGAAACCTCAAAAGACAGATTTAACAATTGGTGTTGTCATAGACAAACCGAGAGCTGAATGGATTGAAGATGACACCAGAATAGTTCAATGCAATCATCATGCTAAGAATATCATCTTGTGATCCATCAATCGACCTAAGTACTATAAAATATCAAGTTGCGAAAAAATCAAAGAAATATGAGAGAAACTCATCGTAACACACGAAGGAACTTCCAAAGTCAAAGAAAGTAATTTGAATGTGCTCGTCTACGAGTTTGAACTCTTCCATATGAAAGAAGGTGAAAGCATAGAAGAAATATACAATCGATTTGCCAAATTAGTGGGTGATCTAAAAGCACTAGATGAAAAATATACAGATTATGAGCTCAACTAGAAGATCCTTAAAAGTTTGCCTAAAAAATGACAGTCTAAGGTAGATTCGATTAAAAGCAATAGTTTCCAAGCTATTTCATGTGATGAGCTATGAGGAATTCTTATAGCTTACGAAAACAATCACTTAAAAGGATGCAAGCTGGAGCATAGAAGGAAAATGCTAGCATTGTAATCAACAATGCTAAAAAGGTATTCAAAGAAGAAGAAGAGAAGCTGAATGAACAAGACATAGCCTTCTTCTTCAAGAGAATAGATAAGTACGCCAAAGAAAAAAGAAAGAACTTTGGAAATCTAAGGCAAATCTGCTCAAAACAAACTCGAAGAAGGAAGAGCTTTCAAAAAATGTTATCACTTGCTATGAATATGGGAAAAATAGACACATGAGATCTAATTGCCCATATCTCAAATGAAGAACAATAAAAGTATTTGGAAAGAAGAAAGCTATGGTAGCCTAGAGTGATGATGATGAGGAAGAGGAAGAAGAGCTTAAGTAAGAAATGATAAATATGTGCTTTATGGCTCAAGAAGACAATGAGGTGATTTTTGAAAATTTTCTATTATATATTGAACTAGATAAAATGTTTAATAAATTATTAGTTGACTTCAAAAGTTTGTTTGCTAAGTATAAAGAGTTACTAAAAACAAATTCCATCTTAGAGGAAAATGCTTAAAAATTAAAATCCAATTTAGAATTCATCTATCTAGAAAATGAATCTCTAAAATAGAAAGTTGTTGAAATCACCAAAGGTTTAGCTAACTTCATGAAAGGATAAGAAAATATAAATACATTACTTGGAAACAAAAATGCATGTTTGATAAAACTAGAATTGGTAACAATGAAAGCTCAAATGTAAAATTATCTAAGAATTTCTTTGTTAAAACTTCTTCTCTCACTGCATGCTTTCGATGTAGCAAAATAAGACATGCATGTTATAAATGTAAAAATGATAATAAAAAACTCAAGTGGTTTTTAAAAGGAATCATTGTCTTTGGTACTAATGTGAAAGGACCTAAAAAGATTTAGATTCTTAAGAAAAGTTGAATAATTTGTAGATATGCTTTAAAGGAAGAATATTTAAGCAACAGTGGTTCTTGGATAGTGGTTGCTCCAGACACATGACAGGAGATCCATCCCAATTTATGTCGTTCATAAAAATAAATAGGGGATTTTTCACTTTTAATGATGAAGGAAAAGGTAGAATTATAGGTACAAGTAGAGTAGAATTTACAAACAATTATTGCCTGAATAATGTTGTCTAGTTGATAGTTTAAAGCATAATCTTCTTAGTATTAGTCAACTGTGAAACAGAGGTTATAGAGTAGTTTTTTATTCTATGCATTGCATAGTTTTCGATAAGGACAAAGCTCTATTTGTTGGGCAAAGATTTGAAAACATATATATTGTTTGTTCCAATCATCTTAAATCAAAGAATGTTACGTGTCTTTCTTTCATATGTAATGATTATTGGTTATGGTATAGAAAACTTAATCATGTGAACATGCACACTATATCCAAATTATCTAAACTGGATCTTGTAAAAGGTTTACCTAAACTTGACTTTCAAAAGGATCATTTATGTGATGCATGTCAAATGAGAAAACAAGCCAAATCATTCTTCAAAACTAACGACTTTGTCTCTTCATCTAGGTCACTCCAATTATTACATATGGACCTTTTTGATCCTATGTAAAGTTAAAACTTTGGTGATAAAAGCTATGCATTTGTCATTGTTAATGATTATTTTATATTCACTTGGGTTCTGTTTCTTTCACATAAAGATGAAGCTTTTAAAAAATTTGTTGTCTTTTGCAAAAAGGTTCAACGAGAGTAAGGGTATCTAATTTCTAGTATTAGAAGTGATCATAGTGGTGGGTTTAAAAATAAGTTATTTGAAGAATTTTGTAATGAATATGGGTTTAGTCATCATTTTTTTGCCCTTAGAACTCCACAATAGAATGGAGTAGTTGAAAGAAAAAATCATACTCTTTTAAATATGACTAGAACCATGCTTATTAAAAATAACATTCCTAAATACTTTTGGATTAAAGCTATAAATACCACATACTATGTGCTAAATTGATATCTTGTAAGACCTATTTTTAAAAAGACTCTATATGAAATATAAAATAAAAGAAAACCTAATGTTAGTTACTTTCATACATTTAAATGTAAATGTTTCATTCATAATAATGGAAAAGATAATCCTAAAAAATTTGATGCTAGAAGTGATGAAGGAATCTTTTAGAATAGTCTATAACTAGTAAAGCATATAAGGTGCATAACAAAAGAACCATAGTCATTAAAGAATCTATGCATGTTGTATTTGATGAAACTAACCCCTATGTGAGAAAAATAGTGAATACAAATGAAGATGAAATTATTACAAGCAGAAATCAAGTGATTGCTAATCCTAATACAACAAGCAAAATCCATAATGAATGCAGAAATATTCAATTAAGTCCTCTCAAAATCACTGACAGAAGTTGGAGTGACATTAATCCTTCACCTTGTAAAGAAATCCAGAAGTGGAATGAAAAGACAAATGTAGAAGGATCACCTCGTTAAGGAAAAGACACCGATGAATCTCCAAGTAGCCGTGCTTAAAGCCAACTAAAATCCACATCAAAGGAACTAATACTCCCTCATGAATGGAAACACTTTTCTTCCTATCCTTCATAATTCATCATTGGAGATCTAAACAAAGGAAGGCACACTAAATCCTCTTTTATAAATAATTTGGCACTACTATCTAACATTAAGCCTAAAAATGTGAATGAAGCCTTAGAAGATGAAAGTTGGATTATCGCCATGGAAGAATAATTACATCAATTTAAAAGAAACAACATGCAAAACCTAGTAAAGGCACCAGAAGAAGCATCAGTGATTAGAACAAAGTAGGCATTTTGCAATAAGTTAGATGAAAAATGTAATATCGTTAGAAATAAAGCAAAGTTAGTGGCCCAAAATTTCTCTCAATAAGAAGATATTGACTTTGATGAAACTTATATTCTTGTAGATAGAATAGAATCTAGTAGATTGTTACTTGCTTATGCATCTTATATAAATTTTAAATTATATCAAATGGATATTAAGAGTGCTTTTCTGAATGGTTATATCGCAAAAGAAGTTTATGTCAAGTAACCCTCTAGTTTTGAAGATGAAAAGTTACCTAACTATGTGTATAAGTTGTTTAAAGCTCTTTATGGTTTAAAACAAATTCTAAGAGCTTGGTATGAATAGTTGAGTAATTTTCTTTTTGGAAGTGATTTCTCAAGAAGGAAACTTGACACAACTTTTTTCATTAAGAAAAGTCGCAATGAATCTTTACTTGGCCAAATTTATATTAATGATATAGTATTTAGTAGCATTAATGAATCCTTGTGTAAAGAATTTGCTGAACTAATGAAAGACAAATTTGAAATGAGTATGATAGGAGAATTGAACTTCTTTCTTGGATCACAAATAAAGTAAACACAAGAAGAGAATTTCATCAATCAATCTAAATACACCAAAGAACTAATATACAAATATGATTTTCAAAACTCTAAACCAATGGGGACTCCAATGTGACCCTCCTCCACCTTGGATAAAGATGAGAATGGTAAGGTGTTTGATCAAAACAAATATCGAGGTATGATTGGTTCTTTACCATACCAAACAGCTAGTATATTAGACATTATGTTTAGTGTTTGCAAGTGTGTACGTTTTCAAGTTAATCTCAAAGAATCACATTTTACTGTTGTTAAAAGAATATTTAGATATTTAGTGAGGATACAAAACTATAGATTGTGGTATCTCAGAACTAACAATTTCAATCTAGTTGGATACGTAGGTGTAGACTTTACTGGAGATAAATTGGACAAAAAAAGTACAAGTAGATGTTATCAATTTCTTGGCAACTTGCTAGTTTCCTAGTACATGAAGAAACAAAGTTCTGTGGCTATCTCCACCACTGAAGTTGAATACATGGCTATTGGTAGTTGTTGCACTCAATTACTATAAATGAAATATCAAATGGAGGATTTTTCAAGAAATTACAATTATATTCTCATATTCTCTAATAACACTAGTGCCATTTGCCTTACCAATAATCCTGTTCATAGCTCTTGGACCAAGCACATAGAAATGAAACATCACTTTATTCGAGATCATGTTCATCAAGGAAATGTGGAGGTAGTGTATACTTAAATCGAGAATCAACTTACAGATATATTCACAAAACCCTTGCTTGAAAATAGGTTCGTATACTTAAGACATAAACTTAGAATGATTGATCATTAATAATGTTCTATTTATGTTTATCTATTGGTATGCTTTTTTTATTGTTTGACATGAAGCACCTCTGTGACTCCAAATATTTTATGTTCTCCTCTATAATATATTTGTTGTGACATGTTTTGATTGAATTTTACTTGCTTTCTTAAATGCATTTACAAACTAGACTTTAATTTACTTTTTCGTGATGCATCCCTGAGTAAACACGTGTTTGAAAAGTGCATTCTGCATTATTAAATCTTTTTGGCATTTTTCGCCATGTGTTTTAAGGTTACAGTCAAAGAGCATTAAGAATTCTTGAAATGAGGTAACTAATAATGGTCTTAGGCCCATAAAACTAACAATTTCAAGCAATTTTTTTTAAAAAAGGCCCACGTTTTGGCAGAGTCGAAGCATCACATCATAACTACTTATATAGTTACTCTTGCCCTAACCCTAATATGGTGAATGGAAGGCCACTTCAATTGATTTACATTTTATCTTTGTCATTTTCAAAGGCAAAATAAGTTCACCCTAGTTGAAGGAGTAATTAACATTAAAGAAGAAGCTCTAAAGAAAGAATAAGCCTTATAAAAATTACAAGAAAAAGAAAAATTGAAAGAAATGAAGAAAGTATCTATTCTAAGCAAACAATCTAAGAAATGCAAAGTTGTTGATGATGACCCAGATTGGGAAGACTCAGAAACAATAGAAAGGTTTCTAAGCAAAACAAAGGAAAAAGGCATCTCCATCAGAGAACCTCAGGCTAAAAAGACCAAAATACCATAAGCCAAGGGGAGAAGAAACTATATGAAGAAACAACGTCACCAGAAGAAGAACCCTCCTTAAATCTATCTCATCTACTTCCTAAGTTTCGCTTAAAGGAGCATCTTGACAGATATATTACTGACTTCCAACATCATCCAGTTGCTCTTAGAAGGTGCGTCAATTTCACTTGATTATCCCAACTCAACTGCTTTTTGGAACCTGAATTTAAATCAATGGATTGGACTCCACTAGTCACCATAGATAAGTTGGTGTACGAAAGTATTTTTAGGGAATTTCACAGCAATTTGGTATTAAATAAATTAGGAAAAGTCTTAACTTCACTGGTTCATGGCAAATTGATTTCTGTGGGTATTGCACTGCTAAAGAAAATATTTAGAGTCTCATTATCAAAATATCATCATTTTTTTATGTTGGATACTCTTGGGCCACTGAAATGGAATCCACGTACACTGATACTTATAATTTAGTTGTTGAGCAAAAAGATCATGTCACTAGTTAAAAAACAAATGCCTAGGCACTTGCCTTTCAATACCAGGTTGCAACACACATAATTAGAACCATTATGTTTCCTAAAATCCAGTCACTCAAAGCAGTTTCTTGACAGAATATTTTCTGGGTATATAACCTAATTACAATGCAAAATGTGAATATTTATTAGTGGATGATTAAGTTCGTGGAAGAGGCAGCAAGGAATCCAGGCTCAACATCTAGCCTTCCTTATGGTATGCTACTGACGAGAATTTTTAAAGGACAAAAAGTAAATTTTGAAGGATATCATGGTCAAGTAATTAAACAAACTTATGATGATAAATCTCTGCATTAAATGAAGTACATGCTTATTGGATAAGAATGGGTTCAAAACTGTGACTTAGATGAATTTTGAAAGGATCCATAAGCATTTTGAATAAAGTATAATCAAGCTTTCAATTCGACACAAGTTCCTTTAAGTATGGATCACCCTTCTTCCACCTCTAGGTCCAAGAAAAAAATTCTGAAGCAGTAGTCCTCCTCTTTCGAAGATGTTCTAACTCTTATATTTGAAGAAGTTGTTGAACTATCCAACCTATTTATTCGCAACATTGATCCTTCACCCTCACCCACCTAACCTGATCCTCCACCTTCTCCTTATCACACTGATCTTCCACCTTCACCCACCCAACTTGATCCTTCAGCTTCCCTCCCTCACACTGATACTCTACCTCTTCCTCATTTCATTGCTCTTTCACCTTTACCCTTTACTCTTAAGTCTTCCATTCCTTCGTAGCCCATTGATCTTCAACCCCCATCCTCTGTACCTATTCCTTTTCCACTTTATAAACGTAGAAAACTTCTTCCCACTTCACCAACTTTATGTCATGATGATGACATACCACTTCTACCCATAATCTTTCCCTTGTCTCCTAAGAAAGAGATTCTCGATTTCCTACTACCCTCTCTTTCTCCTTTTCCTCCATTCTCTACATCGACTCCTACTTCCTCTTATCTTGACACTCTACCACTGCCTTCTAATTCCCCTTCTTCGCCTCCTGCCACTCTTCCTCCTTTTCTTTTACTTCTTGAATACCACCACACTCCACCACATTCTCCTCCATTCTCTCTACCGACTCCTACTTCCCCTTATTTTGGCACTCCCCCATTGCCTTCTGACTCACCTCCTCCACCTCCAACTAATCCTTCTCATTCTCCACCACCTTTACCTCTTGAACACCAACAAACCCCACTACATTCACCTTCACCTCTACCTCCCTCTCCTCCTCCTTTTACCTTATCCTCCCAGCCAACTCTAAATGGAATTGTTCAGCACCTTTGGCAGCTCAATGAAAATGTCTCTGCTCTGCACTCTAATGTAGATTCCTTAACCATAAATATAGGTGTAATTCATTATCTTTTGGGCTCTAACGTTAACATTCAATAGCAACTTGACTTTGTCTCTGCTGAGCTTTATGTTGCTACAGGAGCCTATCAACATGATCGTACTAAACTTCCACAATGATTTTAGGACCTTGACCATGCTATTCTGCATCTCTCTAATACAATGAGTGATGCATTTTGCAATCTTCATTCTCATCTTCGTCGTCACTAAAGAATCCTTATGCTTTTGACTATTGCTAGTGATGGCCTCCCATTACACCTTTCTGCATTTTATTTTGTGTTGTCTATTTTTTCCATGGACTTGTTGTCTTCGTCTCCTTTTTGTTGATGACAAAAAAGGGGAGACATTGGTATATATACATGTGATAAACTGTTGATTGATGATACTGTGATTGTTTAGTTTATTGAATCTTTCATGGACTATTGTGATTATTTGTGTTCTGATCTACTGAACTTGTGCTATTTTGAATAACCAATACTGATTGAACTTATCAGTTATTGAGTTTTAAAATTACTTATTGTTGATATTTAAGCGTTAAATATATCTTAGTGTAAACTAGTCCCTATAGTAACGGGGAGTTTATTAGTTTCAAGGGGAGCAATTTCTTTTGATAGATTTATGAGCTTTTACATAATTTTTTAAATCTTTTCATTAAAGGTTTTGTTGTCATTAAAAAAGGGAGATTGTTGGCCTATAGATTTTGATAATAACAAAACATTATTTAGCATTATGTAAAATCCAATAATTTGACTCGGCCCAATAAGCCATGTTATATTTGATTCATTGTTTAATCTTATTTCACACTTTTAAAAAGTTGTGATCATGTGCTAAACGACAAATTAGTTTATGTTAAAAAAGACAAACAAGTTATAGCTCCTTGCTTAAAATAAGTATGGATAGAAAAGGGTTAGCTACGTCTGTTACTTTTGACTTACTCAAAAATAAATTTTTGCTTTAAACCTCGTTTTGAACTCTATGATTAGCATTTAATATGAGTTGACTAGATAAGTTGCATAGACGAACAAAACCTATGAAGGCTAAAAGTTTTGAACATTGGAGATAATTCAAGGTTGTGCTCGAAAAGGTAAATGATAGAGATCAGAGTTGTCTCTAATGAATAGTCACTGCAACAAGTCTATAAATACTCAAAGTTGTATACATGAAAAGATTACGAAAAATCAAGAGAAAAAGAGCTAAAGATTTGAAATGTGATTACTTGCTTGAAATTTGATATATTTTTGTAAAAAGTATCCCTGTGAGAGTGTGATGTTTGTTGTATTAGAAAAGGAGTGTTGATTGAAGATTGGAAGAGTTTAGGGTGAGCTGTTGAGAACCCTCTTGAAGATATCATCATGTGGAGAAGATTTGTAAGTGGTGTTATCCACGAATCTATTAGATTTTGCTGCATAGTAAACAATTTCTTAAGTATTATAAGGAGACTGGACATAGGTCAAGGTTGATCAAATCAAGATAAATCTCTGTGTACATCTAATTTGTGTTGATTTTTGGTCCTCCACTTTTAGAAGGACTTACTTTGTCTTTGTTTGCATTATTAACTTCATTCACATAAGCTTTTTACAACACCCTTTCATTGCAATATTAGCAAAACTATTTTACTTGTTACATATTTGTCCGTATAAAAGTCTTTCACTTTTTTATAAGCTAAAGGATCATTGGTCCGCCACTTTCAAAGAAATATTAAATTTGTATATTTTGCATATCACACTTATTCATTCTCCTTTTAAGTGTGATTATCACTTTTGACCTCCTTTTTGTCCAAAATTGGACATTATGCTCGTGAAAATGAACATAGGCTAGAACCCCTTCCGATTGACCTGCTTCAATCATCTTCAATTTATAAATGTCAATGCTTATTAACGGCTTCAATACATTTGACGTATGGCCCAGAAAGCACCAAGTATTTGGCTCTTAACAATTATCATGTTCTATTCTCTTTATGAAACTGTGCATGTGTGCAGCTTTGCCACGATTGGTGGTTTTTTAATTTAAACTTAACGTTGAAAAACCTAATGTTAATGATAACAGTTATCTTTATATTCTTATATTTTCAGTTGTAGATTTTGATTAGAGACATTAATTTGTTCTGCTGTGATGCTGTCCAATCACTGGAGCAATGTGAACAAAACGGTGAACAAGAAATAACTAAATATACATTAGTTTTTTCTTTTTCTTTAGATGTTTATTTGTTAAGAGACGAAATTTCATCAACTGTATTTCAAACTTTATTCTGTTAATAAAAAATGAAAAATTAATATTAAAATAATTTAATAGTGAAAAAATCCAGTCTTTTGAGGAATAAATCTATTCATAAAATTACTGTTATTAGTATCAATAAAAGTTTGGTAATTGCAGAAAAAAAATAGTTATGTGGCAGGAACTACTTGAATTGTGGGAGCCAATTACTTATAAGAATTTTTTTTAGGTGCACCAAATATAATCAATGGCTAGAATTTAATTTGTACAGGTGAGGTCCATATATAATACAGGCGGGATCTATGTGTAGAGTAAATCTTAACTAGTATAAATGATGTGGCACTATCGGTGCATGTAAAAATTGCTCTTGCTTTTTTTTTTTTTATTAACAAAATGGGAGGGAGAGATGGCGCTCTCAGCTCTCGGCAGGATTGAAGTTCTGGCGGTGTTGTGCCCGGGAGTGACCTAGTGTGGGCCCTCCCAAGGCCCATGGACCCTAACCTCGTGGCAGGCCGCTAGACCCCGAAGGGAAGGATCTCCTCACGATCAAATGCCACCAAGCAAGACTTTAGTGATACTTGAGGGGGATCAAACCCGTAACTCAGAGATTGCGAGAATGGCTCTCAAGCCACTCTCACCAACCTACATTGGCAGAATTGCTCTTACTTATAATGGTAGACACGAAAAGCGGAGGGAAAGTGAGGAGGAAAAGAAAAGTTTGAGAAAATTTTATTTTTACTCTTATAATTATTATTCAATTATTATTTAATATTCTCTAATAATAATTATTTAATCATTAAAAATAAAAATATTATAAGTATTTTCTATTTATAAAATTTTTTTCTTTTTTTTTTCTCCTTTTCATCCTTACTTTTTTACATAACAAACAAGCGTTCAGTATGTAATTCGCCAAAGTAAAGTGAAAGCATCTTTGAAGAGAGCTTGTTTTAATATTAATTAGAGCCTCTTTGAATGATGCCACACTGATGTATATTTTTTTTACATAATTATATAATATTTATTATATTTTATAATTATTATTTAATTTATTATATCATTATTTTAATTATTAAATTATTTTTAAAAAAATATAAAAATAATTTTTATTTCACCTATTTAATTTTTATGTTTTCTTTTCTTTTACGTCATCGTACCAAATATACCAGGCAATGTTGGAAGCAAATGTTGTTTTATTGAATATTATTACTTTCACCTTTTTGCTTGCCTTAGCCATACGGTATATGCTGCTTTTTGAAAGGGGTGTGATAGACAAATTGGTTTTTCCCTTTTCTCTCTCCATACACCTTTTTCCAACACCATTAAAGTTTGTCTGTGTCTTTCTATATATGTATATATATAGATATATGTTAATTTGAGACGTGGGTCATAATTTCTCTGATATCTTATAGTTAATTCTAAAAACAAATATATAAAAATATTCCACATGGAATTTTCATCCGTTCGTAGAAGTTAGTAACTCCATACCACAAATTAAAATTTAATTCAAGTGTGTCTGCATTTAAACATGTTTATTATGATTTAAAATTGATAATTAAAATTTAATCCAAGTGTGGCATAATATATTTTTTTCTTGTCAATGAAAATTACATAGAGTTAATGGGTGGGACTTGCGATGAAGTAGCTGAGCAATTAAGTTGTAATTCTATTTTGGGAAGAGTTGATGGACATATATAATATTTTTTTGTAGGGAGCATCATGAACTTGACCTGACGTGTTTTATTAATAAAATCATCAAATAAATAAAATCGTGTCTTTTTTTCCTTTTTAGAGACATTGCTTCACAGCATCTTCCGCAATTTCAAATTGGTGGGGCTGCCCACTTTTTGAAACAATTTGTGTTTCTTTCTACTTTGTTTAAGTCAATCTGATTTATTTTACGAAGCAATTTAGTTTCTGAATTTTATGTAATAGCTTTTAAGATGCATGCACGTTTGATTTCAAGAAATATATTTTTTGTATTAAGTCAATCTAAAAATAAATATATCCTCATATATATATTTTATCGTATATGCCCTGATTAATATTATATAGTTAAACACTGGCAGCAAAAAATATTAAACATTTGATCAAGTATGTTTCACTTTAAATATGAATATCATAAGAACTATAATCATCATATTAATTTTAAATTTTTAATGAAGTCTTAATTTAAGAAGTAAATGGCTTTTTTTTTTTTTTTTCATTTGCCACTGAAAAACACGTTAAATTAGCCAATGGGGCTTGAGTGAAGCAAATTAGCAAATATGGAGCTGCTCAATTAGGATTTGGGACGAATTGATGGAGTCTTTGTGTAAAAGTCATCATGAATCCTCATTGAATGTAGGGACAAACGTTGAGTGAACTTCCAGAGCCATATCGAGTTTCAATTCTACTTTTCCACGGAATTGATATTCAGCGGATAATGGTTTCTGTACCAAACACCACTTTTGAGACAATGCATGTGCTCCTCCTGCTACGTTTCATCATCTATCGAACAAAATAAATTCAAATAAAAGCAAAATTTTTTTTTTCTTCAAAATGACGGTATCTCAATCTCTGTCATTAGCTTCTTTTCATATAGTTTCATTGGATTATTCCTTAAAAGCTATTACATAAAATTCACAAATCACTGAAATCAAATTAAACTATCAATTTTGTTTAAGTCAATCTAATTTATTTTACAAAGCAATTTAGTTTCTGAATTTTGTGTAATGGCTTTTAAGATGCATGCATGTTTGATTTCAAGATATATATATATATATATATATAGTGTATTAAGTGGTTCTAAAAATAAATATGTCCTTGTATATTTTTATCGTATATGCCCTGATTAATATTATATAGTTTAAAACCTGGCAGCAAAAATACTAAACATTTGATCAAGTGTCTTTCAATTTAAATATGAATATCATAACAACTACAATCATCATATTAATTTTAAATTTTTAATATTTTTTCATTGCTTTGAATGAGATTTGGCAAATATTGGGAATAAAATCCTAATAAATCATAATTTTTATCTAATTTATTTTTAGAAACAAATGAACTAGTTGCGTATATTTTAATTTATTATTAGAAAAGAAAGGGATATCGTCTTTTTTTTAATCTTATCTATTATTTTTTAATCATTACAAATAAATTAATTGTAAATATTATATTAAATGATTGTACAGAATATTTATGTTTAATCCTTTTATGGTATAATTGAAGCTGTTAATAATCAAGTTTGAAATCAATTTAAATGGTGACTGAGTTGTCTTTGTTATAATTTAGTGATTATGACTACTAACATGACAATTATAATTTAAAATTACTCTGACGTTATTAAGTTGCCAATAAAAATATGTTTCTTGATTTGAAAAGATTAAATATGTATTGTTTAGCAAATTTTTAAATCAATCCTTAAATTTTATTTACTATAAACATCTTAATACTTTATTTATTTTTATACAAAACTATTTTATAAAATGTTGGTACATTTTACATGTTATAGATTTGTTCTTCATCAGTTGTTCAATTTTTGTATATCTTATGATTCTTCAAGACTTTATGTTTTTTCAGCTAAAGAGTTTAATTTAATTTGTTATCTAATATTTTCAATTCAATAAAATATTTTAAATAAACTTAGAAAAATATTATGTGAAAGTTTAAATATTTATCATATAAATTTTATATTAATCAATTTTAGTCTCATGATTTATTTTAATGTATTGGGCAAAATAAGATTTAAAATTAATAAGAAAATTCACGTGGGTTTAGGCAATAGAATCAAATATCATATATGAAAAATTAAGTGATAAAATTAAAATTATAAGTTAGGAATTGACTTTAATAATTATTTAAAAATTACATTTTTTATTTTGAGACATAAGAACTTTTTTTAATGTATTGAGTGGAACAAATGGGATTGAGAATAAAATCTATAAGGATTTTGAAATCAAGAAATGATAAAGTCAAATTGCATAGGGATTACAAAAGGGGCCAGAGAGAAAAGTCACCCCATTGAAAACCTTTTGAATAATTATGAGCATAACAAATAATAAAAGTATTAAATAAATTTTGTGTAGCATATGTCATGAATAATTTTAATTATCACTATCAAATTATATGTTGAGATTAAAAGTTAATACTCAAATAATGTTACTTAGAAACATATAGCGATTACGAATTTCTTACTTTCAAGGTATAGTATTATTAGAATTAGAATTGATATTTTAACTATTGTCTCATTTAAATATTAATTTTTTATTGTTTTAGCGAATACAAGCAGAAATAATTTCTTAAATAAACAAAATATGAGATATATTATTGCTAAGAAAGTTATAATTGAGACTTGAAACAATCGCGTGGCGTGTTTAAAGGAATTTTGATGAAGGTGTGTCATGACTAGCGACTCAAGCCCCCCACATTTTCTTTTTTAGTAAGATGTTTATTTTTTAAGGGGCCATATTTCATCAAATGTATTTCAAATTTTATTCTTTTAATTAAAAATTTAAAATAAATTTAATAGTGAGAAAATCCAGTCTTCTAAAGAATACAACTTTTTATAAAAATGATTTTAAAGAAAAATAATAATTTTCGTTTCTCTATTTTAATAAAATAATAAAATTATTAAATAATAATTATAAGAATATAATATATATTTTTTTCAATCCACTACCAATGGCCTGCTCTCTAAAGTGAAGGGAAAGCATCTTTCAAGAGAGCATCTTATACGTTGATTAAAAAAAAAAAAAAAGAGAGCATCTTATACTTTGTTTAAATATTAATTTTAGGTTGGCGGTATTGGAATAAAAAATTTTTTAATATTATTAAAATGTTTTAGCCATATTCTATATGATGCTTTCTGAGAGGGATGTGTGATAGGCTTACTGGTTTTTCCTTTTCTCTTTTTATATACCAATTCCAACTCCATCAAAGTTTGTGTGCGTATTTTATATATATTAACGTGAGACGTGGGTCATAATTTATCTCTAATATCTTATATTTAATTCTAAAAACAAAATATAAAAATATGTTTTTTACATAGAGTTTTCGTCCCTTCGCAGAAGTCACTAATTACGTTACACCAAAAGATTTCAACCAATTGGTAACCAAAATCACAGTGATGAGCACCGAGTGTTGCGCGGCTGTTGGATCATTTAGATTAAATTTAGATAGTCTAAATTTAATTTTTTTTTGGTTTTTCAAAATTTTTTTTGGCACTGTAAGATATAAAATATAAAATAAAAATAATTTTTAAATATTAATTTTAAAAATGAAAATTAAGATTAAAAAACTTAAAAAATTAAATTAAATTAAACAGCTCAGAGGGCGCGCAGCACCAAGTGCTCAACACCAAGTGATTAGCATCCAATCCAAACTCAACTGACTGTTTTTGGCCGTTAATTAGATGCGAACAATATGGCTCAATTACTCCAAAAAAAAACTATATGAATATGATGGCCTTCTCCATGTGTGTCTGCATATAAACATTTTTATTATAATTTAAAATTGATTATTAAAATTATAGTTAAATTTTAATTCAAGTGGGCATAATTAATATATTTTTCTCTTGTGAATGGAAATTCGAAGGAGTTAATGTTTGGGAAAAGCGTGGAAGTAACAGAGCAACTTCACGGGAGCATCTTCCACTCAAAGAGCAATTCTTATATACACTTGGTGCGCCACATCATTTATACACTCTACGGTTTAGATTTATTCTGCACGTGGACTCCATCTATACTGCACATGAACCCTATCTGTACAAATTCAATCCTATCCATTGATATTCTCATGTGCACCATATTCCAAATGCACCTAAAAAAATTTTCCACTCAAATTACTTTGTTTCAACATTCACCTTAATTATTAACTTTGCTTTATTGTCTGTCTTGATTATTAAACTTTCAAGAACAAATTAATTCCTAATTAAAGTGAAGCCATATATGAACTAATTGAGAATGTATGGTTATTGCTTTCCCAGAAAAGTGCCTTATTTCACAATGCAGAGAAATGGGGTACTCAACATTTCCCATAAGGAAAACACAATGCTTATTGTCCTTTATTATTATTATTATTATTATTATTGTTTTATGGACCCTTCCACACCCAAAAAAAAGAAAAATGAAAAGAATGCTACCGCTGTTTTCCTTCTCTCTTTCAGGGAAATCACCAATTCTTTCGTAGTCAGGAAATGGAGCTCAATTTAACAAACATTTTTTAGAACAGCAAATAAAAGCTGCGTTTTTCTTATCCATCAGTTCGTGGAGCATGCATTGAAGTAACTGGGCAATTCAGTTTCAATTCTACTTTCCACAGAAATTGATATGTGATGCACATACACAATGATATCTGGACATTTACAATGATTTTCCACAATACTGTCAAAAAGAAAAAGGTAGTTGTAACCAGTTCGTGGAACTCGCTATGAAGTAACAGAGCAATTGGACTTCAAATTCTATTGTCCACACAAATGATGATGGACATGTAATGATTTTCTTTGCTGAAATAGCAACACGAACTTGCTTCGATGGTTGTAGGCACATGCAATGCGAAATTGGTGGTGCTGAACCCCACTTTCGTCTACCCGTATAAATTTCACAAAAAGAAAAAGAAAAATTTCTGTTAGCGCGTTTTTTTATTTTTTTTTCATGTTGTTCAGATTGAATACTTCTCGAAAGCATTCCATCTATTGAGAAAGCAATAGTATTAAAGGATCACACTAATTACTAATACTGGCCCAGTGCTGCTTTAAATGCTTGAATTAAATAATTCTCCTTTTAATAATTATATATATATATATATATATATATATATATATATATATATATATATATTATTCTGCTATTTTCCTTCTCTCTGTCAAGGGAATCACAATTGTTTCATAGCAAAGACATGGACCTCAATATAACAAACTTTCATCATGCAAACTTGTTTTAATTCAGAATGATGGTATTGATTAAAATTTAAATAAACTTTTGTAAGATAATGAAAGCATATCTTCTAAATTTCTCATTAACCTGGCTCATCATTATCAATTTAGGCTAAGGCTTTGTAAAACCCGACATGCATGAATTTGTTATATATATATATGGGAAAGTTGACTTTTCAAAGGGAGAGATTGAGCTGCCATGTAGAAGTTTCCTTCTTCTTTCTACAATTTCTGAAATGCCCTTCCTCATCCACTTTTTGATTGGGCTTTAAGTAATTTGCTTCTCCAAATTTCTGCAGCACCGAAACCATACCTATACCCATCCCTTCGGTCAGAAAAAGGAGCAGTTTGTGCTGAAAACTGAACTTCATCTCCTCTCCCCTGTTCCTCACCATTTCTGCTGCTCCTGGGTTCATTTTCTGCTATTTTCTGGTTTAAAGTCTGCTGCTAGTGGTTGGGGGAGTTAACGCCAGAAACCAGTCTCCTCCAAGCCTGGAGTTGCTGCTGTAAGTGTGTAAGTTTCTGGTCCTAGTTACACTGCGTTCCTTTCCCCTGTTTTGCTTGTTCTGAAATGTGATTCTGTGTGTGTGGCCAGCTGATGGAAGGGTGTGTAGAAAGAAAAAGAAAAGAGAGTGCAAGGGGATATATATATATATATCAAAACCTATAACTATGTATATGTATGTTGTATGGATGTGGAAGGCATGAATGGAGGAGAGAATGATGGATTTAAGCATGCCACGGCGAAAGTTGAGAGGTCAGCTGGAAGTTACCCATAGAGTAATTCGCCGCGGCGAATTAAGTAATTGGCCGTGGCTAACTCTTCCAGAGGGAAATTGGCCGCGGCCAATATCGAGAGCACGAGCGAGGGAGCTCCAGGAGGCTTATTCGCCGCGGCGCCATGTATGTTGGCCACGGCGAATGTCCAACTCGCCGCGGCGATAGTGATATAGAAGGGGGTTAAACAGAGAAGAATTGGCCGCGACTAAAAGGTATTTGGCCGCAGCTAATATGCCGAAAACACCTATAACACCTAAGGAACCTTGGTTTTTCATATGTTAATCTGAGGGAATGAATCTTCTGGTTATTCACACTCTAAAATCTGGTGAATGGGTATTGTAGGGTACTCAGGAGATTGAGTTAGAGCTGAGGACTGGGCAGGGAATGTTGATATCATCCTAGGAGGTGAGTAAGTAATGCGGACCGTGAGTAACTCATACTTCTTATTTTATTACTAAGTTTCCTTGTAGTGTTCTAACATTTGGAAACCTATTTAAAGAAAGTCATCTTTAAATGTTTTGTTATATGCATGTTATTCGAAATTAATTTGAACGTGAGATTTTTGCAAAAATTACGACTATTGAGTTATCTGAAAATTTAGATATTGAACTGATATGAATGGTACTTTGTCTGAAATGCTAAATTGAGAAAAGTATTATTTTAAGAAGTAGAAGTTAGCTGTTCAGAACTCTGTAGCTAACAGCAGTAGTTGTTAGCCTTGGTGCACCATGATCTGAACCTCAGCTAGCAGGGGTTTTGCTAGCCCCGTGTGGGTAGCTACCACATGTGGAGTTATTTATTTCGCAAGCAAAGTGCTTTGCGTCTGTGGTTATTCTCCCCGCGAGCTGTGTGCTCTGCATCTGTTTCAATTTGGTTCTGCTTAGATATTTTGATGCATCTTAAGAAATGATATGCATAAGGCTTATTTTATATGTTATGTATATATATATATATATATATATATATAAGTATTTTCCGGACCTTGTTCCCAAATTTTTTAAAAAGGGTTGACATTATTTATTCACTGAGTTTCAAACTCACTCTTTCTTAAATTGATTTTTCAGAGAGCGTTGAAGACCCTAGCCTACCCTGAGCTGCCGACTAGCTGTAGATCTCCTACTTTATTCTTTTGGCGAGCCCACAATTGTTCATGTGGGTGTATTTTGTTTTATGCTTGTCATTTATTTGGTTTTGGAACAATGCAAAAATGTGGCTCCATTGAATCATAGTTAGGATATCCCCAATCCCTAGAAGTCTATGTTTTGATATATATTGGGTGTATTGTTGAAGTGACTGATTGTAGAAATATCGGGAGGTCCAAATTATAGAGGGGACTCTGCCGAAATTTCTACAAAAGTCACATAAAAGAAAAACTTATATGTTTTGTATAAAAGTGATTCAGAAATGATACTCTAGTTTTATTATTTATATGAAGATACAACTGAGGGAAGTTGTCAATACAAATCGATTTATGGTAGGGGAATTTGGTAACTTTTGTGCCAACATTCTAAATCTGTGGGTTGTGACAGGCTTGTTAAGAGCTAGAGTTGATTACTTGTTCCTTACCAATTTTATGTAACCCAAGTGAAAGTTTGGCCTTTCTTTTTTATAAATATTTTTGAATAACTTTTAGTTGTATAAGTAATAATAAGTTTTAAAAGCCACTAAATCATAGAATGCGGACAGTTCTTAATTGATTCTCCCCATAACAATTAAGAATCAACTTGAGAAACCAGGTCTTGTGTTTTCAAAGAAAATTGGAGCCTTAATTACTCCATCATCGCAACTAATATTCTCAACAATTTAATTTACTTTCTCAACATAAGTCATCAGACATAGTGATTATACAACATTGAAAAAGCAAAGGGGCCAAATAAAAGCCCCATCAAATTAAAAAAAAAAAAAAGGGATTTTTGACTTCGAGTCAAAAAGAATTTGTATTGAAGAATTTTCATCCCTTCGTAGAAGTTGCTACTTACTCAATCTTGCCCAAAACATAATATGCTAATCTTAGTGTGAAAGCATCTTTTATATGTGTACCCATATTGTCAAAAGAGCATCCTACACAACATTTTGTACCATTAAATCAACTTTTAGGTCGGCAGTATTTTAAATATTATTATTAATTTTAAAAGTTAAACTCTTTCCTTTCTTTTTCTTTTTCTTTTTTTTCTTTAATGATCATCCTTCCTTTTTTTAAAACTTTTAACAGACAAAATATAGAATTTTTTTCCATAAAAATTAGAGTTGAAATTTTTTAGGTAAATAAGCAATTCATCGATCTTGCCATCCTTTTATATAAGAATACACTGATTTGATGAATTCATCATACTATATCGAAAAACCAAAGAGGCCAAATAAAGCTCTACTAAAAAAAAAGATATTTTTATCTCAAGTAAAAGAGAATTCATTATTACATATTCAATGAAAAATTTTAAAGAATAAGTCTATTCATACAAATACTCTTATTTGTATAAAATACAAATTAAAGATCTGTTTGATATATAGAATGAAAAGAAATAAAATAAAATCAAGGTAAAATTAAGAGCATTGTACATATTTTTGCAACTAAGGTAAAAGTTTAATAAAGTTATAATTGAGAGCCTTAAATTAAAAATATTTACATTAAAGAATTTTATATTTTAAAATTATTAAATATTTAAAGCTAAAACTTTTAATTTAGAATCTTGAATTGTGATTTTTTTGCGTAATTTTAAATTTTAAATTTTGGGTATATCAAAACAAAGCAACAACGAAAAGAAAGAATTGAGTTTCATCTCTACTTTCCCCGTAAGTGGATAACTATTAAAGGAAAAAAATAATGTTATTGAGTGGATAAAAGAATTAAAAAAGAAGAATATTTACATCCAGAAAAAATGAAGGCATACAACAATTTTACAGTTTTTAAAAAAATCATAATAAAACATCGAGATGACCATATAATTAGGTCATCTTTTAATAAAGAGGGCATTTTGCTCTAATAACTAACAAATTATTTATAGAGTGATTACAACAACTTGACAACAAATAATTGAGTTGTTGCCTCTGACAAACTATCTCTTTCTTTCTTATTATGCTTAAAATATATGTGCACAGGGCTATGTTTGATGACGATCTTGAATTTATGCCAATGCAATTTGATTTGTGAGAAACTAAGGTAATTCTGTTAAGCTAATTTCATTGAAAATTGTACCAATATGTTTATTTATAATTATATAATTTAACCAATTAATTGTTTATAGACTTAATTTAAATAAAAATGATCTCAAGTGCTTATTATCAAATTCTCTAATATATATATATATATATGTGTGTGTGTGTGTATTTATATATTTAATATGTAATAAATATTTTTTTAAAAAAACTCAATCAATTATGTGATATGAACTATAAAAAGCATCAATTTTTTTATATTTTAATGGGAAAATTTATAATAAATGCTTAAAAATTGCATCTAAATTTATTTTTAATTAATTAACTTAACTCTATGATTCTTCCCTTAATGCGTAATCCCATCTTTAAGGAAGGCTTTTTAGTTATTCCCTTGCTAATGTGTAATCCCCTCTTTAAGGAGGGTTTTTTAGTTATTCCCTTGCTGCAATTTCTGGTTACGTTCCTTTTCTAACGTGCTGAATCGTTGAGAAAAACCCATTAAATCATTGGACTTAAGTCGTTGAGAAAACGCGTTTTGCCTTTTGAAAGAAAACGCGTTGAGAAAACATGTCTTGCCTTTTGAAAGAAAAACATGTCTTGCCTTTTGAAAGAAATTGATGCCATAAGGGTAGATCTTTTTGTAATCAAACTGTTATATATTAGCAAGTTTAGATGCAAAAGCGTCCCTGCGTGGAAGTTACAAGTCAGTCAACTTAAGACTCATCAAGTTGCATCATTAATACTGCTGCGCTGCCTAACCGGATCATCACTATTAACATTATCAGCGAAGACGAGAGGCCGTACAGTTCTTGTGCATTCGAATATGGGTGCTGCTGCTTCATCCTCTTCCTCTTCCTCTTCCTCTTATCCACTTCTTCCTAAAAAATATGATGTCTTTATCAGCTTCAGAGGTGAGGACACTCGCGACAACTTCACCAGCCATCTTTATACAGCTCTGTGTCAACAATCAATCACAACCTACATAGATTACCAGCATAACAGAGGAGATGAGATCTCACAATCACTCCTCCAGGCAATTGAGGACTCGAGTGTATCTGTGGTGGTATTATCAGAAAACTATGCTTCCTCCAAATGGTGTTTGGATGAACTCATCCAAATACTCCATTGCAGACAACATCAGGGACAGGTTGTTATACCTGTGTTCTATAAAGTTGACCCATCAGATGTGCGAAAGCAGAATGGGACTTACGAGGAGGCATTCGCAAAACACGAGCGAGATTTCACGCACAACCAACACAAGGTGGATGAGTGGAGAAAGGCTCTTTTCGACACTGCCAATTTAGCTGGTTGTAATTCTCAAGCTTATAGGTTAGTGTTCATTCTTTCCAAGTGAATCTTCACATCAATGCTTATTAATTATAGATTTTTATTTAGTGTAAATTTAATTTTTGGTGCTTCAAAAATATATATAAAATATTTTGTTTTTAAATTTTAAAAATATTTGATTCAGTTCATGATACATATATGCCTAACCTATTTAATTTCTAAATTTCAAAAAATATATAGTGTTGTTTCTGAAAGTTATTTACACTCGCTACTCACTCGTCACTTTCAGTATATGCTCCAAGAAATAATGAGTGAATATCTGAAGCATGTAAGTTTTAGAGGAAAAATCGTATATTTTTAAAATTTAGAGATTAAATAATTATAACATGTCTTTCGGGAATAAAAAGTATATTTATTTATTTATTTAATCTTTTACTTTCTAGGCAGAATTTTTTGTCTATTATTTCATATCGTGAAAAGCTGTTTAGGCTTATGACAACTCATACTTTCCAATGGCTACTTGTCCAGAAGAATAAAAGTTCCGTTTAATAATATTTTGTGGTTTGACCGCGATGCTCATTTTCCCCCAAATTGTTATTGGAATGTTGTCATTCTTAAAATTTTATACTCCAGTGGGTTCAAATTCTTTTCTGTAGTTATTCCACGTTTTCTTTCAAATAAACTGGCAGGGGAATAACATACATATTCATGCCAAATTTTTGTTATCACTTTATTTAGTAGCCTCGTTAATATTTACTAATGACGTTTCATGTGATGATACATTAATTCTTTTTTTTTTTTGTTTATTCTTTTTCATATTTTAGGGACGAATCTGAACTCATTCAACTTATTGTCAATGACGTTTTGCAAAAACTGAATCTTATGTATCCAAGTGCATTGGAAGGTCTCGTTGGAATTGATGAAAATTGTGAGCGTATTGAACTGTTACTGGAAAAATCCCCAATAATTGGAATTTGGGGGATGGGGGGCATAGGTAAAACAACTATGGCTAAAGCTGTATTTGCTAAACTCTCTTCCCGATATGAAAGTTGCTGCTTCTTGGAAAATTTAAGGGAAGAGTCAGAAAAGCATGGACTCCCATATATCCGTGAAAAACTTCTCTTTGAGCTACTAGGGAGAAAAAATCTCAGTGATTGCACACCTAAGGCTGTAGGATCCACATTTGGTATGAGAAGGCTTCGTAGTAAAAAGGTTTTAATTGTGCTTGACGATGTTAGCAGTTTAAAGCAATTAGAATATTTGGCCTGTAATTGCTTGGGATCAAACAGTAGAGTCATCATAACAACGAGGGATAAGCATTTGCTTATGGGAAGAGTTCATGAAGTATACGAGGCCAAAGCATTGAGCCCTCAAGAATCGTTAGAACTTTTCAGCTTCAAAGCTTTTCATAAAGAGCATCCAGAAATTGGATATGAACAACACTCAAAAAGGGTAGTTGATTATGCCGAGGGTATTCCTTTAGCTTTGATAGTTTTGGGTTCATTTCTTTATTCTAAAACTATAAAGCAATGGGATAGTGCATTGAAAAAACTGAAAAAGACATCCCATCCAGGTATTCAGGAAGTGTTAGAATTGAGCTACAATGGATTAGATGATGATCAAAGAGAAATATTTTTAGAAATTGCATGTTTTTTGAAGGGTGAAACGAAAGAACATGTAATAACCCTATTAGATAGCTATGGCTTCCAAGGGAGCATTGACTTAAAAACCTTGCAAGATAGGGCGCTTATTACTACTACTACTCTTGGCGTGGTGTGGATGCATGATTTAATACAAAAAATGGGTTTGGAAATTGTTCGTCAAGAGCATAGTAAAGAACCTGGAAGACGTAGCCGATTATGGAATTCTGAAGAAGTCTATAATGTATTGAAAAATAATCAAGTAAGCAAATGAAGTACTTATTAAAAAAATAAAAAACCATGTGTCTAAGTGACAAATGCTGCTAATATGATAAAAGTACTTACTTTTATTTTAATTTTTGTGTTTTACAGGGATCTGAGGCAATTGAAGGAATTATGTTAAATATGTCCGAAATTAGAGATTTATACTTAAGTGCAGATGCCTTCAAAAAGATGACTAATTTAAGATTTCTCAAATTCTATAACTCCCGATCATGTTCTGTGATCCTTCCTTTTGGCCTTAAGTCATTTTCAAATAAATTAAGGTACTTTCATTGGGATAAATATCCTTTGGAATCTCTGCCATCAGGTTTTTGTGCTGAGAAACTAGTAGAATTTCGCATGAAAAACAGCAATGTTAAAGAGCTTTGGGATGGAATACAGGTACTTATATGCTAATGTATATTTTACTCTTTAATCTAATTAAATTATGAGGGCTTTTCCATGTAAGTTTTCTCTTTTAATTGTCACAGGATCTTGTGAATCTGAAGAAAATAGATCTGAGTGGATCCCAGCAACTGATGGAGTTGCCTGATTTCTCTATGGCTCGTAATCTTGAATCAGTGTCCCTCTTGGGTTGTAGAAGTTTGGGTAGTGTTCATCAATCTATCTTGTCTCTCCCCACACTTCGTTCTTTGTTTCTTGTTGGCTGTAGGAAAATAAAGAGTCTTCAAAGTGAAATTCATTTAAAATCTCTCTGTCACCTCCTCGTTTGTGGCTGCCATAGCCTCAAGGAATTCTCTTTGTCGGCAGAGGAAATTACACTTTTAGATTTATATAGTACCAAAATCGAAATATTGCATTTGCCCATTGGGAGGTTTAGGCAACTTAGACGGCTTGTTCTCTATGGTCCAAGACTGAGGAGTCTTCCAATAAATGAATTGTGTGGGTTGACATATCTTGAGTCGTTTATACTTAGAGATTTCAGACAAGTAATTGACAAAATGGAACTACACAGCCTATTTGATGCCTTACGTTATTTAAATGAACTAAATTTGGAGGGATGTATTTACTTGTCAGAAATCCCTGACAATATCAGTGCCTTAACATGTTTAAAATTTTTATCACTGGAAGGAAGTAGTGTGGAGAGCTTGCCTGCTAGCATCGAGCAACTTTTCAGGATGAGAACGATCTACTTGAGAAAGTGCGGGAGGCTTAGGTCTGTACTTGGACTTCCACCCCTCATTGAAAAATTAGATGCCTCGGAATGCACGTCATTGGAGACTGTAGTCTTCTCACTAGTTGTGTCGGAAATTCCATGTTTTCGTTCCGTTGAATTCAATAATTGTGTAAAATTGGATGAGCATTCACTTTGCCATATTGAGGAATTAACTCATTTCTCAATGTTAAAGTGGTGGGGAGGAGAAGCTTGTTACCCAGGAAGCAGAGTTCCAAAGTGGATTAGATATAAACAGACGGCAGAGGCTTCTAATACTATTGAATTTACTTGTTCTTTTGACCGATTAAAGGCCCTCATTTTCTGCTGCGTTCTTCCTCCGTTCTACTCGATGGAAAACTTACGCCTTGGCTGTTATTACTCTAGTGATGCTGATAAGCACAAATTCGTCACCTTATATCCAGAATGGCGTTTTTTCAACAAATTGGATTCGGATCATGTTTTTTTATGGCGTTCGAATTTTGGATTAATGAATGGTGAAAGAAGTTATGATCATAAGATGGCATGTGAATTCTCTCTTAGCCATATTAATGGCCTATCTCGGACATATTCAGATGTCTTGATAAAAGCATGTGGAGTCTGCCCGATAGAATATGACATTCCGGTTCAACAAATAGAATTGAAGTTGGGTACGAAAACAGAGGCATGGAGATGTTGATGCTCAAGAGCAACTCCCTCCAACGAAGAAATCGAAGGAAACTTGCGTCATTCAACCTGTTCCTGGTGGATTGGAGTTGGAGTTGGCTTCTAAATCCAGGAAATCTCATAATATTGATGACTAAATCTTTCACCCCTTGCAACTGAAATTTGTACGCAGGATGAAAGAAAAGCATTACAGACAAATACAGTTTCTCTGATATCTTTACGGGTACCTCTCTCTTCCTTGATTACAAGCTAAACTTTGATACACAGGCAACTGTCTTTATATTATATATGGGCATGTCATGTGGGAGCAAATATTATAGACATAATTTATGAATTGATGTTTTAATTTTGCATTGACAGTGAATAAAAATTGTTATCCTCTAAGAAAAAGAGCAGTAAATTCGTAGTATATCTAAATCTATTGATATGCTTTAAACCCGGTTTTTTTCTTTTAAATCAAAATTAGACTCCAATTTCTGTTTAACTTGCTGGCATGAGCAGGTTTCTTCTCAAAGAACTTGAGTCGTATTTCTCCAGATGCCGAAGTGCAGTCATATATATGGCGGTAATTACTTTGTCTTTAGCTTGTTGCATTGTATAGCCTTTGCTGATTATTGTTGCGCTGCGGACTTTTGTTGACTGTCATTTGTAGTGTATTTATAGCCATTGTTTGAATCTAATGTTAATCATAATCTATTCTTAAAGCACGAGTGTCATTCATTTTTTGATTCATTTCATGCCCTTTCTCATAATTACACCCATTTTTCAAATCCACTTTTTAAAGAATGTGTGTATTCCTATGTTTCTTCATTTTCTAAAAAGAAAATAAATAAAAGAGCCATGGCAATAGTGACTAGCCTTGGATAGGCATAAACATAGACATGCTCTCTTTAAGCAATAAATAACTAGGAATAATATTAAGTTTTCAAGATAAAGTTTAAAAAGAATAGAAACAGAGATGTTAAATTATATATATATGACTTCACTTGTTCATTTTACAAAACGTAATTGTATTAAGCGTATCTCAACATTTCAATGTGTTTTCAAACTTAGTTTTTGAAATTAAGAAAGAAAAAGTTATGTATAATTGAGAATATGTCATTATATGCCCCAGAATGCGACAATATGGTTCAAGACATGGATTAACAAAGAAATTGAAGGAATCTTATATCATTCGACTTTTTCCAGAGTGTTGGTACTAAATCCAACACGTCATAATAATGATGAGTTACTGTTCTGCACTATCGAAACTGGAGTTGTGTGCTCTGCATATCAGAACCATGACCAGCTGTAAACCTCATCACAGGCAACTGTCTTTATATTATATACACGAGCAAGTGTAACCAAAAATTCAAGAGATAATCAATGAATCGATGTTTTAATTTTATGTGGGTAATGATTAAAAAATACTATCCTCCAAAAAATATCCATTCTCTCTTTTGAACAGAGCGGTTGTTTTCAAATATATCTAATTCTATCAATATGCTTTAATTTTCCCTTCCCTTTTTTTTTGGGTCAAAACTAGACTTCATGCTTTTTGAATTGTCACCATGAGTAGATTTCTTCCCAAAGAACTTTAGTATTTTTCTGGATACAAAAGTGCAATCATTCATATAGCAGTAAGTACTGTTTTTATAGCTAGTGCATGGTATAATTTGTGCTAATTTTTGTTGTCCTCCTTACTTTTGTTCTCTAAACTTTGTAATGAGGTTAAACTTAGCCATAGTTTGAATTGAATCTAGTGTAATTATAATCTAATCTTCTAGTACAAATGCCTTTCATTTTATGCTTCATTGCATGCCCTTCCTCATTATTTTATGGTTCAATAAACCTGAGTTGTATTTGGGCACATTTTGGAACCTGGCTACCCCCTTTTGCATCTTCCACTGCCATCATTTTTCGAACCTACTTTTGAAGAAAAGTGTGCATTTTTAATGTGTTTCATCATCTTTCAAGAATAAAAGATAGAAAAGAACCATGAAATGACACCTACTAGTCTTGGATAAGCATAAACTATAGACATGCCCTCTCTCTCTAAGTAAGGGATAATTAGGAATTATTATCAGCTGTTCAAGAAAAAATTTAGAAGGAAAAGAAAGAGATGTTAAATTACATATATTACTTCACTTGTTTATCTTACAAATTGTACAAGATTGGCTTAGGTAGTCCAATTAAGAACATAAGCATGTCAAGCATTTTTTTTTCAATATAATTTATCTTTTGCATGCTTTTAGCGGTATTTCTCTTGAACTAATGCAGGCACATGGCAGTAAGTACTGTGTATGTAATTGAGTTGATTATCTTCTAAATCCTTCATAGACTTTTACGATGTAATCACGTCATCATTTGGTTTCTTAAGATGGCAGGCAGCTATGTTCATAATCTCGACTTCGCTTCCACTTCGTACCTTCCTTGAAGAATCACTCTAAACCATTCTATCAATTGTGTCAATAAAAGCGTATAGAGGAGATGGCTATTACAATTGCAATGGTGCCTATGACAGTGAAGTGACAGAGAAGGATGATGTGCTCAGGATTCAATATCTCCCTTTGGAAGGTAAGCCATTGTATTATACTAATTGTTGATGTTTTGGCTGAAAGAGGGATCATGGCTGTCTTTAATGGGTATCACTATTATTCTTCTCAGGAATCTTTTTTTCATGCTATGGTTAGCTGTGCTGATGAATTCCTTACACGAGGTTTGATAACTATAGCGAAAGCTCACTGTTGTAATAAGGCTACACATAGATTTAGTAGATTTGGGAAGTTTACTGATTTATTCTATGGATGGGAGGATTCTTGCCCACAGCGCATTGCTAATGTTATTTCTTCTGAAGCTTTAGAATAAAATCATGTTAGCTGCGCTTTGGTTCCTTTCTCCTTGCTCATTCTATGTTAGACTGGTGAAGATAAATGGAGAAAAACAAAGACTAGTGAGAGCATCATCAAGTCTATTTTTTGTATTTTAAAGCAATAGAGTGAGTTCATCTCATTGTAGGATGATTCAATAAAGTCCTTATTTTTTAAAAACATAATGTACCACCATCAGTCACTTTGTTAAGTATCATTAATTTTGTCCAATTTCAAATCCAAAAGCTATAGAAGAAAGTAATGTCTTTATAGAAGCAAAGCCAATGAAGCAGCAACTAAATTGCCATTATACTTCTAAATATTTATGGTAACTTTACACACCTTTTCTTTCTTTAAAGAGAAAAAAGTTCAACCAATGTTATGGTTGAAGGAGACATTCTCCATCCAAAACTGCAAGCAAAATGTAAAATTGCTCAATTGAAGTACCTTATCTTGGTGAACACAAAATGGCTACAAGAAGATGACCAAATGGAGATTTACAATTGCTACTTGCCAACACAATCCTATCAAATCTCAAATGTCTGAAATCTTCATAATTTTGAATAAATCTCATCCTCTTCCATAGGATTATGTTCTTAGTGGTGAGGTATATATCTTGTGTCATTTTCCAACCTCGAGTTATAGTATCAATGGGCTAGAGTCAAAATTAGCTTGATGACTATTAGGTAGTTTGGTGCTATGCTATTCATGCAGTGATCCTTTTGCCTATGTTTCCCATTTCCCTTTTTTCTCATTTTCTCCTCTGGCAAATCTTTAAACTGCTTCATTAAGCATTTATGCACAATATTTCTAACCTTGTCAAACAACTCTCTATTACAAGAATCTGATCCTTCTGTGGACACTATATCTACTATGTTTGCAATTTTTCTTATTGTAGTTACCTAAAAAAGTATGTAGCAGTCAGGTATACATAGCTAGTAGGGGTCTTCATCAGTTCAATCTGGTTGTTTATTGGATGCAAGCCAAATTGGACCAATAAGTGCATAAAATATTTGGACATATTTAGCTTATTTAATGTGACTCAACCAATCCATTAAAGATCAATTTGGTCCAGTTTAGCCTAGCCAAATTTAGTGGTCTTAATCTTCTAGGATTGCTGTATAGTCCATATCCCTGTAAGGAAGCCACTGGACTTGTGGTCTTAACACTAAAGCAAACCTAGTCTCTTTTTCATGATGCATATATTTAGCCACATTATTAGGACTTACAGTGCAGGGATCAAGAGAATACAAAGCCTTTTTGTAGGACATTGCATTACGTTTAGCTCTTAAACCACTTTTCCCTTTTCCATTTAAGTACAAAGGGAAAGTATTTATTCTCTGGTTCTCGATTGAATTTTGGATAACCAACATTGAAGCCAGAATAACTCCAACACTCAAAACACTGCTTTGTCAACATTTTAACTAAAACCCATTGATAGAAGAAGAAATTTTATTGAGAAGGAAAGAAAAAAAATACATAAGAGGAGGATGAAGTATGTTCCTTAGATAAAGTACTAGAACCAAAACTAGAATAGGAGAAAAACCTTAATCAAGTAGCAAAGCCGCCCAATCCCTCTGCATATCTAATAAACCCATGATCTGAACACAAAACTGTTGTGGATTTGGTATGAAGAATATGATATCCAATGATATGAATATTGACAAATGTAAAGTAGCATAACAAAGAAGATATAAATAGAAGAAGAAACTCAGGCATCTGCCTATCTGAAGAGACATGATTATCTTGATTGTAAAGTATAGATTTATTGATTGGCCCTAGATCTTCATTGAACTCCATTCCGCGGAGCTGTCCAAAATACAGGAATGGCGTATGGAAGTAACCAAGAATTAGCCACACTTTGTGATTCTCAAGCAACATATTAAAATCACTGCCATTAGTTCTCTATGATGCAAAGATAAAATGACAATTGATAATAACATATCAATATTGCAAGTAATTGTTTTACGGGTGACTTTTAGATGAAGTCTTATGTGGAAGTCTGTTTTGCCAATTGTAAGTAGCATCAGATTTACTTTTATATACTATTAGGCCATGTCTAATCTAGAATTATAACATGTAAAGCTGCTGTACAAAACTAACAACCAAATGACTTTTATTCTGACTTATCCCTCCGTTTTGCCCTAGATTGATCAAAAAGACATGATTTCACATTTAGAGTATAAATGTTGGCCTACTACAACTACAAATGTAAACATGATTCAACTTCAGAAAGTGATTATTCTGTACTTATCTAGAAAGTGGTTGCTTTCTAATTTAACTCTACTATATCAAAGACAATAATAATTTAATTCAAATTAAATTTGTGAGGCGTAGGATAAAATTTATTTGAGGGAGAGGTAGTCCTAAGTTTACCATAATTCTAGCAATTGTCACCTTACGTCTCACATCCTCTTGACCTATGTTCTAGCTTCAGGACACCACTTTTTATTCAAATTTCATTTTTGGTCCTTTCTTTCTTCATTTTTATCTAGCAATTTGAGTGTAAGCTATGAAGTGCTATATGGACCAATCTACAAGTCTATAAAATTACTTGCTAACCCTTGTATCTTCCTTAATAACCCATAGGTCCTTCAAATTCTTTTCACTCAACTAAACATGTGTCTCTTCATAGTCGAAGCTTTTTTCCTTCGATATATCCTTAGTTCTTGGTTGCATCACGTTGCAAGAGAGTAAGAGAGAAAACACCGAAAGCCTTTCCCTTCAGCTTATCTTCTTTCCCCTGCTAAAATTTCATTTCTGGCTCTACAATTATGCAAGATCCTTGCTCGCATCTCAAAGTGCAAACCTTAACCTTCATCCTCTAGCTTTAATCCACATTGGCGATCGTTATCTAGTTTGATATCCAATCTGGTGTAAACCTTAACCTCCATCCTCTACCTTTTATCCACATTGGTGATCGTTATCTGGTTTGATATCCACTCTGTTCTATTGTGATTGTTAGAGTTGTGTTGAGTTTTTCATAAAGTCATATTGAAAATATCCTAGTTTGTCTCTCGGTACTATCTCATATCTTACTCAATATATATATATATAGTGAAAATTCTCAAATCGCTGCGTTTATAGTTTTATCCTGTAGTGAAAAAGTCTTAGATGTTTCCGGGGTACTATTTCCAAAACCATTTTGATCCAAGTAAGAGCCATTCTCTCAAGGCTAGAAATTGAAACCTTGAGGGCAATCATCAAACCAAGAGATGTAATGAGAATGAACATCATGAGCTAGAACCACTTCTGCAACACCAAGAAATTTTTGGAGTTTCTCTTCCAACACCTTTCTTCTAAAATTCATAGAGTAAAAGGAAGGCTTTGAGTGAAATAATCATCATCTCTTTCAGCATCTTAGTCATCCAACTTTTGCGGTACGTTTTCTACACACTTTATTTTTAATTAGTATTAGGATAATAAGATTCCAGTCTTCTCTACTGTTTTTCTTGGGTGGCAGAAAACAATTCAAGTGGCCACAAACAATGGAATGTGTTGAATACTTTGTTTTAATAATAAAGTTTTGATAATTATATGCCGACTTTGACATATGAAATTTCAATGTCTCAGATCCACATTTTGCACAAGAAATGGAAGGCATTAATTGTAATGCCTAAAAAAAATGTATATATATAATAAAACAAATAAATATATTTTAGGTTATTAAAATTAAAAAAAACTAGATAATTTTTAAATCTATTTTAGAGTATATAAAAATTTTAAAAAATTTTCTAATCATTTTAAATCTCAATTAAAGCACATTAGACTTGTTGAGGGCAAAAGTGCAATATTAGCCAAAAATATTTTAATATTTCCTAAACACCTTTTCTCTTCAGCTTTTTCATCAAAGGACGCGTTTCTTTTCTTTCTTCTTCATTTCATTCACGAAAAACTCTACTTCTCTTCGCTGCCATCCATACATCTCCATCTTCCAAAAATTTTCTCTTCTATTTTGGTTACCTCCAATCACGTATCTACTGCCGCTAGTCACTGTTTCGACATGCTTCAATCTTGATGCTTCTCTCCATCATTACAACTCCATTATTCTCATCTTCTTCCCATTTTTCTTCGTTGTCCAACTGCAATTTTTGGAAATTGGAGGTAGTTTTTTTTTTCCTCTTCCCCCTTTATCTTTCTTTTCCATTAATAGTGATCCTTTCACATGCTTTATTGAAGCAAAATCCCCTTCGTGTAGCTCTCTTTGTTCCTAATACCGTGGATGAGCTCCAAAAGTGGGGTTTCTTAAATTTTAACATTTAAATGTAAATTAACCCTTCTAAAGTTATCTTTGGAGTTCCAAAATCTAAATTTTGAACTTAATTTGAGTTATGGAAGCTTAGATTGAAAAACTCCAAATTTATAGTTAGTATTTAAGATAGAAAAGTATATAAAAATTTAGAAATTTATGTTTTAGGGTGTATATTAAATTGTATAAATAATTATGGATATTATTGAAGTGGTTAATATAATTAATTTATATTATTTATAATTTTAGGTGATACCAGAAAAACTCATTCAACTGAGACTCAGCATTAAACAATAGGAAATATGGACTTATACTATTAGTCACAACTGATGAGTGTGTAGATAATGAAGTGGTATATCTATTTCATTCCATTTTATATTTTCTATAGTGAAATTTTTAGTTGTGTGATTTATGTGCTCTATTCCTTGGGAAAACAAATCGGTGTTTTCAAAACTTCAAAATAGATATATATATATATATATATATTCTTATGATGATTTAATAAATTTATCAAAAAAAATTGATAGTTGAAATGTGGCGTGATTTATTTTTTTGAAACACAAAAAAATGAATTGGATAGAAAGAAAGTGGTAGTGTGTATATATTTATTTATGAGGAGAATATTTTATGTTGTCTTATGATCTCATATGGTATAGAGATTATATTGAAGGTTAACTTGTCTTATTTAATTATTTATTTACTTCTTTAATTCCTTATTTATTTTTGATAGCTAAATGACATTTGAAGAAATTTTAATTTAATTATTTTATTTTATATAATGAATGGGAATCTAGTTAAAATCCTTAGCCATTAACGAAGATAACGGTCTAAGTGCACTTAGAATAAGTTGTGAATTATGATAGCACTGTGATGTGAAGTATCCAATGCTGCGATTTGAGATACTATATGTATATTGTGAAGGTGATAAGATGGGATGAATCTAAAGACATGTCATAATATATGATGATGTGGTTTGATAATTTGATTTCTCTCTATGATGCCCATTCTTATAATATTTTTCTTATATTTAGAAAATATAGATTTTATCTAAAAGCTTTTTTATTTAAATAATTATTTTTCATTTCATCCATAAATTTTATTGCTTAAATTATTCAATAATCATTAATTTTTAAAAACTCATGTATGCACTTGTTTTTCTTTTACACACTTTATTATTTATACATTCACTAAACTAGTGGTAGGCTTATCCCTCTTCTTTCTTTATTTTTCAGACCATCGAGTAAAGGAATAAAGTGACCTGGGAGCTCATGAACTACCAGACCCTTAGAGTAGGTGTTTACTTTCGTGAGATTGTGTCATACTCTATAATGTGGTGGTACTTAGGTGTAGAGAAAGAGTTTTAGAATTATCCATGTTATATGGTCACTTATAATATGTAAATATTATTTTTACTTTCCTAGTTAAGCATTTTGGTTATATGTAACTTGTTGCAAGTGCTAGTGTTGATTTAATTTATTTTTTAAGATGGGATGTCCAGTTTTTAGAGGAGATGCTGCCAAATTTTCAGTAGTCTCTAATGACATAATGAACTGAATATTAAATTTTTTAACACTTGTGGGTTGTATGAGTTAATTACAATATATGATATAATAATTAATTTTAAATTTTTTAAGGTTTGCCAAGCTAATTCAATCTCTAAATTAGTTTAACCTACATGTCATGACTCAAAAATTTGGGTGGTAACATTAATTAAAACCACAAAAGTTGTTCGCATATGATCTTTTTATATACATAATTGGCTAAATAGTATCTTCCTTGCTGAGACTTGAAACACTTGTGTTTATATATTTTACTCTTAGCTATGTTTTATTGTCTTTTTTTTTTTTTTTCCTTGGGTCTTTATGATCAAATGAGTTTCACTAAACAAACAGGCACCAGGTCAGATCAAAGCAGAGGGCCACAGATTTAAACCTTATAGCCCTGGCCCGCACCTCTGATACATAAGAAAGAAAGACGCAACACAATTCACCAAAAACCAAATCTGGATAACTAGGACGCAACAGAGCTCCAAGCACAAAAGCTAGACCAGAGTAAAAGGAAATTAGCAACAATTATATGAACAAGAACACCCAGATGTAAGAGTGCCCAATTTCATGTGCTTCTTAGGATTAAACCCTTCAATTTCATCTACATGTCTTAATCAATAAATTCATGATCATCAAGTGTAGTTCTTGAATTTCATGGATTTTCTTATCCATCAGTTCGTGGAACATGCAACTTGCCCCGTTGCTTTAAGGGCGCATTGGACAAAAGCTATACGTATAGGACCACTGCCTCTATTTTCTAACCCCACTTTTGAAACAATGCAAACTTGTTTTAATTCAAAATGATGGTATCAAGTAAAAATCTTTGTTATTAATTAGCTTCTTTACCTATAGTTTAGTTGGAATATTTCTCAAAAGCTATTACATAGAATTTAGAAATCACCGACATCAAACTAGCAACTTTGTTTATGTCAATCTAATTTATTTTACAAAGCAATTTAGTTTCTGTAGTTTTAAACACATCCATATTGTTCTTTTAACTCTTTAATTAAAACATCCCCTCTAATTCCAATTAAATATGTCCTTGATTTTTTTTTTTTTTATGACTTTACAGAAATTAACTATTGTCCCATCTAAATTTTATTTTTAATTCCTAAAAGAGAAAAGGAAATATTGCTTCAATAACGATTAAAGAAACTAAAAACTAAAAAAGCAAAATATTTGTATCCAAAATAAATGAAAGCATAGAATTTCATTCAATTGCATATATTTTATATCACTCAAAACATATAAAAATTTTACAATTTTAAATAAAAAACTTTCAGTTTATATAAAATATAAATGGCTTATAATGTTAATAAACGTTGATTATCGAATTAATTTTAATATTTAAATTTGTATTTTGAAGTTTTTAATTATTTAAAATTTTTTTGATGATATAACGTGATCTTGACTTTGATAATCTCTCTAAAATAACGTTTCAAACAAAGCTTAAATAGCAGACCAAGTTGACTTCAAATTCTCTTTTCCGCACAATTGATGCGTTGGCCGTAGGGACATTTGTAGCGTAGCTACTACGTATTATTTAATAAAATTAGTGGGAGTGGGGGTGGGGGGTCCACTCATAGGCTGTCGGGTATGGTCATAGATAACAGATTTTGCTTTCATACTGTTGTACGTATTATTTAATAATATTTATTCTTTATTATATTTTTAAAGTAATAACACAGAAATTATTTTTATTTACAAAATCATTTCTTTTTTCTATTTTTATTTACATTCTTAACAATTCTACGCATGAAACATCTTTTAGTGTGAAGCCATCCTTGTGTACCCAAACTGTCAAAAGAGCGTCTTACCCAAATCGTGCGCCCTGATCCTTTGCTACATCACCCTTGAAACCATATCTTCATCTGTTAGATTGTTTTTCAAGGTATTATTTGTAGAACCGTTTTAATCAAGTAAGAACCACTCCCTCAACGAAACAAATTGAAGTTGGAATTGGATACTCAGCTTTTCTTTTGTGTAATTAGGTGTTAGGATTCCATTTTTTGATTGACTTACAGTTTGCTCCTTTACCCTAACTAATGTTGAATCAAGTCAACGGAAGTCAATAAGAGTTAAGAAAATTACACTTTTTTTTAAAAGAAATTAGATTTTGTTATGGAGAGAGATCTACATGTTAAATTCCTTTTTTTTCTATTATTATTACTATTGGATGACTTCAAAATTTATGTGTATAATAACAACAAATTACTTAATACAAATTAAAAATAAATCAATAGTAAAATGTATCAAACTTTTTATAACAATTTTGTCCCAAAAAATAGAATGATTGTAATCAGTTCGTGCAAGTTACGTTAAAGTAACAGAGCAGACCAAGTTGACCTGAGATTCTATTTTCCGCACGCTTGATACGTTGGTAGTCGGGACAATTGTAGCGTAGCTACTATGCACACGTACTGCCTGTTTGACAAAACGTGCAATTTCAAGTTCAATCAAATGTAATAGAATAAATTATATTTGATATAAGTAAAAAATAAAAAAAGTATATTTATATATATTTATTTAATTAAATAAAATAAGAATGAAATAAACAGTAATAAAAAAGGAAAAAAAAATAAAAATAACCTTCTATCAAAATCATACCAAGTACGATAGAACATTCAATTGGCACAATATATACATATACATATATGTATATATATAATCTTTTTGAAGGGTCGATGAGCACTATATATATATATATATATATATATATATATATATATATATATATATATATATATATTATCTTTTGGAGGTCATTGGTCTCGCTGCCTTCTATTTTCATTCTTTTGCAAAAAGGTTAGGCTATTTTACAAGCCCACATACCACTTTCACCATGGTTTAAAAAATCAGACCAGATGGCCTGGCTCTATCGGTTAAATCAAGAACCAGTCTTTGGTTTGTTCTGGTTGATTTAAAAAAAAAATCAATTCATTAAAAAATCGATCAAAAATCAATTAAATTAGTCAAAAATTAGTTGAACATGTCAAAACCAAATTATTTAAAAATCAGTTTGAACCAGTTAACCTAATTTTTTTTGTTTGAATTTTTTTTATATAATAAGATAATTTGTCTTGAATAAATTTGATAAATTAAAAATAAGTCATTTGATTTGTTGTTTAGCTTCACAATCTTGCGTTGGCTTTTATCTTGTTTTTTTTTTTTACCACCTTAATTTTTCATTTGTAGTTGAAATTATAGAAGAGCTTATTGATACATAAAATTCTCTTCAATAGACATAGAAGGTGAATACTAAATGAAATGTAATGAAAAAAATTATATTTAGTATGATTAAAAATAGAAAGGGAATATGCTTGCATCATTTTTTTTTTTTTGGTTGGATAAAATATGGATGGAATGGAAAGTAGTTAAAGATTAAAAAAAAACCTTTTAGAATTAAAAAAAAAACTTAGAAATTTTTTATTGAATTTCAATAGGAAAATAGCATTCAGTTGGAAATACTAAAATTTAGTTAAAAATTTTTTATTAATGGGTTGGTCGAATCGTTTAGTTAGAAATAGTTTTGCGACTAATAGTTTGGTTGGATCTATTTTCAACTAAAATTAAGTTGGTATAATTTTTTTTTTCATTTCTATATAAAACAATTTTTTATAAAGAAATAATTTTAAAAAATATCTCAATTTTAATATCAAATAACAGATCTTATTATTTTTTAAGACATAACTATTATTAATTATTTTTATAATTAATTTTTCTAATGTTTTTATTATTTTTTCTTATATTCTTTTAACAATACTATTAATTATTGTTTTAGGTTACAAAATAATATATACTATAAGTGATTAATAGTTTAAAAATATTATATATTTTATAAACATTTATAATTTGTTACATTTTTCTATTATTTTTTTCTAATATTTCTTGTATTTAAGAGGAAATAAGAGGGAGAAAGAGAGAGGGAGCCAAAAGTTAAAAGTGATATAATTACACAAGGGGCAAAATAGACATTTTATAGGATCATAGAAAATTATGTGCACTCTCATATACAATCATAAGAAACTGATATGAAAAATTCATTTTCCTTCCCCTCACATTTTAGACCTACCAAATATGTTTTGTCTCTGGATTTAATTTTCCGTTTTCAAAATGCTATCAAATGGGGCCTTAGATTAATAGGTTTTTTCTTTTTTTATTTCTTTATATGGCATTTCCAACCCCATTAAAGTACACACACGCGCGCGCGTGGGACATTGTCATAATTTCTCTAATATTTTATATTTAATTATAGAAACAAATATGGCTCAATCACTCTATATATATATATATATATATATATCAATGTTTTTAAAATTAAATTGGTCACTAAATCGATGAAGATGATAGTTTATATTTTATTAGTCGAATTAATAATAATTAAATATATATATAATTAAAATTTTATATATTAAAATTTTAAAGTAAAAATAAAATATTAGTAAATTTTAAATATTTGATTACTAATTCAATATTTTTTAAAATATTTGAGAACTTATTTTTTAATTAAAAACAAAATATTACCCATGATTAAAGTTAAAAGTATTTAATATTAAACTTTTGAAATTCCTCAATTATATTAAGATTACACTTATCATTAAAAAAATAAAAAAAATCGAAAGACAAATAGCAATTTTAGCCAAATACTTTTATATTTAAAAGAAATAATACTATGAGATAAGACATAATGAAAATAAGCATAAAAAAATAATCAAATACACGTATTTTGTTTCTTTATATATATATATATATATATATATATATATATTAATTTCTCTATATTTCAACCCTTTTTTTAATGCCTATTATTTTTAATTTTTTAAATTTATTTAAGATAAATTATTCTATTATATAAGAAAAATCTTTAAAAAAATTTTAAAAAATTTTTAGATCAATTTAAACATATTTTTGACCAATTCAATTTTAACAGTTCAATTTATTTTTAATCGATTTAACCAATTTTTAACTGACTTTTTTTGTTAGTTGATTTTTTAAACTAATCAAATCAAACTAGGGCTTGATTTCTTATTTAACTAGTTGAATTGGCCAATCCAATCTAGTTCTAAAAAATATGATATATATTATATGATGGCCTTTTCCCATGTGTGTCTACATATAAACATTTTATTACAATTAAAATTTAATTCAAGTGTGGTATAATATATTTCTCTCTTGCCAATCAATTAAGCTGTAATTTTATTTGGGGAAGAATTGATGGACATATATAGTATTTTTTTTGTAAAGAGCATCATGAACTTGACTTGATATGTTTAAGTCAATCTGATTTATTTTACAAAGCAATTTAGTTTCTGAATTTTATGTAATAGCTTTTAAATGCATGCATGTTTGATTTCAAGAAATATATATTTTGTATTAAGTCAATCTAAAAATAAATATATCCTTACCTAATCTTTTATCGTATATGGCCTGATTAATATTATATAGTTAAACCCTGGCAAAAATATTAAACATTTGATCAAGTGTCTTTCACTTTAAATATTAATATTATAAGAACTATAATCATCATATTAATTTTAAATTTTTTTTCAATGCTTTGAGTGATATCAGACAAATATTGGGAATAAAATTCAAATAAATCATAATTTTTATCTAATTTATTTTTGAAAACAAATGAAATAGTTGTGTATACTTTAATTTATTATTAGGAAAGAAAGTGATATATTTTTTTTAATCTTATCTACTAATTTTTGTTTGATCACAAATAAATTAATTGTAAATATTATATTAAATAGTTGTACGAAAAATTTACATGTAATCCTTTTATGATATAATTGAAGGTGTTAACAATCAAGTTTGAAATTAATTTAAATGGTTAATGAGTTGTCTTTGTTATAATTTAGTAGTCATTACTATTAACATAGCAATAATAATTTAAAATTACTCTGGAGTTATTAAGTTTGCCAATAAATAATATATTTCTTGATTTGAAAAGATAAAATATGTATTGTTTGGCTAATTTTTAAGTCAATTATTGAATTTTATTTATCATAAACATCTTAATAAAGTATTTATTTTTATACAAAACTATTTTATAAAATCTACATTGCACATGTTATACATTTTTTCTTTATTCATTGTTTAGCTTTTGCATATCTTATGGTCCTTCAAGACTTTATGTCTTTTCAGAGTTTAATTTAATTTGTTATTTAATATTTCTAATTCAACAAAATATTTTAAATAGGTTTAGAAAAATATTATGTAAGAGTTTAAATATTTGTTATATGAATTTTATATTCATCAAATTTAATATCGTGATATATTTTAATGTACTGGGCGGGATAAAGTGAAAACTTAATAATAAAATTCACGTGGATTTAGACAATAGAATCAAATATCATATATAAAAATTTAAGTGATAAAATTAAAATTATAAATTAGGAATTGACTTTAATAATTATTCATAAAGTTTAAATATGTACCATAAAAAAATTACATCTTTTGTTTTGAGTCATAAGAATTTTTTTAATGCATTGAGTGAAATTGAAGGAATTCAGAATAAAATTTATGAGGATTTTGAAATGAAGCAATGATAAAGTAAAAAAAAAAAAAAATTGCACAGAGATCATAGACAGAATCATAAGGAAAAACCATCCTATTGGAAACATTTTTAAAGAATTATGAGCACAACAAATAATAGAAGTATTAAATAAATTGTGTGTAGAATATATCAATATAATTTTAATTATTTCTATCAAACCATATGTTGAAATTTAAGGTTAGTGCTTGAATAATGCTACTTAAAAGCATAGAGTAATTACGAATCTCTTGCTTTCAAGTTATACTTTTAGAGCTAAAATTGATATTTTAACTATATATTGTCTCATTTAAATGTTAATTTTTATTGTATTAGTTAATACAAGAAGAAATAGTTTTTTTAATAAACACAAATATAAGAATACATATATCATTGCTTAAAAAGGTATACTTCAGACTTGAAACAATTGCAACGCGTTTTGAAAGAAATTTTGATGAAGGTGTCTCATGTCTAAAGACTTAAGCCCTCCACTTTTTCTTTGTCCTTTTTTCTTTTTTAAGATGTTTATTTTTTAAGAGATGACATTTCATCAGATGTATTTCAAATTTTATTCTTTTAATTAAAAATTAAACATCAATAGTAAAATAAATTTAATAGTGAAAAATCCAGTCTTTTGAAGAATAAATCTATTCATAAAGGGAATTTTAAGGATGAAAAAATGAATCTTGTACTTCTTCTTTAGAAAAATAATAAAAAAAGAATAAGAATTGTTAAATAATCCAGTCTTTTGAACTAAATGTTGTTGTTGTTGTTGTTTTTTTAATATTATTACTTTCACATATTTGCTTGCTTTAGCCATATTTTATATGCTGCTTTCTGAGAGAGGTGTGTGATAGACTTACTGTTTTTCCCCTTTATATGCCAATTCCAACTCCATCAATGTTTGTGTGTGTATTTATATATATTAACGTGAGACGTGGGTCATATTTGATCTTTGATATCTCTTATATTTAATTATAAAAGCAAAAACATAAAAATATGTTTTTTTATATAGAATTTCCATCCCTTCGCAAAACTACCAATTACTCTACATCACAAGATTTTGACTGATTAGCGACCGGATTTGGTGCTTATCACAATGATGAGCACCAAGTGCTGTGTGGTTTTTTAATTATCCAAATTAAATTTGGATGGTTCAAATTTTTTTTAGTTTTCAAATTGTTTTGATATTAAAAAATATAAAATGTAAAATAAAAATGATTTTGAAATGTTAATTTTAAAAAATGACAATTACAATTAAAAAAATTGAATGGCTCAAAGACCGCGCAGCATCAAATGCTTAACGCCAAATGATGAGGACCAAATCCAAACTCGTCCGACTGGCTAATTAGATGCGGACAATATGGCTCAATTGCCCAAAAAGAATATATATGACGGCCTTCTCCATGTGTGTCTACATTTGAACATTTTATTATAATTTGAAATTGATTATTAAAATTATAATTAAATTTTAATCCAAGTGGGTATAATTAATATATTTTTCTCTTGTCAATGGAAATGACATGGAGTTAATTTCTGGGACTTGCGTTGAACAGAGCAATTTGCGGAGAATTGATGGACATATCTAGTATTTTTTTGTAAAGAGCATCATGAACTTGACTTGAAGTGTTTTATTAATAAAATCGTCAAGCCAATGAAACCGTGTTGTGTTTTAGAGACTTTACTTCACAGGAGCATCTTCCACTCAAATTGGTGGGGCTGCCCACTTTTTGAAACGACTACTTTGTTTCAACATTAACCTTAATTATTAACTTTGCCTTATTGTTTTGATTATTAAACTTTCAAGAACAAATTAATTCCTAATTAATGTGGAGCCATATATGAACTAACTGAGAATGTTTGGTTATTGCTCTTCCAGAAAGGTGCCCAATTTCACAATGCAGAGAAATGGGGTACGCAACATCTCCCATAAGAAAAGCACAATGCTTATTGTCTTGTTTTATGGACCCTTCCACACCCAAAAAAAAATTGAAAAAATAATTAAAGTATTCTATATATGATAATAAATTTATATAAAATAAATTGAATATAATTCATAAAACCCCATAAATTTTTATCATAAAATGCTAAAACTTTATTTTAAACCAAAGACAAAAACAAAAACCAATTTGTGACTAATTTAACTACTTTTCAATCAATTTTGTTATTAGGGTCAAATGGATTAGTTCCATAACTAATTTATTACTTTTTCAATTCCACTGACCCAGTCCAATTTTCTTAACACCATTACAATTCATCTTGGATGACTTTCATACTAGTAGTCTTAACGTAGAAAAACATTCAATGAAAGTATTAATTAATACTATTTGATTTATAAAAAGAATCCATTCTAAGCAACTAACTTTAATTAATATTCATTACTATTAAAAAAATAGAATATATATCAGTCGACATTTTTTACAAATTTTGCGAACGGAGGCCTTTATTTTCATATTTGTCATTCCTTAACAGAATTTCGAATCTATTTATTAGAAGAAAATAGGGTTTCCACCTTTCTTTCTCTTCGTCTTAGGTCGATGGATCTTCTCAATTGAAAGATCCCCTATATGGATAATACACATTCCAGTTGATCGACCCTAATTCTAATTGTTTTGTTTCGAAGCAAAGATATCCATGGGTGGTTTGTCCTATTCAGATATTCACAACCAAGAAGTACTGAATTCTCTTTCCTTTCAGATAGGCCCTGAAAGGAGAAGGAAGGCTGGAATGCCAATAAGCATCTATTATTGAATTCACCTGACCTGAGAGTATAGTACCCTTTCCAGACATTTGTAATTCGTGGTCTAATTAAAAAACATTTTGCTTCAAACATAGGAGTTGCTAAGAGTCAAATTCGGGAAAAAGAACCGATTGTATGGCAAATACTTCAAGAGGTTATGCAGGGGCATCCCGTATTGTTGAATAGAGCGCCTACTCTGCATAGATTAGGCATACAGGCATTCCAACCCATTTTAGTGGAAGGACGTGCTATTTGTTTACATCCATTAGTTTGTAAGGGATTCAATGCAGAATTCCATTTAATGATTAATAATTTCAGTTTAATTCTATATTTAGACATATCAAAATTCTAGCAACAATTTATTCTATAGATATTTATATATTTGGACTGAAATTGAGGAACAACCAATACCAATAATAGTGTTTATTAGTGTCGAATAGAAATAGAAATGGGGCGTGGCCAAGCGGTAAGGCAACGGGTTTTGGTCCCGTTATTCGGAGGTTCGAATTCTTCCATCCCAAAGCATATCCATTCATGATATATATCATATCTGAATACAAATTGTATATCAGAATAAAGATTGCCCTTTCAGTTCCTTGGCTTAGATAAGACATTTAGTCCATGTCGCTATTCCTGGATCCAGGGGAGAATACGTTCGATGGAATAATTTCTTAGGTGTATTGCCACACCCCCAAGGATTAGGCCCACTTTTTACAGGTCAGTGGAATCTTTATGCTCAAAACCCCGATTCCAGTAGTCATTTATTTGGTACCCCCCAAGGAGCAGGAACTGCCATTCTAACACTTCTCGGGGGATTCCATCCGCAAACACAAAGTTTATGGCTGATTGATATTGCTCATCATTATTTAGCTATTGCATTTATTTTTCTCATTACCGGTTATATGTATAGAACTAACTTCGGGATTAGACACAGTATAAAAGATCTTTTAGAAGCACATATTCCTCTAGGGGGTAGATTGGGGCATGGACATACTCAGACCATCAAATGAAATGTGAACAACCTGTCCTCCCCTCGTTGAAACAAGGGTTGCTTCTGTAACTGGATAACCAACACTGAAAACTGTCTTTACATTAGATGGTATGGTGTTTTGATGATCCCTACCTTATTGACCACACATTCCAAAATAACCCTTATTCGGATATCTTTACCTTTGGCCATGAACCTCCTTTGTGTTTTTGATTCACTTAACTCTTCTATTTTACGATTCGAAGCGAAAAGGAACGAAAAAAAAATAATAGAAGTTGCTAACTCGAAATCAAATTATGAAGGATCTCGTTCCAATCAATATAGTATAGTAATAATTAAGTAATCCAATGATTTCTAACTATATTTAGAATCACAGTACAGTATTTCAGTTTTCTAAAAAAAAAAAAGATGAAAATGTGGGTTTTGAATCTTTAGCACAAATTGCATAGTATCATAAATAGAGATATACCATAAGCCCTAAGAATTGATTCTTTGGGATATCGCACTATCAACCCCTTGGCCTAAAAAAAGTAGTCTTTCTCGATAAAGTCGATTGATTAGGATAAAATTTTATCCCTTAGGAGCCGTACATGCACCTTTTGATGCATACGGTTCACCAAAAATCGCGAAAAAGAATCAATGTGTAGATTTCAACCCTCTTTCTTTTTTCATAGCAGACTTTTTCGAACTTCTAACGAAAGGTCTTTTTCTTACATTTTTAAAGAAAGACGACTTTTGACCCGTTTATCTATATTAATCTATATTAAAAAAAAAAAATAATGTACTAAACACTTATTGAACTAACTTCTCATTGATGTATTGTTTTCATCGAGATCGAATCCAAATCGCGATGTAATTTTCTTGTTTCTGAATGGGCTTCTTCAATTCTTTTAGGTTTCTGTTCTACTCCGAGTAAAGATCTACCCGATTTGGATTTGCACATATAGCACAAATACTCCAATACCACGTCTTTTTGCTACGACTTCTTTTCTTCAATTTATTTCATGTTTTCCAGCAAATCCAAATATATGATAGAAGTAGTAATGTAGAAGATAGCTACCAACTAAATTATTTTTTTGATAGACAGCTTATCACTAGCAGTTTGCTCAGGGTTCCAAACTCAACGTTGGCAACTAAACACGAGGGTTGCATTCGTTGTGGGACTTAACCTAACACCTTACAACATAAGCTGACGACAACCATGCACCACCTGTGTTTTACACACTTCACGCTCCAAATTTTTGCTGATTCAATCAATCTTTTTTGGGGTGAAAGAGAGGATATCTCGATCGGGGGAGAGAACGGGGAAATCCCATATGACCCAATATATCTGACAAGTCGCACTATACGTCAACCCAAGATGCATCTTCCTCTCCAGGACTTCGAAAGGGTACTTTTGGAACACCAATAGGCATTAAATGAAAAAAGAATTAAATTAAGTAGTATATCTCGCTTTGATGCGGAAACGTAACAATGGGTTTATTGTCTTAATAATGATTGGTCTTTATCATATTTTATTTATAGATTGAATAAATTCATAAAAAAAAAATCCTAAATACAAAAGGAAGACCAAGTGACTAAAGGAAAATTCTTACGAATAGGTCCTTTGAGTGATGAACAAATATGTCCGCATTCACTGATATAAAGATATAAACACTCATAGAAAATACGGTCAATCAATATAGTATAGTAATAATTAAGTAATCCAATAATTTCTAACTATATTTAGAATCACAGTATAGTATTTCAGTTTTCATTTAAGTATCCTGTATGATATTCTTGCCCCGCCTTAGCCATTCCATTTCCATTTCTGGTCTCACCCTATTATTTAATAGAAATGGAATTGATTATTAATTGAATTTTGAATTTCTTATTAATTAAATTCAATTGAAGCCTGGACCGAATTCCGAGTTTCACTGAGGCCGAATCCGACTTTATTCTTTCTCTTTTCTAACTTATTCGAATTCTAAAAAAGAAAAAAGAAGGAGAAGGGGGGATTAATCACAGATATTTGATTGTATCTCTAATCTTCTTCACCCCTTCCCGTGTCAATAACTAGAATGAAAAAAAGGGGAATATCTTGGATTTGCACCAACGGAAACCATAAATTTGATACATATATAGAAGGATATATATTATTAATAGATTTTTTTTTAAGATAGTGAATGGAGTTCTTCCATTCTATCCTAACCGATCACTGATACCGGAATAATTTGTTTCCTCTCTTTTGTCTTAGTCCATGATCGGAACGAGTCGCACATACACCCTAGTACATGTTCCTCGGCGCTGAGGGCATCCCCGAAGGGCGGGGGATTTCGTGACATTTCTGATTGGCTGTCTTGTGTTTCTAATAAGTTGTTTAATAGTTGGCATGTTGAATCGTATACATAATGAGCTGGTTTAGATCAATCCTAACCCGATGATTATGAATTACTTATATTCTATATTAATAGATTAATTAATAGAGATATTATATTAAATCCGGTAAGAAGATAAAATCTCAAATTGTGTATTTGCGCGGAATCCCTGCTAATTTTTTATTCAACCGCTACAAGATCAACAATTCCATGAGCTTGGGCTTCTGCTGCTGACATAAAAACATCCCTTTCCATGTCTTCGGATACAACCCATAAGGGTTTGCCCGTTCTTTGTACATAAACCCTTGTGATAGTTTCGCGCAGTTTCAGTAGTTCTTCCGCTTCCAGGATAAATTCTCCTTTACCTTCTGCGGCACTGAATTCCCGTCTATTCGATCAGAAAAAAAAAAGAGCAAAACTCTGCTGGAACAAAGCTTCATCTTCTCTCCTCTGTTCCTCGCCATTTCTGTTGTTGCTGGGTTCATTTTTCTGCTATTTTCTGGCTCAAATTCTGCTACTGTTGGTTGGGGGATTTAACGCCAGAAACCAGTTTCTTTTTCCCAGGTCTGAGTTGTTGCTGTAAGTCTTGTGTTTCTGGTCCATTTTCACAGCGTTTTCCCTCCCTTGTTTTGCTTATTCTGTAATGCGTTCTGGTGTGTGTGTGGCCAGCTGAGGAAAGGGTGCGCAGAAGGAAAAGAAAAGGGTGTAAGAGGATGAGTTAGTTGGAGCAAATTTGATTCCCTTCAAGCTTCAAAGTAATTCTACTTTCCTATACGGTGACTTCTCCCCCATTTTCTGTATATATATTTCCAAATCAAAAATCAAATTCTATTATGCTTCTTAATTGCCAATTCTTGATTGTGCTTCCTCTCTTGAATGAATTTAAGTCTTTAAAATGATCTGCCGCCATATAGGGACGCATATATATATATAAACCTACATCTTTATATGTGTGTGTTGTATGGATATGGAAGGCATGGAATGGAGGAGTGAATGTTGGACTTAATTCCTTGAAATTTGTACATATCTATACCATGCTAAGGGAATGAAGAATAGACATTAATATTCCTTGCTTTTCCTAGAATTTTGTTTAGATAGGCTAAGCTAATGAGACAATTTTTGGTTATTCACACTCTAAAATCTGGTGAATGGGTATTGTAGGGTACTCAGGAGATTGAGTTATAGCTGAGGAGTGGGTAGGGAATTCCAATATCATCTTAGAAGATGAGTAAGTAATGCGGACCGTGAGTAACTCCTGTTTCTTATTTTATTACTAAGTTTTCTCATAGTGTTCTAACATTTGGAAACCTATTTAAAGAAAGACATCTTTAAATGTTTTGTTATATGCATGTTATTCGAAAATTAATTTGAATGTGAGATTTTGCAAAATTATAACTGTTGAGTTATCTGGAAATTTAGATATTGAACTGATATGAATGGTACTTTGTCTGAAATGCTAAATTGAGAAAAGTATTATTTTAAGAAGTAGAAGTTATCGGTTCAAAACTCTGCAGCTAACAGCAGTAGTTATTAGCCTTGGTGCACTATGATCTGAACCTTAGCTAGCAGGGGTTTTGCTAGCCCCATGTGGGTAGCTACCACATGTGGAGTCATTTTATTTCGCAAGCAAAGTGTTTTGCGTCTGTGGTTATTCTCCCCGCGAGCTGTGTGCTCTGCGTCTGTTTCAATTTGGTTCTGTTTAGATACTTCTGATGCATTTTAAGAAACGATTTGCATGAAGCTTGTTTTATGCATGATGAATATATATATATATAGATATTTTACGGGCCTTGTCCCTATTTTTTTTAAGGGTCAGCATTGCTTATTCACTGAGTATCAAACTCACTCTTTCTTAAATTTATTTTCAGAGAGCGTTGAAGACCCTAGCCTACCCTGAGCTGCCTACTAGCTGTAGATCTCCTGCTTTATTTCTTTTGGTGAGCCCACAATTGTTCATGTGGGTGTATTTTGTTTTATGCGTGTAATTTATTTTGTCCTGAATAGAGTAGAATGTGGCTCCATTGAATCATAGTTAGGATATCCCCAATCCCTAGAAGTCTATATTTTGATATTTTTGGGTGTATGCTGAGTTGACTGGTTGTAGAAATATTGGGAGGTCCAAATTATAGAGGAGACTCTGCCGAAATTTCTACAAAAGTCATACAAAAGAAAAATTTCTACGTTTTGTATAAAAGTGATTCAGAAATGATACTTCTAGTTTTATTATTTCTATGAAGAGAAAATTTATCTGAATTTTATAGAGAATATCAATACAAATCGATTCATAGTAGGGGAAATTGTTGTCTTTTGTGCTAACATACGTAAAAGTGTGGGTTGTGACAAGTAATGAATATTAATCAAAGTTAGTCACTTAGATTGGATTCTTTTTATAAATCAAATAGCATTAATTAATACTTTTTGAACTCAATTATTTGTTTATAGACTTGATTTAAATAAAAATTATCTTAAGTGCTTATTATCAAATTCTTTAATATATATATATATATATATATATATATATATATAACATCTAAGAGATATTTTATAGAAAAAACTCAATGGGTCTTGTGATATTGAACTATAAAAAGCATCAACTTTTTACATTTTAATGGAAGAATTTACAATAAATACTTAAAAATTGTATCTAAATTTATTTTTAATTAATTAACTGAACCATATGATTCTTCCCTTAACGTGTGATCACCTCTTTAAGAAGGCCTTTTTGTTATTCCCTTGCTGCAATTTCTGGTTACTTTCTTTTCCTGATGTACTGAAGTCGTTTATAAAAAAAAAAAAAACATTATATCATTAGACTTAAGTCGTTGAGAAAACGCGTTTTGCCCTTTGAAAGAAATTGATGCCACAAGTGTAGATCTTTCTCTAATCAAACTGTTATATATTAGCAAGTTTAGATGCAGAAGCGTCCCTTCGTGGAAGTTACATGTCAGTCAACCCAAGACTCATCAAATTGCATTATTAATACTGCTGTGCAGCTTAACTGGATCATCGCTACTAAAATTATCAGCGAAGACGAGAGACCGTGCAGTTCTTGTGCATTCGAATATGGGTGCTGCTGCTTCATCCTCTTCCTCTTATCCATTTCCTCCTAAAAAATATGATGTCTTTATCAGCTTCAGAGGTGAGGACACTCGCGACAACTTCACCAGCCATCTTTGTACAGCTCTGGATCAACAATCAATCACAACCTACATAGATTACCAGCTTAACGGAGGAGATGAGATCTCACAATCACTCCTCCAAGCAATCAAGGACTCAAGTGTATCTGTGGTGGTATTATCAGAAAACTATGCTTCCTCCAAATGGTGTTTGGATGAACTCATCCAAATACTCCATTGCAGAAAACATCAGGGACAGGTTGTTATACCTGTGTTCTATAAAGTTGACCCATCAGATGTGCGAAAGCAGAATGGGACTTACAAGGAGGCATTCGCAAAACACGAGCGAGATTTCACGCACAACAAACACAAGGTGGATGAGTGGAGAAAGGCTCTTCTTGAAACTGCCAATTTAGCTGGTTGTAATTCTCAAGCTTGTAGGTTAGTGTTCATTCTTTCCAAGTGAATCTTCACATCAATGCTTATTAATTATAGATTTTTATTTAGAGTAAATTTAATTTTTGGTGCTTCAAAAAAATATATCAACTATTTCGTTTTTAAATTTTAAAAATATTTGATTCAGTTCATGATACATATATGCCTAACCTATTTAATTTCTAAATTTTTAAAATATATAATGTAGTTTCCAAAAGTTATTTACACTCGCTACTCACTCGTCACTTTCAGTATATGCTCCAGGAAATAATGAGTGAATATCTGAAGCATGTATTTTTTAGAGACAAAATCGTATATTTATAAAATTTAGAGATTAAATAATTAAAACATGCCTTTCGGGAATAAAAGGTATATTTATCTATTTATTTATTTATTCTTTTACTTTCTAGGCAGAATTTTTTGTCTATGATTTCATATCGTGAAAAGTTGTTTAAGCTTATGACAACTCATACTTTCCAATGGCTACTTGTCCAGAAGAATAAAAGTTGCATTTAATAATATTTTTGTGGTTTGACCACGATACTCATTTTCCCCCAAATTGTTATTGGAATGTTGTCATTCTTAAAATTTTATACATCAGTGGGTTCAAATTTTTTTCTGTAGTTAATAAACTGTCAGGGAATAACATACATATATTCATGCCAAATTTTTGTTATCACTTTATTTAGTAGCCTCGTTAATATTTACTAATGACGTTTCATGTGATGATACATTAATTCTTTTTTTTTTTTGTTTATTCTTTTTCTTATTTTAGGGACGAATCTGAACTCGTTCAACGTATTGTCAATGAAATTTTGCAAAAACTGAATCTTATGTACCCAAGTGCATTGGAAGGTCTCGTTGGAATTGATGAAAATTGTGAGCGTATTGAACTGTTACTGGAAAAATCCCCAATAATTGGAATTTGGGGGATGGGGGGCATAGGTAAAACAACTATGGCTAAAGCTGTATTTGCTAAACTCTCTTCCCGATATGAAAGTTGCTGCTTCTTGGAAAATTTAAGGGAAGAGTCAGAAAAGCATGGACTCCCATATATCCGTGAAAAACTTCTCTTTGAGCTACTAGGGAGAAAAAGTCTCAGTGATTGCACACCTAAGGCTGTAGCATCCACATTTGGTATGAGAAGGCTTCGTAGTAAAAAGGTTTTAATTGTACTTGACGATGTTAGCAGTTTAAAGCAATTAGAATATTTGGCCCAAGAATGTAATTGCTTGGGATCAAACAGTAGAGTCATCATAACAACGAGGGATAAGCATTTGCTTATGGGAAGAGTTAATGAAGTATACGAGGCCAAAGCATTGAGCCCTCAAGAATCGTTAGAACTTTTCAGCTTCAAAGCTTTTCATAAAGAGCATCCAGAAATTGGATATGAACAACTCTCAAAAAGGGTAGTTGATTATGCCGAGGGTATTCCTTTAGCTTTGATAGTTTTGGGTTCATTTCTTTATTCTAAAACTATAAAGCAATGGGATAGTGCATTGAAAAAACTGAAAAAGACTCCCCATCCAGGTATTCAGGAAGTGTTAGAATTGAGCTACAATGGATTAGATCATGATCAAAGAGAAATATTTTTAGAAATTGCATGTTTTTTGAAGGGTGAAACGAAAGAACATGTAATAACCCTATTAGATAGCTATGGCTTCCAAGGGAGCATTGACTTAAAAACCTTGCAAGATAGGGCGCTTATTACTACTACTACTCTTGGCGTGGTGTGGATGCATGATTTAATACAAAAAATGGGTTTGGAAATTGTTCGTCAAGAGCATAGTAAAGAACCTGGAAAACGTAGCCGATTATGGAATTCTGAAGAAGTCTATAATGTATTGAAAAATAATCAAGTAAGCAAATGAAGTACTTATTAAAAAAAAAAACCATGTGTCTAAGTGACAAATGCTGCTAATATGATAAAAGTACTTACTTTTATTTTAATTTTTGTGTTTTACAGGGATCTGAGACAATTGAAGGAATTATGTTAAATATGTCCGAAATTAGAGATTTATACTTAAGTCCAGATGCCTTCAAAAAGATGACTAATTTAAGATTTCTCAAATTCTATAACTCCCGATCATGTTCTGTGATCCTTCCTTTTGGCCTTAAGTCATTTTCAAATAAATTAAGGTACTTTCATTGGGATAAATATCCTTTGGAGTCTCTGCCATCAGGTTTTTGTGCTGAGAAACTAGTTGAATTTCACATGGAAAACAGCAGTGTTAAAAAGCTTTGGGAGGGAGTACAGGTACTTGTATCCTAACGTATATTTTATTCTTTAATCTAATTAAATTATGAGGGCTTTTCCATGTAAGTTTTCTCTTTTAATTGTCACAGGAACTTGTGAATCTGAAGAGAATAGATCTGAGAGGATCCCAGCAACTGATGGAGTTGCCTGATTTCTCTATGGCTCGTAATCTTGAATCAGTGTTCCTCTCGGGTTGTAGAAGTTTGGGCAGTGTTCATCAATCTATCTTATCTCTTCCCACACTTGTTAGTTTGGATCTATTTGGCTGCAGGACAATAAAGAGTCTTCAGAGTGAGACTCATTTAAAATCTCTCTGTCACCTCCTCGTTTCTGGCTGCCATAGCCTCAGGGAATTCTCTTTGTCGGCAGAGGGAATTACATTTTTAGATTTATGTAGTAGCAAAATCGAAATATTGCATTTGCCCATTGGGAGGTTTAGGCAACTTGGACAGCTTGTTCTCTATGGTCCAAGACTGAGGAGTCTTCCAATAAATGAATTGTGTGGGTTGACATATCTGGAGTCGTTTAGGCTTATAGATTTCAGACAAGTAATTGACAAAATGGAACTACACAGCCTATTTGATGCCTTACGTTATTTAAATGAACTAAATTTGGAGGGATGTATTTACTTGTCAGAAATCCCTGACAATATCAGTGCCTTAACATGTTTAAAATTTTTATCACTGGAAAAAACTAGTGTGGAGAGCTTGCCTGCTAGCATCGAGCATCTTTCAAGCATGAGAACGATCTACTTGAGAAAGTGCGGGAGGCTTAGGTCTGTACTTGGACTTCCACCCTTCATTGAAAAATTAGATGCCTCGGAATGCACGTCATTGGATACTGTAGTCTTCTCACTAGTTGTGTCGGAAATTCCATGTTTTCGTTCCGTTGAATTCAATAATTGTGTAAAATTGGATGAGCATTCACTTTGCCATATTGAGGAATTAACTCATTTCTCAATGTTAAAGTGGTGGGGAAGAGAAGCTTGTTACCCAGGAAGCAGAGTTCCAAAGTGGATTAGATATAAACAGACGGCAGAGGCTTCTAATACTATTGAATTTACTTGTTCTTTTGACCGATTAAAGGCAGTCATTTTCTGCTGCGTTCTTCAGCCGTTCTACTCGATGGAAAACTTATGCCTTGGCTGTTATTACTCTAGTGATGATGATAAGCACAAATTCGTCACCTTATATCCAGAATGGCGTTTTTTCAACAAATTGGATTCGGATCATGTTTTTTTATGGCGTTCGAATTTTGAATTAATGAATGCTGAAAGAAGTTATGATCATAAGATGGCATGTGAATTCTCTCTTAGCCATGTTAATGGCCTATCTCGGACATATTCAGATGTCTTGATAAAAGCATGCGGAGTCTGCCCGATATATGCCTCAGAATTTGGCAATCCGGTTCAACAAATAGAATTGAAGTTGGGTACGAAAACAGAGGCAAGGAGATGTTGATGCTCAAGAGCAACTCCCTCCAACGAAGAAATCGAAGGAAACTTGCGTCATTCAACCTGTTCCTGGAGGATTGGAGTTGGAGTTGGCTTCTAAATCCAAGAAATCTCATAATATTGATGACTAAATCTTTCACCCATTGCAACTGAAATTTGTACGCAGGATGAAAGAAAAGCATTACAGACAAATACAGTAATATATATGGCGGTAATTACTTTGTCTTTAGCTTGTTGCATTGTATAGCTTTTGCTGATTATTGTTGCGCTGCGGGCTTTTGTTGACTGTCATTTGTAGTGTATTTATAGCAATTGTTTGAATCTAATGTTAATCATAATCTATTCTTAAAGCACAAGTGTTATTCATTTTTTGATTCATTTCATGCCCTTTCTCATAATTATACCCATTTTTCAAATCCACTTTTTAAAGAATGTGTGTATTCCTATGTTTCTTCATTTTCTAAAAAGAAAATAAATAAAAGAGCCATGGCAATGACGACTAGCCTTGGATAAGCATAAACATAGACATGCTCTCTTTAAGCAATAAATAACTAGGAATAATATTAAGTTTTCGAGATAAAGTTTAAAAAGAATAAAAACAGAGATGTTAAATTATATATATATGACTTCACTTGTTCATTTTACAAAACGTAATTGTATTGAGTGCATCTCAACATTTCAATGTGTTTTCAAACTTATTTTTTGAAATTAAGAAAGAAAAAAGTTATGTATAATTGAGAATATGTCATTATATGCACCCAGAATATGACAATATGGTTCAAGAAATGGATTTCAAGTTTGAAGAGGAAGAACAGCTCTGTCCAACAAAGAAATTGAAGGAATCTTATATCATTCGACTTTTTCCAGAGTGTTGGTACTAAATCCAACACGTCATAATAATGATGATTTACTGTTCTGCACTATCGAAATTGGAGTTGTGTGCTCTGCATATCAGAACCATGACCAGCTGTAAACCTCATTACAGGCAACTGTCTTTATATTATATACACGAGCAAGTGTAACCAAAAATTCAAGAGATTATCAATGAATCGATGTTTTAATTTTATGTGGGTAATGATTAAAAAATACTATCCTCCAAGAAAAATATCCATTCTCTCTTTTGAACAGAGCGGTTGTTTTCAAATATATCTAATTCTATCAATATGCTTTAATTTTCCCTTCCCTTTTTTTTTGGGTCAAAACTAGACTTTATTCTTTTTGAATTGTCACCATAAGTAGATTTCTTCCCAAAGAACTTTAGTATTTTTCTGGATACAAAAGTGCAATCATTCATATAGCAGTAAGTACTGTTTTTATAGCTAGTGCATGGTATAATTTGTGCTAATTTTTGTTGTCCTCCTGACTTTTGTTCTCTAAACTTTGTAATGAGGTTAAACTTAGCCATAGTTTGAATTGAATCTAATGTAATTATAATCTAATCTTCTAGTACAAATGCCTTTCAGTTTATGCTTCATTGCATGCCCTTCCTCATAATTTTATCCATAGTATGGTTCAATAAACCTGAGTTGTATTTGGGCACATTTTGGAACCTGGCTACCCCCTTTTGCATCTTCCATTGCCATCATTTTTCGAACCTACTTTTGAAAAAAAGTGTGCATTTTTATTGTGTTTCATCATCTTTCAAGAATAAAAGATAGAAAAGAACCATGAAATGACACCTACCAGTCTTGGATAAGCATAAACTACAGACATGCCCTCTCTCTCTAAGTAAGGGATAATTAGGAATTATTATCAGCTGTTCAAGAAAAAATTTAGAAGGAAAAGAAATAGAGATGTTAAATTACATATATTACTTCACTTGTTTATCTTGCAAATTGTACAAGATTGGCTTAGGTAGTCCAATTATGAACATAAGCCTGTCAAGCATTTTTTTTTTCAATATAATTTATTTTTTGCATGCTTTTATATCTATTTTCGATTAATTTGAATTACTAATATTTTGTAAACAAGGTCTACTTAAAAATTTTTAAGTGATTATCTATGATTCCACTTGATTTATTAATGATTTATCTAAGGGAGTGGAAAACAATGTTGGTTGATGCTATTTTAATTGGTGCAAGATATGGAGGCTTCATGTGCCACCTAAGCTCAAACTTCAGCAGAAGCACTTGCCATCAATTTCTTACATGAAGGCTACTCGACTCTCCTGGCCCTTGTCTTTCAGGACTCTTTGCATTTTATATTCAAGTTGAAGGTAAACGATGCACTCTCTTTTCCTTTCATATTTCATTTCTTTTGCTTCAACTCAAGATTTATTCTGCTTTTCAATCTACGAATCATGAATATCCTAGTACGCATCCCACTTTATCAAAAATTACAGTTGTATTTGAGTTCTCTTTATTCTTTTCCTTCATCTACTGGTTCAGATATTTATAGTTGGGGTCAAGAATTGTGTTTCTGATTTCTTAAAATCCAGTAGCTCAATTATGTTTTGGCAAATAATTTAACAATAGTGTCATCTGATAAATTTAGTTCTGTCAAAATATATTTTTCATCCCTTGGTTTTGTATGAAATTCTATTTTTCATCCCTCTCAACTTTTATTTATTGCAATTTTGTCTTTTCTCTTTTAAAATGTCAAAGTGTTTTCAAAGAAAACAAATATTATAGTTTAGATATAAAATATAGGAAAATAAATTGAGCTTCAACTTTACAGAGGCAGCATGAAAATAACTCTTTATGTAAGTCTTTGTATTATATGCTTTTAATAGTAGGCGCATTGTGATATAATATCATATGGTGGATTAAATGACTTGTGCCCCATGTGTGAAGCTATGGCTAAAACTAATGTAATTTTATTCTACTCAATTGCCTCATGTCAATAGGACTACTGACAATAAATATACCATAAGAAAAAATATCCCTTTTGTTATTATTGAAAGCAATTACTCTAATATATTTAATTCCTTGGATATGGTTTAATCCCTTTTACCAAAATTTCTTTGAATTTTTATTTTTAATTCTTTGTTAAAACTGTTGCCCTAAGCAGGTTTTCTTCTGAAAAAAAAAAATTAGCGGTATTTCTCTTGAACTAATGTAGGCACATGGCCGTAAGTACTATGTTTATAATTAATTGAGTTGATTATCTTCAAAATCCTTCAAAGACTTATAAAATGTAATCACATCATCATTTTGTTACTTAAGATGGCAAGTAGCTATGTTCATAATCTTGACTTCGCTTCCACTTCGTACCTTGCTTCAAGAATCATTCTAAACCATTCTATCACCTGTCAATAAAAGCATATAGAAGAGACGGCTATTACAATTGCAATGGTCCCTGTGACAATGAAAGTGATAGAGAAGGATGATGTCAGGACTCAGGATTCAATATCTTCCTTTGGGAGGTAAGCCATTGTATTATACTAATTGTTGATGTTTGGGCTGAAAAAGGGATCATAGCTGTCTTTAATGGCTATCACTATTATTCTTCTCAGGAATCTTTTTTTCATGCCATGGTGAGCTGTGCTGATGAATTCCTTACACGGGGTTTGACAACTATAGCAAAACCTCACTCTTGTAATGAGACTACACATCAATTAGCAGATTTGGAAAGTTTACTGATTTATTCTATGTCTGGGAGGGTTCTTGCCCCACAGCACATTGCTGATGTTATTTCTTGTAAAGCTTTGGAATAAAATCATGCTAGCTGTGCTTTGGTTCCTTTCTCCTTGCTCATTCTATGTTAGACTGGTGAAGATAAATAGAGGAAAACAAAGATTGGTGAGGGCATCGTCAAGTCTATTTTTTGTATTTTAAGCAGTCGAATTAGTTCATCTCATCATAGGATGATTTAATAAAGTCCTTGTTTTTGAAAAACATAATGTACCACCATCAGTCATTTTGTTAAGTATCATTAATTTTATCCAATTCCAAATCCAAAAGCTATAGAAGAAAGTAATGTCTTTACAGAAGCAAAACCAATGAAGCAGCAACTAAATTGCTATTATACTTCTAAATATTCATGGCGACTTTACACATCTTTTCTTTCTTTTGCAAAAAAAAAAAAATTCAACCAATGCCTTGGTTGAATGAGACATTCTCTATCCCAAACTGCAAGCAAAATGTAAAATTGCTCAATTGAAGTCCCTTATCTTGGTGCGCACAAAATGGCTACAAGAAAATGACCAAATGGAGGTTTACAATTGCTACTTGCCAACACAATCCTATCAACATTCAAATGTCTGAAATCTTCATAATTTTGAATAAATCTCATCCTCTTCTATAGGATTATGTTCTTAGTGGAGTTTAGGTATATATCTTGTATCATTTTCCAACCTCGAGTTATAATATCAATGGGCTAGAGTCAAAATTGGCTTGAGTGACTGTTATGCAGTCTGGTACTATGCTATTCATACAATGATCCTTTTGCCTATGTTTCCCACTTCCCTTAGTTTTTCATTTTCTGCTCCGGCAAATCTTCAAACTGCTTCATTAAACATTTATGCACAATGTTTCTAACCTCATCAAGCAACTCCATTATAAAAATGTGATTCTTCTGTGGACACTATATCTACCATGTTTGCAATTTTTCTCATTACAGTTACCTAAAAAAGCATATAGCAGTCATGTATACACAGCTAGTCGGGGTTTTCATCAATTCAGTCTGGTTGTTATTGGACGCAAACCAAACTGGACCAATAAGTGTATAAAATATTTGGACATATTCAGCTTATTTAATGTGACTCAACCAATCCACTAAAGATCAATTTGGTCCAGTTCAGCCTAGCCAAATTTAGTGGTCTTAATCTTCTAAGAAAGCTGTATAGTCCATATCCCTGTAAGGAAGCCACTGGCCTTAGGTCTCAACATTAAGGCAGACTTAGTATCTTTTTCATGATGGATATATTAAGCCACATTATTAGGACTCACAGTGCAAGGATTAAGAGAATACAAAACCTTTTTGTAGGACACTACATTACATTTAGCTCTTGAACCACCTTTCTCTTTCCATTTAAGTACAAAGGGAAAGCATTTATTCTCTGGTTCTTGATTGAACTTTGGATGACCAACACTGAAGCCAGAATAACTCCAACACTCAAAACACTACTTTGTCAGCATTTGAACTGAAACCCATTAGCCAAAACAAAATAATAATAATAATAATAATAATAATAATAATAAGGAACTCTTTGATAGAAGAAGAAATTTTATCAAGAAGGAAAGAAAAAAAAAAAATACATAAGAGGAGGATGAAGTATGTTCCTAGGATAAAGTACTAGAACAGGAGAAAAACCTTAATCAAGTAGCAAAGCCGCCCAATTCCTCTGCATATCTAATAAACCCATGATCTGAACACAAAACTGTTGTGGATTTGGTATGAAGAATATAATATCCAATGATATGAATATTGACAAACATAAAGTAGCACAACAAAGAAGTTATAAATAGAAGAAGAAACTTAGGCACCTGTCTATCTGAAGAGACATGGTTATCTTGATTGTAAAGAGATTTATTGATTGGCCCTAGATCTTCATTGGACTCCATTCAGCGGAGCTGCCCAAAATACAAGAATGACGCATGGAAGTAACTAAGAATTAGCCTCGCTTTGTGATTCTCAACCAACATATTAAAATCATTGCTATTAGTTCTCTATGATGCAAAGATAAAATGACACTTGATAATAACATATCAATATTGCAAGTAATTGTTTTACGGATGACTTTCAGATGAAGTCTTGGGTGGAAGTTTGTTTTGCCAATTGTAAATAGCATCAGATTTACTTTTATATACTATTAGGGCGTGTCTAATCACGTGTAGTGTATTGATTCAAATGAATGGACTAGCAGTGCTAAGAACGCAATATAGCCTCTTCCAGTTCCACGCCTTGTTCAGTCAACTTTCGCCTCTATCTCGGCCTCAATTGATGCGTACTTGGCGTGGCGATATTTAGATTAATTTGAACAGTTTAAATTTTATATATTTTTAAATTGTTTAAAATAACGAAGTTATCCTAAATTTAAATCTTATTTGGCTTAACTAAGCTCTACTTAATTAATTGCTACTTTAGTATTAGTCCTAACTCAATACTATATTCACCTTAATTAATTTATTACCTATTTTAATTCCTATTCCTAGCACTAACCTATCTTAATTTATAACTCATATTAATTCACAACAAGATATGTGAGTTTGAAGAGTACAGTATAAAGTCTATCTCAAAGAATGGAATTTAAGTGTAACTCGCCAATTTTTTCACCTTTTAGTGCAAGTCCTACTTTGGTTTGTTATTTATATTAACTCACAGCAAAATATATAGGCCTACGGCTTACTTTGAAAAAATTTAAACTCCTGAATGACTTATCAAAGTCTCCTTACACATTTTTATTTAAACACCCAAAACCCACCAAACTTGGGCTTACTGATTCATAGCATAGAGAAGATAAAGGAGGGAAAGAAGATAAACCTTTACCAATAGGAGTGAAGTGCTGTAGCTTCAGATTGCACAAATCGCAGCTCCTACAAGCCCAAAATACTGCACAAGCATCAGCAGAACAGTTGTAGAATAGAGTTGGTTTTGGACGAAAAAACTGACGTAAGAGAGAGAAAGGCTACGAAAATGGAAAGGGGAAAATTGACAAGCTTGATGGCGTGAAGGAGAAGGAAAGAAATGAGAGGAATAGCGACTGCAATCTATGATATGGCTGTCATACCTGAAGCAACCATAATTGGGATGAGAATGCTACGAAAATGGAAAGGGGAAAATGGTTGGGGCAAGAAGATGAAGCTCCGAGGATGCTCACAGCTGACCAGGCTTCGGGCACTGCAATCATGGCAAGAGAGGGCAGAAATCTTCATGGAAGGTTAAGAACAGAGCAGACCAAAGTGGAGAGAAAAAGAAGCTTCTGGAGGGCACTTGACTGTACGAAGAAAAAAAAAATTGTAGCGAGGATTAAAAGTGAAGGATACGATGAAGTAAAACAAAACAAAAAAAAGATAAAAAAAAAAAATTGCTAGTGAGTGGCCATCACGTGCTGACTTAATGGGAGGATAAGGGCAAGTGAAAATTGCCAAAAGGGTGCCTTTTGGCCCACGAATACATGTTTAGTTGGATGATAAAAAGATAGAAAATATAAAAAATAAATAAGTAAAATATAAAATAATATTTATTTTTTTATTTTTTGAAAAATAATAAAAAAATAAATATTTTAAATATTTATTATAAAAATATAATAGACTTCACCCGTAATTTTTTAAAAAAATTACCTTTCCCTCCCACACAACCAATCTGGACGTAAAAAGATAAAGAAACATAATAGCTCATTCTCTGCTGCACTTACTTTTCGAGATTCCTATTGAAACTCCACTGTTTTACTCGATTGAAATCCTATGATATGACATGAGGATATCATAGAAGACTCTCTCTTTTATCGCATCTCAATTAAAAGAAAATTCAACGATTAAAAATAACTCGAACTATACATCTAATAAATTTAGTTATGTCAGAATGTACTATATTATATTGTGGTATGAATTCAAAGATATAAGATATTGAAAAATTTTTGAAATAAAATGTATTGGACTATGTTGAATTTACAGAGTTGGGATGTCCAATTTTTAAGAGAGATGCTGTCAGATTTTCGGGAACCTCTAATCACTGTAGGTATGCCTATATAAAAATATAAACATTGAATGAGTTGTCAGGCTTACTAGACTGGGTCAATCATACTTGGTTTGGTCTAAGTGCCAGTCATGACTCAGAATTTGGGTCGTAACACCTAACATAAGCAAAGTCATGACTCGGAATTTGGGTCGTAACACCTAACATAAGCAAAATTGCCAAATTAACTTCAACTTAAGCCATGGTATTATCATGATCATTTTCCTCATTCTTTAATAACTGCAACCTAATTTATTTCATGCCACTACTTTAGTTCTTGAAAACCATTGTTTTCTTTTCTTTGGTTTACTTCTGTCTTCACTTAATCAGTTTTAGTTTGTTCTACGGTGGCTGAATGACTGAGGTGTTTGGAAAAAGACCAAGATTTGCATGCTTGTGTTAAGGGATTAAAGTCCAGAATCATCGGGAATATTCAACACACTATTAATCTTATTAATCTTGTTTTTGTCCAGTATGGCTTCTTCTTCTACATCTTCTCATGTTCATCAAATAAAATATGATGTGTTCATCAGCTTTAAAGGCTCAGACACCAGACATGGTTTTCTTAGCCATCTGAAAAAGGAATTGCACCAAAAGCATATTGATGCCTATGCAGATGAGAGGCTTGAGAGGGGAGATGAAATATCATTAGCACTTCTCAAAGCAATAGAAGGATCACTGATTTCTTTGGTCATATTCTCAAAAGATTATGCTTCTTCAAAGTGGTGCTTGGAAGAACTTGTGAAAATCATGGAATGCAAGGAAGTCAATGAACAGACTGTAATACCAGTTTTTTACAATATAGATCCATCATATGTAAGGCATCAAAAAGTACTTATGGAAATGCATTTGTCCAACATGAACAGAAGTCCAAGGTTAACATAGAGAAGCTACAAATTTGGAGATCTGTCTTGAAAAAGGCTGCCAACTTATCTGGCTATCATTATTCATCACATTGAGTAAGTTCCCTTTTCTTTTGTTTGGTTCATTTAATATATCATTTTATAGTTCATAAGTTTTTATCTTAGTTTTCCCACAAAACTATTTTAAAAAAATAATGAAGTTATCAAATTATATTTATGCATTTATTATTTCTACCATGTGTAGCTGCTATTTTTTTTTTCTTTTTACTTATGCCTTTCTATATGCTAGAAATGAATCTGAACTCATCGATGAAATAGTCAAAGATGTCTTGAAAAAATTGGATGATAAAGATCCAATTGAGCCAAAACACCTGGTTGGATTTGATGAAAATTTTGCTTCTGCTGAATCATTAATGGAAATTGATTTACAAGAAGTTCGAATTATTGGAATTTGAGGCATGGGAGGCATAGGTAAAACAACCCTTGCTCATGCTCTATTTGACAAATTTTTTCCCATAGTTGTTGCTTTTTGGAAAATGTGAGAGAAGAATCAAAAAAGATTAATGGCTTGAGTTATTTGCGCCAAAAACTTTTTTCTATACTACTAAACCAAGAAATTTTCCACATGAACGATGCAATGAGAGCAAGATCCAATAAAAGAAGGCTACATCGAAAAAAAGTTTTTATTATCCTTGATGATGTGGACACATCAAAGCAACTAAAAGCTCTAGCTGGAGAACAACTTTACTTGGGACTAGGTAGCAGAGTCATTGTAACAAGTAGAGATAAGCATGTTCTTATTAGTGGAGGGATTCATGCCATACATGAATTCAAGGAATTAAACTTTCAAGAATCACTTAAACTTTTCAGCTTAAATGCCTTCAACCAAAGTCATCCCAAAAGGGGATATGAAGGGCTATCAGAAAGGGCAGTTGTCTATGCTAAAGGCATTCCTTTAGCTTTAGAAGTTTTAGGTTCACTCTTTCATTCTAGGAATATGAAAACATGGAAAAGTATACTTAAGAAACTCCGAAAGTATCCCAATGTGCAAATTCAAAATGTGTTGAAGCTGAGCTATGATGGATTAGATGATGCAGAAAAGGTCATATTTCTAGACATTGCATTCTTTTTCAGAGGAGAAAATAAAGATGATGTCATAAGGGTGCTTGATGCTTGTGGTCTCTATGCAGCTAGTGGAATAGACAGCCTTCTAGATAAAGCCCTTATAACTATTTCAAATAACAATATAATACAAATGCATGATTCACTACAAGACATGGGAGTGCAAATAGTTCATGAAGAATCTATCAAAAATCCTGGAAGACGTAGCCGATTGAGAGATGTAGAGGAAGTTTATGATGTATTGAAAAATAACATGGTAAGAGAAAGATACATTAGCTTCTTTTTTATTGTTATCTCTTGGAACAATTTTCAACACATTTAATGTTATTTTGATTTTTTTTTTTCTAATGTTAGGGAAATGATGCAATCGAAGGCATTATATTGGATGTGACACAGATTAAAGATGTACAATTGAGTGCTGATACCTTCACTAAGATGAGAAATTTAAGAATTCTCAAATTCTATTATGATTGGTGGTATGAAAGATCTAATATAAACCTTCCTTTTGGCCTTGATTCATTTTCTAATAAATTGCGGTACTTTCATTGGACTAGATATCCTTTGGAATGTCTGCCATTAGGCTTTTGTCCCAAAAATCTTGTTGAACTCCACATGGAAAAAAGTCATGTTAAAAAACTTTGGGATGGGGTACAGGTAATTGTATACTAATGTATGTTTCAGTCTTTAATCTAATTAAATTATGATGACTTTTCGAAGTAATTTTGCTCTTTTACTTGTCTCAGGATGTTGTGAATTTAAGGATAATAAATCTGACGGGATCCAAGCAATTAATAGAGTTGCCTGATTTTGCTATGGCATACAATCTTGAAGTAATGGACCTCTCAGATTGTACAAGTTTGTGTATTGTTCATCAATCTATCTTATCTCTCAACACACTTGTCATTTTGAGACTAGTAAGCTGCGAAAAACTAAAGAGTCTTAAAAGTGAGACTCATTTAAAATCTCTCCAGCTCCTCAATGTTGCACACTGCAATAGCCTCAATGAACTTTTGTTGTCATCAGAGCAAATGACACAATTAAACCTATTAACTACAAAAATCGAAATATTGCATTTGCCAATTGGGCGTTTTAGGAAACTTCAACGGTTTGCTCTCAATGGTTCGAGGCTGAAGAGTCTTCCAATAAATGAGTTATGTTGCTTGACATCTCTTGAGGATTTTCAACTTATAGATTTTGGACAAGTAATTGACAAAATGGAGCTACACAGCCTATTTAATGCCTTACATTCTTTACGTGTACTAGATTTGAGGGGATGTAGTAACTTGTCAGAAATCCCTGACAACATCAGTGCCTTAACATTGTTAGAATATTTATCCCTGGAAGGAAGTAGTGTGGAGAGCTTGCCTGCTAGCATCGAGCATCTTTCAAGCTTGAGAACGATCCACTTGAGAAAGTGCGGGAGGCTTAGGTCCATACTTGGACTTCCACCCTTCATTGAATCATTACATGCCTCAGAATGCACATCATTGGAGACTGTATGCTCCTTAACAACTATGTTAGAATCCCATTCGTGTATCATTGAATTCAATAATTGTGTAAAATTGGATGAGCGTTCACTTTGCTATATTGTGGAATTCATTCATTCCTCAATGACTGCAGCAATATGTAAGTACAATTGTCAAAATGTGGTGCAAGCTTTTGTCTGTTATCCAGGAAGCAAAGTTCCAAAGTGGATTAGATATAATCAGACGGCAGAGGCTTCCATTACTATTGAACTTGCTCCTCCCTTTGACCAATTATTAGGTTTCGTTTTTTGCTGCGTTCTTCCTCAGTTCTCCTCAACGGCAGACTTAGTCATTTGCTGTAATTGCTCTGATAATGATGATAAGCCCAAATTCTTCACCGCATATAATTATTGGTTTAATCCTTTGAAGGACTTGAATTCGGAACATGTTTTTCTATGGTATAAGCCATATCGATTAGAGAATGCCCAAAGAAGTTATGATGAGGGCATCGCTCCTAAGTTGGCATGCGAATTCTCTGTTGCGTATTCTTATAATTATGAGCATGTCTTATTAGGTGGCTTGATAAAAGCATGTGGAATCTGCCCTATATATGCCTCAGAATATGACAATATGGTTCGAGAAATGGGTAGGAAAAAAAGGAGGTATAAAGATATTGATGAGGAAGAACAACTCCGTCCAATAAAGAAATTGAAGTATGACTTGACCTGTTCTCACAGGATGGAGTTAGAGTTGGGAACAAAATCCAACACTTCTCATAATAATGAAGGGTTACTACTCAACACTATCGAAATTGGTGTGCAGAAGCTTTGCTTATCAGAACCTTGAGATGACCAGCTGCAACTTATATTTGTGCGCAAGATGAAAGGAAAACACTGCACAGAAATACAGTTTCTATGATTGCTTTACAGGTATATCAGTATCTCTCTCTACCTTGATTAACCTAAACTTTGGTACACAGGCAATTGTCTTTATATTATATGGGCATGTCTATTATAGAGATACTTAATGAATTGATGTTTTGATTTTAGGTAGACAATAAGTAATAAGAAGGAACTTTTTGATAGATGATGAAATTTTGTTAAGAAGGTTTGTTCTTGGTAAAATTTAAAATTGCCATCAGAAGGAAGGAAAAAAGACATAAGAGAGGGATGAAGTATGTTCCTTGGATAAAGTACTAGAACCAAAACTAGAACGGGAAAGACACTTAATCATGTAGCAAGGCCGACCAATCCCTCTGCATATATATATATATATATATATATATATCTAATCAACCAATTATCCGAACACGAAACTGTTGTGGATTTGGTATGAATAATATGATATCCAATGACACGAATATCGGCAAATGTAAAATAGGATAACAAAGAAATTATAAATAGAAGAAGAAACTCACTCACCTCACCTGCCCATCACAAACTGCTGAAGAGACATGGTTATCTTGATCGTGAAGTACAGATTAATCAATTGTACGCAATGAAAACGTGATTCAGCTTCAGAAAGTGGTTATTCTGTATTTATCTAGAAAGCGGTTACATTCTAATTTATTTTAACCCTACTATTTATTTGACTTGTTGCCATGAACATGTCTCTTCTCAAAAAATTTCAGTGGTATTTCTCTAGTTAGCAGTAAGTGCAGTCACATAACTCTAAAAGAGAAGGAAACATGATAGCTCATTCTCTGGTAAATGTTGCACTCCCTTTTCCGAATTCCTTTTGGACTCCACTATTTCCCTCGATTGCAATCCATGATATGATATGAGGATATCATATAAGACTGTTATTTTAATTGCATCTCAATTAAAATCAAATTCAACGATTAAAAATAACTTGAACCATACATCTAATAAATCTAGTTCTGTCAAAATATATTTGTTTTCCTTTGATAATGTTTAGAGCTCTTTTTTTTGTTTTTTTTTTTTTTTGGCCCTTAATTGTTCTCAGAAAAAACAGAGTTTGTAGTTTAAAGATATAATTTACGAAAACAAAATTAAACTTTAACTTTATGAACGCATAATGAAAGTGACTATAATTATTTTAACTCTTGTTCTTATGCTTCTAACATTAGACAGCTCTGTGAACTGTGATATAGTATCATATGGTAGACTTAAATGGTGGAAAGGAAAAGATTTTCAGAATATAGGTTAGTCAGAGCATCTTGAGTCTATTTCTTGTGTCTAAGAGCAGTAGAATGGTTCTTTTCATATCAGCAACCCTGTTTCTTCCATGTAACTTGTTAAATTGAAACAGGGTTTTTGACAATAAACATGGTCAAATTTACAATGGTGCTTACTCTGTGCATGTGGAGTGTTGATTACGGTTATGATATGAAAATTTTAGTTGCATGTGTCATAGAAGCTAATGTTGCTCTTGTGATGCTTTTTCCTTCCATGGTGCAATTCGTGTAATGTATTTTCATACCTAGTCTAATATGGTGTTTTTGTGCCCTTGGAATAGCAAACCAGCATTGACATCCTCACTGACACATTAGTTTTTTCAAGAAAAAGCAGTTGTAATATGATGTTATTTACTTGTTCTTTTTGTTTCGTGAAAATATCTCTCAAAATAAGAGATGTCAGATCTATATTTGAGTTATGATGACTTCACAAATATGACTAGCATAAGATCCTCAAATTCTGCAGTAGTTGTTAAGATTGTGTTGTCTCCATGTACAATCTCATATCTAACTCTATAAATATACTGTGAAAATGATTAAATAGCTGTGTCTATACTATAATAAAACAAATCTTATATTGTTTGTCTAGGTACTATTGAAATCCAGATTTGGGGTAATCATCCAAGAGATATCATGAGAATATACATGAGCTAGAACAACTTCTGCGAGACCAACAAAGTTTTGGAATTTCTCTTCCAAACCCATCCTTCTAAAATTTGTACCTTGAATGGAAGAAGGACTTGAGTGAAATAATCACTCTATATGTCATTTTGTAATTACCATCTCCCTCAGCATCTAAATTATCCAACATTTAAGTAAATTTGTTTTTTTTCCCCTTTGAACACCTTCCATCTTTAATTAGTATTAGGATTCCAGTCTCCACACACAATGGAATGTATGGAATTTACTCTGTTTTGATTTGAAAAGATAATTATCTAATGACTTTGATATATGTAATTTCAGGGTCTCCAATCCATATTTTACACAAAATGGAAAGCATCAATCAAAATCACATAAGTTCTTGATATATGATCTTTCATATACATGATTAGCTAAATGGTTTGTTCCTTGTTGAGACAGGAAACTTGTGTGTTTATATCTTTTTACTCTTAAGTCATGTTATATTGTCTTAATTTTGATTGAAAATGTTAAGTTATTGCTTTCACAGCAGGGTGCCGAATTTCGTGTACTTGTTTGGAGTAGGCCTTTCATCTACAACTCTGCTTACTTATTACATTATCATCTTGAAATTCTTTGGACCCTCCCTGCTTGATAACTGAAGATGCTTTTTTTGACTTGAGGAAAAAAAAAATTTTATTGTAAAAAAATGTATTTAACTGTTTTGAACTAAAGTTTAGTTATTACTCATTTTTTTAGATTAAAATAACTTCAAATGTTAAACATCCTTCTCAAATAATGTCATAATACCACATGAAAAGCGGTTATCACTTATTTTAGTAATTTCTTCACTATTCCCCCAGTTGTCTTACAATAGAAAAGGAAAAAAAAAAAAAGTCAAATTTTTTATTGCCTAAATTTCCAATTGCCGTAAGTTCCTTTCTTCTCTGGAAGGCTCAATCAAAATGATAAGAGGGAGAAAACGAGGTTTGTTAGACCCATGGGAATGGGATTATGTTTGGCTTCTCATATCTCTTAACGTCAAAAGCCACTAAGTGCTAACTTCTAAAATTTTTATCAAAGAAATTATAATATTTTGTTATATTTTAAAGTTAATGTATTAATGTTTTAATAAAGTCTTAATTTAAGGAGTAAACTATATTTCTTTTTTTTTTCATTTGCCACTGAAAAATCCATTAAATTAGCCCATGCAACGTGTGTGAAGTAACTAAGCAATTGAGGGCACATTTGGTATACTATCGAGGATAAGATTTGATAAGATAAAATTTGATTAAATTTTAAAATTATACAATACTCACTATGACACTATATGAAATAATATATTGAATAAGATAATATTATTTTATACTTGGTGATATAGTGTGTATATATAATAGTGAATAGGATACAAATTAACTATATTCACAAAAATACCCTTTATTTAGAAATATATTATATTTGTCACAAGTTATTATGTTATATTAAGTTTTCGAAAAATAAAAATCCTTTTATCATTGAAAAATAAAGAATAAGGAAATTAAAAAAAAGAGAGAAGAAAAATGGACATACTAGTCAGGGCTGGCCATGTTGGTTAGTTTGGCTTGGTTCTATAATTTTTTTTAAAATTATTTTATTGGGATTTATATCAATTTTTTTTATTTTTTCAAGGGCAAAATTTAATTTTATGAAGATTTATATGAAAAAATTTTTAGGGGTCATTTTATAATTTTTGTCAAAATTTTTTAAAAAATATGGCTCAACCAACCTGAGAAACTAGTAAGCCTAACTCAGCACTAAACCAAACTGAGCAAAGTCAAATCAAGCTTAAGCATTAGGCTTAGAAAAAAAAAAAAACCCTAGTATAAAACTAAATCAAGCATTAGACTAAACCAATACTCAGTCTAACTTGGCCTATAAACTCTCTTGGTGCCCAGTAATTTAGCTACCCTAGTGCTTCTAGGATTGGGTTAAGCCAAAAAAAAAATTTAGCTAGATCAAGTCAAGCCACTTGACTCCCAGCCCACGTCAATCCCATGAATTTTTTTAAAAGTAAATTTGCATTTTATAAGGATTTATGCGAAATTTTTTTTAGAGGCAAAATATAATTTTATAAGAACTTATATGAAAATTTTATTTTTTAAAGAGGTCATTTTATAATTTATACCAAAAAATTTGAAAAATTAAAAGTGACACAACCGATTTGAGAAACTAACTTAGCTTAACTTAAAACTAAACCAAAATTGGTCAAGTCTGGCACAAGACTAAAACAAAAGTAGCATGGTGTGAACTTAGTAAAGACATTAGATTAGGCCAAAACTTTGCCTGACTCGACTTATAAACACCCCGATAGTTATAAACACCCCTATAGTTAAGAGTTGGAATGAAAAAATATTAATGAGACCTTATAAATTAAATTTTAATTAAGCCTAATCCCAACCTTTAAGGTTTAATTAAATTATATATTATTTTTAATATATAAGAGGAATTTGATATTTAAGCTTATATAATATAGTACTTGCATTAAAAGTGATAAGTTTATAATATATTGTATTTACTTATACTATCATACCTAATACAATATACTAAAAAAGCCTTAAGTTGCTCTTTTATTTTTGGAAGAATTGATGAACATGAAGTGGTTTTGTTAGCCTATTACTACAGTGCATAATTTTATATATCCAAATCCATACTTGCCAAAAATATCACAGTCATACATTATTCTTTTGGGAAACTCGATGACACTGCCACAGAGCTCCCCATATATATATTTTTTATTTTGTAAAGAAATTAGTGCCTTCAATTTTGCCATATCACTGTGATAGGTTACTTAGGTAGGCCATAACATGGCAAAGTGTTAGTCAAGGCTAAATTGACCCTAACCAATCCATCACCCTATTATTTTCCTTTTGTTTGGGGGGGGGGGGGATTTTGGGTGTGTTCAAATGTAAATGCCCCTTAATTTACATGTTAGAAGCACTTTGCATTGCATGGTCCCTTTTTGCCTTCATTTTTAGCTTCTTCTACATGTAATTTCATTTATGAAATTCTCACTAAACTCTCCTTCTCTATTTGCTGAATTTTAAGCATGGTCCACACTACTCTTCTCCCTCAAAGTTGAAGCCAATATCAACATTTAGTGAAGTGGATCTCAATATCTTCAATTTTTTTTATCACTCTTAACATCATACTTATTCAAGTAAATTCATTTTTTCCCCTCTTATTTTCTTTCTGTAGCCCCTTTTTTCTCTCATTTTATTTGATATATGTACCTATAGTTTTACTAGTTTTAACCATATTACTAGTTTGATATAATTTTAGTGTAGCAATTATTTTTTTATATAAATGTCACAATTATTATGATCATTTTGCTAGTATGTTTATAGTTTATTGAAGCAAATTTTTTTATGATGTCTATTGAATGTAAATATATTTTCATTTATTTTGTCATTTTACTTGTTTGTTCTTTTTCTTTTTTCTTTCAACAATTACTTTTTTTAAATGTAATCATGAGTTTTGTGGTGTTGCCAAATGATTAGAAAATTTTAACAATTTATTTATTTTGATTTTGGACATAAAGTGAATATAGATTTATGTAGGGAATTAGTAGTATAAGCATTCTCTTTAGAAAATAATTATGTAGAGAAATTAAGCAAATAATAAAAAAATATTATGTATAAATTATAAATTTTTAAAGGAAATAATATAGTAAAGACAAAATAAGGCTTTTGGATTAGTGAAAAAATTTGTATTATTTAAGTGATTATTAAAATTCATTAAAAATTATTATATGTTGCATGTATTTTATGTAAATGTTGATAAATAGAGTTTAAATAAATTTATGTATTTCTACATGTTCCTATTTACAAATCATATTATAAGAAAAATAATGAACAATAGAAGTGAGTCTATATGTATATTCTTGAATGGATGAATTTATGATAGTCTAGATAATATGACATTTAAGTGTGTTAGAGTGAAAATAATGAGTATTGATTCGAACATCACTTTGGAAAGGTTGAAATATATGGTTAGACAAAAGTTATGGCTTTTCTTAAACTAATTTGTATCTGAACTAGTATATAAGTATCAAGCATCCTTAAATCCAAGTGGTACCAAGTGTATAACCTAAAAGATGATTATGATATCCAAGAGATATGGCAAGTGAATTCGTGGTTTCCATCTTAATTGATTAGTGCAGAGTTATACTTGTGTATCTCAACCACTCAATGGATCTCAACATCAAATCACAATCAATGGAGGATCATGTTGCATACACATTCCCATCTATTAGCAATTTCCATGACACAATTAAACAAGTATCCTTGTTCAGTTCATACTTTAGGATGTTCACCCATTTTATCTATAGCCAAACTATGCTCAACAATATAAAATTCATTCTAGCAACCACATTTTTCAGCCGAGTTTATCCTATTCAATGGTTAGCAATACTTCATATCCTTCTCCTTTTGCTATGAGAAAAGATTTAATGGATGAATTTAAAGAGGATGATGAATACAATTTTGCTCTAAATGCCAATTATGATGGTTATAATGATGATGATGATGAGAAGAGCAACCATGGTGTGGATGATCCTATCGATTTCAATCTACATGAAACTATAAACAAATATGATGAGTCTAAAACTATTGCTTTCTTCTCACATGTTAATACGACAATGGTAAGAGACCCCGAGTCCCTTAGAATAGGTGAGCCTATAAATTTGAATAACAACCAAGAGTTACATGTTAGCATGTAATATAAGGATAACTAAGTATTATGCTATGCAATTAAATTGTACTCCATTCAAGTGCACTAACTACTCATGTTTGAAAAGAAAAGTGAAAAATATTAGTGTATTAACTACAACTATAGTCTCAGTTGGAGGTTCAGAACATGGAAAAAAACAAATAGAACTTACTAGCATATTACAAAAGTTTTGAAAATAAAAATGTTTGTGTAACACAACTTTTGTTTTAAAAAATGTTTATATAGATTTTGAAAATAAAAAAGAAGCTTATATGAGTATGAAAATAGATGGGAGGCTTGTATAATTTCAGTAAAATTTAAGAGAAATATTATTCAAAAAATAAACAATAAAAGATGTCGAATTTTCCATAATATTGTAAAGTGGTGATTAACCTGTCCACCCAAATAATGATGGACATGTCATGATTTCTTTGTTGAAATAGCAACACGAACTTGGTCCGTTGGTCGTAGGCACATGCTATTGCAAATTGGCGGTGGGTCTGCCTCTATCTTCTAACCCCATTTTCAACTATCGATATAAATTTAACAAAAAGAAAATTTTTTGCTATTAGCTCTTTTTTTTTTCTTGTTCATGTAGCTCAGGTTGAATATTTCCCAAAAGCATTCAATAGATTGAGAAATCCCTGAAATTGAACTAGCAATTTGGAGGTGGTAGTAAAAAATGGTCTTTGAATCCAATTGATGATGCTTTTAGTCTTCATTCTAACATCATAATATACACTCCAAAAGCTCCAGGCTCATTTTACCCTGTCAGATCAAGAAACCCCAAAATTATTTGTTGGAGTTCTGAATCTTAATGTGAAAGCATCTTTATGTACCCAAATTGTCAAAAGAGCATCCTACACATTGAACCGCTAAAAGTTATTTTGAATACTATTAGTTTCAAAAGTTAAAAGGTGTTTCCTTTTCTTTTCCCCCCTTCCATGATCGGTTTCCTTTTTTGCTTGCCTTGGCCATATTCCACACTAATTGCTTCAGCATTACGGGCCCTGTGCTGCTTTAAATGCTTGAATTGACTAATTCTCCTTTTAATAATTTTCTGGTACCACTGACCAAAATAGTAATAATAAATAATAATAATAATAATAATAATAATAATAATAATTCTATGAACCCTTCCACAAACAAAATAACATTGAAAAAATTTTGTTATTCTCCTTCTCTCTTTCAAGGAAATTAGAATTTTTTCATAGCAAGGACATAGATCTCAATTTAACAAACTTTGATGATGCAGTTTTTGAAATAATATAAGTGTTTTTGGTTGTCCGGCAGTTCGTGGAACTTGCATTGAAATAACAGAGCAATTGAGTCTCATTTCTATTTTTCACAGAATTGATATATGATGGACGGATCAAGATCCTCTCTAAGGCTCCGTTTGGTTCAACGGAGGGGAGAGGAGGTTAATGGAGGAGAGAGGAGGGGATTTAATGAGTTATGTTTGGTTGGAAGGGAGGGGAGGGGAGAGAAGGAGAGATTATTATTTGGTTTAGAAGAGGAGGGGAGGTAATTATATTTAGACAAATTTATCCTTTATATTATTTTAATTTTATTTTTTATAAAAAAAAATTATTTATATCAATAATTTTTTTAAAAAATTATAAATTTTAATCTTTTTTTATTTTTAATTTATGATAAAAAAATGTATCTTAATTTTTATTAAATATTAATATATTAAAATATTAAAAAACTAAAAAAAATAAAAAAAATAAATTAACATTTAAAAATACTCCACCCCTCCCCCTCTCCTCCAAAACCCCCTAATTTGGAGGGGAGCCAAAATTGACCTCATTTCTCTCCTCTCCCCTCTTCTCCTTCCTAATTTTATCCAACCAAATACCTTATCCCCCTCCTCTCCCCTCTCTTCTTCTCCAAAAACCTTCAACCAAACATTCCCTGAAGAGAATCCTAAAATAGAATTTACTGGAAAAGTGTGTTCTATTCCGTTAATCACTCCTTCTCTACAGACCCTATATATTCAACAGAATTTGGTTCCACGATGGACATAATGATTTCTTGTAGGGACATTGGAGTAGCATAGCTACGTACGACCTATATTGCATCAGATGAACCGTTCTCCATTTTCTAACCCCAGCTTTTGAAACAATGCCTGTGTTCCTACTGTGTTTCATCATCAACTAATATAAATTCAAATAAAACGAAAAACAACCATGAAAATGACCACTGTCAGCAAAACTTGTTTAAATTCATAATGATGTTATCAATTAAAACTTAAATGAAATTTTGAAAGATAATTTTGAAAACCATCCCTTTGTGGAAGTTACATACATGTGCAGTCTGTTCGTTTGGTTGTGAAGACTGGCAAGAATACTTGTATGGTTTCGCCGCCATTCTCATCTTCTCTCACTAATAATTTCATGTTATTTTGTTCAGAGTATGTTTAAACTGAGGCGAATGAAAGATAATGGAAAAAAAAATGATATTTTTATTTTAGTTTTAAATGAACATGTGAAAGATATTTTTTAAATAACTCAATCATATAATACTTAATTGCAAAAAGCATTAACTTGTCATTTTTTAATTATAAATTTAGTAATAAATATTTAAAAATTATATCTATTTTTGTCTTTAATTAATCAGTAAAGCTATATGATTCTTCTGATGAAGCAGTGTTTATTCTTGTCATTGAAAAAAAAAAAAAAGCTATTATTCTTAAAACTTCAACAAGTAAGTGTGTATTTGGAAATTCGACAGCTGCCTCTAAAATCATGTTTTCTCTAAAGTAATAAATTGTTATTTTTACGCAACCGTGATTTGTTACTGTGATTCCAAACACATTCTAATTAAACGACATTCCTCTTTTCCATTTTTCAAAGCCACTTTTGATGTGAAATACTTAAATATATTTATATACAAAATGTCGTTTTTCTAGACTTATATATCTACAATATGTTCATATGCTTGTCCACGGTTATAATCCAGTCAAGAAACATTCACTTTTTTTTTTTTTTTGGGTGCGGAGGGGGGAATATAGCAGTACTCATACAACAAAATTTTATATTGGCTCGGTTGTACAGAAATCGCTTTTAGGTTCACATTTTGGAGGGGTTGGCTCCAACTCCTTTTTGTGAGCTAAATAATGAAAACATATCATCTAAATGTCTGATTAACCTGGTTGTTCATCTTCAATTTATGGCAATGCTTGTTAAGAGCTTGAATTGAATACTTCACTGCTACAAAAAGTTGAAATATCGACTGATGTATCAGTTGAAAAAGCGATAAAATCAATTGAAAAGAAAATATTTTCAATTGAAAAAGTAGTTGGAGCTTCAATCACATTTTTACTAGTCAATACTGACTGATATGCAATATCAAAACAGTAGGTCTGCAATGCCTTTAGAGCGTGCAGCTTTTTTTAACTGATATATTGAAAATTGGTCGGATGGTCTGGCTAATTTTCAATCAAAACCCGTTTTTAGATTATATTACTTTGTTTTTTTTCTAAAAGTTTTCTCTCATTTCTTTGATTTTTATGTTCATTTTTTGTTTTTAAATTTCATCTCTACACTTTACTTTTTCTCTTCATATTCATTTTCCTGCATCTTCCAGCTTTATTTTTCATCTTCGTCTTCATCTTCTTATGCAATTATTATTCCTCTTCCTCCCTGTAAATTTGCAACATACATTAGAGAATAAAAAATAGCATACTAAACCCAAAAACTCAAATTAATAACAAAGAAGAAGGGAGAGCTTTAGCTTGATTCAAAGTTAGAAAGAAGAAGATATGAGAAATTGATTAAAAAAAAATTAACATACAAAGAAGAACAAAAAGAAAAGATGGAGAGAAAATTTACATTCATGAGCTTCACCTTCACTTTAAAAAATGTCAGAACGAAGAAGATAAAGCCATAAAGAGAGAAAGATGAAGCTTCAGACATGAAGAAGATGAAGTCAAACAGAAAGATTTGAAAAAACAAAAACAGAATGTTAAATGAAGAAGAGAAAAAGGAAAATTCATGTATATATTGAAAGAAAAACTTCGCTTCACACTTTTGAAATTGCTAATTTTGCTTGGCGTTTCAAATGCGCGCAATTTGTAAGAAAGTTAGTAAGTTTTGGCCAATTGAACAGCTAACCAAACTGAATGATAATCAGTTAGCCTTTATAGGAGACTAATGTTCAGTCGACTTTGGTTAGTCAGCCATTACTTGTTGCCTTCCTGCTTCCCGCACCTGCAAAAATTCTATTTGTTAGCTGAACTTACTTGCAAAAGCACGTGAAGTGCAACTTCATGATTTTTGCTTCTAAAAGTTAGTCGAAAACTATATTATAAATTAAAATAAAGAATACAAGTAATCGGAATTTAGTCAAAACTTCAATCAATATTCATTAACAGTGTTGTAGTGCTTCTTCCTTTAACAATTTCATGCACCCTACGTAAAAGTTTTGGCATTTTTTCTAAATACTTCTGAATAGCTTTTAGCTCTATAAGTAATAATAGTTTTTCATTGTTTCCCATAACAAATTTACAATCAACTTAAAGTAATTGAGGAATCGGGTCCTGAGTTTTCAAAGAAAATTGGAGCCTTAATTACTCCATCATCACAACTAATATTCTCAACAATTTAATTCACTTTCTCAACATAAGTCATCAGAGAGAATGATTACATGATATTGCAAAAGCAAAGGGGCCAAATGAAGCTCCATTAAACAAAAGAAAAAAGAAGGATTTTTTACTTCAAGTCAAAAAGAGTTCGTATTAAAGAATTTTCATCCCTTTGTGGAATTTACAACTTACTTTATAAAAACGAATTTCCACCGACTGCTTATTTGGTTGTCAAATGTGGACAGTGGCTCAATAGCCAAGGATCCAAAGCGTACCATATGATGGCCTTTGCTGTGCGTCTGCATATAAACATTTTTCTTCTGTGCTGAACACCAATTCACCAATTCAAAACTCAAGATAAGCAATATTGCCAAATTAACTTCAGCCTAAGATCTGGTTTAGCCAGTCCGGCCAAGGGATTATTATGATCATCTTCCTCATTCTTTAATAACTTCAACCTAATTTACTTCATGCCACTACTCTAGTTCTTGAAAACTATTATTTTCTTTTCTTTAGTTTACTTCTATCTCCACTTAATCAGTTTAAGTTTGTTCTGTAGTAGCTGAATGACTGAGGTGTCTGGAAAAAGACCAAGATTTGCATGCTTTTGTTGTGGGATTAAAGTCCAGAATCATCAGGAACATTCAACACACTATTAATCTTGTATTTGTCCAGTATGGCTTCTTCTTCTTCTTCTTCATCTTCTCATGTTCATCAAATAAAATATGATGTGTTCATCAGCTTTAGAGGCTCAGACACCAGACATGGTTTTCTTAGCCATCTGAAAAAGGAATTGCGCCAAAAGCATATTGATGCCTATGTAGATGAGAGGCTTGAGAGGGGAGATGAAATATCATTGGCACTTCTCAAAGCAATAGAAGGATCAATGATTTCTTTGGTCATATTCTCAAAAGATTATGCTTCTTCAAAGTGGTGCTTGGAAGAACTTGTGAAAATCATGGAATGCAAGGAAGTCAATGAACAAACTGTTATACCAGTTTTTTACAATATAGATCCATCAGATGTAAGGCATCAAAAAGGTACTTATGGAAATGCATTTGCCCAACATGAACAGAAGTCCAAGATTAACATAGAGAAGCTACAAATTTGGAGATCTGTCTTGAACAAAGCTGCCAACTTATCTGGCTATCATTATTCATCACATTTTGAGTAAGTTCCATTTTATTTTTTTATTTTGATCATTTAATATATCACTTTATAGTTCATAAATTTTTATCTTAATTTTCCTACAAAACAATTTAAAAAATAATGAAGTTATCAAATTATATCTATGCATTTATTATTTCTACCATGTGTAGCTACTATTTTTTTTTCTTTTTACCTTCTACTTATGCCTTTCTATACGCTAGGAATGAATCTGAACTCATCGATGAAATAGTCAAAGATGTCTTGAAAAAATTGGATGATAAAGATCCAATTGAGCCAAAACACCTAGTTGGATTTGATAAAACTTTTGCTTCTGTTGAATCATTAATGGAAATTGATTTACAAGAAGTTCGAATTCTTGGAATTTGGGGCATGGGAGGCATAGGTAAAACAACTCTTGCTCATGCTCTATTTGACAAATTTTTTCCCCGCTTTGAAAGTTGTTGCTTTTTGGAAAATGTGAGAGAAGAATCAAAAATGATTAATGGCTTGAGTTATTTGGGCCAAAAACTTTTTTCTGTACTATTAAACCAAGAAATTTTCCACATGAACGATGCAATGAGAGCAAGATCCAATAAGAGAAGGCTACATCGAAAAAAAGTTTTTATCGTCCTTGATGATGTGGACACATCGAAGCAACTAAAAGATCTAGCTGGAGAACAACTTTACTTGGGACCAGGCAGTAGAGTCATTGTAACAAGTAGAGATAAGCAAGTTCTTATTAGCGGAGGGATTCATGCCATCCATGAAGTCAAGGAATTAAGCTTTCAAGAATCACTTAAACTTTTCAGCTTAAATGCCTTCAACCAAAGTCATCCCAAGAGGGGATATGAAGAGCTATCAGAAAGGGCAGTTGTCTATGCTAAAGGCATTCCTTTAGCTTTAGAAGTTCTGGGTTCATATTTTCATTCTAGAAATATTGAAACATGGGAAAGTGCACTCAAAAAACTCCAAAAGTATCCCAATATGCAAATTCAAAATGTATTGAAGGTGAGTTATGATAGTTTAGATGATGTTGAAAAGGAAATATTTTTAGACATTGCATTCTTTTTCAAAGGAGGACGTAAAGATAATATTATAAGGGTGCTAGATGCTTGTGGTTTCTACGCAACTAGTGGAATAGACAACCTTGTAAACAAAGCACTTATAAAAATTTCACATCAAGAAGTCATAGAAATGCATGACTTGATACAAGAAATGGGTGAGCAAATAGTTCGTGAAGAATCTATCAAAAATCCTGAAAGACGTAGCCGATTGAAGGACCCAGAAGAAATTTATGATCTATTAAAAAATAACATGGTAATAGAAAAACACATGAGCTTCTTTTTTATTTTCTATTTTTTAGAACAATTTTCAACACCTTTAATATCATTTTGAATTTTTTTTTGTGGTAGGGAACTGATGCAGTTGAAGGCATTATATTGGATATGTCTCAAATTAAAGATATACAAATGAGCGCTGATACCTTCACCAAGATGGCAAATTTAAGAATTCTCAAATTCTATTCTAATGAGTTGCATGAAAACTCTAATATAAACCTTCCTTTTGGCCTTGAGTCATTTTCTAATAAATTAAGGTACTTTCATTGGCATAGATATCCTCTGGAGGGTCTGCCTTTAGGCTTTTGTCCTGAAAAACTTGTTGAACTTCGCATGGAAGAAAGCCGCGTCAAAAAACTTTGGGACGGAGTACAGGTACTTATATACAAATGTATGTTTTAGTCTTCAATCTAATTGACTTATAAGGACTTTTTAAAGTAATTTTTCTCTTTTAATTGCCACAGGATCTTGTGAATTTAAAGTGTATAAGCCTGAACGGATCCAAACAATTGATAGAGTTGCCTGATTTCTCTATGGCACATAACCTTGAAAAGGTGGACCTCTCGAATTGTACAAGTTTGTGCAATGTTCATCCATCTATTTTATCTCTGCACACACTTGTTTATATGAGATTATTTGGGTGCAAAAGACTAAAGAGTCTTCAAAGTGAGACTCATTTAAAATCTCTCCAATACCTCGAAGTTGGTTCCTGCCATAGTCTCGAGAAATTTTCGTTGTCCTCAGAGGAAATGAACTATTTAGGGTTATCAAGTACGACAAAAATTGAAATATTGCATTTGCCAATTGGGCATTGTAGGAAACTTGAATGCCTTCTTCTTAATGGTTCAAGAATAATGAATCTTCCGATAAATGAGTTGTGTTGCTTGACATCTCTCAAGACTTTTCATCTTCAAGCTTTCAAGCAAGTAATTGATGAAATGGAGCTACACAGCCTATTTGATGCCTTACGATCTTTAAGAGAATTACATTTGATCAAATGTAGTAAATTGTCAAAAATCCCTGATAATATCAGTTCCCTAACATTGTTACAAGTTTTATCACTAAATGAAAGCAGTGTGGAAAGCTTGCCTGCCAGCATTGAGCAGATGTCAGAGCTGGTAATGAGTAATTTAACGAAGTGTGGGAGGCTTAGGTCTATTCTAGGACTTCCACCATTCATTCAACTATTAGAAGCCTCAGAATGCACATCATTGGAGACTGTATTCTCCTTAACAACTATGCCAAAATCCCGTTCATGTCTCTTTTCATTCAAAAATTGTTTAAAATTGGATGAACATTCACTTTGCTATATTATGGAATTAACTCACTTCTCAATGACTGCAGCAATATTTAAGTATTGTGGAAATGTTAAAGTTTGTTACCCAGGAAGCAGAGTTCCAAGGTGGTTCAGTTATAATCAGACGGTAGAAGCTTCCATTACTATTGAAATTGCTCCTCCTTTTGACCAATTATTATTGGGTTTCGTTTTTTGCTGCATTCTTCCTCAGTTTGCCTCAACAAAAGACTATTACATCTGTTGTGATTACTCTGAAGATGTTGATAAGCACAAATTTTGCATTGAATATGATGAGTACATTCCTTTGAACGACTTGAATTCAGATCATGTTTTTCTATGGTATGTGCCATATCAATTAGAGAATGCTCAAAGAAGTTATGATGAGGGCATCGCTCCTAAGTTGGCATGTGAATTCTATGTTAGATATCATAATGGTTGTGAGTATGTCAAATTAGATGGCTTGATAAAAGCATGTGGAGTCTGCCCAATATATATGCCTCCGAAAATCACAATATGGTCTGTGAGAAGGAATTAAAGTTGAAGTTGGGTATGAAACAGAGGCAAGGAGATATTGATGTTTAAGAACTACTCCCTCCAACAAAGAAATTGAAGGAATCTTCTATCGTTCAACCTGTTCTCATAAGATTGGAGGTGGAGTTGGAGTTAGCTAATAAATTCTACACATCTCATAATATTGATCTCAATTTTTCACCCCTTGCAGCTGAAATTTGTACGCAAGATGAAAGAAAAGAACTACAGTTTGAATATAGTTTCTGATAGCTTTACAGGTACCTCTCTCCACCTTGATTATAAGCTAAACTTTTGTACACTGGCAACTGTCTCTATATTATATATGGGCATGTGTGATCAAATATTACGGACATAATTTATGAATTGATGTTTTAATTTTACGTGGACAAAGAATAAAAATTAATCCCATAAATTGAGGGGTTACCTTCTAGTATATCTAAATCCATTGACATACTTTAATTGCCTCCTTCTTTTCTCATCAAAATATCTGATTCCTTTTTAGTTTGTTGCAATGAGCAGATTTCTTCTCAAAGAACTTGATAGATATTTTTCTAGATGTAGAAGTCTAGTCACTTATATAGTAGTGAGTACTTTCTTTACAGCTAGTTACATTCTACGGTTTGTGCTAATTTTTTGTTGTACTTCTGACTTTTGTTCACTGAATTTTGCAATGCAATTAAATCTAGCCATATTTTGGATTGAATCTAATGTAATTATAATCTAATCTTCATTACAAATTCCTTTCATTTCATGCCCTTCCTTATAATTTGATCCATCTAGGGGGAATATTTTGGGGTAGACCTTTCATGTCACGACCCAAATTTTCTAGCCATGACCGACGCGTAGGCTAAACTAATATGGAGATTGGGTTTGCCTAACAAGCCTTACAAACTTACAATCTCTAAAATTAACTATTATATCATATATTTAAACTAACTCATATATCCCAAAAATTTTAGAAAATTTAATATTCAGTTCATTATGTTATTAGGGGCTACCGAAAATCCGACAGCATCTCCCCTAAAAATTGGACATCCCATCCTACAAAATAAATTAAATCAGCACCAGTTCCAGCACCAACAAGTTACATATAACTAAAATGGCTAACTAGGAAAGTAAAAATAATATTTACATATTATAGTTGACCATATAATATGGATAATTCCAAAATCCTTTCTCTACACCTAAATACTACCACATCATGGAGTCTAAAATAATTTCACAAAATTAAACGCCTACTCTAAGTTTGGTAGCTCACGAGCTCTCTGTAATAACCCAAATTAAAATAATAATAATAAAATAATTAATTAGATTAGACAAATTTATTTTTAGGATAAATATAATATTTAGGTAATCTTAGGATAATTATAAAGCTTTAAAATTATCTTAAGGAGTTATTTTGAAACCTATCTTATACCCATTGGGATATTTTTATGTTCCAAAATTCTTAAAATAAGTCACCATGGAAATTCTAAATAATTGTGGGGTCCTTATTTTTATTTCTAGTTATGTAAAAATAACTTTTCTGAGTCCTATATAAATTCCATTAGAAAACTCTGGGCATCTTTCATAATTTTTGCTTTTTCCCTTAAAATATAATATCCCTCCTTATTACTCCATCATACCAACGTGCTCTCCAAATCTCGTTCTTGTCTTTCTTCAAAACTGAAGCTCCTGTACGCCTCTTTCTCCCCTTTCTTTTATTTCGTTTTGCGTTTGAAGCTGCTCCCCCCACCACCAACGCTGCGCCGCCGTTCTGCAGGTGACCGGAAGTCATTTCAGCGGCGTGCTCTGGTAGGGCTGTGCCACGAATGGTGAACTTTTATTTATTTATTTATTCAATCATCCATTTTCCTTCTTTTTCCCTTCATTTTCGTTCTTCTTCTTTCCTCTTGTGTTTGGGTTGTCTTTTCTTTGATTTTAACTTCCATTATTGCTCCATCTTTATGCTAATAGGAATCCAAAACCTTAGTTGTTGATTGCTTTCTCATTTTGGCCGTGGGAAGCTTCTCAAATTGGGGCTTTTTGATTTAAACCATTAAGGTATGAATTGATACTTCCTATGGGTTCATTTAAGCTCCTTAAGATATATTTTAAACTCAAATTAAATTTTAGAAGCTTGAATTTAATTGTGCCAATTAATTTGTGAAATCCAAAATCTAGGGATTATAGTGAATTATAAAATTTAAATTATAATTATAGATTTAGGTGTTAGAGGGTGAAATTAATTATATTGAACATATTAGAAGTTAATAGAGTAATTTAGGGTGATGTTCTTATGTTCAATATAATTATAGGTGATAGTGAAGCTACTCTTTCAAATTGGAAATCCCTTCAATTTTAGGAAATTGGGGCCTCTACTATTGGCCCCCACAGGTGAGTGTATAGATAGCAAAATAGTAGCTTTTTTTTTTTTTAATTTTATATTTATATATATATTGTTAACCTAAACTTCTTATTTTATGATTTGCCTTATTTGCGTTATTGTGGATATAAATCTTATTTATTTATTTATTTATTAATTTTATGTGGATTAAGTTATATGTGTGAAAGTATATATATATATATATATATATATATATATATATAAATGGTTTTTATGTTGGGGAGGTTTAAAATGACTTTTGATTATAATTTCATTATATAAAATTTGTTAATTCATTTTTTTTATCAAATTATTACTTTTTTGTTTGATTTAACTTTATATACTTATTTACTTGTCAATATTTAATTTATATGAATGATTTTATTCTAAAATTATGAATGAGAATCTGATTAAAACCCCGTAACTGTTAATGGGAGTAACGGCCTTAGTATACCTAGTTAGAATAATGGACAATCATTGTGTGGCGGCACTCAATGATAATTATATTGAATATATTGTAATATGTACACCGTGTGGTGGCACTCGGTGATGGTGGTGATATTGTGATACTGCGCAGTGGTCTTAATAGTGGTATTGAATCCTGTGTGGCGGCACTCAGGGTTGATTATAATTCTTCCTCGTGATATCCATTATATCTTGTTTCCTTTGATTTTAAATTGTGCTTTTGCTGACAACTTACAATGTAATTTAATTGTTATATATATATATATATATATAAACAACAATTAAAGGCAATATAATTTCTTTTATTTGTCTAAGTACTTTTTTAACGACCCACAGATTTAGTATGCTGGAACAAAAGATAACAAATCCCCTTTCCATTTACCAAGAGTATCATCTCTGACTTTTGTAGAAATTTCGGCAGAGTCCCCTCTATAAATTGGACCTCCCGACATTTCTACAACCAGTCAATTCACCAATACATCCCAAAATATATCAAAATATAGACATCTAGGGAGGGGGAAATGTCCTGACTCTGATTCAGTGGAGCCACATTCTATTTTGTTCAGAACAAAACAAATTCATAATACAAAATACACCCACATGAACAATTGTGGGCTCACCAAATGAAACAAACAGGAGATCTACAACTAGTCGGCCGCTCAGGCTAGGCTAGGGTCTTCAACGCTCTCTGAAAAATAAATTTAAGAAAGAGTGAGTTTGAAAACTCAGTGAATAAATAACGCCGGCCCTTAAAAATCTTAGGGACAAGGCCCGTAAAAATATTGTATAGATAAATATGCATCATGCACAAAGCAAGCCTCATGCAGATCGTTTCTTAAAATGTATCAGAAGTATCTAAGCAGAACTGAATTAAACAGACGCAGAGCACACAGCTCGCGGAGAAAATAACCACAGACGCAAAGCACTTGGCTTGCGAAATAAATAACTCCACGTGTGGTAGCTACCCACACGGGGCTAGCAAAACCCCTGCTAGCTGAGGTCCAGATCATGGTGCACCAAGGCTAACAACTACTGCTGTTAGCTACAGAGTTCTGAACAGATAACCTCTTAGATTTAATACATTTCTCAAATCACATTTCAAACAGAGTACCTTCCGTATCAGTTCAATATCAGAGTTTCCAAATAACTCAACAGGTATCAATTTGCAAAATTTCATATTTAAATCAATCATATAGCAAAGCATTTAAAAACGTCTCTCTATAAATAGATTTCCAAATATCAGAACACTGCAAGGAAACTTAGTAAGAAAATAAGAAATAGGAATTTCTTACGGTCCGCATTACTTACTCACCTCTTAGGAGAATCTCAATACTCCCTGCCTAGTCCTCAGCTCTAACTCAATCTCCTGAATACCCTACAATACCCGTTCAATAGATTTAGAGTGTAATAACCAGAAGAATTGTCTCATTAACTTAGCCTACCCAACATTAATGTTTATTTTTCATTCCCTTGGGTTAACATATGAAAAATTAAGGTCTCCTAAGCGTTATAGGTAATTTCAGCATGTTAGCCGCGGCCAAATACCTCTTAGCCGCGGCCAATTATCCTCTGTTTAACCCCCTTCTTTATCACTAATTCGCCGCAGCGAGTTGGACATTCGCCGCGGCCAAAATATATGGCGCCGCGGCGAATGAGCCTCCTGGAGCTTCCTCGCTCAAGCTCTCGATATTGGCCGCGGCCAATACCTCCTTCCGCCGCGGCCAATTCCTCTCTGGAAACGTTAGCCGCGGCCAATTAATTAGTTCACCGCGGCGAAATGTTTTCTGGAAAACTTCCAGCTGACCTCTCCCCTTTCGCCCCGACATGCATAAATTCATCCGTCTCTACTCCATTCTTGCCTTCCATCTCCATACAACACACATATACATATATATATCCCCCTTGCACTCTCTTTTCTTCTCCTTCGACACACCCTTCCATCAATTTGCTACTCACACACAGAATCACATTACCAAACAAGCAAAACAGGGGAGAAGGAACTCTATGAACTGGAACCAGAAAATGCAACTTACGGCAGTAATTCCGAGCTTGGAAGAGGGTGTGTTTCTGGCGTTAGAGTCCTCAACCTCCAGCAGCAAAGTCTGAACCAGAAAAGAGAAGAAGATGAATCCAGCAGAAATGGCGAGAAAACAGAGGAAATATGATGAAGTTTTGTTCCAGCGTTTTGCTCCTTTTTCTGACCGAAGGAATGGCTACAGGTATGGTTGAGTGCTGCAGCAATTTACTTAAAAGACCAGCTAATATGAGGGAGAGAAGGGGCATTTCGGAACTTTACAGAAGGAGAAAGAGAATCCTCTACGTGGCAGCTCAATTTTTCCTTTGAAAAGTCAACCTTGCCATGTAGATAACAATTTCATGCATGTTGGTTCATGCACGTCGGGTTTCACAACTTTATTGTGAGAAACTCTAAATCTATTTATTTCTCCTTCTACTTATTTTGTTATATATGCATTCACTAAGCCAGTGGTAGGCTTACCCTTTTCCTTTGTCATATTTCAGATCAGCATAAAGTAGATTAAGGTGTTCTGGGATTTGCGTGCTACCCAGACGTAGATGGTAGGATATTTTGATCGGTTGAGTTGTGTAGAAACTCCAAGACACATTGGCTATTAAGTGTTATATTAATTTGAGTCACAAAGATGTTATATATATATATATTTTTGGTAGATCATATAATGATCTTTGTAATAGCATTTGACTATATTTTGAAAAACTCATATCCTATGTTGTATTGTGGCGAGAATTCGAAGATATAAGATGCTAGTAAATTTTTGAAATGAAATGTATTGGGCTGTATTGAATTTGCAGGGTTGGGATGTCCAATTTTTAGGGGACGTGCTGCCGAATTTTCGGCAACCTCTAATTATTGTAGGTATGCTTATATAAAAGTATGGGCATTGAATGAGTTACCAGGCTTACTAGGCTGGGTCAATCATACTTGGCTTGGTCTAGGTGCCGGTCATGGCCCGAAGTTTGGGTCCTGACAAAGTTGGTATCAGAGCCCGGTTTGTGTCTAGGTCCTCATAGCCATATGATTAGGGAATAGTAGAGTCTTGCATGTAATTGCGTAATTGGCCAGCGCACCTTACGTGTAGGCATCTATTATTGCCAAATCTAAGTCTTGGAGTCTTGTTTAGTGGTCTATGCATTAAGTGTATTTATTGCTTGAAACTTGATATCATTTTTGTGTACTTTATTTTATTTTTAGGAAAGGATGCCGCCGAGAAAGAGGACGGCACCTAGGAGGTTTGCTCCTGATGAGGCTTCCAGCCTGCCTCATGACCCTGCTTCGGCTCCTAGAGGCCGAGGGCGTGGTAGTAGTAGAGGTCGCGGACGTGGCGTTAGCCGTGGACGTGGTCATGATCCAGCAGATGAGTCTGCTAGGGCAGCAAGAGATGAGGCGCCTGAGGCTAGGCAGGCAGACTTGACATTAGCGGATGTTGTTGCCAGCATGCGTGACATGCAACAAACTATGAGAGAAATGATGGGTGTAATCCAGCAACAACAACAGCAACAACAACAAAGGAGAGAACAGCATGTAGATTCTGAGCCTGAGCCAGAAGTTAGATTAGAGAGGGAGCAATTAGCTCAACAGGGGAGGACAGTTATGGTTCAGTTGTCAGAATTTATGAAGCTTAAACCCCCTTCTTTTACAGGCACAGAGGCAGATGAGGACCCTCAATACTTTTTGAACCAAATAGGCCGACTTTGTAGAGCATTGGGATGTACACCTACTAGATCAGTAGAGTTGGCAGAATATCGTTTGCTAGGCTTGGCTCAAACATGGTTTGATACAGTGAAGGAAGGAAGACCACAGGGGTTACCCCCTTTGGTTTGGGAAGAATTTACTGAGTTGTTTATGAGACGGTTTCTTCCACAGACAGTTAGAGATGCTAAAGCTAGAGAATTTGAAGTATTGAAGCAATCAGAGGGTATGACAGTAGCAGAATATGAGATACTGTACACTAAGTTATCTAGATATGCTTCTCACTTGGTAGCTACCGAGCAGATGCGAGCGAAGCGGTTTGTACAAGGGCTTTTAGATTATTTGTTCCGATCAGTTGCTAGAGTCCGATATGACTCTTATGAAGATGTAGTTGAAAGTGCCAAACTTTTTGAAGCTCGTAGTAAAGAAAGCAGGAATGCACGAGAGTCACGTAAACGGCAGCGAAATGAGAGCAATCGAGGTGGCTATCAAGTTAGAGGTGGTAGTGGAATCGGAAGGGAGATTGTAGTAAGTCATCAGAGTCAACAACAAAATTTTCAAAGTCAGGGAAGTCATAGTGGACATTCCTCAAGTATAGCTCAAAGTGGTGGGACTAATCAAATGCGCTCTTCCCAAACTATGCGTGGTAGAGGGAGATCTTTTAGGCCCCTACCCCCTTGTTCTACTTGTGGGAGGAGTCATACTGGCATTTGTTTTGGACCAGGGAGAGCATGCTATCAGTGTGGTCAGCTAGGCCATATCAAGAAGGATTGTCCCATGTTATCAGGGCAACCATCCTCTAGTCATGCATCTAATCCTACGACACTACCATCACCTCCAATTCTAGCAGCTCCAATAAGACAAGTTGGTGGGCCTGGAGGCCAAGGCCTTGGTGGGGTACAATCTCGTGGTAGAGGAATAGGAGGCAGAGGCCAGGGGCAAGCTAGGGGAGGTCAAGCTCGTGTTTATGCGATGACACGTCAAGATGCTCAGACGTCCAATACAGTAGTCACAGGTATTCTTCCAGTTTGCTCTTTTGATGCACATGTTCTATTTGATTCTGGTGCTACACATTCCTTTGTATCCCCATTCTTTGCTTTGCGATTTGGTAAAGATGCATCACTACTAGATGAGCCTTTAGTGGTAGCTACACCTATGGGAGATACAATCACAGTCAACCATGTGTATAGATCCTGTGAAGTCCTAGTAAAAGGCAATCAGTTGTTTGTTGATCTAGTAGTCCTTGATATGATGGACTTCGATGTAATTCTGGGTATGGATTGGTTATCTTCTTGTCACGCTACACTTGATTGTTATAATAAGGTAGTGAAGTTTGAGTTGCCAATGGGAGAATCTTTTACTTTCCAAGGTGACCACAGTAGGACACTTAGTAATTTGATCTCTGCTTTGCATGCTAGGAGGTTAATGGAAAAAGGGTGTAAAGGGTATCTGGCGATGGTTAAAGATATTAGTGCGACAACAACAAGTTTGGAGAAGGTACCGGTAGTATGTGAATACCTTGATGTCTTCCCTGAAGAGTTGCCCGGTTTACCTCCAGATAGGGAGATTGAATTTTGCATAGACTTAATTCCTAACACTCAACCTGTGTCTATACCTCCATACAGAATGGCTCCTGCAGAGCTTAGAGAATTGAAAGAACAATTACAAGATCTTCTTGATAAAGGTTTCATACGCCCTAGTTCCTCTCCTTGGGGTGCTCCAGTATTATTTGTAAAGAAGAAGGATGGCTCTTTAAGATTATGTATTGATTACAGGCAATTGAATAAAGTGACAGTGAAGAATAAGTATCCATTGCCACGAATAGATGACTTGTTTGACCAACTTCAAGGAGCTCAATGCTTCTCTAAGATAGACTTGAGGTCGGGGTATCATCAGTTGAAGATCAGAGGAGAGGACATTTCAAAGACAGCTTTCAGGACTCGTTATGGGCATTACGAGTTCTTAGTCATGTCGTTTGGGCTTACAAATGCTCCGGCAGCTTTCATGGACTTGATGAATCGAGTCTTTAAACCATTCTTAGATCATTTTGTGGTCGTTTTTATTGATGACATTCTTATTTACTCAAAAAGTAAGGAAGAGCACGAGCAACATTTGAGAATGGCTTTGCAAACTTTGAGAGAACACCAACTTTATGCTAAATTCTCTAAGTGTGAGTTTTGGTTGGACAATGTGGCTTTCTTAGGACACACGGTGTCTAAGAATGGAATAAGTGTGGATTCTAAAAAGGTGGAAGCAGTCAAAAATTGGCCTAGACCTACTACGGTGACTGAGATTCGTAGTTTTCTTGGGTTAGCAGGATACTACCGCAGATTTGTTAAAGATTTCTCTAAGCTTGCAGCTCCTTTAACGAGATTGACAAGGAAGGGAGTGAAGTTTCAGTGGTCAGATTCATGCGAAGAGAGTTTTCAACAATTAAAAGATTGTTTAACCTCTGCACCTGTGCTAACTCTTCCATCTGGAACTGGTGGTTATACAGTATATTGTGACGCATCAAGAGTAGGCCTGGGTTGTGTATTAATGCAGTATGGGAAGGTGATAGCCTATGCATCTAGACAGCTCAAGAAGCATGAACAGAATTATCCCACTCATGATTTAGAAATGGCTACAGCCATATTTGCATTGAAGATTTGGAGGCATTACCTATATGGTGAGACTTGCGAAATTTACACCGATCACAAGAGTCTTAAGTATATCTTTCAACAGCGAGATTTGAACTTAAGACAAAGAAGGTGGTTAGAACTCTTGAAAGACTATGACTGTAACATCTTATATCACCCTGGCAAGGCTAACGTAGTGGCTGACGCATTAAGTAGAAAATCAATGGGTAGCCTGGCCCACATAGCAGAAGTTAAGAGGTCTATGGTGAAAGAGTTTCAGAAGCTTGAGGGAAGTGGAGTAAGGTTAGAGATCACAGGATTTGGCGCCTTATTAGCCCATGTGCAACTCCGTTCTAGTTTGGTAGATAGAATCAAAGTTACACAAGACCAAGATCCTCAAATGAAGAAGATCATTGAAGAAGTTCATGAAGGAAAGCTGCAAGAGTTCTCAGTGGACTCTGAAGGTATTTTAAGGTGCGGTCATAGGTTATGTGTGCCGAATGTAGAAGACTTACGGAGTAAAGTACTAGAAGAAGCTCATCATTCAACTTATACTTGTCATCCGGGTTCTAATAAGATGTACCAAGATTTAAAGGGGTTATATTGGTGGAAAGGGATGAAAAAGGATGTGGCCGAATTTGTATCTAAATGCTTAGTGTGTCAACAGGTGAAGGCTGAGCACCAAAAGCCCGCAGGCTTGCTTCAGCAAATTGAAATACCGGAATGGAAGTGGGAGAGAATTACCATGGACTTTGTAACTAGATTGCCTAAAACTATCAAGGGTTATGATTCAGTATGGGTGATTGTAGACCGCTTGACTAAGTCTGCTCACTTCTTGCCTGTGAAAACTACTTATAGTGTAGCTCAATATGCTAAACTTTACTTGGATGAGATTGTCTCTCTTCATGGTGTACCAGTATCCATTATTTCAGACCGTGGCCCACAATTTACGGCTAAGTTCTGGAGGTCTTTTCAAGAAGCACTTGGAACTAGATTAGATCTTAGTACTGCCTTTCATCCTCAAACAGATGGGTAGTCTGAACGTACAATTCAAATATTAGAAGATATGCTACGTTCATGTGTCTTAGACCTCGGTGGAAGTTGGGATAAATACTTGCCTTTAGTGGAATTTGCTTACAACAACAGTTATCAATCGAGCATTCAAATGGCTCCTTTTGAAGCACTGTATGGTAGGCGTTGTAGGTCGCCTATTGGATGGTTCGAAGTGGGTGAATCAACATTATTAGGCCCCGACCTAGTTCAGGAGTCAGTAGCCAAGGTAAAGCTGATCCGTGAAAGGCTATTGACTGCTCAAAGTAGACAAAAGTCTTATGCCGACCACAGGAGACGTGATTTAGAATTTGCAGTTGGAGATCTTGTGTTCCTACGTGTATCGCCTATGAAAGGTGTTTTGCGATTTGGAAAGAAAGGGAAGTTGAGTCCCAGGTACATTGGGCCTTTTGAGATACTTGAGAGAGTGGGAGCTGTAGCCTACCGTTTAGCTCTCCCACCAAATCTTACAAGTGTTCATCCTGTCTTCCATGTGTCTATGCTTCGGAAATACTTGGCTGACCCTTCTCATGTGCTTCAACCACAGACCATAGAACTAGACGAGCAGCTCTCTTATGAAGAGCAACCTGTGGCTATAATTGATAGACAGATCAAGAGATTGAGGAATAAGGATATAACATCAGTAAAAGTGGTATGGCAGAAGCATTCTAAAGAGGAGGCAACTTGGGAAGCTGAGGAAGCTATGCGTGAGAAGTATCCCCATCTCTTCGAGACCCCTTAGGTAAGAGGCTGGTTAAAATTCGGGGACCGAATTTTCTAAGGGGGGAAGAATGTAATAACCCAAATTAAAATAATAATAATAAAATAATTAATTAGATTAGACAAATTTATTTTTAGGATAAATATAATATTTAGGTAATCTTAGGATAATTATAAAGCTTTAAAATTATCTTAAGGAGTTATTTTGAAACCTATCTTATACCCATTGGGATATTTTTATGTTCCAAAATTCTTAAAATAAGTCACCATGGAAATTCTAAATAATTGTGGGGTCCTTATTTTTATTTCTAGTTATGTAAAAATAACTTTTCTGAGTCCTATATAAATTCCATTAGAAAACTCTGGGCATCTTTCATAATTTTTGCTTTTTCCCTTAAAATATAATATCCCTCCTTATTACTCCATCAGACCAACGTGCTCTCCAAATCTCGTTCTTGTCTTTCTTCAAAACTGAAGCTCCTGTACGCCTCTTTCTCCCCTTTCTTTTATTTCGTTTTGCGTTTGAAGCTGCTCCCCCCACCACCAACGCTGCGCCGCCGTTCTGCAGGTGACCGGAAGTCATTTCAGCGGCGTGCTCTGGTAGGGCTGTGCCACGAATGGTGAACTTTTATTTATTTATTTATTCAATCATCCATTTTCCTTCTTTTTCCCTTCATTTTCGTTCTTCTCCTTTCCTCTTGTGTTTGGGTTGTCTTTTCTTTGATTTTAACTTCCATTATTGCTCCATCTTTATGCTAATAGGAATCCAAAACCTTAGTTGTTGATTGCTTTCTCATTTTGGCCGTGGGAAGCTTCTCAAATTGGGGCTTTTTGATTTAAACCATTAAGGTATGAATTGATACTTCCTATGGGTTCATTTAAGCTCCTTAAGATATATTTTAAACTCAAATTAAATTTTAGAAGCTTGAATTTAATTGTGCCAATTAATTTGTGAAATCCAAAATCTAGGGATTATAGTGAATTATAAAATTTAAATTATAATTATAGATTTAGGTGTTAGAGGGTGAAATTAATTATATTGAACATATTAGAAGTTAATAGAGTAATTTAGGGTGATGTTCTTATGTTCAATATAATTATAGGTGATAGTGAAGCTACTCTTTCAAATTGGAAATCCCTTCAATTTTAGGAAATTGGGGCCTCTACTATTGGCCCCCACAGGTGAGTGTATAGATAGCAAAATAGTAGCTTTTTTTTTTTTTTTAATTTTATATTTATATATATATTGTTAACCTAAACTTCTTATTTTATGATTTGCCTTATTTGCGTTATTGTGGATATAAATCTTATTTATTTATTTATTTATTAATTTTATGTGGATTAAGTTATATGTGTATAATATATATATATATATATATATATATATATATATATATATATAATGGTTTTTATGTTTTTATGGGAGGTTTAAAATGACTTTTGATTATAATTTCATTATATAAAATTTGTTAATTCATTTTTTTTATCAAATTATTACTTTTTTGTTTGATTTAACTTTATATACTTATTTACTTGTCAATATTTAATTTATATGAATGATTTTATTCTAAAATTATGAATGAGAATCTGATTAAAACCCCGTAACTGTTAATGGGAGTAACGGCCTTAGTATACCTAGTTAAAATAATGGACAATCATTGTGTGGCGGCACTCAATGATAATTATATTGAATATATTGTAATATGTACACCGTGTGGTGGCACTCGGTGATAGTGGTGATATTGTGATACTGCGCAATGGTCTTAATAGTGGTATTGAATCCTGTGTGGCGGCACTCAGGGTTGATTATAATTCTTCCTCGTGATATCCATTATATCTTGTTTCCTTTGATTTTAAATTGTGCTTTTGCTGACAACTTACAATGTAATTTAATTGTTATATATATATATATATATATATAAACAACAATTAAAGGCAATATAATTTCTTTTATTTGTCTAAGTACTTTATTGTGAGAAACTCTAAATCTATTTATTTCTCCTTCTACTTATTTTGTTATATATGCATTCACTAAGCCAGTGGTAGGTTTACCCTTTTCCTTTGTCATATTTCAGATCAGCATAAAGTAGATTAAGGTGTTCTGGGATTTGCGTGCTACCCAGACGTAGATGGTAGGATATTTTGATCGGTTGAGTTGTGTAGAAACTCTAAGACACATTGGCTATTAAGTGTTATATTAATTTGAGTCACAAAGATGTTATATATATATACATTTTTGGTAGATCATATAATGATCTTTGTAATAGCATTTGACTATATTTTGAAAAACTCATATCCTATGTTGTATTGTGGCGAGAATTCGAAGATATAAGATGCTAGTAAATTTTTGAAATGAAATGTATTGGGCTGTATTGAATTTGCAGGGTTGGGATGTCCAATTTTTAGGGGACGTGCTGCCGAATTTTCGGCAACCTCTAATTATTGTAGGTATGCTTATATAAAAGTATGGGCATTGAATGAGTTACCAGGCTTACTAGGCTGGGTCAATCATACTTGGCTTGGTCTAGGTGCCGGTCATGGCCCGAAGTTTGGGTCCTGACACTCGCAAATCATTTCACTCATTTATTTACTGGTCTAAAAAATAAGGAAAGAAGAGGAATAAGTCTACTACTGGCTTAGTGAGTGTATAAATAATAAAGTGCATAAAGGAAAAAATAAGTGCATACAAGAGTTTTTAAAAATAAATTATTATCGAATAATTTTAGCAATAAAATTTATAAATGAAATGAAAAACAATTATTTAAATAAAAAAAACTTTTAGGTAAAATCTATATTTTTTAAATATAAAAAAATATCATAGGAATAAATATCATAGAGAGGAACCAAATCATCAAACCACATCATCATATATCATGGCATTTCTTTGGATTCATCCCATCTTATCACTTTCACAATATACATCTAGTATCTCAGATCGCAATACTGCATACATCACATCGCAGTGACATCACAATTCATAACTTATTCTAGGTGCACCTAGGTCGTTATCTCCGTTAACGACTACGGGGTCCTAACTAGATTCCCATCTATTATATAAAATTAAAATAATGATAATAAAATCCCTTTAAATGGTATTTAACTATCAAAAATAAATAAAAATCAAGGAAGTAAATAAATAATTAAATAAGGCAAATTAACTTTCAATATAATTTCTGTAACATATGAGATCACAAAACAACATAAAATACTCTATTCATAAATAAACATATACACACCACTACTTTCTTTCCATCCAAATCACTCTTTTGCATTTCACAATGATATATCATGCCACCTTTCAATTATCAAATTGCTTTAATAAACTTATTAAATCATCATAAGAATATATATATCCATTTTGAAGTTTTGAAAACACCAATTTGTTTCTCCAAGGAATAAAGCACATAAATCACACAAATTGAAATTTTCATTGTAAAAATATAAAATGAAATGAAATAAATATGCCACTCCATTATCTACACACTCACCAGTTGAGACTAATAGTATAAGTCCCAAATTCCTATTATTTAGTGCATAGTTCCAGTTGAATGAGTTTCTCTGGTATCACCTAAAATTATAGCCAATATAAATTATTTATATTAACTACTCTAATAATATCCATAATTATTTATATAACCTAATATATTCCCTAAAACATAAATTCCTAAATTCTTATATATATTTTTTATCCTAAATACTAACCCTAAATTGGGGATTTTTCAGTCTAAATTGCTATAACTCAAATTAAATTAAAAATTCATTCCTTGAAACTTCAAAGATGAAATATGAAGTGTTTATTTACACCTAAATGTAGAAATTCAAGAAGCTCCCAAGTTAGAAGCTCACCCATGGCAACTAGACCTGATCACGGGCTGAGATGCTCACCCGGCCCGAAAAATATAAATATGAGCCAGAAAAAAAAAACAAAAAAAATGAGCCCATTTTTAAAAAGTCAAATATAAAAAGGGTCGGGCTTAGACTTTTTTTAAAAGTCCGGCTCGAGCCCGAACCTGCCCGTATTATAATTATTTTTTATATATTATTAATAAATAATATTATTAGAACATTTATTTATAACTATAAATATAAGTAAAAAAGAATTATATAACATATATGATTATTATTTTTTTTACTTTTACTTATTGTATAATATATTATTAGGAATAAATTATAATTCAAATAAAATAAATTATTAATAATAATATAATTAGAAACATTATTATTTTAAGAGGTTTTACTATCCTATATAGATATATATATATATATATATATAAGTTATTTAAACTTTTTGTAATTTTTTAATAAGTTATTTGAAATTTAAAATAAGAATAAAAGTATGTCTAACAAGTAATAAAATATATATAATATTTAAAACTAAAAAAAGACCAAAAAAAAAAGTTGCGCAAAACTGGCTGGTCCGAGCTTGACCCAGTTTTAATCAGGCTTGAGCCTGGCCCAGTACTGTTCAAACAATGCTGGGCCTGGGCCTAAAAAAATTTGCAAATTTGTTTATGAGCTTGGCTGGTGATCAGGTTTACTGGCAACTTGAGCAACAAAAATTGAATATCCTATTAGCTTCAATAAATCATAGAGAAAGATAAATATTGATAAAAGAAACAGAGAAGAAAATGGAATAACTAATCTTTACAAAATTCACAAAATTTTCCATGGTTGAATAAGCAAAAGAAGAGAAGGAGAAGGAAGATGAAATATTTACCAAATAAGAGTTTTATGGCAACTAAATCTATCAAAGGTGAGTGGGTAATGGCGTCCAACAAGAAAAGGGTGATGGATCCTTGTGGCTGGCTGAGATTCACGCTTCAATGGAGGTGTTACGCTGGGAGGAAGAAGGAACGACTCAAGCAAAACAAAAACTAAAGAAAAGTCACGCAAGAAGCAAGAAAAAGTGGACTTCGGGAGAGAGAAAAAGGTGAAGCAAAAATAAGACATTGCATCTTATTAGAAAAATGGAGAGAGTGTGTGCTTTTTGGATTATTAAAATATTTTTAGTCCAATTTGCACTTTTGCCCATTAAAAAACTTAATATGCATTAATTGATATTTAAAAAGATTAGAAAAGTCCTTAAAAATTTTTCTATGAACCCAAAATAGATTTAAAAATTATTTATATTTTTTTAACCTCAAATATATTATTTATTTATTTATTTATTTTTATTATATCTATATATATATATATATTAGGTATTACATTTCATCTCCTTTAAGAACAAGAGAATGCCTCTACTTACAAATCATAATTAAGTTAAATAAATCTGAGTTGCATTCAGGCACATTTTGAAACCTACCTACCACATTTCGCATCTTCCACTGCCTTCATCTTTCGATCCCACTTTTGAAAAAAGTGTGCATTTTTATTGTGTTTCATCATCTTTCAAAAAATAAAAGAAAGAAAAGAACCATGGAATGATCACTGGTAGTCTTGGATAAGCATAAATTATAGTCACACTCTAAGGATAATTAGGAACTATTATCAAATTTTCAAGAAAAAAAAATTAGAAGGAAAAGAAATAGAGATGTTATATATACTTCACTTGTTTATCTCACAAAATGTATAAGATTGGCTTAGGTCAGCCAAACATGGTATGTCAAATATATTTTTCAGTAGAATCTATCTTTGACTCATGCTTTTATATCTATTTATGATTAATTTGATTTCCTAATATTTTATAAATGATATCTACTTAAGAATTTCTGAGTGACTATACATGATTGCACTTGATTTGTTAATGGTTTATCTAAAAGAGTGGAAAACAAAGCCGGTTGATGCTATTTTAATTGGTGCAAGATATGGAAGCTTAATGTGCCACCCTAAGCTCAAACTTACGCAGAAACACTTGCCATCAATTTCTTAGACGAAGACTATTCAACTACCCTTGCCCTGATCCTTCAGGACTCTTTGCATTTTATATTCAAAGTAAAGGTAAATGCTGCACTCTCGTTTCCCTTCATATTTCATTTCTTTGGCTTCAGCTCATGATTTATTCTCTTTTTAATCTATGAATCATTAATATTCTGGTACACGTGCCTCTTTATCAATAATTATAGTTGTATTTGAGTTCTCTATTCTTTTCCTCCATCTACTAGATTGGATGGTAGGATTAATGGTAATCACTCACTCCTAACCTACTGTCTCAATTCTCATTGGTTTTGCATGTTGGGGTCAGGGATTGTGTTTCTAATTTCTTGAAGTCCAGTAACTCAAATATATTTTACCAAATAATTTTAACATTAATGTCATCTGATAAATATAGTTCTATCAAAATATATTTTTCTATCCCTTGGTTTGGCATGGAATTCTATTTTTTATTCCTCTCAACTTTTATTTATTGTAATTTCATCTTTTATCTTTCAAAATGTCAAACTATTGTCAGAGAAAACAAAGATTATAGTTAAAATATAAAATTTAAGAAAAAAAATTTTTAAGTTTTAACTTTATAGAGACATCATGAAAATAGCTCATTATCTAATTATTTGTATTATATGCTTTTAATAATAGACGCTTTGTGATATAATATCATACGGTGGATTAAATGAATGGTGTCCCATGTGTGAAGCTATGGCTGAAACTAATTTGATTTTATTTTACTCGATTGCCACTTGTCAGCTGCGCTTTGGCTTCTTTCTCCTTGGCAATCCCTTCTAAATCCCCTCTTACGGTGCCTTTGTTAGAGTCAAATGGAGGAAACCAAAAGTTTCTCAGAACAAAGTTTATCATCGGTCTATGTTTTGTATTTTAGAGCAATAGAATGAGTCATAGTAGTTTATGGTTTTGTCTCATGTCGACAACCTTGTTCCTTGTTTGTGGCTTTTTAAATAAAACCAAAGTTGTTGAAGCAATAAGCTTTGATTTAGCGATATTGAAACTGTCTCCAATATGAAGGATCTGAGTTCAGATCCCACTGGAAGCCAAAATTTTGGAGGGAATAGGATTGTTAACAATAAATATACCATAAGAAAAAATATCCATTTTGTTATTATTGAAAGCACTTACTTTCTAATATATTTAATTCATGGATATGGTTTAATCCCTTTTTCCAATATTACTCTGAATTTTCTTTCTTTCCTTTTTTTTTTTTTTTAATTTGTTGCCATGAGCAGGTTTTCTTCTAAAATCAAATTGAGCGGTATTTATCTTATTGCACTAATGCAAGCATATGGCAGTAAGTATTGAGTTTGTAATTAATTGCATTGATTATCTTGGAAATCCTTCATAGACTTATACATTGTAATTACATCATCATTTTGTTTCTTAAAGATGGCAAGTAGCTGCATCCACGATATTGACTTCGCTTCCTCTTCGTACCTTCAAGAATCACTCTGAACTGATCTATCGTGTCAATAAAAGCATATAGAAGAGGTGGCGGTTACAATTGCAATGGTGCCTGTGAGTGTGAGAGAGTGATAGAGAAGGATGATGTCAGGATCCAATTCCCTTGGAGGACCAGCCATTGTATTTGGCAGAAAGAGGGATCATGGCTGTCAATATTCATTTCATGCTTTGGTTAGCTATGCTGATGAATTCTCTGAACGGGATTTGATAACTATAGCCAAACCTCACTCTTGTAATGAGGCTGCACATAGATTAGCTGAGTTTGGAAAGTCAACTGATTTATTCTATGCCTGGGAGGATTCTTGCCCACAATGCATTGCTGATGTTATTTCTTCTGAAGCTTTGGAATAAAATCATGCTGGTTGCACTGTGGTTCCCTTCTCCTTGCTCATTCTATGTTAGACTGGCGAAGATAAATGGAAGAAAACAAAGATTATTGAGAGCATCAAGAAGTCTATTTTTTGGATTTTAGAGCAGTAGAATGAGTTCACCTTACTGTAGGATGATTTAATAAAATGTTCCTCCATCACTGATTTTATTAAGTAACATTAGTTTTGTCCAATTTCAAATCCAAAAGCTAGAGGAAAAAGTGATGTCTTTATAGAAGGAAAGCCAATGAAGCAGCAACTAAATTGCCATTATACTTCCAAATATTCATAGTAACTTTACACAGCTTTTCTTTCTTTTGAAAAAAAATTCAACCAGTGTTTTGGTATTGGTTTGTTTGAATGAGACATTTCCCATCCCAAACTGCAAGCAAAATATAAAATTGCTCAATTGTAGTATCTTATCGTAGTGAACATGAAATGGCTACAAGAAAATGACCAAATGGAGATTTACAATTGCTACTTGCCAACAAGATCCTATTAGCATTCAAATGTCTGAAATCTTTATAATTCTGAATAAATCTCATCCTCTTCTATAGCATTATGTTTTTAGTGGTGTTCAGATATATATCTTGTGTCCTTTTCCAACCTTGAGTCATGGTATCAATGGGCAAGAGTCAAAATTAGCCTGTGTAACTGTTATGAGTCTAGTGCTATGCTATTCATACTCCGTAGGCAGGTGATCCTTTTGCCTACGTTTCCGACTTCCCTTCTTTCTCATTTTCTCCTTTGGCAAATCTTCAAACTGCTCTGTTAAACATTTATGCACAATGTTCCTAACCTCATCAAGCAACTCCCTATTATAAGAATCCAATCCTTCCGTGGATACTATATCTGCTATGTTTGCAATTTCCCTCATAGCGGTAACCTGAAAAAAGTATGCAGTAGTCAGGCATACATAGCTACTAGGGGTTTTCATCAATTCAGTCCAGTCATTAAGGATTACTTTGGTTCAGATCAGTCCAGCCAAATTTGACAGTCTCAATCTTTCTCTTTTGATTAATAATCAATTAAGTAATCAATGCTTAATTTTACAAAAATTTAATAAAAAATGACTTTTATCTTATAACTATAAGCCTCAAACCTGTAAGTTTTAAATTATGTGATTCAAAACTTGATTAAAATAAATAACAAAAAGAACTTATAAATATATATATATATATATATATATATATGAAAGATGTTAAATTATGAAAATACATGTAATAGTCGGTTGGTTCTGTCTTGTTCATTATCCAACTGAAAACCAAACCATTTGCTTAGTTTTCACTTAAAAAACCTAAACAAGATTAGTTGTTTGGCGGTTGAATTGGTTTGATCAGTGTGACTGATTTTGTTTGGTTTTGAACATTCTAAAAGCTACTTTCAAGAGACAGATAAACATTGATGGTTTGGCACAGACTCACAGTTCTCTGATACTCTGACTCTAGAGATGATGTAACCCTTCCAATATATCTTCGAGTAATCTGCTGGTACCACTGCATGTACTCATCCTCATCGACAGTGTCATTGCTCTCCACAATATAAAGCCAACGCTCTGACCATTCTTTGAGAGCCAAATCCATTTTCCCCAACAAGTCTACCCCATGGTCCACTATACGACTCTTTCTCTCCCATCGTTGCACTTCCTTTGGGATTGTTTGACGCATCCCAAATTGCCTTAAGCAGCGATCTGGAAGGTGTCTTTCCGCCTTGTCAAAACATAATAGCATTGTTCTAGATGCCCTTAAAATTAGACTAGCTCTAATATCTTCTGGTATAGCTGTATGGTCCATATCCCTGTAAGGAAGCCACTGGACCTGGGCATTAACACTAAAGCAGATTTAGTATCTTCTTCATGATGCATATATTAAAGCCACATTAAGACTCACATTGCAAGGATCAAGAGAATCCAAAGCCTTTCTGTAGGACACTACATTACATTTAGCTCTTGAACCACTTTTCCCTTTCCACTTAAGTACAAAGGGAAAGCAATTACTCTCTGGTTCTTGATTAAACTTTGGATGACCAATATTGAGGCGAGAATAACTCCAACACTGAAAAGAACACTACTTTGTCAGCATTTGAACAGAAAACCATTAGCAAAAACAAATGATAATAATAAATAAAGCAAAAGTAAAAGGATAATGTTTGTGACCTGTACTAGAGTCAAACAGCCGCTAATGGTACTCTGAGATTTAAGGGAGGCATTGCCAAGGGCTCTATATAAAAATGCCAATGCTGCAGCACCCCAAGCAAACTTCCCAGCTTTGTCAAAATTCTCAAACAAAGAAAGGTACATGACAGGGACTTTGTTCCCAGTTGTTGTGGAAAATATTGTACTGCCTACTAGGTATAGAAGGTAAGCACGAGTACAACATTCAATCTCTTCAAGTGGCACATCTTCAGGACACTCAGAAAAGAACTCCTTCAGCCAGGTAAGCTTCACCATTCCACCATTCAGATCCTCTGGAACTCTCCCAAGCAATTTTTCACAAACTGAACTTGGTGCACTGATTGGACCTATGACAGGTTCTCCATCAATTGCCAATCCAAGTAATAGTGCTACATCTTCAAGGGTTATTGTCATTTCTCCAACAGTCAAGTGAAAGGTATTTGTTTCTCTTCTCCACCGCTCTACCAAAGCTGCTATCAGTGCATTGTCAAGACTCATAGCAGGAAGCAATCGTAGGTAACCGAAACCAGCCTTCTCAACCAACTCAATCTGTTTAGGCATGAGCTTCCACTGTTCAAGCATTGAAGTGTGTTCATGACATCTAAGAACACCACGCTCCTGTGGTTTTTTTTTTTTTTTAGAAGAAGAAATTTTATCAAGAAGGAAGGAAAAAATAAATAAGAGAAGGATGAATTATCTTCCTAAGATAAAGTACTAGAACCAAAACTAGAACAGGAAAGAATTTTAATCATGTAGCAAAGCTGCCCAATCCCTCTGCATATCTAATAAACCCATGATCTGAATACAAACATGTTGTGGATTTCGTATGAATAATATGATACCTAATGATATGAATATCAACAAATGTAAAGTAGCATAACAAAGAAATTATAAATGGAAGAAGAAACTCACTCACCTGCCCATCCCATACTGCTGAAGAGACATGATTATCTTGATCATAAAGTACAGATTTATCAATTGGCCCAGGATCTTCATTGAACTCCATTTAGGGGAACTGTCCAAAATACAGGAATGACATATGGAAGTAGCTAAGAATTAGCCCCACTTTGTGATTCAGAAGCAACATAGTCAAGTTACTGCTATTAATTCTCTATGATGCAAAGATAAAATGACACTAGACAATAACATATCAATATTGCAAATAATTGTTTTAGAGATGACCTTCAGATGAAATCTCAGGTGGAAGTTTGTTTTTCCAATTGTAAATTGTATCAGATTTTCTTTCATATGCTATTAGGCCACGTCTAATCTAGAGTTATAACATGTAATGTTGCTGTACAAAACTAACAATTGAAAGGTTTTTATTCTGACTTATCCCTTGATTTTGCACCAGATTAATTAAAAAGACATAATTCCACATACAGGGTATAAATGTCGGCCTAGTACAACTAAAAATGTACACAATGGAAACATGATTCAGCTTCATAAATAGACATTAATAGGACCTTCTGCTACTCAAATGAAAATAGGTACAAAGAAATAGAAATTATGATGGATAGCACCACTAAATATTATCCTTTCATTCACAAGAAACATACTCAAACAGACAACACTCAACAATCACCGCTCAAAACACAGAGAAAAACAATACAAAAGCAAAGAAACAAGAAAATTAAGCCAAAGCTAGCATTCAAGAGGCTAGCACTCTCCCTCAGAAACTTCCACCTCTTCCTCACATCAACCCACCCTTCAAATACCCTCTAGAACTGTCACCTTCTCTCCCTTCCTGCTCCCCACCCCTCAACCTCCTGCCCCACAAACATCCTCACTACCTTTGACTCCAATGCCTAGCTGCCCATGTTAGTTACACAACCATCTTCAAAGCATATCTTTCCCTTAGTCGCATGCCTATATCATCTAGAATACACCAAGGATCTATCAGACACCTACTAGAAATATGCCATGACATTATTACTGCATTCCAACTAAAACAGCAGCCATAGCTCTCTCTCTCTCTCTCTCTTGCATACTTTTTTCCTTAACATTATGCTTCTAGAGAAAAGAAGTGAATCAACTCCTTTTTTAGTACCAGTAGAATAACCAAATGGCCACAAGGCTCCATTTTTTATGGTTACCAAACAATTCAGACATGCTGTATGAAAACTTAAGAATCATTATATTTTGCTGTTTTTCCAGCTAAGTAATATGCGATTACTGTAGTCAAGTTCAGGATTTTTTTAAATGCTCAAAAATCAAGCAATAAAATATCTGAAAATATCGGTTATCAAAATTACCCAGATATTAATGACATCGATAATCAAAGGAATTTTTTTTTCTTTAATTCTTTACTATTTCATTCATAAAGGAAGAGAAGTATGCCCCTAATGTTTTAAAATCCCACATCAATTACTAGCAAGGTACATTCTCCCTTTATTATTAAAATGACCGGCTTAAGAACTATAAGTAGGAGAGGAAATAACAACCATGTATGCCATCGGGGGTAAGGCAAGAGTTTAGAAAAAAAGAACTTCAGAGAGGAAGGAGATAATCCTCGATGAGGCCCATAGATTTCTACCTCATCAGGACAATGGGAGAAGAAGACTTGCATACAACGGAATTTTATCAATTTCGAGCTTACAAAGGCCAAAATTAATCAAAACAATGGATGAAAATTCCTACAAGTTTCTGGTTAATTATGAAATGGTCACATACTTAAACTGCACATACAATAGGTGTTACTCTACTAAGAACCCCAAATCCAATCCTCTTTAGTTATCTTGAATATTCATTACGCATTAAAGCCGGATAATTTTCAAGAAACGTATCTCAATATCTACCTTAACTGAAATACCCATCATACTATACATTTAGCTAACACCCATGACAAATTTTGTCGACCCTAACAGCCACCACGAAACGAAGGTCAAGCAAAGCAAGGCCAAATGAATTACTTGCAAGCAAAAATCATAACGTTAACTAATGAATTAACGTAGGAAGATAGATATAGAGAGAGAGAGAAGAGTACTGGCATAATCCTAGGGAGAGAGAGAAATAAAACCTGAGGAAAGCTGAAACACTAGTTCACAACCTAACGTCGTGGTCGATGATGAAAGTAGAAGCGAGATGGCAGATGAGGAAGAGCAGTGAGTGGTGGATGGGGAACTGAGGATTGCGGAGATGTTCGCGGCAACTGTGGAGGGACAATCCGGATCGCCTACTTTCTGAATTTGGACCGGACGGTTTAAATTTGATATTTTTATTTTTTTAATCTAGATTATTATTTTTAATTAACAGTTAAAAAGTTATTTTTTTTATTTTTTATTTGTAAAATAAAAATAATATCAAAATATAAAAATTAAAATATCAAATTTGAATTGTATTTGAACAACTTAAATTAAGATGAATAAAATGATGAATGGCAAGAGATGAATATAAAATCCAATTTGGTGGGGGGAGGGAACTTCTCTTTTTTTTCAAGACAGTGGAGGTTGTGAACGTCCATGGAGCTTACCCCGAGTGGCAGGCTACACACCTTGAGGGATACGGGTCAGACTTTATTTTTAACCTGGCTTATTAGAAGAGTTAAATATATTAGCTTGTTTAGTCAGACTAAATTATATGGATTTTTTTTAAGTTTTGTTAAAATTATATAAAAAAATTTAGCTTATATTTTACTCTAATTTTAAATTTTTTAAATTGAAATATTTTTTATTAATTTAAATACATATTTTTTGTTAAATTTATTCAAAATAAAATTTATTCTTTTTTATTTTTATTTGAGTATATTTAAAAACAAAATATTTTATTTTATTTTAATTTATGTATATTTAGATGTAATACATATTTATATATTTAAATTAATAAAAAAATATTTTAATTATAAATATTAAAATTAGATTAAAGTATTTTTTTTAAAAAAAAAAATACATATAATGTTAATAAAACTTATGAGAAAAATGGAGTGGGTCCCCTCTCATAAAATTGTTTGCACTACCTCTCTCATGCTAAATCTCAACCACTCAACTCATCCAACGGCTCAAAAATAAAACAAAATTTACAAGATTAAATCACCATATGAAAATGTGCATTTCACCATCCAAAAAACTCAAAAACAGTGTTGGGATTCGGCCATAGGAGTTCCGAAAACTTCCTTTTTTCAAGAAAAAATGTTGAGATTTTGTTTGAATGAATTTTCTATTTGATTCATTCGTTATCTAATTTTTCTATTTTCTTCGTGTATTTGGACATGTCAATGCTTAAGTTTTGGTACTTCTGTTTTAGTTGGGTATTTTCTGTTCATGATCATGATGGTTACCTCTGATTCATATCTTACACTTAGGTAGATTTATAAGAACCAAGCTTTGATGAAGATTTAATCTGTGGCACTCAATGGTTGCCGAGAAGATAGAAAACAGAGAAGGTAGAGAGATGATGGAAAGGATAGGGGAAAACGAAAAGGAGGGAACGAGTTAGCGGGAAAATGGAAGAACCATTCTATGCAATATAATCCTGACACACCGATTTTGTGCTTCTGAATTTGCCATTATGTTCTTCTCAAAACGGTCCATTTTGCTGTCTTAAACGCATAGTCCAAGAGTGTGTATATTTTTGCTTCATCTCTGAGCCGTTGGATGAGATCAATCTTGGAAACTGCTGCAGGAGGGACATTGGAGACAAGCCTATGGGAGACAATTGAGAGGATCCTCAATTGCCTCAATATAAATTGTTTATATTTGATTTGGATAACTCAAATTTTAAGTTTTTTTATTAAAAAAACAAAATAAAAATAAAAATAACATTACAATTACAAATTTAAAAGATATATTGATTTAGATTAAAAAAATTTAAAAATAACTTAAAACATAAACTATTCAAACTAAATTTAGATAATTCAAAATAAGGCAATTGAGCAATTGACGATTCTCATTTCCACTTGTGAGAGGACCATTAAAAAAAAAAAAGACAAGTAATGCAAAACTTAACTAAATTGAGGCATTTGTGAATTGCCTTTAAAATGAGGCCAATTCTCAGTACATTAAAGACCCGCCTTGAGTTACATTCACAAATTCTTCTTGAAGGTACCATTTTTGCCTTGATCCTATCAATTGCAAGATCTAAATATAATGCTCAATTAAGTATTGTTGGCCAAATCTGGATATTTTAAATCTTTTCTTAATTTTTTTAAAAAATTAAAACAATTTTTTAACTACAAAGATTAAAAAAATAATAATTAAGATTTAAAAAAAGAAATCTAAACTATCCAAAACCCAACATGTTCAATTGAGCCGAGGGATGCGGATTGCACCATTTCTCATTAAAAGCTGAACACTACATTCTACTCTCTCTCTCAAAAGCTCTAACAGGCCGCCATTGATGGTCAAGGAGCTTGGAAGAACAGAACATAAGCTCCCACTCTTCTTCATGGAAATGTATTTATGTTGTTTTTGGAGCTTCATTTTTATGGTCTAATTTATTGTTTTGGGCTGAGGCTTGCTTAAGAGATTCTCCCGAAAGTATTATAATTATCTGAGAGTTGTCCACGTCAGAAATTGAGCAGCATTACTTCGTAAATCATATTTTGACAAATTTGGCGCTTTTGCTTTGGGTGTGGATAAATAAGCTTTCAGGCGGCCATCGTATTTTTCCCATTTGCGCTGATTTTTTATAATAGTTCTGATGAAAAAGCTTGGACGTGCTCGGAGCAGACATGACTTGAATGTCATTAATATTAGAGTTGTGAAATTGGTTTTGGATCATTTATTCTGAAGACCATGCCGAGTTGTGCCTATTATAAGTTCCGATGAAACTTTCTGAACAACTTGCTATATACGGGCATAAATTTTCAGCAATTGAACGTTTTGTAAGTTGCAGCTCTCTCTCTGTTTGGTTACTGAAGTAAAGTGTGAAAGAAGCAGGGGAAAATTGGAATCCGGGCACTACGGCATCGGCTATTTCCAATTAAGAGATTATACTTTTTCTGAAATAAGTTCACAAATTTTCTTGGGTTCCTGTGCTAAGCAAGGGAAACGTAACCCTGACCTTGAAGGAGAAAAAAAAAAAAGGTGTCGTAGTATTATACCACCCCTGGATAGCTTCTTGTTAACCGAAATTCTCTCCTTTCTCAGTTCTGTTATTCAAATTATCAAAGTACAGCCTTGAACGAAACAATTTTATTAACATTTGCTCAATGTCTATCATCTTTGTATAACTAAATCAAGAAGAAAAGAAGGCTGCACCGCTGAAGAATAATTTGTACAGAACGCAAATGTCTCTGCCATTTTTATTTTACCACTAATTACATTTTATTCACAACCTGCTATCACCAACAATTTGTTGGCACAAGCCGAAATTCCCTTAGCTTTGCCTACACATATTCCCTTGAAGCCCCGAAAAGAGTATAAATACACTTCCACGAAGAAGAGTGGGGGCTAAGCTCACTCTGTTCTTCCAAGCTCCTTGACCTTCAATGGCGACCTGTTAGGACTCGAGAGAGAGAATAGAGAATAGAATAAAGTGTCCAGCTTTTAACGAGAAACGATACGTTTAAAAAGAATTTGTCAACGTGGCTCAAGGTGAACCTTTGATACACTGAATGGTGGAGATTGGCCTCACTTTAGAGGCAATTACCGGATGCTTCAATGTAGAAAATCCGAACTTGGAAGATTATAGAAAGATAGGAGTCGCAGACGGTGCTGCTTTTCATTTGAACGGCCTATATTTTATTTTTCTAATTTTGACTTTTTTTCATTTTAAAAGAAATAAAATATAAAATAAAAATAATTTTTTAACTGTTAACTTAAAAAACATAATGACTGATTGGAAAAAAAAAATTGTAATCTGGATCCCAACCTGTCCTGCTCTCTACTGCTCCCCAACCGCATCCAAGATAATACTGATTCGCTTCCAATACTTATAGATCAAGAAGTGGGCATTTTCAGACCGTTTTCTGTAGACGCATGCTTGTAGACTTGAGCCCAGCCCAGGGTGGCTAAAAATCGAATATATAAGCTGGGAATTGATTGTTTTCCTTTGTAGTTCGAGTCTCAATTTTCACCTGTCCATGCGTGGGTGTCGGTTCATGGGATAGCTGTATAGTGCACTCCTTGAGACTTTCATTTTTGGGCCGAGCCACACCTAACGGCTGACTCAATTATTTTCATTTCCTGAGAAGATATACATTAGTTTTTCAAAAATATAGCTCCTAATACTTTAGTTCTTGAATTTTTTTTACCTAAATTAATCCCCCAAATTCTATTTCTCACGTCTAGCTAGCAAGTGAAACCAAATTATGTAGTTTTTCTTTATTATTTTAGATATTAAGAACTGACCACAAGGGGGATACTTATTTCGGCCCCCACAAGAACAAAAAGGCGGCTGCTCTTCAGGATAGTTCTACCCATTTTGGCTTGAGTTGTTCCTTCTGTTTGGTTGTCCCTTAAAAATATCTCAATTTGCTTCTCAATTTCTCTAGGTGGATTCTCAATTTATTAACAAGCTAAGAGGCCATCAAACCCCCCCCCCCCCCAAAAAAAAGATAAAATAATGAAAATAATGACCAAATTATATATCTGAAAAACCTTCCAAATCGTCGCCAAGAAGGGGATTTATCTGTGACAGGATTGGAATAATGTGTTAGGATAACTGCAAAGCAAATTGGTTGGGACAAAAAATTTGACTCAAATTGTGCACCACAATATCCCACGAATTGTTAACAAAAAGCTCAACATCAACCGTGTATGTTATCTAATGATTTTCAGCTGAACACGGTCCCCTTATTTCTAGCGTCCCCCATTAAAGCTTCAAGACGCTTTAAGTTGCAAATTACCATTTTTCGTCAGCTAATCTATCAAGAACAGCAAACAGCTAGTGGGTCTTCCCTTGTTAAACTTTCACGCTGCTTTAGATCAACAACTTCAGCTTGCGGTACATACATCATATTCATATACAATGAAAAAGAAAAATAATAATAATAAATAAAAACCACCAGTAAGCACATGATCGAGTTTACTTTCAATAAACTGCAAGCTTTTCAGCTCTAGTATGGATTTTCTCCTACAATAGGGGCGAAATCTTTCAAACAACGAAAAGCAAATATTCACCCCTTGAAAGAAATTAAAGAAATCTCCTCTGTATCATCTTTGGCCTAAAAAAAAAACATTCATTTGGAGGTAGATGGCATTTATAAAGGCATTTTAAAGATCTTAGTTTCAGTTTGATTACTAATAACCCAAATTCCGGAGCACCAATTCGTGTTCAGTTATCACCCTACTCTGCCCAGCAAGAGAACTCCAATTAGCACAACGGAATTCATCCATGGCCACGTAAAATCTGACAAGACATGTAACATCCCAATTTTCATTTAGGACAGAGTACTAGTGGTGATCCTAAATGGGATATAGGATTATGGATTTGACACAAAAAGTAAGATAAAAAAAAATTATTAAAAATTCAAATTATCAAATATTTAAATTTTTTATACAAAATAAAGGATTAAAGAGATTACAGAGATTTTAAGAGTGAATTAAATAAAAAATAATAATAACAAATGGTTATTAAAATATCCACACTCATATGAATATATATATATATATATATTTTTATATCTGGTAGAGTTTTTAAAATATACATATATATCTAATAAGATAAAAAAAGAAAAGTTAGTTTAAAGTTTTTTTTAAATAAAAATAATTTCTACAAATTTAAATTACCCTAACCTAACCATTCTTCTAAAATTTTTCTTTGCACCTCTCTTTTTCATCTTCTCTCCCTTTCTCTCTCTCTCTCGCCTTCGTCTTTTTCTTTCTTCAACGCCGCATGCCTTTCCTTATTCCGTCAGGTAATATATGCTATTGGTTAATATATATATATATATATATATATATGCATATTCGCATAGCACTTTCTCGCCTTCCTTCTTGTCAGGTAATGTCATAGCATGGATTAATATATATATATATATATACAAACATATTCGCATGGTACAAAGCAATCCTTTTCTTTTCCTGACACCTTTCATGCTTTTTTTTTCTTTCTATTGAGTGAAGAATTTTTCACAATATATATTATAATGACTTTATATAAATATATCTAATATAATAGGAAATTATAAATATTATATATATATTTATAATATCATATGAATTTATATATATATATAATTTATATATAATATATATCATATAATATGAATTTAGATTAAAAATTAAGATATAAGAATTTGAGAAATTCTGTAAATTAAAACTCAGACATGAAATTGACTATTCTAATTAACTAATTAAGTTATAAAGGGTAATGGATTTAAAAGAGAGTATTGGGTTCTATAAAATAGCTTTAAGGTCTTAGAGTAGCTTTAAAGTAGCCGTAGAGTAGCTTTAAGATAATTCTTTAGTATTTTTGAATTAAATATTAATATTTTTTTTATACATGTGTTACCATTGTAGACTCTCGCTAAGAGCGTTCATTACTTGGATTGTTGTTTGATTGTCTTATAAGCTAAGTCGAATAGGTAATTCGAAGTTTTTTCATATGTGTACAAACTGGTTTATTGTTGTAATTTTAATTAAATAAATAAGTTTATCTTGCTAAGCATGGTATAGGTAAATAAGATGTATGGGATTATGAAACAATAAAAGTAAAAGATTGTGAAATTAATGGAATTGCTAGAATCCTGTTAAGCATGCTCGCAATTATAATAAAATTCTAATGTAGTGTTTCATTTTCAAGCATGCTTGTGAGCTCAAATTATTGATGTAAAATTTTAGAATATTTTATTTCTTTCAAGCATGCTTGTCAGTTTTATTTGATATACTATATGGGGTTCTTTATTTTTCAAGCATGCTCATATGAATTCTAGATAAATATGACATGCATTAATGATGGGTTAAGGAGATGTTGGTGAGATATATATATGATACAATGACCACGTGGTTTGCCTCCACCTCATGCACAGTGATTGGCTTTTTGTAGGGCCCCATTCCTCAATACTTACCTGGCTAGATTTGTAAAAGGGGAACGTGGGACAGTGACACTTCCTGGTTTAGTCTTTTAAGGAGGGGAGCCATAGTTTAGGTTTGGGCTCTGTACCTTTGGCTTGGTACATCTCGAGCACCGGAGTAGCTTTGGTCGGTCTAATGTGTGGATTAGATCGTGAATAAGCCGGTGGCTTCCGTCAGCGATATAAAGCTGGACGAAGCAATAAGGGAGGTTGCATATATTGCATTTTATCATGTTGTGCATATAATTATTTCAAATTATACCTTATGATCTTTTATGTTAATAATTAATAATAGTGATGTTGGATTTGTACGGAGGTTTACTGTATGTTAATTGGGTATGGCGGTTGATTTATATGCACATGGTAAGACTTTGGGTTACTGAGACGTTACTGCTCACCCCTCTTTTAACATTTTCAGGTGAAGGATCGAATAAGAGGCAGGGGAAGGCATCGGAGCAGTGAGCTACTGGCTTTTGTGCTCCCCGAACACATGTTGGATTTATTACTTTTTACCATGACCATAGGACTTTATTTATTTGAACGGCTTATCACTAATAGACTTTTGAACTTTTGTATGAATTGAATACTACGTATTTGAATTAATTTGATTAGCTATGAACTTTGGAAATTATGACTTATGTAATGAATATGAGAGGTGGGGCCCTTAGACTATTTATTCTATATTGAGCAGGTGACTTTAAGTTATATTGAAGCTACGCTCTTAAACTAATAGTAAATGTTTTGAGGAGGTTGAACCTCCATAATGTTATAAACTGTACAAATATATGTTGTAGGTCAGGGGTTTTATCATATTGTGCTTCTTTATTGCTAAGTATCTAGGTTATTAGAGTAGGTGTTACAAGACACGGCCCTACTCAATGAACAGGCCAAAATTGCATAATAAAAATACCCCCCCTGTAATCTCAAACGTCATTCTTAAGTCAAATGTGAAAAGGACGTATAGGGTACAGTTTATTGCTTTAATGCTTTTACTATGAATACATTAGGAAGTGAGAAAGTCTACCTAAACTTACTTTCGTAGCATAAAAATCCTACACATTTCTTACATGTTATCATTGCATTGCACCACTACTTTGAGACCCACAAATAATAATAATAATAAAATATATATATACGCAAGCAATATTTGATAATGAAAATATTACATGAGACAGGTGTTGGTTAGATGTTAGGTGTGAAACGGGTTGCGTGTAAATAGCATTGTTGATCAAATCAGGAGAATTGTTTTTCTGCTGAGCAGTGAGCATAAACTCATGTCTGCACATGTATTCCAGCTTCCAGGAAGACGCACGTCAGACATCTTATATGTAGAGATCAAAACTAGCTCGCATTGCCTTAAAGGCAACCCACTCTCTTTAAAAGGCTGAGACGAGACAGAATGACAGTCATTCTGCAAACACACCAAGTGCTTGAGTGAAAATAAGCCCCAGGGGAAGGGGACATAAATGCTGTTGGGAATTCACATAAAACTGCAATCAATTGTTCATGCATTTCCAGCTAGTTCAAATGAAAAACAAATTTCCTAAATTAAAAAACTTACCATTCAGTTAGCAACTTGAAAACCATCACCCTTGTATACTTGTCAATCTTCATCATCAGAGCTGGCTTCGTCACTACTATAATCACTGCTGTCACTCCCTCCAAGATCCAAATTAACATGCTGCACCTGAATAACTTCGGGTGGGTTGTGTGGAGGAACGTGAGGGCGTACTTGTTGCTCATCAAACTTTGGTATAGGAAGGGAGTCCATTGGTGGCAATGGCACAGGATCCCCTGGTTTTCAACCAGGTGGGGGCTTAATTGGTATATCAACAGGCAATTGCACAGGCATACCAGGCTTCCAACCAGTTGGAATGGTAAAATTTGGAGGAAGCAGCCCCTGAATTGCAGTCAAATTGGCAAGTGGATTCGTATCCACAGCCTGAGGAGGTGGAGGTTCAATGATAGGCTCGATTGTTTTCTCCACAGTTTCAACTGATTTAGGCAATCCAACATCAAGGTCAGCAAAATTATAGAGCTGTGAAGCTCGCATTTGCTCCTCTTGTGGTGCAGGGGGAAGTGCACCACGAAGAGGAGCTTGCCCAGCTCCAAATTCTGGCGGCGCGAAGGTTGTGTAACTTATCCTATGGGCATATGATAATATATCTGACAGCTTTAGCTGAGATGAGACAGTTGTGGAACTCAAAGAATCGTCTTCATTGCTCCCTCCTGATTTCAATCTCTTGGGTCGGCGATAATCAGAATAATCATCAACGAGAATGTCAAGAACCCGCTCAGCATCTTTGAGTTTGTTGGCAAATGCAAGCAGCCCCAAATCTTTGGAGCGAATTTCTCGAGCAACTTTCTGCTTAGCATCTTGCAGATTAAGAATTTCTTGGAGCTCTGCAACAGCCTCAAAGATTTGGGTTTGAAGAGCAGTGAAAAGCGAAAGAATTTCCTTGATGGAGGAAGGAGAAGACTCAAAAATTCTTTTCCTCATTTCTCTTTGGCCTCGTGAATGGGGGGTCCACTTAGTGTAATTTACTGTAACAAAAAACTCGAGCACGATGCTGTTGATGAGGTTAAAGAAGGCTCTCAATTGGGTCACTCCAGTCAGTGGGCCTAATATTGGGCTCGCTTGGCTGCATCCTAACCCATGAGTTGAGTTAGTCAAGCAATCTAACTATCTTATAATTTCAGAAATAAATAATATTGTACAAAATTGATTTCCATTTTGGACTTTTTGGTTTGAAAACCCGTAAGTGATGATCCCAAACATGGTTACGTGTACATACGTGTTGTCTCTCATTATTTATCTTAATCTAACATAACATCACACATGAATATGATCTAATTCACTATTATGATATATTCCTTCTTCCAATCTCCATAAATTAATACTAATCATCTTCTTATATCATCACCATCCAAAACTTTCAACAAAAGAAAGGTTTATCAGATAAGCAAAAGCAATCATTTTGGCTGTATTCTATCTATCAATCTATCATTATAGTGACCACCTCACTACACGACATGCACATTCTTTGAATGCCTTTCCCTTTCTTCCTCTCTTTCCTCTTCTTCATTAACACTTTACTAAAGTTTCATCATATTAATATATATCCCATTCATTAATACTAAAGCATCTTTCATGTCATTGTAAATGATATATTTTCAAGTTGTAACTGTTTAATTTTTTATGGCCGCAAGACTACTTGTCTTATTTTAAAAAATATATGACTCGTGATTTATAATATTATTACCTATTTTACACATCAACAATCAACATGTTAAAAATTTAAGAACTGATTGGTTCACAAAATTCTTTAAGGTGAAAATAGAAATGAAATTAAATAGAATTATTTATATTTGATATAAATAAAAAGAAAAAGAAAAACTTTTTTCATTTATTTATTTAGTAATATAAAAATATTTCAATGAAAAGTAAATTATAGTAATTGACTAAAATATCCCTAATTAAAAAAAGAAAAAAAATATTTTTATCCGTTATAGTTTTGTATGTTAATAAAGAAACCAAGCCAAACAAAAAATAGAGAGGATTCTTTTTTAGTTTTTTTTTTTTGGTAAAACCAAATGAGAACGTTACGTTACATATGCAAAAACTTTAAAATTGTGTTTGCAATATAATAAAATTTAACAAAATTGCAATTCTTATTAACTATATGTGTATTGGTCTCATAGTTAAAAAAAAACTAAATATAGATTATCATACAAGAATTTTTTTTTTCTTTTAAAGTATCATTAAACATAAAACACATAGTTTATAATACTTTCACAACTTTGTGCATAAATTTGCACAGAACCTCTAACACAGCCCATGACATCTCATTACACTTCACAACACTTTATAACATCATACAACAGCACATGTATCAAAGACAACATATAACATTAAATGACATCATGCACATTTTGCACAACAATACTTACAACATTAAACTACACTACACAACATTACAATATACATAGGGCTCCTTTAATTCAATACAAGATAAATATAATACATTTATATAATATCTATTATATCATTTTATTTATTATTCTATCCATTAAATTATTATTTTAATTATCAAATTATTATTTTTAAATAATAATACAAAAGTTATATCCTAATCTACCTACTCATTTTATGCATTCTCTTCTCTTTTATATTATTTAATCAAACAAACTTATTTATTATACAAAACATCTCACAACATTATACAATACCCCACAACATTTTGCACAATCTCATACATACATCACAACATTGTGCACTAACCACACATAAGAGGACTCACATTGTATATACTAGGGGTGTTCATGGGCAGGCCCAAACAGGGCATTTAGTATGCCCGATGCCCGGCCCGATTAAGACATCGGGCTTGTTTTTATGCCCGTAGCCTGGCCCCGCTCGAACAAGCCCGATTTTAGGGCAGGTTAGGGCGGCTCTAAACCGCCCGAAATTTTTTTTTTTATGAATTGATACTTAATATAAAAATATTTTTTTGTAGACTCATAGGCATATACTTCAAAACAATAAACTTTTGGAACCTTCATGTTTTTATCAATAATAAAAAGATAGCTTAGAATTGTCAAGTAAAATATAACCTATACTAACATAATTAGCTTTAGGTAAATACGTGTATTTTCATTATTCAATAAAAGAAATGTCAGTAAGCATACACATCAATAATAAAAATAATTAAGAAATAGGAAAAGTTTAAATAGATAATAAAAATTACAGCATGTAAAGAGAATTAGATAAAATAAACATAAATATATATATATATATATATATATATGTATATATATATATATAAGATGACAAGATATTAATAACTAAAAAAAAAATTATTAGGGCAAGTTGGGCATGATATCTTTGCCCGTGGCCCGGCCCGGCCCGATATATTTTTAGCCCGGCCCTGCCCGATTATATTTTTAGCCCGGCCCTACCCGGCTCGATTAGGCCGGGCTAGGGCGGGCCCCTAGGGCCGCCCGACCCGATGTACACCCCTAGTATATACAACGTGCACACATTATCTCAAACAATCTTGGATGAGATTCAAAAAAATGAGTCAAGAGCTTAGCACTAACTATGAAGCATTAGTGAGCTTTTTTTATTTCTTCCTAATTTTAATATTACAATTTGATGAAGTATATGTCAATTTGAAAAGAAAAAAAGAATTATATAAAATTTGTATATCTTTATTATTATATTTTTTAATTATAATAGATAAGTATAGTTTTTTAATTATATCATGATAAATATGATTTTTATAGTCAATTATATGATTCCTTAATTAAATTAAATGTTTGTCAAAATATTATTGAAGAATCATATATTTTTTATATTTTAATTAAAGAATTTTATAGTAAAAATATAAAAAAATATATTCATATCTAATTCTTTTTAAAAAATTTATCGTAGCAGAGAATATATACACAGACATATCAACAAATAAATGCTAATATAATTTAAGAAAGCTCTGTTATATGATTATAAGTATTAATTTTAATTTTCTTTTATGTGGTTTATAAATGAAATAGTAAGGGTGACTAACCTAATGCTTCTTCTTTTATCGATTTACTTGCATTACAATAAACTTCTTCCCCAAACTAGTTTTGTTAATAACCTGAATTTTACAAGCTTACGAGATGTTATAATATTTGTAGGGTTAAACAAGCATCGTTCCATGTAATGGGAAAAGTTAACTGCAACTGTGACCGCTAAAAACGAACGCGTTGCCTTCATTAGTGATTACAGTTCCTTCTCCCTCTTGTTTCTCAATAAAGATCCCATTTTTACAAGTAATCTCTCTGTGTTTAGCGCTTTGAAGCTTTCTTTCTCTTCGATGTCTTTTCTTTTCTCTTTCCACATAACGCCGTTAGAACCGGTCTATCTATCCATTTCTTCAAGCAGTCCCTACCCTTTTCATTTTCAGCGCTTTATTGCCCTCCTTTTTCTGCTCTTTCTTCTCTCCTTAGGGTTTTGAATCTTCCATTTTCGTACAAATCCTTCTCTTTCTTTCATCATTCACCTCCTGTTTCGAAGAATCTCTCTTTGTTTATGACGTCTACTTCTGTGAAGAACAACATGATACCTCCTGGTCTCGTCTCCAATCTTCAACAGGTCCTGCTCAGCAGGAAAGGAGGCGAACAAGGCGACCAATCAGAGGACAGTGCTGAAACCGCAGAACCTTCTTCTTCTACTTCCGGGCCTGATTCCTCGGAGCCGAATGATAGTTCAAAGCCTATTGTCCTGGTCACCAATAGTGAGGGGATTGAGTCCCCTGGCCTCACTTACTTAGTTGAAGCTCTTTTTCACGAAGGCCTCTACAATGTTCATGTCTGCGTTCCTCAATCGTGGGTTTTGTTTTTTTTCTCCCCCTAATCTTGATTTATTTATCTGTCTATTATGCCATTTGTCCTCTCTGATTTCCTCATATACGTGCTTGGATTTTGTAAGATTATTCACTTAATTGACATTCTGTTTCTCTTTCCCCACAACTCCTCTTTTCGGTTTCTGGGTTCTCTCTATATTTGTTTTTTGTTATCTTGTTTTAAATGTCTTTTAAATATTCATCATTCACTCAACTTTGGAAATCTTCTTCTATGGCCGTCTCTTGTGTTCACTGAATCCGGGTTATCTTTGTGATTTGCTAATTTCGAAATGCTTGTTTTAGGGACAAATCAGTTGCGGGACACTCTGTAACTCTCAGAGAAACGGTGGAAGCGTGTTCTGCTGAAATTAACGGTGCCATTGCGTTTGAGATTTCAGGTATGACTTAACTTGTGGTTTTTTTAGGGGGGGGGGGGGGTTCCTCCCATGGTGTCCATTATTCAAAATACATTACAGGGGTTTGTGATCGGATTCTATTCTATTGGGGTTTGAATTCGCCTGAAACCAGCGTATCTTAAGGAATTTAACTTATTTGATCATTTGCTGCTTATCCCCTTTTCTCTGTACTGGCTAGACTCCACATATATCATTATTACATTATTATGTGAGATTGGGGCATAAATGAACTGGACTCACTGGTCTGAATTTTTGTATACAAAAATTTTAGAATTTAAATTTATAATAGTAATAATAATACATACGACATTAATACATCTAGCTGTTAATTTTTTTTCTAATTGAAAGATATTCGTTTTTATATTATTTTTTCTTATAGGCATAATCTTTATGTGGGTTTATCATTTTAGTTGCAGCTTTATGATTCTGACAGATTTGCATCTGTTTATATTCTTTTATAATTTATAATCAGGAACTCCCGTGGATTGCGTTTCACTAGCATTATCAGGGGCATTGTTTTCATGGTCAAAGCCTATGCTGGTTAGCACTTATATTCTACATCTGATAGTATCATGAGCGCACTTATTGTCATAAACAAAGTGGTGATAATATGATAGAAATTTCAGGTTATTAGTGGAATTAATCGGGGGTCAAGCTGTGGTCATCACATGTAAGTTTATCTCACCTCATACTTGATGAATCATGTGTGTATATATCCTCTAGAATTTTAGCTCTTATGCAGAGACTAAAGTTTATCTCATGCTTTAAAATACTCCAGGTTCTACTCAGGTGTTGTTGCCGGAGCTAGAGAGGCATTACTATGTGGTGTACCATCACTGTCAATATCGTTGAATTGGTGTGTTTTTGATTTTTTGTTATATCTGGTCTGAACTGTGTTTTTCTATTGGAGATTATAAAATGGTATCATATCCTGTTCTAGGAAGAAGGATGAAAGTCAAGAAACAAATTTCAAGGATGCAGTAGCAGTCTGTTTACCAATAATAAATGCTGCTATCCGGGATATTGAAAAGGGAACTTTTCCCAAAAGCTGCTTTCTGAATATAGAAATTCCCACATCTCCTCTGGGTAACAAGGTCTGCAAATTTTATCATGATTTGGATAACTTGTTTAAACATATTGTTGCATTGTGAAAATGCCATAGTCTAGGTTTTAGGCCATATACTGTACAAAATCTTTTGCGGTTGAGATATTGCCTGATAATGAACTTTCATTTTCAACACAGTTGTTTACTGTTATCATGTTTGCATCTTGGACCTTCAGGTATATACTTTCAGGTGTATAATGAACTTTCATTTTCCACTTTTTTTTTTTCCTTTGGGACCTCTCTTTTGAGGGGAATTTTCCTTTTATTATAATAAAGGTTGACATATTTATTTTGGGGATTTTAAAAAGAATACTGAAAAAGTGTCTGAGAAGGGAACCTTAGAAATTTGTTTCAATTTTTTTTTTTTGGGGTGAGGAGAGGAATTTTGAGACATGATTATGCGTGATTTTCTTCTCTTTATACCTCAGAAAGTAGATATTGAGTTTCATAAAAAAAGTTGGGGGTGCATGACGGTTATGTTTGTGTAGGAACTAGGAAATGTCAACACATATAAATATTTTAACCATATAGATATTTGCACTTATTCTTCTGAAAACTTCCTCTCTTAAAGAGGATAGTTGATGCAGCACAGGAATGGGAACCAAGGGAATAAGTGGTTACAACTCTAACAGACACAAAACTGCATAATTTGCTTTTTACAATATCAATTGTAAGGGGTAATTTCCCAACACAAACTTAGAGCTTTTATACAGGAACCCAATTACCTAAACAGATTCAAGTCATAGTAATTGGTAGCAGGCTGTGGCGTGTGGCACAATGCCATGGCTGTGGCACTGTAGATTTCAAATAGAACATGGTGGCATGCACACCCTACATGCACCCCCAGCACCATGTGAAATGAAGCCTTCATGGAGGGCTTTATTCATCCATTCTGAAAGCACATCCCTCCTCGATAGCTTCTAAAACAGAGGCTGTTCCTCTCTGATTCCCAAAGGCTCATTGACACTCCCGAAGCTCTCTACTTTCATCAGGTAGGGTGCCCTCCCCCCCCCCCCCCCCCCCCCCCACACCACAAACCCCCCCGTTGTGCGGGCGCCTGTTTCATCTCTGTTTTTCTGTTCTTCCACCGTCTATCTGAAGTTCTTGGTTTCACTCTCTCTCTCATCTTCTTTTACGAGTCTCAGTTCTGCCTCTTTCTTCTCTTCTTGTTTGGATCTATTTATATATTTTCACTATTTCTTCTTTCACCAAATCTCCATTCCATCTGTTTTTTTTTTTCTGAGTTTTGTTCTCTTAATTATAATTTATATAAATATATAACTATCTTATTATTTAATTTATGTAATTTGTAATTATTAATGAATTTATATAATATCAAATTATTTTCTGATTTTGTTTTCTCTGTTTTTTTTCCTCTGGGTTTTTCTTTTATTATAATTATAATTTAAACACATACGTGTTATTTTATTTAACTTTCATTTTGGATTATATAGTTATATGCACTGTAATCAATGTTGCACTGCGTAAAGCTGCTTGTCATGGCTCCAGGACCCCCTGTTGTAATGGTGCGCTGTGAGCTGTCATGAACTATGATTCAAATGAACAAAAATTCAAATAATCCTAAATGCAGTTTGAGATATCCTACTAAGACTGAACTGAGGGATAATATATCCCAATGCCCGAACAACTGAATCACAGTTCTAAATTACTGATAAATGATCCCTAAGTTACCCCAAATTCCCAATTATGAGCCCTAATTCCCAAATGACAATTACATTATAAATTAAGATAATGAACACGAAATTCTTCTCAAACTGCACTAATATTGAAAGTTCTGAAATTGTGATTAACTTATGTTTCCTCACCCTATTTTTTGGGCACTTGGCGGGGAATTGATGGTGATGACAATTTGGAGAGGGTGTGTGAAGAAGTTAGTTTATTTTCTGAATGTTCATGATTTGTTTACATATACCACATCTCAATTGAAGATCTTGAAATTATGGATGTCAGCGTCAACATTCAAACTTTTTCTCTTTTTCAAGATTCCTGTCTTATCATGTCAACTTTAAAACTAGAAAGAGGCATAACTTAAATATGTTTCATATGTAGCCATATGTACATCTACAAGTGAAAGATGTCTGTATTTTATGTCCTGGATTCAAAAAAACAGCTGAATTGTAATTTGCTTGCTGCTGATTGTTATTAATTAATATTTACATTGTCTCTTTGCTTTTGGTGCTAAATTCACCTATTCACTTGTTTGTATTCCTCACCTTTTTAACCAAAATCTAAATTTTTCTCTTTTTGACTTATTTCTTCATAATATTATGCTTGGACATTATTATGTTGCGCATAAAATCTAATATCAGGTTGCTTCGTGCTCTCTTTTCTCAAAACCTTTACACCAGTCACACTGTGATGTTTGCATCGATCTTTACTAAGTTATCAATAAAAGTATATCTCAATTCTCAACATGATTATTGGCTTCAATTTATGTTAATGATGTGCTGGAGGAGGTATCAGACTATTCCAAGAAATCATTAATGCAATCTGGATGTTTATTCTTGTGTTGGTTTAAAGCTTGTGCTGTTGTTACAAAGCATAAGAAAGAAGCTAACAGATCATGTATCTTTGATCTCTGTCATAGTGATGTTGAAATAATCTTGTATGGTTTGTGCAGAAAGTAAGGTACAATAACCGCGTTTTACCTGATACATGGAGGTTGTATTTTTGAGTTATGGTCTTCTAGATGACTCATTGAGTACACTGTAATGAAGTTTATTTAGAAATGGGGTTATTGTTCAACATTTACAACTTGGAATGGCTAAAGCTTGGTATTTGGATATCAGAATACTGAGTTTGATAGAAAGACAAAAAAGCACTATATATCTTCTGAAAAATTACAAGCCATGTCGAACCTTTAGCACTAATGAATGAAATTTTAGGAAATTCGCAGTCTTTGGAGCAGTATATGAATGAAGCCTCATCAGGGTTCAATTAGTGGAAAGAATTGATATGCTGATACTATGTGGTGATGATACAGTTCTCTTCAGTTTCAATTGGGCTATTAGACTTGGCACTGATAATTTGGCTCTGCCTTAACTGTTCATTTTGACTTTGGACCCTCTTTTAACAAATGCTCCAAATAACTAATTGTTTTCTAAGGGCTATTATTTACACTGTATACTTTAGTTCAATCTTGATGGATTAATCCTGCAAATTCATGCTAAATTTTATCTTTTGAGCTATACAGCTTGAATATCTTATCCTTGTTCTTCCTGTTCTTGATTCAAAAGTTCATGGCTACTCTTTGATGGTTGCATTTTTTTATTGGAGTAGTTTCATTGTAAATTCATGTTCCATTTATTCTGTTTTTAGTAAGCTGTTTTTTGTTCTTAGATTCAAATCATTCAAAGTATGTTGTATTTATATCTATCTCTAGGTTTTCTCCTTAGATGGATGTGGCTTTATTGTTTAATTGACAGGGTTTCAAATTGACCAAGCAAAGTATGTGGAGATCCACTCTAAACTGGCAAGCTGTTTCAAGTAGCCGCTATCCTCCTGGTCATTTCATGGCTAATCAACAAGGCCTTGGCCTTCAGCTTGCACAGCTTGGCCGAGATGCCTCTGCTGCTGTGAGTTTCCTGCATACTTATTATTATTGTGTGTATATTCTGTGTAATCTGAAGGGATTGTAGTGCATCTGTTGATGCTAATATTGCAATCTTTCTCATCTTGGTTACTTCAGGGTGCAGCTCGCCGATTGACTACACAGAAAAAGAATTTGGAGGTTATTGAAACAATTGGAACTGCAGGAAAGCCTAATTTCATCAGGGTGAAGAAGTACTTCAGACTAGAGGTAAATAGGAGGGAGGAAAAACAGAAATCCCTTATTAAGCATTTGCTTTTTCATCATGTGAGAATCCTGATATTGTGACGTTGATCTGTTTTTCTATGCTGAATATGAAAGATAGCAATTTGTTGAGAAGAGGTTATTACTGGGGTGTGTAATTGTTTGAGTTCTTTGAATTCTGAAATCTTTGAAAAGATTCATTTGAAGTATGGTCTTCTAAAATTTACTCTTCTCATCGCATATGATTCAGGTGGCTATTTCACTTTGGTATATTTTTATTTCTAATGGCAATTAAATGATGTTAAGTTGTTTGTAGAAGTGAACTTAGCCATACTCTACTTGTATTCTGCAGTTTTTGGATAAGCAGCAGGAAGATGTAGATGATGATCTGGATTACAGAGCCCTTGAAAGTGGATTTGTAAGTGGAAGCATTGAATTATCTCGAATTATTTATCTGAATTCTAAAATGAAATTATAGTGGATTGTGTTTTTAAGTAACATTTTTGATGTTATATTGAACTGTTTATCTAAAATTCCTTAGATATTTGCTATTAGGATTTCTAATAAAAACAAAACATGTCAAGAAAGTTTTTTGCAAAATCCAATTACGTAATGCTTTGTTAAAAATATTTATGTGTCATGTTTTTATTAGGGAACTTGATAGCAAATACCTGAAAAATGTGTTTTCTCTATTATATATGTACCCGGTTCATTTATTTCCTCTGATTGATTCTTGCATCTGATCTGGAGGAACAGGTTGCAGTAACCCCCCTCTCTCTTTCTCCTCATATTGAATCGGATATCCAAATGGCAGCTTATGATTGGATCTCTGCTGTGCTTCCAAGTGAACATTAAACTTAAAAGTTCTGTACATTCGAGAGTTATGATAATTCTTTCTTTATTCTTGTTGGCATTATTTTTTTAAGTAAAGATAGAAGGGGAAGGGATAGTCACACAAATTCAGTAGTTGATTTTCAATCTGCATTGTTATTTTTCGTGTACCATTTGTTCATTTACTTCATTTTTTCAGTTTCTTTGGTCTTTGTTGTTTCTTATGTGAAGCAAATGCTTCTTGTAATCTCTTAGGCATATTTTGAAAATGCCATTTCATCTGTTTGTAACTTATTACTGGCAAAAATGGTGCAGGTGTAATTTTCAATATAATTCTCCGTTTGAATATAGTTAAACTTGGTTTGATGGTTTTTAGAATGTGCTTTTATATCTATAGGAGTTTGTGTATAATGTGCCTATCATGAATAGAATCAGATGATGGCAAGAGACTAGTTGAGTGACTTTAACCCTATTAGTTTGTGAAGAACATATATCACCAAGATAAAAGAGAAAATAAACACAGCAAGCCCAGGAGCAAGTGGTTCGAGTGGCACTTTCAATGGACACATTTATGATGTACTTAGGATTGATCTTTACCTTGCCTTGTGTCTCCTATTTAACGCGGAAAAAAAGGGGTAAATGTGGCAACAAGAGGAGGGAAGAAATGGCCCCCCCAAAAAAAAATTATAAATTGGTACCTGGTGTTTGATATGATTTCATTTTAGTACCTTTGAGATTTGAAGTGTTAGCATATATTATTTTGTGATTTCATTTCGTTAATTCTTCAACATAAAATAGCAAGCGCATGACACTTGATCTAGATATTTTATCAATTTATTCAAATTTTATTCTCAAATGCTTGAATTTGGCCAAATTTGATATTTAAAACCTAATTCCTAGGAACTAAATTAAAGACTTTATAGGGGAGTTGTTAATGTGGACAAAATTAAGGGTAAGGTAAGGGTTTTTTATTTTATTTATTTTATTAGGGATAAAATTTGGGAAAGATATTGTGTTGTGTATTGAATTTGGAATTTTAAGTAGCCAGTAAAAAAATTTTGATGTTTATTGCATAGAAAATTAAGAATTTCATAAGGAAATAAAAAACTTATAGTAAAATTGGGAATATAATTATGGATTTTGTTTTAGAAAAAATTATTGGAAGATATTGTTTTGTGTATTAAATTTAAAATTTTAATTGACCAAAGAGAACTTTTAGTATTCAATAGATAAGAAATTTTGTAAGAAAATAAAAAATTTGTAATAAAAATGGGGACAAAATTAAGGATTCCATTTAGGGTAAAATTTAGGAGGTATTGTGTTAATGTATTAAACTTGGAATTTTAATTGGCTAATAAAAAATTTTGAGGTCTTTAATGTATAAAAAATTAGGGATTTTATAAAGATTTTTTAAATTTAAGACAAATTTTAGAGAATTTCATTAAAAAGTTAACAGAATAGTAACACATGATATTAACGTGCTAATAGTTTAAATTTCAAACTACTTGATAGCAAATTTTTGAATTATAAGGTCTCAGTAGGCCAAAAATAAGATACTGATATATATTTTACCAAAAAAATATTACATAACTATACAATAAAAATTGAAAATACGTTTTTAAATTATTATTAATTTATTTAATAAAATCATAATAATGATAAATGGATATTATTTTAATTGAGTCTTTCAAATAAAAATATTTATGATATATTTTTTACTTAAAAAATTTTGAAACATCTAAACATTTTATTTAAATCTTGTTCTTTAACTTTTAACCAAATTGGAGAAAAGCAAAAGAGAAGAAAAACATTATGACAAATTTTATTGCCAACCTCAGCAGGGGAAAAAAAAAGGGTATAATTTTAAAGCATTTTTCTTTAAGCCAATAGTTATAACTTTAAAAAAAGGTATAACTCTAAAATATATTTTATTAGATTTGTCATAAATTGTTGACATATGTAATGTACTCTTTAAATTTTTTAAAATATTGTAAAGTTAATTTTTTTAATTAAAAATATTTTGGAAGACGAGAATGGAAAGCCCTCAAAATGGACTTCTTTCCGGGAAGGACCATCCCGGCCTGAAACTCTGCTCCACCGTGGTTCTCTGCTTCAGTTTCTCACTAATCACTAACCGGGGTTCAGGGAAAAGCTCAGGAATTTCAATGAGAAAAATGGCATCGAATGCCCTTTTTAGAAGTGGAGCTTCTTTGTTGAATCGGCTTTCAAACTCGTTTCTTCACCGAAGTTTGCATTCGAATCACCAGATTGTATCGCCTGGCCTTGAAATCGCTCCCAAGCTATTCCCTTCCCCCTCCAAGCTCCCGAATTCTCTCCAACTTCCACAAAACGAGGCCGAATGGCTGAAGAAGTTCGCCCCTGAAGGGTTCCTGTACCCTTGTGGCCTTCCCTCTCTCCGATTATTCTTACCTGATGGTACGCTTACTCTCTTTGGCACTAGTTATCTTCACTTGTTGGAGATATTGAATGTTGAATAACATGCGAAAGATTCTTTTTTTTTTTTTTTTCAATTCAATTTTATGGGTAATTATGGAGAAAAAGTTGGCGAAGATGGTGAACACCTTTGATTTGATCTCGTAAATTTGTTCTGCCAGTGCTGAATTCGTGGATTCTTTGTGTGTTTTAGGTTCTTAAAAGAAGCAAAGAAATAAGGAGCCTTTATTCTATCTAACGTTTTGATCTTTAATAGTCTATGAAATAATTTTCTGACGAGTTTGTTTTTCTAGTTTGATTTCTGTTTTGTTCGACGAAATTTTTTTGGGTATGGTTTTGCTCTTTAGTATTCTACAACTGCGAAACTTTATCCTTGATTGTGCTTGTTATAGCTTTAGTTTACTTTTGCAACAAATAAATGTGAAATGAAGGCAACGTCTGAAATGAGAGCAACAGTGAAGTTCTACCAGAAAAAAGGACAGAGAGATTTGTTCCTGTGAAAGTCAGAGAGAAAGATACAAGAGAGAAAAATTGAGTGAAGGAAATTCTGTATTATTTATTGATTGATTCTCAGGTAACACAGTCACGTGCGCGCGCGCACACAGAGGTCCATTCATACCCCAGTGTACAAATAACCACTTTAACTGACTTGATTAACTGTCTTAACAAAGTTATCTTCTCTGACTTCTAACTGACATAATCCCTTGACACTCTCCCTCAAACCAAACCAGGTTGACTGAGCTATCCTCTGTCATTCTCCCCTCTTAAACTGAGAGTATTGTAGTTATCCACTCTTAGTTTATTCCTGCAGTAAGGGAAGCTGGCATTGGTGAAAGGTTTGGTTAGGACGTCTGCTGTGTGATTTTGGGATGCTTTATGTCTCACTTTAACTTGCTTGTTGATTACCTTCTCTCTGACAAAGTAGAGGTCCAGTTCCACATGTTTAGTTCTCGAGTGGAGTGCTGGATTTGCTCACAACATCTCTTTAGATTATCACATTGAATCATAGGAGTATTGTTCCCTTGAACCTTGAACTCTCCCAATTAACCTCAACTACCTTTTCAATTGTAATTTTTCATTCGGTAAGTTTGATGGGTTGACTACTAATTGGTTTTGATGCCAAGGAAGCTTAGCATTTTTTTTTTAAGTGTGTTTTGTTCAACAAAATTCGTTTTGAGCTTTTATTTGGTTCGTTGTGCTGTGCCAATTTTTACCATTGACTTGTTAGTTGTTATGAATGCAGAGTTTATTATAATTAGTATGACTTGCTAAGTGCATACTTTCCGACGTAATTGACAGATAGATTCTGTAATTATTACATTAATCTGATGTTAACTTAAATGATTGGTAGCCTAAACTTAAGGTGGAAAAGATACCTTTTTCTGCCGTTGTCTATTAAATAATTTAAATTCTTACCATTAAGATGAAAACTACTGAAGAAGTGGTGCACTTCGGTTCCTTGTCTAGTTACCTAGTTTATGTCATTTGCGCATGCAAGGCAACATAGATGAGGAAAGATATTCTAAGTTAAAACTCTATAGATCTTGTTATGGAAATCACAATCTGTTGCTAAAAGTTTGACTGCCTGTCTAATTTTTTTCCATATACAAGTGGTGAATATATGAGATGCTGTTTTTGGATGAATTTTGTAAAATGACTTCGTAATAAGAGTTCCAAAGTGAGTGATGATACAGTTTTAATGAGATTCTCTTTTTTGGGTGTTTAGATTTCTGCTCAAATCATTCAACAACAGCAATAGGCTTTTTCTCACTAGATGAGGTCAACCGTATGCATCAAATGACACCATAAAGTTCTATAATGAATTATGCCTTTAGATAAACTATTTAAGTTTAAATCTTTCTTAATGGTTTTGCCTATGAGTTTTCTTGGTTTCTCTCTACTTCTAATTATTAGACCACTCTCCATCTGAGGTCTTCTCCACACGTATCCAAATCATCTAAAACGCAATTCTACAATTTTTTTCACAATAGATGCGACTCTAATTTTCTTTATAATATATTCATTTTTAATTCTATCTTCTTTAGTTTGTCCATTCATCCAACGTAACATTCTCATTTTTGCAATATTGAACTTATTCTTCTATTGGTTTTTTATTATCCAATACTTAGTCCCATAAAACATGTAGGTTTTATATCTGTGTGGTAAAATTTATCTTTAAATTTGAGTGGTAATTGTCTCTTTGTAATAACACTCGAAGTATTCTTCTATTTCATACCCCGTTTGAATCGTGTGGTTTACATCTCCTCTATTTCTCTATCATGTTGTATAATGGATCCAAAATACTTAAATTAAGTGGCTTGTGGTATGGTGTGTTCTTCAATTTTTACTTCTTTGATTCTGCTCCAGCTATTCCTCTCAATAAAATTATCTTAAGAGTTAAGACAAATGTACTTTTAAGTTTAATTTTTCTAGTAGAAAGAACAGGAATAAGGAAATTATATGCCACTTGATGTAGATTGTAGAGCAATAGCCAATATAATAAGTATGGACTTAAATACAAATTATAGAATTTTTTGTCTAGGGCATTCCTTCCACTGCTTCAGTTATTTTAATGGAATGGCAAGAGTTACTGCAAGTCAATACGAGCTAGTCCAATCAGTTTCCTTCATTTGCCGTGAGGGAGAGAAGTTCGTTATTTTCCTATTAATATCTTGTGCTACTTTTATGTGTGTTAAACATGATACATAGTTTTTACTATGGGGAGCGATAAGCATAGGTGGGAACAAAGTGGGCCGTTTGAACTTGATATTTATGATCTCAACAGAATTAGAGATAAAGGATCAGATTAATTTATGAATTTGATTAGTTGATGGGGCAGATTTTTGAAATAACTTCTGGAAATGCATTTTTCAACCCTGCTTGGTGCAAGTTTTGTCTTCCCTTCATGTAGTTGTGGTTGACTAAGAACATTATGTATTTTCTTTTCTAGATATTGCTTACAATTTGCCGTTGATCTTTATGACACTATATACCTGCCAACACAGGAATGAGATAGTGTACTGTTCTATATAATATCATGCGGTCAAACTTTTTTGTATCAATCTTATTTTTTCCTCTCTCTTTTAATTAAATTGTATTCATTGTTCTGCAGGGGATGCTTCTTCATCAGAAGAGCCAATGCTCTTATTCCCCAAAAGGACATTCCAACCTAGCCTTATCCGGCGAAAGAGGAATCATGGTTTTTTTGCTCGGTAAATATCTCATCCATTGACCTATATGTCTCCATCTCTCCTTTGCCATAAGAAAAGAAGACTAATAAACTCTTCTGTTCCTTTCTTCTACGTTAGTGTAATATGAGAGAATGGTAGATGTCTTGTTGAGAACGTCATCACTAGACACTTTGGCATAGATGAGTGACATGGAAATTATCTAGCATATGCATACATTTTACATGAACAAAATATACAATCCATGCCTGGATGTGATATGGTTCGTTGCTTGCATTATGACATTGAGTATCATTTCCTATGTCTCTAGACTAGGTTCCTCTGATTGTAGCATAGATGAGTTGATAATGCAGGCATCAAACAATTTGAGAAAATTTTTTATGACTAAAAAGCATTGGGCAAATGGCGGATGAAACGATGGACTACAAACTGAGTGGGTGCCATAAGGCCCAAGGCATGGGCCTGTCTCCTCGCCTTTATGAAATGGTCATGGCATTCTCATTTAGGACTTAGTTGTAGAGTAGGACAAAACTGTAAACTTATATGCATCGCTGATGTGCATATTCACATTGGCAACCCTTTTTTATAGAAAAAAGAAGAAGAAGGAACTGTGCTGATGCAGATGACATAATGTTCCTTTCACATGAGCAGGAAGGCAACCAAGGGTGGCAGAAGAGTCATTGCTCGAAGAATAGCAAAAGGTCGGTCAAGGATTACAGCTTAGTGTCACTGAATTTGGGGCTGAATATTTCACTTGTAGAAACTTATTGAGGTGGACTATGAGTGCAGTTTGTAGTGGGCAATATTTTAGGAATATATGATCTATTGAGTTTTTTAAGATCCAGTTAATAATCCAATTTGCAGGTCAGAGATTCTTGCCAGTTGCAATTTTTAATGCTGTCAACTTATCCTTCTATGAAGTTTAGCTTTTCTTATTCTAGTTTTAAGTCTAGTGGTGCACAACAATCGTCTGATTTTCTCATAAACGAATTGCAAAGTATGAAACTTGATTCCTGTATTGAAAGTATGAGATTCTAACATGGAATTTATATGAAACTTAAGCTCGCCAAGATTACATATTAATGATACCATTGCAGCCTTCCATCATGCGATTCTTCCGTGAGACTTGTATGAATCCTGTTTTCGCCGATCTCATAAATTACCTTTTGGGCTATGAGACTCCTAAAGGATCATATGGGGTTTAGCCTAAAGCCTTTTAGGCTTGGGTAGACGCATTTTAGCCCCCATCTTTTTGAGCTGGTGAAAGGTCGACTTTAGGTAGTATACAAGACTCTCGGTTGAACCTGGCCATGATATTGGCTTGACCATATAAAAGTGTATAGTAAATTTCAAAGGCTTATCTCGCTAGGCATCCGAAAGGACCTAAAATTGTGTGATCCTGATATGAACTTTTGGAAGAAGAATGCTTCAAAAGCTAGCTTATGAAATTGGAGTTTAAGGTTCATATAATGCCCCACATTAGAAATCCTTGCTTCTAAAAGTGGGATTCAAATAGAGGTTCATACCTTAGATGGGTTATAACAACCCTTTTGCATATAAAGCAATGATAGAAAAAGATCACAGAGGATATAATTTTTTTTTTTTTTGGGTACCACGCTTGGTATTCACTTCACTTTAGATGCTTCGATGCAAGTCTTGTCTGAAAGAGCAGGCAAAGCAAAGCAGTGTATGCCGTATATGATTGAACCTCAAGCCTTAAGATCTTACAAAGTCAATGTGAAAAGCAGGTGTTATTTCCTATCTACTTTCCGTAATGCTTAAAACCCTGTTTGAAGAAAAGTCTCAACATGATGAAGATGGCCCATGAGAAAGAAAAGGAACTTTTGAAGATTCTGAAATGTGGAAAGTGATTGGAATGCTGGAAAAAAGGGCCAGCTTGAGTGAAGAAGCATTGTCGCTGAAAGTCCAAAGAATTAAGTCCACATCCAAAGTTCTGGACCGCTTCATTATTGAGCACACGCGTTGCTGCCTTGCTGGCTGGATAGCCGATGTCAACATGAGGCATTCCTTTTTTGCTCTCTTTTTGATTGCTAAACCTAAATTGATAGGTTGATAGATAAACAGAGAACTTCGTACTGGTTGAAGGTAATTATCAACCCACATGCTTTTAAAAAAGCATAAAAGAAAAAGGAAAACAAATGGGTGGGGAAAAAGTTGATTTTTATGTATAAATTTAGTTGTTATTTAGAGGTACCTTGTCAAAATTTGGATTCTCCTGGGAAGATCCCACATGCTACAAAAAACAAAATACATTACCAATCAATTAATTGATGCTTCACAGGCTATTAGCGTTGGTCTATAACATTAAGGTGAATTTAATATCTTGAGTTTCATCTCTTAAACTGAAGAGAGTTTGATGTTTTCAGTTCAACCTCTACTTCTTGCTTGCGGAAGCATTATAAAATTAATGATATGAAATATTTCATCTTCTATTTTATTTTATGTGTGGGTACGTTTAAAAGAAGTTAGAATCCCCTCGAGCAATGAACGCAGTAGTATTCGCCAATTTTTCATTGGGTTATATTGCTAATATTACAATTACATATTTTGGAATCTGCAATTTTTTGTGTCTAAAACTTTTTACGCGATATAATTTCAATTCAATTATATTTTTCAAGCAAGTGTCACAACAATTCAGATTAAGCAAAATAAAATTCTTTTGCTTTGTGCCATTGATTTGAAATATCGTTTCACAAGTGAAATTGCACACAAGAATAATTTCCATTTTTAGGTTTGAAAATTATATAACACTTTATCAAATGTAAACAGTATCTGTTATTATTTCTTTGATTTTTTGTTACAAATTACTACTCTATCATGTCAGGAAACCTAATAATCCTGATGAATGTGTTTTAATTAATTGGCACAAACGAAATAAAAATTAAAAAAAAAAAAGGACTTGACCTGAAAAGAGCATACTGACAGAAAATCATATTGACTTCTGCAGGCTCATAGTTCCGGCCGGCTAGAACTTTTTATCTTCTTTGTTTTTTATCCTTCCTTTTTCTTTCCTTTTTTCCTATCACGAGATGGACGTGACTTTTTGTTTTTCATTCCTTTCCAAAAGTTTATCCAATTTATAAGCAAAGATCGATTTTCATCGAAGAAACCAAAATGTCAAGACAGGATAGGATAGGATGGACTCTTTCAGAAAGTCAATGAGATAGAAAAGATTTGAGAGAGATGAAGATGAAAGGATGTGAATAATACTCAGCTTCGCTGAGAATGAATTCCACTCAATGAAGCTATATGATACATTCTGTTACAACGTGATTTTTAGAAAGATGACAGGTGTTCTGGACTACTGGCTGAGAGGAGAACATCTACAAACCTTCATAAGAATAAAAAGTGACAGCTAGACCTAGTAAATAAAAGTGTGACAGAAGCCAAATAAACGATCGTGTGTGGAAGGTTCATGGTACAATACATGCTGATACGCGATAATACTTCATGGCTTAACACAATGCATGCAGAGGTAATTTTTGACAGTTTCTTTGGAAGAAATGCTAATGGATACAATTATACTTTATAGTTTCCTATTTTGGCATATCTTTCTTATTAATTTACATAAATTAAACTATTTAACTATATAATATCTCATTTTTATAACAAAATCTAACTGGAAATTAAAAAAAAAGTAGTTAATAATCAGAAATGGGCACCCAAAAAAACTGCGAAGAAAAATTGTCAAAATGTTATTATAGTTAGCTCTATAATTATTCTTTCATAGACTTGCTTCTTTCTTGTTAAATTAATGATTAAAAAAAATAAGGAAATAGAAGAAATCATAGCAATTTCTTTTTGGCCTACGAAACCATAGCAGTATTACAGAATGAGTACTGCAATGGATAACAAAATAATCTATTTGATTCGTAGATCTTAAAATATAAAAAGAATATAATTATAAAAAGAATACAAAATAAATTTAAAAATATAAATGATATATGTATTTTCATTTCAAAACAACAACAACAATAACAAAATCTTTTTTATTATGTAAGATCAACTATATGGATCAATTGACGCTATACAATCTTATCATAAATCATATTTTTAGATAAATTATTTAACTTTAAATTCTTTTTAATAGTTTCTTCTATAATTTTTTTTTTATCTTCCTCTACTCTTGACTATTGGACTACTTTCTATCTGATCTACTCTCTTAATTAGGCCTTCTATAATTCTCTTCCATACATGCCTAAATTATCTAAATTGTGATTTTATAATTTTTTTTATAATAGGTGCAACTTTCACTTTTTTTTTTAATGCACTTATTTCTAATTCTATCTTGTTTGGTGTATTCATTTATCCAACGTAATGTTTTTATCTCTACAACATTAAACTTATTCTCTTATTAACTTTTTATTACTCAATACTTAATTTCATACAACATTGCAGATAATACAACATTGTTGGTGTATTTTTATTTCAAAATAATAATAATAAATGATTAAATATTATTGGTTAATAATTATAAAAATATAATAAATATTGTTCATGAATTATATAAAAATAATCTCTATACATAAAAATTATCAAACGGCTCCTTTTACTTCTTAATCTCACCAAACAATGCCGAGGAATCTTAATTAAACCTTCAATCGCAGGATAGTTCCTCACTGATACCTTAAACAACACAAAGTGTGCTGTGCGACACAATAGCCAGTACAACTTTAGCTAGTGAGGTTTTCATTTGAAGGGCACGTTGGCCTAACGTGCCTACGAGTTGACCATTATTGTACTGCCTTTTCTTTGTTCCGCTTCTTATCCACAGGGCCCGCCGCCCGGGGGGGGGGGGGGGGGGGGGCGCTCAATAAAACAACATGTTAATAATACTACACCTTTAGTGATATATATGATTGATATATAAATATACAGCACTTGCACACAGGAGAAATTATAACTCATGAAATATACTCTTGGGTGACAAACATATGAAAGAACCTAGAGACATATATATTATGGAAGTTCAACATGCACTACTTATGGAAGAGCACAATAAAAGATATCAACTCGAGAAAGTCAAATACATATATAGCTAGTATTTATAAATGGGTGCATCAAATGAGATTCCCATATTATTAACTTCTATTGTTTTTTATAAAACCATATTTTTCTCAATCAAATATAACCTCACTATCAATTAATTTACTCAACGGTTTTTTGAATCACTTTAGTACTCGATACTTAATTTTGTTTTAATTTCACCCTTCCAAACTATATAATGTTTCAAGGAATAAATATTTTATAAGATTAAAACAAAATAAAACTTTCAAGTTTTAAAGTGATTCAGAAAAACTTTTAGAAAATCAATTGACACTGATATTATCTTTGAAGAATCAAATTATGATTTTACTCGAAACTTGTTATTATATATATCCTAAGGGCTCCCAACTTGAAGGAAGGGTATTTGTGACAATTTGGTTGTTTGATGACACTGACGATGACGACGACGTTGTTGATAATGGCAACGATGACATGATGGCATCTATGAACTCCATGTGATTGGCTGCCACGTCAACCGTTTGACTTTGATCTTGTGAATAATTAAAACCTGATGATGGATAACTCTGAATAATTTTTGCAACAAGAGGGTCATGTTCTTGTGAAGCAGATGAAGAAGAATACGGGACGGCACAAACATTATAATCCTCAATACTCTCAAAGATGTTTGGCTCAATATTAGGATCCACTAATTGACTCTCATGATGCTGCAAAATTGAACTTGGGTTCATGAATTTGTCAACAATGTAATGTTGGGATAATAAATTGGTATGATCACTTCTGGTAATTTGATGATTTTCTTGATGTACCAATGACCATGTATCTTCATAAGAAGATGGAATACTATTGGATGGTGTAATTTCTTGCAAAGGATTCTGAATGTGAAGGAGATTGCCTATCTTAAGATCTTCAGCTTCATGATCAAATTCAAAACCTTGAAAAAGTGATGAGGTGGGAAGGTATAGTGGGTCTTGATGATGATGATGAGAGTTTAGGATCATGTTATTATTAGGGTTTGGAGTTAGAGGGAAGAAACTTTCCACAGAATTAGTGCCATTACTAGTGGCTAAAGAAGGAACAAGAAGATGATCATGAGAAAGGAGCTTCTTCTTGACGCTTGAATTCCAAAAGTTCTTCACCTCGTTGTCTGTTCTTCCAGGTAGGTGCTTTGCTATTTGAGCCCACCTGTCCACATTAACAATGTCTTCTTATTGGAAAAAAGAGTAAAAAAAAAACAAAGAAGTTTTGATAATAATAACTTAATAATATTGCTAAATTAATTAACCAGTAACATTAATAATATTAACTACCTGTTGCCAAGAATGTTGTGGAGTTCGATAATGAGGGCTGCTTCTTGAGGAGAGAAGCTCCCACGTTTCAAATCAGGTCTTAGATAATTTATCCATCTTAATCTACAACTCTTGCCACATCTCTGGAGGCCTGCACATTTAAAAATTATGGGTTTTTATATATAAAGAACCATTCCTGCAAGCTAAAATGTACAAATGCGCGCTGACATGAACACAAGGCACATAGTGCTTAGGTGTAATTTAAAGTATAGTATAGCATTTGATATATATGTTACACATTACAGGACTTCATTTTTCAAATATTAGTGTTTTATAAGTTGCTCACCAAAAAATGACCATATATGAAATAATATGTCTTCAGGCTGCTAGCTAAGAAACACAATACTGTGAACCTGGACAAAATATGACATGTTCATGTGCAATTAATGCTGTCTAGAGTTTGATACACAAATATCAGACTATAAGGCTCTATCCTTGAAAAATCGGTGCTTTGTAGCTTGCAAGAATCATGAGCTGTAAGGCAAAGAGAAGAAAACGGGGGAGAGCAAGTGTAATTGTAGATATATAAAACCTGCAAGTTTAGGGACCGAGCTCCAGCAACCATGGCCGTAAGTAGTGATGTAGTTTATGAGTTTCTCGTCTTCTTCAGGTGACCATAACCCTCTTTTCACCTTCTGCTTGTTGCAGCAAGAGTGATGACCCATGCCTCCGATTAGCTCACTTTCTCTTCTTTCCTCACTTCTAAAAGCACTAGTACTATAGGACATCCAACTAATTATGCGCAAAACAAGATCTGTTTTGATATTATATATAAACAAACATGAAGGGGAGAGGACAAAGGAATAAGCTCTAGCTAGCTAGCTAAGAAAAGATCGCAATAAACCATGAAAAAAATAATAGTGTAAAAAGAGTGAGGTGGTGAATTTAATGTGGGAGATGTACAAATGGTGGCCCAGTTAGGGTTTTGTGGGAAAAGGGCTAAAAACTGCAGTATCAACCTGCAGCAGTCTTAGGCCTTATAATGGATCCTTTCTTTCCTCTCCCTGGGATGGACTGGCTCGTGCACGTGTTGAAGGGTCCCACCTTGGACATCATGCAGATGAAGAATGTTAAACTATATCTTGCCAGTTGTTTGTCTTTTAGGATCATTCTTTGGTTAATTTAACTAATGACAGTCATGTTAAATAAATCTCAATCATTAATTTCAATTTGTGAAGTTCATTATTTTTAGAAAAGCATTTTAACTATTAAATGATTGAGATTGTGTCACCTAAAAATATCCCTTTCCATATATGGTATAGCAATGAAAATGATCATTGGTTTGAGCATTTAAGAATGTAATTGCTTATCGAAGACTAATATAATACGATATGCAAGGTTGTCAAATTCGTGAGTTCAGATAAATTCGTAAAGAGAAGGTAAACTCATAACGTAAATTTGTATCATAAATTCGTAAGAGTTTATATTTATTAATAATCACATATAAAAAATAATATATAGACAAAAATTCATTTAAATATATTTTAAATTATCTTAATTTTTTTAAAAAAATTATTCATATTTTATAATTTATATTTTTTAATATAAAATTTTCAATAAAGTTAATACATAAATATTATTTATGAGTCCTTCTTTAATGGATTGTATTAGATTTTAAAATTTTTATCTTTTTAAAACTCAATTTAATTTAATTATATACAAATTCATCAAACTTGATTCAAAACACATTATTATAACTAAATTTATCATGATCAAAGGCAAATTAAATCAACTTTATATTGAATTTGAGTTTACAAATGAGTTAACATAATTTTCTTAAATAGAAACTTAAACTCCTTAAAATCAGAGAGTCAACTCATGAATTTAATAACAATGACAATATGAATCTCTTTTGCAACATTGGGATTCATGAGAGCCATTATTTTTGTGTTTTAAAACTAATATGTAATAAAGGATTTGGTTAAAGATATTGAATGGTAGTTTTCATTTTTTGTTTTTGGGTGTGTGTGTGGTAATAAAGATAAGCTCCAAACCATATTTGGAAATTATTAAAGTCTTCACAACCGATCAATTTTTATTGAAAATATTACATGAAGTTTTAAAAGACGTAAAAGTTTTCAAAAATTAAAGGCGGAGTTAAGGCAAGACACGAAAGGCTAAAGGGGTTGAATTTTGTTGATTAGATTAGTTATTTTATCTTTAGTGCAAAAGTGTACCTACTTTTCCAGCAACGTGGCCCTTCAGAGTAACATCATGGACAACTATGTTGTTTTAGTTATATATTACTTATTCTTATTTATAAGATTTTTTTTTTCTGTAACATATGTGAGATTTAGTTTTTAGATCAACAAAGGTGATATGTCCAAGAAAAGTAATACCAAACGAATTTTATCAAATTTGCTTATAAAATTAAAGTTGCCTCTTTGAATGTTTTTACTAAGTTAAAGGATATTCATCCTGAAGTATTATGTAATTAAAATCCTAAAGGCGTCCAGTTTGATATGAGAGAGAAAATATGTCCTTAAAGTTGTGAATAGTTAGAGATTAATTTTTAATTCAAGCAAAGTTTATGCTTGATAACTCATTAATGACCCACAAAAATAGTTATATATCTATGTGATAACTGTACTATCATAAATTGATTTACAGGGTTTATATTGAACTTGATTTTATGAATTTAATTATGGCATTAAATGATTTTAGTTGAGCTTTACTGCTTAAAAAACTTTAATCCATCACGTTCAAGATGTTATGATAAGGAATTGGACACTTAAGTTCACCCATATCTTTTGTGAGACTAACAGGTACGCTAATCTCTTAGCCAATTACTGTATTGAGTATTGAGCTCTATTTAGCGTTCCACCTCTGGAATTCTATTCCTCGATTTCTTAGCTTGAAGTGTCTTGTTAATATGATGAAGACCTAACTCGTTCCTCTATTTGGTGAATTACATAATTGTGCACGAATTCTCTCTCTAGGAAAATAATAGTATCTAGAGAAGAGCCAGAAATCTTATCCGTCATCTGATCAAAATTTAAATATTATTATAATGGAGATCTTATGTCGATGAATATTGTAAAATGAAAAAAGATAAACAAAGATGCTTATCAAAAAAAAAAAAAAAGATAAACAAAGATAACCTTGATGTTAAAGTGAAAATTATTTGACAACTATTCTTAGAAGAGAAAATAATGGCACTTTAAGGCGTTTCTTTTAACGTAATGGCTCCTTGTACATTTTCAAACCTCGATAAAACATGCTTCACTACTTAGGTGAATAAGTGATAAAGTAATAATAATTAATCATTCTTGTTCTTAATAAGTCTAACAAAATATCATTGACAAGGGACATGATAATGTACTATAGTTCCAAATATATAACTTAAACATCTTGGATCATATCTTTGAGAAGAAGAAAAAACTGGGTTATTAATATAAGTAGTTGTAACCACAAGATCGTTATATTGGAAGCATCGTGTAATGTTTAGTTAAACAAACTATTATTTATTCAAATCACAGCTATATGCCAAAATTTTAGAGTTATGTTACTAGAAATTTCTTTTTAAATTAAATCTTTGTCTTTAACCGGATTGAAGAGTTGGTCTGAAGCTAATTAATATTTACAGTAAAAAATTTGATAAATTGTGTGATTTAGGACTTTCAAAAGAATAAATCAAGAAATTAACAGGCATAAGCAAGAGGAGGAAGATTAAAAGTAAGGTAAAATTATAAAAAAACGGCTATTCAGTGAGTTTTTCGCATTGATAATTGTAGCAAACATCAACATCATGGTGATGTCTTTTAATTTTGAAAAGTAATTAATGGTGAATAAATCCTTCTAGCGAGCCAGTACGAGTATTCGCCTTTTCTAATTAAATAATTTTAACGGAATCCTTTCTGTTATTGCTCACACCCATAGCTTGCATTAGCCCTTGTTGTTGTCGAAGATTTTAGAAGCTCCTTCAAAATGCACTTTAATTTAGATTTGGTAAGCAATAAAGCGTATGGATCCTAACCTTAAAACATAATTAAGATTGTCATCGTTGCACTTCATCTTTCCAAAAAGAACTGTCCTCAAATAATAAATGCCAGCTTTTCAATCATTTCATACTTAATAGTTAAAGGACAATCTATAACCGAAGTCAATAGTTTTTCTATATAAATTATTTTATAGTAAATTAATAATTTGGTCCCTAAAAAAATATTTTTATTTCAATTTGGTTCTCTAAAGATAAAAATTTAATTCAATCTTTAAAAAAACTACTTTTCTCTCAATTTGGTTTTTTAAAAATAAAATATCTCAATTAAGTCCTGTAAATATTTTCTCTTGATCAAAATAGTCACTCTGTTATATCAAATGTGGGATCCCACGTGATTATTATCTAAAAAACATATATGGGCTTGTTTAAGTGTCTTCAATTGTTGTTTTTGTATTAAAAGAATTTATTTTTGAAAGAATAATTTAAGATGAGAGTGATCTTTTAAGGATTAAATTAAAAGATTTACTTTTAGGGAATTAAATTAAGAGAAACTTTATTTTTGGGGACTAAATTATTATTTTATAAATTGAACTATTTGAGTAAAATTTGTATTTTAATCAGTAAACCATGGTGTTTAAAAAATTATTAATGGTTATTCATCTAATATTTTTATTGTAAAATATTCAATACATTTAAAATTCTAATTTTCTAATTTTTACTTCTATATACATTATTTTAGTATTTACTTTATATATTCTAATTTCTGATTCTCATAACTATTTTTTATACAATGCAAATAATTTAGATCTTCTACTCATTGTGTTATTTTATTGGAGGGAGACAAAAAAGAGAGGGTGTGAGTGATAAATAGAAATGAATGTGTATGGAGTTCATTTATTCCCTTTTCAACTACATTTTTTTTTCTCTATTTCTCTTTAACAAAATGATGTAATATTAGCAAGAGAGGATATGGACTCAAACAAACAAAATGGTGATAAATAGCCTGATCAAATGAAAATTATCATTATGGGGAATACGAAAAGGAGTTTCAATTCAAAATAAAACTTAATAAAGCATTATTATATATAAATTAAATTAATAATTCATTTATCTGCTTTATTTTATCAAAATATATCTCAAGGCATACTTA